>RYFJ01000030.1:0-695043 GCA_003991445.1 Oryza meyeriana var. granulata
CACCTTCGAATCGAGATATAAATGTGCGAGGGAAGCGTACCGAGCAACTGTCTGAACAATGATATTTGATTAACAAAGCTATACAGTTAGATACTGTCGATGTTTTACACTGGCAATATGAATATAGGGCTACTCGTCGGATTGAAACTCGGTGGACTGCAAATTAACACGGGGAGTTTATACTGGTTCAAGCCCTCGATGTGAGATAATACTCTACGTCCAGTTGTGGTGTATTCCTTTAAGGATGTATGATGGTAGTTCTGATGAACTTCTATGTCTTGCCCTCAGGGGGCGCCCTGCCTCCTCTTATATACTGGGGGATGGGGTTACAAAGTAGGAGTCCAGAACCGAACTACGCCAAGGGATTCCTCTTAGAGCATATAATCTGCCCAAACTAGGACGTGTATATTCCTTTATCGTACAATGCTAAGCTCTACCGAGCTCTATCATATCTCTAATTACGAAGGCTAGACCCATCATCTGTCCTCAAGTGGCCCATATGCTTGTCATGAGGTACCCGGGGCCCATGGCCTCCACAGTAACCCCTGAGACCTCCATAGTACTGGTATATGAGACTCTTCAGCATCATATCAGCCAAAAATATTTTATAGTCTTCCTCGAGTAGTATGTCACTCGGAAATTAGACTCTTCAGCTTCATATCAGCTGGGAGAATGTTTATAGTCTTTCCCGAGTAGTATACTACTCGGAAGTTAGACTCTTCAGCGTCATGTCGGCCTGGAAGAATTGTTTGCTCATGGCAATTATTGGCTAGCATGTAAGCCGAGTACCACTTTATAGATTTCAATCCAAATATGTGGTCAGGTTGTACTCGAGAGATATCTGCATCCCAATTTTAATGGAGACCAGCTTGTGACCCTATAAGGATATATCCTCAATACCCGGTGAATAATACAGATATCCGAACACATGTGTTCAGCAATTAGCCCTTCATGAAGCATATCTGATTACCCAATCGGTTCCTGTTGGTAGCACCAGCACTGTGATTTTAACACAGCCAGCGAGTGGCCCATATTGAGCATGCTACTGTAGAAACTCATATCTTGGTAGCCCGGTACCGAATTTGCAGGCCCAAGCCCACTTATCAGTACAGGCTCTATAAAGGCAAGGAGAGAGAGAGATAGAAAAGATTCTCTCATCTTCTCCAATCCACCAATCGTTTCGTCTTCCAGCTTTCGCGCCAAAATTTTGCACCTCGCCTCGCTAGGGTTCACCATTGCTAGCGCTTCTCACTCGAAACTCGGGCGATCCCGCTCCTCCGCGTCCATTCCAAGCCCCCAATCATATTTCCCCCAAATTTCTTTGCCTTGAGCCATGCCGAGAGCGTCAGAAATCCCCGAGGTGACTGATGAGCCTTGCCCGACTTCGGATTGTGGGTCGACTAAGCTGAAGTATCTAGAGAGGTTGCTAAGACTACAGACCCTGAAGTCGCCATTGGCGTCGACGGAAGGAGAGTCGATTCCAGTACCCCAAGTTGTGAGACTGTAGTTTTCGCCTCTTTTCTTTCGACGAGGTCTTTCTTCTTCTGTCTTCGATTTCTTCGCCAGTTCTTCCTTCTACGAGGTAAGTTTGCGTGAATCTGAATCCCAACTCCTCTTGCAAATCTCTATATTTGCAACTCTATGTGAGTGTTTTCTGGGTGGAGTCCATTTGAATCATGTTTAGATATTTGTTCCACATTCAAACCTCCTCAGCCTCCAGAGCAAAGTCAAGTGATTGCGGGAGCCGGTATCTAGCTTAGGAGTGAGATGAAGAAGATTTATATCCATATTCCCTTGAATCCTCCCTTAAAGGCGGGCATAGGGAGTGTTTTATTGTTTCTATTTTGAACCACGCCTCCCCCTTTTCACTGGTCTGCTTCCGAAAGTCGTGCCAACCTGGGTCGCTGGGCCAGTTTTGAGAAAAGGCCAATTAATATTATGCTATTGGAAAGATTGATAAGCTGAAGACGCTCCGGATTAACTTGTTCCAGGGTAGCCAGGCATTTCTTGACTCGTTCGCATCAGGCTGCTAAGCTAAGGAGCCACTCGGCTGGGATTATGAGGGCAAAAACGATCCCAGCAGAATTACCGACCATGACGACAAGCACAAGGTGACCGACATCCTGCCTTGATTATTGTGCCAGCGGGGTGTTCGAGACAGAAGTGCCAAGAAGTGCACACCGGCTTACAGCTAAAAAGGCCTCGTTCGGAGGTAACTCTTGCTGATTTAACTTGCTATCCATTGCGATGAATACTTGTAGAATGTGTATCCAGGATAGCTCTGCAATGTGTGATGTATGCTATGTGAAACCCTTGCAGGAAGGTAAGGAGTTTGATGAGACTCCAAACTTTGGTCGGCCGTGAAATCAAGAAAAGGCCGTTGAGTCCTTCTTCCGCCCAGCCCATCTCAAGAAGCGGTGTCGATGTTTTCACCGCAATAATATATGGGCTAGCGGCGGATGTAAACTCGGTGGATGCAAAGGAACACAGAGAGATTATTATACTGGTCAGCCCTCAATGTGAGAATACCACGTCCAGTTTGTATGTATTCCTTTGAGGTATACGTGGTGTTCTGTGAACTTGTTGCACCTGCCCTCATGGGGCGCCCTGCCCCTTATATACGGGGGACAAGTTCAAGTTAGAGTCACCCATTGGATTTACGACTAGGAGATTCTCCCCTTAGAGAGTATAACGCACCGACTAGGACTGTAGATTCCTTTCTATACAAGGCGAAGCCTGCGAATTGCTATTATCTCTTAATTACAGGCTGAGGCCCATCCTCTATCCGAAGTGGACCATATGTTTGTCATGAGTACCCGGGCCCATGGCACCCCACGTAGCCCACCGAGACCTTCATAGTTGAGTTCACAGCTGATGCCGAGGCTCAGTCCTCCACGCGTGAAGTCTTCCCGACTGCATTGCCTCCGAGTACTCTTTGTTGAGGCTGCTTCTCGCGAGTCTGTTCATGTAGTTGCAGCGAGGCTATGAAGGATCCATTGTATGCTTGAGAATTAGTGTGCCGCCGAATAGGCGCACCTATTAGGTGTAGCCCCGACTTTGGTGCTTAATTGTGAAAACAATTAAACATGAGTCAAAGATCTTTTAACCTTGTAGCTTTTCCGAGTAGTATACTACTGGTATATGAGACTCTTCGGTATCATGTCAACGGAATAATGATTTATGTTTGCCTGAGCAGGAACTACTGTATGTAGGACTCGGACTTCATGTCGAGTCGGAATGTTGTTGTTTATAGTCTGCCGAGTAGGATTGTATCGTATATGGGACTCTTCAGCTTCATGTAGCTGGAATAAGGGTTTATAGTTCTTTCCCGAGTGGCGACCACCAGAAGTATAGACTCCTCCGGTCATGTCAGCGGGAATAGAAATTTTATTAGTCTCTCGCCGAGTAGTGCAACTGACTGAAAGTAGATCTTCAGCGTCATGTCGGCCTGGAAATAATGTTACTCATTGGAACTGTGAGCCACGCGTGTAGGCCGAGTACCACTTTATGAAAATAATCCACGCTGGTGGTCAGGTTTGTACCCGGACGAAAGATACCGGCATCTACAATTTTAAATGAAGACAGCTGTGTGATCCTTGTAAGGATATATCTCGAGACCTGGTGGATAAAACAGATCCCCAAACATATTGTTTAGCAATAAGGCTTTCATAAGCATATCTGTTACCTCATCGTTCCTTGGGCAGTAGCACCAGCGCTATAATTTCAACGTCAGCTGCGGTGGCCTCATGGAGATGCTTACTGTAGGAACTCATTCTTGTGGCTACTACCAAATAAGCCAGCCTGAAGCCGACCTATCAGCATAGCTCTATAGAAGTATTCATCCATGCCATGCAGGATGAGTTTTGGTTTATCGGTAACGCAATCAGCCAGAAATCGGTTATTCGCAGCCTTTCCGACTTACGTTCTGGATTTGCCAAACTGGTTGGCCACATAAGCCTGAGTGGGTATAACGCAGGATCTGCTTGCCCTCCTCAGGTCGTGACGCACTGTGAGAAATCGGATGCACTTCGACGAGTAAGTCTTCTCGACTTGGGTAAAGTCGAACAAGGTACCCGAACCTCTTAGCAGAGGGTCGGTGGCGACCCTCATGGGGGCGTACCCTATCAACAGAGTTATAGCCAAGCATAGGCACCCGACCTCGTATAGCATTAGGATCGGCTAGGACCTCATGGGGTACCAACCTGACGAGTGAATATACGACCCCGACTAGTGCCGAAATCGGTTGTCAGTTCACATGGGAGCGTAGCCGAGAAGATGAATCCCGTATGGCGCAAGTCTCGGTAGTAGCCTCATGGAGCATCCCGAGTGTATTTTGGCAGACTTGTCCAGCCCCCGAGCGCAGGAGATAGGCTCGCAGCCCTTGAGTTCCTGTTCACGCGTTATCACGGAGCTGGGCCTGCAATATAAAGAGATCGGATGAGGAGCATCTGATGATGAATAATCACCCGAATAAAATGTATTTTTAAATATATGTAAATTCATGTTCTTCCTCTTATTGATATTAATTCCCGATAGTTGATCCCTTACGTTTAAAGCACTCTGCCGACTAGATCATAGCCCCCCCCACCTAGCGTCGGGAGTTGGCTCATGGCTCTTTTAGACAGCGTTCTGCGGTACTTGAGTTGCGTCTTTCAGGAAAAGTGTCACGGATTAGGATTTATGCTACTTGAGTACTTTTGCGATTCATTTAAGAGCAAAAACAGAGAAGAGTGCAGCTTGGCACTATTAGGTGTAAAGCGGCATTGGCAAGGCCCAGTGAAGAAACATTTATCAGGAAGCGACTTAGCTGTTCAGTATTTTGACGAGTGGCGGATGCCACCTTGCGTTTGAGCTTGTTGAGCCCCTGAGCATGTCACTGTTGTTCTGATAATCTTCTAGTTGTTGAAAGTCGAAGACGATTGTGACCGACTGCCACAATATTGAAGCCGTCTGACTTGCGTTTGCAATTCCCGGCTTTACTCGGACCGCGTCGTTGGTAGCCCTCCCGCTTCTTCTGTCAGGATGCCTTTTTATTTTCAAGGGCCTCGCAACAGCATGGGCTGAGGTCGGCGTTATTTGTTCGCCATGATGTGAATAGAGCCTTTACAGAGTTGGGAGGCTTCCGAGTGAATTTATCGTATGTCGAGTGTCTTTGACTCTTTTTCGAGGCGGTGATGACGACCTCATCCTTGGATGTTTGTTGGGATCGTGAATTTTTTTCCTCAGAGAACCTCTTGATGAAGTCACGAAGAGACTCGGTTCTCCTTTGCATACGCAACTGATATAAGTCGTGATCTCGGAAGATGGCCTCTCGTGGATGTTCCCTCTGTAATTGCGATTATGAAAGCAGCTTCCCGGTAGTTCTCCCAGGCGCGATTGATTGCTTGGAAGTCCTGTTAGCCATGTCCTCGCTGAGTCGGCTCTAAAGCGACTGGGAGTTAGTTAGCCATGACTTTGTGATTTCCCCCAGCTGCTCGGATCGCCAGAGTGTAGACCGTGAGCCAGGACGCGGGATTGTCTTGCCATCGTATTTGTCGATGCTGTAGGCTCTGATTACTCGACGGCCAGACGACCTGTTGTAGCTCCTGGGTGAAGGCCAGTATGCCTTCACTTCGATGAGGGCTGGCCGGCTCTGAATCACGGCGGCGAAACCGCCCGTGGTGGAGGCCGGAATGCTGTGTTCTCGTCTTCCAGTTGGCGTTGCTCGTCTTTCTTCTCGTTCGCCGGGCGTTCGAGCATTGGTGTCCTGCTGAAGATCACGCATAGTTGGCCTCGGGGAGATCCCGGTTGTCCGCACGGGCACTTCGACGTTGCTGGTTTTGTTTGTGTTGGGTTGCCGAGTGACGTTTGGCGTGACTCCATGTGCAGCCGACTAGAGCCCAGCCGCTCGGCGTCGCTTTGAGGTAGACGAGACTTGCCATTGGGGAATATTGAAAACGACCGGTTGGTCGCGTATGAGGGTATCGCCCGACTGTTGGTGCTACTGACATGCAGCAGCGGTAAGCATGGCTTTTATCCTTGCGATCGTCGGGTGCCTTGGTGATCAGGCCCTCAAGCTGGACAGTGTCCATAGGGTTGCGGCGGCCATGACGTTCTGTTGTGGCGTTGACGAAGACGTCGTTGGTCACCGACTTTTGTTTGGAGGGCTTGTTGCTGGAGTTCGGTTCGCCCAGCCCTGCGTTAGGCCGTCGTTGCGGCAGTGTGCAGGCGTGGTGGTAAGCTTGCTTCCTTCTGTTGAGCTGTTCTCGCAGTCGGCAGGTCCTCCTCCTCTTGTTGCATCGTGGCCAGTCGGCGTGATTCCTGAGTAGGAGTGGAGCCTTTGGATGCCATGAAGATTTCTCGTGGTGGGGAGAAGCTTGCCCGAACTGCTATTCCGACTTAGAGTCGGAATCCGACTGAGAGTCGTAGTCCGACTGAGAGTCGTAGTCGGAATAGTTGATGGGGGTATGAGTGTAACTCCGACCTCCCGTAGATCTGATCTCGAGCGGCTCGGGGCCGTATCCGAGTTGCAACTCCAGGGGGATCGGGCTTTGCCGCGTCGGATGTAGATTGTAGGAACTATCACGCGGGCGTCGCCGAATTTGCCGAACGGAAATTGACGATCTCTTCCTTTTTCGGCCTGATCTCGGCCGGCTCAAAACCAAGTCCGAGTCGAACACCGAAAGAAAGAGTTGTCCTTGGACTCGGGCGTATTGGAGGTTGCCGCAGCATGCCATGAAAGATTGCTGCAGCATCGTGTAGGGCCGACTGGCAGCGGAGTCGGCTGGTTCCTCGGCCGGTTGGATCGGGTGGCCGATCAGCTCGGCCAAGGTGAGATTTGCCGATCTGGTCGGCGACGAAGTCGAGGCTTCCGAATGCAATTGTATCTCCGGGGGAGAGTTTGCCGCCGTTGACTTCGGTTGCTGGATCCATCGAGCTTGTAGATGTAGATCGCGCCGAAGCCCCTACCTGGCGCGCCAACTGTCGATGTTTTACACCGGCAATAAATATATGGGGCTAGTCGGCGGATGTAAACTCGGTGGATTGCGAAGGAACACAGAGAGATTTTATACTGGTTCAGTCCCTCAATGTGAGGTAATACCCTACGTCCAGTTTGTATGTATTCCTTTGAGGATATACGGTGGTGGTTCTGATGAACTTGTGTGCACCTGCCCTCATGGGGCGCCCTGCCTCCCCTTATATACTGGGGGACAAGGTTACAAGGTAGGAGTCCCCATTGGATTACGACTAGGAGATCTCCCCTTAGAGATATAACGCACCCGACTAGGACTGTAGATTCCTTTCTATACAAGGCGAAGCCTGCCGAATCTAGCTATATCTCTAATTACAAGGCTAGGCCCATCCTCTATCCGAGTGGCCCATATGCTTATCATGAGGTACCCGGGGCCCATGGCACCCACAAGCGGGGAAGGGACCTGTCGAAGACCCAGGCAAGAAGAAAATTAGCATTGAGGGCATGCTCCTCCCGAATAGCATCTTTGCGGTCCTATGCAAAGCGCCGTAGCTGTTGCTTGACTGGCTTGGCGTCTGTCTTGACATTGAGGGTATGCTCGATCACCTCCCTTGGTACCCCAGGCATGTCGGAAGGTTTCTAGGCGAAGATGTCCTTGTTTGCCTGGAGGAAGGTGATGAGCGCGTCTTCCTATTTGGGGTTGAGCCCGATCTCGACTAAAGTAGTCTTGGAGGGGTCGGAAGGGTCCATGGGGATCTTCTTCATGTCAGAGTCCACTGAAATTCCTGACTTTGCTGCTTTTTTAGCCGGAACTTGGTCATCCTTGACTTCGGTTCTGGCGGCTTGCCGAATGCTGTTGCGCCCGACTGCCGCTTCTTGAGACTGAGTCAACTCGCAGCTCTCTTTGTCGCAGGTGAAGGCTTGCTTGACGTCATTGCGAAGGGAGAGAACTCCGGCTGGCCCAGGCATCTTGAGCACCATGTAGGTATAGTGCGGTATCGCCATGAATTTGGCTAGCGCCGGCCGTCCGAGTATCGTATGGTACGCAGTCTCGAAGTCGGCGACCTCAAAGCAGATGTTTTCTGTGTGGAAGTTATCCCGCGTGCCGAAGGTGTCCGGCAGAGTTATCTGTCTGAGGGGTGTTGAGGATAGGCCAGGGATTATCTCGTGGAAGGGCGTAGTACTCGGCCGCAGCTCTGAACGAGGGATCTTTATCTCATCCAGGGTCTTGGCGAAGAGGATGTTGAGCGCGCTGCCTCCATCTATGAGAACCTTCTTCAACTTGATATTTTTGACGACCGGGTCCAGGATGAGTGGGTAGCGTCCCGGGTGTGAAAACCGATCTGGATGGTCTACGCGAACAAATGTAATGGACGTTTCTGACCAGCGCAGATATTGGGGGGTGTCTGTTGTAGAGACCGAGTTGACGTCACGTGTTGTTAGCTTCTGCTTCCTCTTGGACTTGTATGTAGATAGCCCTCGGAAGATATGGTTGAGCTCAGTCTAGGGATCTTGATAATGGCCGGCTGCGCCCGGATCTGCTTGTCTTTGTCCTTGTTGGCGCCAGATGTTGAAGCCTGCTCGGAGGCAAACTTCTTGAGCATGAAGCAGTCTTTGGCCGCATGTTTGCCCTTGGGATGAAAGGGGCAAGGCCGGTTCATCACCTTCTGGTACTCGTTGTTCCTTGGTGGTCGCGACCGAGTCCACTCCACGTTGGCCACTACATTTTCCGACTTCCATTTGCGGCTGCCGGATTTGTTCTGTGCTAGCTCGTTGTCGGCTTTGGGCTTTTGGTCCTTCTGCCGAGGCTCTTTCTTTTCATCGAGGGCCTTAGCGACCGCCTCAGCCGAGTCGGCGTACTTATTCGCCATATCGAAGAGAGCCCTGACAGAGGTTGGAGGCTTCCGAGTGAACTTGGAGATGAACAGGGCGTCTTTGACTCCCTTGCGGAAGGCAGTGATGACGACCTTGTCCTTGATCATTGGGATCGAGTTGCGCTTCTCGGAAGACCTTTTGATGAACTCGCGAAGAGACTCGTTCTTCTTCTGGTGTAGCTGGTAGAGATTGTGTTCGGAAGACAGTCTTTCATAAGTCCCCTGGAAATTGGCTATGAAGCGTTCCCAGAGTTCCCCCAAGGAGCCGATTGATCGTTTTGGGAGCCCTGTTAGACATGTGCTCACCGAGTTGGCTAGGGCGACCGGGAGGTAGTTAGCCATGGCTTTATGGTCTCCTCTGGTAGCTCGGATTGCCAGAGTGTATACGGTGAGCCAGGACTCGGGATTGGTCTTGCCGTTGTATTTTTCGATTCCCGTAGGCTTGAAGCCCGACGGCTAGTCGATCTCTTGTAGCTCCTGGGTGAAGGCGGGTACGCCTTCGTCTGCGTGAGGGCTCCGGCTCCGACCACGGCGGTGGAACTGCTCGTAGTGGAGGCCGAAGCGCTCATTCTTGTCCTCTAGTCGGCGGCGCTCGTCTTCTTCGTGTTGGCGGAGCCGAGCGTTGATGTCTTGGCGGAGATCGCGTTGCAAACGGCCTCGGAGATCTTGATTGAACCGGCGGTCATTCTAGGGACTCCGCCGATTGTTGTTGTTAGGGTTGCCAAGGGATGTTTGGCGTGACTCCGCGTGCGGCTGACTTGAGCCGGCCGCCCGACGTCCTGCTGAAGCAGATGAGACCGCTGCTGGAGAACCTGACTGGTTGGTCGGTATAAGTGTATCACCCGACTGCTGGTGCTGCTGACATGTGGCAGTTGTAATCATGGCCTTGATCCTCGATATAGTCGGGGTAGCCTGGTGAACAGGCCCGAGCTGGAGTGTGTCCAGGAGGGTTGCAGTGGCCACGACGTTCTGTTGTGGCGTGACGAAGACGTCGTGGTCGCCGACTCTAGTCTAGAGGATTTGTTGCTGAGTGGTTCACCCAGCCCTGTGTAGCTCATTGTTGCGAGCCTCGCGTTCAGCCTCCTCCTGTTGTCACAGTCGGCGGGCCTCCTCTTCTTGCTGCTCTTGTACTCAGCGCACCTCCTGTGAAGGGGTCGAAGCCATGAAGATTTCTCGGGGCAGAACGAAGCTTGCTAGACTGGTGTCTGAACTGGTGTTTGAACTATTGTCCGACTTGGAGTTAGAATCTGAGAAGTTCATCGGAGTGGTGACGACTCCGACCTCCCTAGATCCAATCTCGAACGGCTCTGGGCCATGTCCGAACTGAACCGTAGAGGATCGGGTCTACCGCGTTGGATGTAGATTGTAGATGTCCGCGGTGTCGCTGAGTATGCATGGGAGATTGACGATCTCTCCACTTCCTAGCCCGACCCCGGCCGGCTCAAGGCCGAGTACGAGTCGAATGCCAAAGGAGAGAGTTGTCCCGAGACCTGGGCAAGTGGTAGATCGCCGCAGCAAGTCGACGAGGGTTGCTGCAGCGTCGTGTGGGCTGACTGGCGCAGAGTCGGTTGGTTCCTTGGCAGATCGGATTGATTGAGTCTGAGTCGGCCAAGGTGAGGTTGCTGAACTTGTCGGCGACGAAGTCGAGGCTTCCGAACGTGATCGTATCTCCAGGGGAGAATTTGCTGCCATCGACTCCGGTTGTCGAATCCATCGAGCTTGTTGAGGTTGATCTCGCCGAAGCCCCTACTTGGCGTGCCAACTGTCGATGTTTTACACCGGCAATATGAATATAGGGCTACTCGTCGGATCAAAACTCGATGGACTGCAAAGGAACACATGGAGTTTATACTGGTTCAGGCCCTTGATGTGAGGTAATACTCTACATCCAGTTGTGCTGTATTCCTTTGAGGATGTATGATGGTAGTTCTGATGAACTTCTATGTCTTGCCCTCAGGGGACGCCCTGCCTCCCCTTATATACTAGGGGACGGGGTTATAAAGTAGGAGTCCCAGCCGGACTATGGCCAAGGGATCTCCTCTTAGAGATATAACCTGCCCCGACTAGAACTGTATATTCCTTATCGTACAATACTAAGTCTGCCGAGCTCTATCATATCTTTAATTACAAGGCTAGGCCTATCCTTTGTCCGAGTGGCCCATATGCTTGTCATGAGGTGTCGATGTTTTACACCGGCACTATGATTATAGGGTTACTCAGCAGATCGAAACTCGGTGGATTGCAAAGGAACATGGGGAGGTTTATATTGATTCAGGCCCTCGATATGAGGTAATACCCTACGTCTAGTTGTGGTGTATTCCTTTGAGGATGTGTGTTGTTCTGATGAATTCGTGCCCTCAAGGGGTGTCCTGCCTCCCTTTATATACTGGGGGACAGGGTTACAAAATAGGAATCCCAGCTGGATTATGGCAAGGGATCTCCTCTTAGAGATATAACCTACCCGATTAGGACTGTATATTTCTTATCGTACAAGGCAAAATCTGCCGGGTTCTATCATATCTCTAATTACAAGGCTAGGCCCATCCTATATCCGAGTAGCCCATATGCTTGTGATGAGGTACCCGAGGCCCATGGCCTCCACAGCAGCTCCTGAGACCTTCATAGTTGAGTCACAGCTGATACCGAGTGCTCATCCTCCACCGTGAAGATTGCCCAAGTGCATTGCTCCCGAGTACTCTTTGTCCGAGTGCTTCTTCTTCCCATGTCCTGCTTCATGTCAGCTGGCAGCGAGGCTATGAAGGGCTCCATGTAGATGTATGAATAGTATGCGCCGAATATGCGCACCTATTAGGTGTAGCCCCCGACTTTGTGCTTAATTGTGAAAACAATTAAACATAAAGTCAAAGATCTTTAACTGTGTAGTCTTTCCCGAGTAGTATACTACTGGTATATGAGACTCTTCGGTATCATGTCAACCGGAAATAATTTATAGTCTTTACTGAGTAGCATGCTACCTGTATATGAGACTCTTCAGCTTCATGTCAGCTGGAAAGGGTGTTTATAGTCTTTCCCGAGTGGTGTCCCACTCGGAAGTTAGACTCCTCAGCTTCATGTCAGCTAGAAGAAATATTTATAGTCTCTCCCGAGTAGTACACTACTCGAAAGTTAGACTCCTCAGCGTCATGTTGGCTGGAAAAATATTTGCACATGGCAACTGTTGGCCAAGCACGTAGGCCGAGTACCATTTTATGAAATTTAATCCATTGTGTGGTTAGGTGTACTTGAGAGATACCTGCATCCCCAATTTTGATGAAGAACAGCTTGTGATCCTTATAAGGATATACCCTCAATACCTGGTGGATAAGACATATACCCAAATACATGTGTCCAGCAATTAGGCCTTCATGAAGCATATCTGTTTACCTCATCGATTCCTGTTGGTAAGCACCATGATTCCAACACAGCCAGTGGGCGGCCCATATTGAGCGTGCTACTGTAGAAACTCATATCTTGGTGGCCCAGTACCGACTTTGTAAGCCCAAGCCCATGAATCGAAACCGGTTCTATAAAAGGCGGGAAGAGAGAGAAAAGATTCCTTCATCTTCTCCAATCAGCCAATCGTTTCGTCTTCTAGCCTCCGTGCCGAAATTTCGCCTCCCGCCTCACTAGGGTTCGCCATTGCTCGCTCTTCCCGATTGAAACTTGGGCAATCCCGCTTGTCCGCGTCCATTCCAAATCTCCAACAACATTTCCCCCAAATCTTTTCACCCTTAACCATGCCAAGAGCTTCAGATTTTCTGGATGCGTCGGATGAGGTCTGGCCGACTTTGGATTGCGGGTCGGCTAAGCTGAAGCTTCTGGAGAAGCAGCTGAGATTGCAAAGCCACGATGTCATCAATTGGCGTCCGGCTAAAGGTGAATCGGTTCCAGAGCCCCAGGCTGGTGAGACCGTTGTTTTCGCCTCTTTTTTCAACTAGGGTCTTTCTCTTCCATCTTCCGAGTTCTTCCGCCAGCTTCTTGCCTTCTATGAACTCGAGTTGGTGAATCTGAATCCCAACTCGATCTTGCAAATCTCTATATTTGTGACTCTTTGGGAGTGCTTCTTGGGCGTGGAACCCCATTTGAATCTTTTTAGACATTTGTTCCACGTCAAGCCCCAGCCCTCTGAGAGCAAAATCCAAGTGATTGGGGGGGCCGGCATCTATCTTTGGAGCGAGATGAAGAAAATCTATATTCATATGCCCTTGAAATCTTCTCTCAAAGGCTGGCATAGGGAGTGGTTTTACTGTTCTGATCTTGAACCAAGTCTCCCCCCTTTTATGGGTTTGCCTTCGACGGTTGTGCCCAACTGGTCATCTGTGCCCACCTTTGAAGAAATGGGCCAAGTTCATATACTGATTGAAAAGATTGACAAGCTGAAGAGCACCGGGCTGATTGGTCCATGGGTGGCTAGGCGTTTCTTGACTCGGTGCATCAGGCCGCTGAAGCTGAGGTGTCACTTCGGCTGGGACTATAAGGGCAGAGGTGATCCCAGCTGGGAGTATCCCGACCTGATGGACAAGCTCAAGGTGACCGATGTCCTGCTGGATTTTTTCGCCAGCGGGGTGGTCAAAACCGAAGACTTAGAAAGGTCCGTGGCAGCTTACAGCCTGAATAGGCCACGCCCAAAGGTAACTTTCTCCGATATTAACCGGTTATCCATCTGTGATGAGTGCTTGTAGATACATGGCCGAGATTGCTCCGCAATGTGTAACATGTGTTGTTGAACTGCTTGCAGTCATGTGAGAAGTTCAATGACGAGTCCCGAACTTTATTGGCCATGAAGTCAAAGAAGAAGAGGCCGTTAAGTCCTTTTGCCACCCAGCCCGACTCCAAGAGAGCGGGGAAGAGGCCTGTTGAAGACCAGGGCAAGAAGAAGATTACCAGGCCAAGTGCTGCAGCCAGGAGTCTGAAGATAAAAGACACCGCCAGCACAGCTCCCAGGCCACATCGAGCCCAAGGATGGCACCGCCGATTACCCAAGCATCCCAGCCGGCCGCACCAGGGACAGGGCCAACCAGGACAAAAACGCCGCCACCGACTGCCACGCCGTCCAGCCCGACAGCCGGTAGCAGTCCACCGTCGACATCAGGAGCCCCTAGGTGCAGGCTCAAATTCTCTAAGAGGTATGTGACTTTGAATCTTCTGAAAGACCTGTTCAGCATTGTGGTGTGTTGATACTTAGCTCTTCATGCAAGAAACGGGCCAATATTGATCTCAAGGAGACCACACCAGCTGCTCCTGTTGTCGAGCCGGCCCTAGCGGAACCAATGCTGGCGAGCATATCTGCTGAGCCGGCGACCATCTCAGTTGCAGAAACTGAGGTCGTCCCTATTGTAGAGCCGCCGACACCGGCCGACCAAGGGGCTGACATTGAGGCTGCCGCCCCAGCCCCCGAGCGTATTACAGAAGCCCTAACAGCCGTCGAGTTGGGGGTCAGGACCCCGGCTGTCATTGTCGTCAGAAGGGCCGGACCTCCCTAGGATTCAGGCTCCTCCTCGCAGATACTCGAGGACATTCTACTAGGTAGCCCCTGATGGAACTGCGAAGATTTTCAAGCACAATGAAGTGGCAGCGGAGGGGGAGCGTGAACTCTTGCTTCGCGCCGCAATCGCCGCGTCCCAGGAGGTCTAGGTATGATTTTCGCCATGTTGAGTTCTCGTTAGTCTTCCTTATATAAGTATGCTGACGCTTGACTCCGCTTTGCTCTGCTCTTACGCTGAGCAGAAAATTGTCGACCGTTCGAAGAAGATGAATGAGGTCCTAACCTAGCTTGCCCCCAACTCCAGCAATTAAGCCAACTCCAGACCTCAAAGGCCGAATTGGAGCGGTTGAGCCAGGAGAGGGAGACTTGGCTGAGAGGAGCCGTTGATCAGCTCAGGGATGAGAACTGGGCTTTGGCCAAGTGTTAGTGATATGCCCTAGAGGCAACATGGAGATGTTATATATATCACATGCTATGTTTATAATGTATTGATTGATTCCTTGAAATAGACATTATCATTATTGATCAATGAGTACGTGACTTATTCATGAGACTCTTAATGTCAAATGTTGCTATTTCTAAATAATCCCTGATCATATATCATATGAGGAACAAATATGATTCTAACATCAGCATATGTATTGATTGATGATCATGTCTCATGGATCATGGTATGGAGATACCAAATCGATAATATGGACATATGATAGTGAACATATATTGGATAGACCCGCCATGAGATACTGCAGAGATTTCATGTGTCATCAGTTAGTCTCAAGTAGTGTTTATGTAGAGTCCTTAGACTTGAGATCATCATGGTTCCCAACATACATAGTAGCTTATTTTGGGACTGCTAAATACTACTTCGTAACTGAGTAGTCATAAAAGTAGTCTTCGGGTTTGCTATGAAACATGTACTGGGATGTGAATGATCAAGATAGAATTTGCCCCTCCTTACGGGAGAGATATCTCTAGGCCCTTCGATGTAATGGATTATGGAAGTGCATGACCATGCTAGTGTGATTGAGGTGTCAATCACAAGTTTGTAATCCATCATAGGATCGAGAGAGTGATTGAGCTATCAAGAGGATGACACAAGTCTCGCCTTGAGCTCAATCGATATCGTGAGGCAAAGGGATTTGTACATGAGGACATTACAGGTTCAGCCGATATGATCTTTACGTATATTTTGAGGTCAATATGCCTTGCTAGAGGCTGCTATTAATAGGGTGACCAGAAAGGCATTTCTGGGTCGCGACGAAATATACGTGAACCTACAAGGTCGCACGCTTAACGGGTTGGAACACTTATTCGAATGTGATTCGAATATGGGCTCGATTCGGATAGAGATCCGAGTAGACTCTTACTGGGCCTCGGTCCACGAGGCTCAAGTGAGGAGGTCTATATATAGGGAGGCGAGGGGCTGAGGATGTCGACGAAACGGGACTGGGGGCCCCACATTTCCCCGGGACGCGTGGGTCTTCGGCCACGTCAGCTCCTCCGGGGGCCCACATTCTGCACAAGTGACGGCCGGCTATGGCCATTTTCCCGCTAAGTGCCTAGGGCCCGGGCACTGTCCGGGCCAGGATGCACCTCCCCGGGCGCGTCGCGACGACCACCCGCATCCACCTCGGGCCCCGGGACTCGGCCCCCGGTCCCGGGACCCACAGTCTCGGTCCCGGGGTGCGTTCTCAGGGCACATTGCTAAGACATTCCCAGGCCCCGGGTCTCGGCCCCCGGTCCCGGGACCCATTGGCTCGGTCTCGGGTCACATTCCCGGGACCCATTACCTGGACATTCCTGGGCCCGGGGCGCGTTCCCCGAGTTCGGGGCTCACAGCTTCTGTCCCCGAGGAACTCGGCGCCTTGTGCGCGCGGAGGGCTCGATGAGCTCTCTGCCCCGGGCCCGAGCCTGACTCGAGTGGATCGATTGTTCCAACCACCCGCATTAATGGCAAGGTGACGGGGCGCGTCGCCCCTGTCGCCCGCTCTGCCACGCGTGACGGCTCGTGACGGCCCCCCGTGGGCCGGCTCCCTGTGCAGTCAGAGAACTTTTGACTAAGAGGGCTTCAGTTTTCCACACTCTGGCAGCGATGGCGTGCGCTGTCACACCTTCACGACCTAGCCGCCCGCAGCAGCCAAGCGACGTGATGACAAGACATCCCGAACCAGCTCCGGCGTGGCTTAGCAGGCGGCCGCGTGCGTGCGACAAGACATATTATACCTAGAAAAGCTTTCTCTTGGCATGAGTACTGGACACTGTTGACTCCCCTTGGACTATAAAAGGAGGATCTATGCCAACAGGAAAGGGGCTCTGGTTCTGGTTCAGGCTCTCATTCTCCTGTTCCAAAATAAACACTAAGGAGTTTAGCTCTAGGGAGACTGAGTTCCCAAGTTAGGGTAGCTCCTGAGCACCCCTAAAGAACATCTTGTAAGAACATACCACATTCACCTCTCACATATCAGATACACACATGAGTAGGGTATTACGCCTCCGCGCGGCCCAAACCTTTCTACTTCTCCTGTCTCCCTTGCGTGCCATCGATTCGACGCCGCAGCCGTCCTGTGACAACTCCCCTAGGCTGAACCTCAAAGGGGGGGGTCCCTAGACTTCCCCGCGGTTGGAGTTCCCTCCTCCGACAGCTGGCGTGCCCAGGTAGGGGGGAGTTTCACTCCCAGACGGCACACGCCGTCGTCCCCAGCACCGGCACGCTCCATGGCAGGAGGTCATCGTCCACGGGACTCCGACGAGGAGTCCGGCGGCCTCACCCCGCCAGGCGATGTTAGCCCTGTGGCGAGCCCGCCACGTTCCCCCTCCTCGTCTTCTTGGGGGCGTGCAGCGCGTGCCTGGTGTGCCGAGCTCGCCCCTGCGGCGGCCTGGTTGTGCGGCCTCGGCCCCTTCCCTTGCGGAGGGGGCCGGCAAGTGCCCTGCTGGGTCTACTGCGGCCTCATCCATAAGGCGCGAATGGACGCCACTCCATGACGCGCCGCCAATCTCGACTTCCAGTCAGCGCCGCCGCAGGGAGCCCTCCTATGCGGCAGGAAGCCCTCCTGCGTCACCCCCCGGCATTTACCGGGGGCGGAGGCCGGGAGCGGCGGTGGCTCAACGAAGTCGCTGACCTGGTAGGCGCGGCCCATCACCAGGTAGCCGTCGATAGCAGAGCAGGGGCTGGGAGCGCCGACCCCGCGGCATCCAGCGCGGGCTGGCCCCTGCCGCCCGAAGCAGAACCAAGCCCAGAGCGTGGCGCCTCGCGCCACGCCTCGGCCAAGAATAGTGGTGGCGACCTCCGTGAATGGCTAAACCGGATGTGGTCCCATGAGGACGCCCGGGTCACATTGGAGCGACAGCGCTAAAGGCACGCGAGCGCCGTCGGGCGTCCCGAGGCCCAGGCCTCTAGCTCCAACCCCCCGGCAGGAAACCGTCACCCATCGTCTAAGCCCGCTCAGTACGGCTCGGGTTGCCTGGTGCTCTCCCCAGGCCTCCGGCAGGTGTGCTGGCCGGCCAAGTTCCGGCCCAGCTTGCCGGAGAAGTATGGCGGCTCCATCGACCCCACAAAGTACCTGCAGATCTACACCACCGCCATCCAGGCGACCGGCGGCGATGAAGAGGTGATGGCGAACTACTTCCCCATCGCCCTTAAGGCCCAGGCTCGCTCCTGGATGATGAACCTCCCTAAGGGTTCGATCTACTCGTGGGAGAACCTCTACCACCAGTTCGTTACGAACTTCTAGGGCACTTTCCCACGCCCTGGTACCGAGGCGGATCTCCACGCCCTACGTTAGGGCAGGGACAAGTCGCTGAGGCGTTTCTTGCAGCGCTTCAGCCATGTACGCAACACCATCCCCCACATCGCTCATCACGAGGTTATTCACGTGTTCCGCTCAGGCGTGCGCGACAAGCGCATGCTCGAGTAGCTGGGCACCCGCGACGTCCAGACCGCGGCCGAGCTGTTCAGCCTTGCCGACCTCTACACCCGCAAGGAGGAGGCCCGGGCGTGGAACAAGCCACGCCCTGAGGCCCCTGACCGGGACCCTGGAGAGGACGGCGAGTCCTCGCGTTCCGCATCATAGTGGAACAGTAGGAAGCGCAAGAAGCTGGAGGCGCCCTGGGTTAGGTAGCGCGGGGTGACACTGCCCGTGGCGACAATAACGGCGGCAAGCGGCCGAAGCCCGCACGTGTGCTGCCGCCGCCGACAGTGGCTCGGAAGTGGTGCACCATCCACGAGATGGACCGGCACGACCTTACGGAGTGCCGCGCCGTCCAGAACTTGGCCGAGCACGTCAAGAAGTTCCAGCAGGAGCAACAGCAGGCCGGGCCCGCTCCCGATCCGGAGCAACCTCTCGAGTTCTAAGAACCCAAGAATGTCCTCGCCACCCTCGATGGCAGGGCGCACGCCCGCTCCTCGCGCCGTGGCTTCAAAGCCATGAAGCGCGAGTTGCTGGCCGCGGCACCGAGCCCACCGGTAGCCCGGAGGCTGAAGTGGTCGGACACCCAGATCACTTTTGGCCCCGAGGACCATCCGGCCCGGGTACCCGGGGAGGAACAGCTCGCTTCGAGAGGCTCAAAAGCTGACCGGGTGCGTGCCTGCACTCGGCCGCTTCATCTCCAAGCTAGGGGAGCGTGCCCTCCCCCTCTTCAAGCTTCTCAAGAAGACCGGGTAGTTCACTTGGACGGATGAGGCTGATCAAGCCCTTGATGAGCTCAAGAGGTGCCTGACAACTCCCCCTGTCCTCGTGGCACCGGCTCAAGATGAGCCCCTGTTGCTCTACATAGCAGCAACCCCACAAGTGGTGAGCGCGGCGCTCGTCGTAGAGCGCCCCTTGCCCGATAAACGCGTGGCCCGGGATCGGCCGCCCGGGCCCGGTACTAGGGAGCCCGAAACCGGGCAGCCTCGCCAAGGCGAGTGCGAGTCTGGGGATGTGGCACCCGGAACAACCTCAACATTTTCAAACTAGACAGGGCGTGATTACCCGGACAGCATCGCCTTGGCGAGAGCGGGTCCGGGGAAGCCGTCCCGATTCATTCCACATCTCAGCCCGGGCCCCCGGGTCCCGGGCACATATCCACCACATTCTAGCCGGGGCCCGGGGTCCCGGAACCATGTCCCGAGATCCGCGCCTCGGGCTCGGCACTGGGGAGCCCGAACCGGGGCAGCCTCGCCAAGGCGAGTGTGAGTCTAGGGACGTGGCACTCGGAACAATTTCAACAACATCACAACCAGACGGGGCGCGATTACCCGGACAGCATCGCCTTGGCGAGAGCGGGTCCGGGAAAGTCGTCCCGATTCATCCCATATCTCAGCCCGGGCCCCTGGGTCCCGGGCACATATCCACCACATTCCAGCCGGGGCCCCCGGGTCCTGGGCCCATATCTGTTCCCGATCACGGGGGCTCACTCCCTCCCGAGGGAGCTGAGCCCGAGCTCCCGGCCCCCGTCAGGCCGGGATCGGTGAGCATGCAACAGAAGCCGGTGTACTTCGTTAGCGAGGTACTCCGCGATGCCAAATCGTGCTATCCCCAAGCGCAAAAGTCGCTCGTTACCAGCAGAGCCTCAAGCGCTATCATCAGCGTAAGGTTCGGGCCCGATCACTCCAGGTCGGGGACTTAGTCCTCCGCCGTGTCCTCACACGTGCCGGAAAGAATAAACTTTCCCCCATGTGGGAAGGCCCCTTCCTAGTGATCGGTGTCTCCCGACCGGGCTCGGTAAGCCTGGGAGCATCTTCGCAAATTTTATCCGTAAACACATTCTGTAAGTTGCGGGGTGCCCAGGCCAGCGCCGGATTTCTCCAAATCTCAGCGCTGGCCGGGGGCCCCCATATGCATCCCCTAAGCAGCTTTTTCAGTATGCTTTATGTTCTCGTGCCCTTTGTCCTTTTTTGTGTGTTGCGTTCGTGGCGGTCTCCCCCTGGGGGCATAATCGGGCCGCGCTCGTGCGGCGGCTGGGTTTTGCGCATAATTATTGGTTCCCTACTAGCGAGCTACCGTATCCCATCCTGCTAAACCCTGGGCATTGTCCAAGCCCCGGGGCTGTGGGTGCGCCCCTCTGCGCAGCGCCCCAGGCCCTCGCAGGCTTGCGGTGTCCTACTTGGTTGGCTTCGGGCTCGGTTTTTTCCGCTGCTAGGGGGCAAAATACTTATGCGCAATCCTTTCCTCCGCACGGTCGCAACCGTGAAAAGGCCCTTGGGAGGTGGTAGACGTCATGATTCGTAGCATGGAATGGACAAAGGAACGAGTCAAATACCCTCACAGTTCATCGTGTGCAGATTGGACCCATCCTCGACAGGCTTAAGAAGGGTGCTCGAGCCAGCGTCGGTTTTCTTTCCAAACCTAGACGCTGGCCGGGGGCCCCCATCTCAGATTTATTTTCGACGCAAATTTCTGGGCCGGGGGCTGGCAGCGCTCCTGCCCCCGGGATTGTGCTCACGGAGCCACACCACCCTTTTCAATATCCAGATACGTAATCTTATCCGACTTTAAACATTGCTCAATTTCTATTCCTTCCCCGTTTGTATGGCCACGTATTTCGCTCTCCTCGGCCCCTGGGGCAAAGCGGAATTTGCCGGAGCCGGGCGCAAGGGCCGCCGGGTTAGCGCTACCCCGGTTGCCGAGGCCTGATGGTTGGGTCGTGGACCGCGCCCCAGGCACTGTCGATGCCCCGGGGTCTCGGGCACAACCCTCTGTCGGGCCAGCCTAGATTCCCGGGGCGGGCAGTGGTGCTCGGCCTGGCCAGCTCCTCCCCGACCACCACCGAAGCGCCGGGTGCTTCGCTGTCTGGCGACCCCCGCGCACGGTCAAGGTAGGTTCCCGAGGGGCTCCCGGCGGGCCAAAGGGCACGAGCTCAGCACTTTGGCCATACCTAACCCACGCGGGGCTTTTTTCGTATTTTCTCTCTCCTAGCACTCTTTCCTGGCGGAGCCTGGCGCGAGGGCCACCGGATTAGCGCTGCCCCGGTTGCCAAGGCCAGGTGGCCGGGTCGTGGACCGCGCCCCGAGCACTGTCGATGCCCCGGGGTCTTGGGCAGAGCCCCCCGTCGGGCCAACCTAGATTCCCGGGGCGGGCAGCGGTGCTCGGCCTGGCCAGTTCCTCCCTGACCACCACCGAAGCGCCGGGTGCTTCGTTGTCTGGCGACCCCCGCGCACGATCAAGCAATCTCTTCCCGCGGCCAGCGCTCGGGGGCACGGAGCGCCCCCGGGCCCGGAAGACGGACTTAACCGTTCCGCAAGACTCGCCCTCAGTTGCTCGCGGTCCTCGGGGACTGAGTTCCCGGGGCAGGGTGCTACCCCAGGCCCCTGGAAAGGGGACTTGGGCGCTGCGGCCGTTCTTGGCTGCTGGCACTCCGAGTCGGATGGCGCCTGGTACCCGGCATTCCCGGGCCCGGAAAATCGAAAAACAACAACAACAACAACAGCAGACAAACACAATAAGCAAAGGTACGAAAATGTAAACATCATTATATACATATACCAATGTCTCTCTTTGTACAAGATAGGTAAAATCAGAGCGCAAGCACGAGCGGAGGCCGAGATATGTCGTCGTCCGGGGGGAGGTCACTCGTCTTCCTTGGACCGGACCCCGGGTGGTGTCAGAAGGGGGCTGCCGTCTTCCTCGGACTCCTCGTCGGTCATCGGCTCCACAAGGTGCTCGCCGCAGTTGAAGAACCATGCCACCGTTGCAGCGGTCTCGGCCACGGCTTTCCGTGCCTCCTCGCGAACCACCACAGCTTCCTCGCGTGCAGTGATCTCACGCTCCCGGGCCGCGAGCCCAGCCTCTTGGGCCCGGATGCATTCCTCCCGGGAGGATATTTCCTTCTCCCGCGCCTCCATCTCGGACCGGGCGCGGGAGGCCTCGTCGGCGGCAGATTTGGTGGCACCCTCCAATTGGACGACGCGCCTCTCTGCCGCCTCGATCTCCAGCCGGCGGGTTGCCACGAAGATCTTGGTGGCGACCGTACGGGCAGTGAGCTGCTGCATCACCATTGCGATCGCTGCCCGCCAGCTCTCGTGATCCGCCCGGACCTGGGCGGACTCCCGCCGCTCCTGTTCGCCGGGCAGCAAAAAAGTACCAGGGCCTGCTCCCCCCTCGCGGGAGACGGCTGGGCCCTGGCATCCCCCTCTTCTGCGGCTGCAGGGATGTCAGTTGGTGCGGCGACGCAATCATGGCCGTCGATCGCCCCATCTCGTCTTCTGTCAAACTAGGTGGGCCCCGCGTCTCCTCGTTTCCCCAAGACGTGGCCCTGTTCCTGCCCGGAGTGGGTCCTGGCCGAGCAACAGTGCCAGAGGCCACTGTCGGCGAAACGGGACTAGGGGCCCCACATACCCCGGGGACGCTTGGATCTTCAGCCACGTCAGCTCCTCCGGTGCCCACATTCTGCACCGGTGACGGCCGGCTATGGCCGTTTTCCCGCCAAGTACCTGGGGCCCGATCACTGCCCGGGCCTGGGTGCATCTTCCCCGGGCGCGTCGCGACGACCGCCCGCATCTACCTCGGGCCCCGTGGCTCGGGGACATTCCCGGGCCTCGCCCCCCGGTCCTGAGAGCCACAGGCTCGGTCCCAGGGCGCGTTCCCGGGGCACATTACTCGCGCGGAGGGCGCGATGAGCTCTCTGCCCCGGGACTCACAGCCTCGGTTCCCGGGGAACTCGACGCCTTGTGCGCGCGGAGGGCTCGATGAGCTCTCTGCCCCGGGCAGAGCGGATCAACTCCCCAACTACCCGCATTAATGACGAGGCGACGGGGCGTATCGCGCCTGTCACCCGCTCGGACGTGCGTAGACTCTCATGATGGCCCCCCGTGGGCCCGCTCCCTGTGCAGTCAGACATATTTGACTAAGAGGGCTTTATTTTTCCACGCTCTGGCAGCGATGGCGTGCGCTGTCACATCTTCATGACCTAGCCGCCCGCAGCAGCCGAGCAACGTGACGACTAGACGTGTCGAACCAACTCCGGCGTGGTTCAGCAGGCGGACGTGTGCGACAAGACATATCGTACCTAGAAAAGCTTTCTCTTGGCATGTGTACTGGGCACTGTGGACTCCCCTTAGACTATGAAAGGAGGATCCATGCCAGCAGAGAGAGCTTGGTGAGAGCTTCTCGAGCTGCTCCAGAAAACAAAAGACTGAGTTCGTTCCCAAGTGAGGGCTAGCTTCTTGAGCACCCCTCAAGAACATCTTGTAAGAGCAAACCACATTCATCTCCCACATGGCAGATACACATAGGAGTAGGGTATTACACCTCCGGGCGGCCCGAACCTGTCTACTTCTTCTGTCTCCCTTACGTGCCATCGTCCCAACGCCGCAGTCATCCTGTGAACAACTTCCCTGGCCGAACCTCAAAGGGGGGTCTCCAGACTCCCCGCGGTTGGAGTTCCCTCCTCCAACACATGCAGAAATGCATCATCGGTGTGACCTTTTGAGTATGGTGGGTGTTACTCAACCTTGCTATATTAAGTATATTAACTTTCTTCTCCATATCATTGAAGTTTGGCTTCATATTGGTAGCAATCCAAACATATGGGTCTATTTGGTTTAAAGCCAAATCTTGGCCAACCAAAATATTGGTATTTTAAATAGTAAATTGGTAATGTTTGGTTTGATATCAATATTTGCTTCTAAGACATATATGTTACCAAAATATTGGCAATGCCAAAACTTGCTCATGATTTGGTATTACCAATATTTTTTCATGGTAGCAAATCAAACAAGCATGTAATACAACTTTACCCTACCAAAGAATCGGTAGTGCCAATGTTTTGGTAGCTTCAATAGTAATATGTTGGCATTTGGATTGAAGCCAATATTTGCCCACACTAGGTTATAGCTAGTAGCAAATCTACCCTATCAAATTTCGTAGTGCCAAAACTTACTATTTAGAATCAAACCGAACTATCACATTTACTATGTGAACTACCAAAAAAATTGGTAGGGCATGTTTTGGCATTAATCCAAAACAGCCCTAAAGCTATGAGATATAATTTTGAGTAAGAGTATCATACTTTTATTCTTAGTTGTCCAAAAGCAAAGATTAAGAAATAGAAAGTGACAAAAAAACCTCTAAATTAATTCCAAAAATTAAGTTCTAAAATTTGGTTACGACTTATAAGGGTCGGCATAGCCGTCATATTGGTTGGCCTATCTAGCCGGCTGATCAAGTTAAATATGTAGTACAACATCGACCTTACACATGGCATCACCATCGATATGGCTAACCACAAGATGAAGACACCAGAAACTAGTCTCCTAAGCTCATGAAAGAGATGATAATGGCAATATTGGAAGAGATGTGAAATGGCTCCAGGTGTTGTTTGGAAGAAGAGGCTCCAAGTGGAGTACTAGCTAGTAGTAACTGAATGCCTCCAAAATCCCAATGGCTCTCACTTAGTAATCAAAATGTCAGTCTAAGGCTATATGATTAACTTATGAGGATCAACTAGTAATCCGAGCAGTTCGCTCGTTCTTGTCCATATATATAGCTCTGATGATCTTCTTTTATCTGCAGAGGCGATGACTCCGACGAGAGAGAAGCCGTTGTTGCTTGTGCTGCTCCTGTGCGCCGCCGTCGCCGTCGTCTGCGACCACATGGTGACGAGGAGCAGGAGCAGGGTGTGCACCCCGCCGTTGCTTCATCCGGTTGATGCTGCCTCCACCGCCGACGCCGACGCAGAGCCGCCGTACTACGCGGGCGTAGGCAGCTGGGAGATGCAGTGGGAAAGCATCGAAAGGACCATCGCCGGTGGCGGCTGCCGGGCGGTGGGGCTGCTCAACTTTGACTCCCCGGAGGTGGCGCGGTGGAGACAGCTGCGGGGTGACGACGACGTCAGGGCGGTGCGCCTGCCCCGCGCCGACGGCAGCGTCACGTGGAAAGCCCTCTACCCGGAGTGGATCGACGAGGCTGCCGGCGCCAGCGGGTGTCCCACATTCCCTGACCCTGACATGCCCGACGACCTGCCGCGCTTCGACCTCGTCGCCGTCAAGCTCCCCTGCGACCGCACCAACGGCAGCGCCGGATGGTCCAGGGACGTGGCCAGGCTGCACCTCCAGCAATCCGCGGCGAAGCTTGCCGTCCGGTCAGCCTCGAATGGCTCGACGCCGCTAGTCCTCGTCGTCTCCCAGTGCCTCCCTCTGCCCAACCTCTTCCCCCTGCAAGCACCTCGTCCGCCGCGACGGCGACGTGTGGCTTTACAGACCGGACGCCGGCTACCTGAGGGAGAGGATACGGCTCCCCGTCGGCTCATGCGAGCTCGCCGTCGCCGTCCCGCCGCACCCTGGCCAACACGACGAGCGCGACACGAGCCGGCGCCGGGAGGCCTACATCACGGTGTTGCACTCCGGCGGCGCGTACGTGTGCGGCGCCATCGCGCTGGCGCAGAGCATCCGGCAGTCCGGGTCGACGAGAGAGCTGGTCGCGCTGGTGGACGACGAGGAGGGCGGCGGCAGGGGGATCAGCGCGGAGCAGCGCGGCGGGCTTGCGGCGGCGGGGTGGCGCGTGCGCCCCATCCGTCGCATCCGCAACCCGCGCGCGGCGCCGGGGGCGTACAACGAGTGGAACTACAGCAAGCTGCGGCTGTGGCAGCTGCGGGAGTACGACCGCGTGGTGTTCGTCGACGCCGACGTGCTGGTGCTCCGCAGCCTCGACTTCCTCTTCGCGGCGCCGGAGCTTAGCGCGACGGGGAACAGCCGGACGCTCTTCAACTCGGGCGTGATGGTGGTGGAGCCCTCCGAGTGCACGTTCCGGCTGCTCATGTCGCGCGTGGCGGAGGTCGACTCGTACAACGGCGGCGACCAGGGATTCCTCAACGAGGTCTTCCCGTGGTGGCACCGGCTGCCGCGGCGTGTCAACGCGCTCAAGTACGGGATGGCGACGAAGAAGGCGTCGTATTCGTCGTCGCCGGAGGAGGAGGAGGAGCCGCACGCGGTGCACTACCTGGGCGTGAAGCCGTGGCAGTGCCTCCGCGAGCACGACTGCAACTGGGACGAGCCGGGGGTGCGGCGGTTCGCGAGCGACGAGGCGCACGCGCGGTGGTGGGCGGCGCACGACCGGATCGAGCCGCGGGAGCTGGCCACCAGGTTCTGCGCGCTGCCGGCGGCGCAGAGGGCGGCGCTGGAGCGAAACCGGAGGCGCGCGGCGAGGGGCAACGCCACCGACATGAACCGGGCCCGCCGCGGTGTCTATTGCCGGCCCAATACGCTTGTTTGATCTGGTTGGATAGGCCGGGACGTGATTATGGGCTGCAAATTAAGGCTGATTGTAAAGCCTGGCACCCATTGGGCTCGTTGGTTTATAGTTGAAGTGAAACATACCAAAATTTTGCTGAACCAAATCTTGAACACTATAAAAAATTTGCCAAAGTCTGCTGTCAAATTGTAGCTACAATTTTGGAAAGGTTGATACAACTATCATCCAATTTTATGCAACTTAGAGCATGTACAATGGTACAGATGCTTAGGAAAAAATATAGCGTATCTTTAAGAGCCTTAATACTCAATAGAGAACGCCCAATTTACAGATTCTTAGTTATTTTAGAGCCCATCTAAACGTCTCGATGCTACAACGGCTTATCGGCAGAACATTATAAAAATATTTCCCTTTTGCACATGCTGCTATTGAACTATAGCTTTATCTTCATGAATCTTCTTGCAGTCACAATGATCAACATGATACTAAAATTTTCATTAAATACTAGTGTCATGTCTGTGCGTGGCAACGGAATCCAATATGGCTTTTTAGATAAAGTGGTTTGGTTTTTTGGGTGGGGTGGTTTTTTAGGAAGTACGTGGTTGGAGGAAAAGGAGAACGACTCCGCTTTGAAAGGTTCACTTCTATGAACTCATTGGTATTGAGAGAGGTAAAAAGCTCTGGATTTTCGTAATAAGAATCTAGAGAGTTTAACCAGTTGATATAACCACCATTTGGTGTAGGATCCATTTGAATTGGCAAAGCAAGAAGGTGCAGGTCTGTCCAAGCCATCTACGTGATATTTAGAGAATTTGGCTCCCTGTCACGGCCATGCAGAGCGAACCGATAAGTTAGCTAATTAGTTAGTTAAACAAGTATTACGCCCTGTTCGTTCCCATTATTTCCCCAACTTATTTTTTTCCTTATCCGCGCGCACGCTTCCCAAAAAGATAAACGGTGCGTTTTTTACAAAAATTTTCTATATGAAAGTAGCTTAAAAAAGCAAATAGATCCATTTTTCAAGTTTTTAATAGTAAATATTTAATTAATCATGTGCTAATGATATTTTTTATTTTACGTGCGACTTATTTAAACCACTACTTCAGCCAAGCCGAACAGGCCCTTAACCGTAGTTAGTTTAGCGGGGAGAGCTGAGTCGCTTCCCCCGCTCTTCCTTTGTTTCACTCGGGCGTCGACAACGGCGAGTGACCCACGCATCGCTAGCCGGCCAAAAATAAACCCGGTTTTCTTTCCCAGGTATCTACCTAAGGATTCTAACATGGCTCTATTAGCACTAAAACATTAGATCCCATTAAAACTTCAAAGTTAATTGTGTTTGGACAAAACTATTACTGAAATGTCTACTTTTTATGACAACTGAAAGCTTAACAATGTTACTAAAATTTTGACATTGGATGGTTGGCAAAACCAAATTTTAGGTAACAAACTAAATTATGGGTTTCGTGCTTTCAATGGTGCTACCAAAATTTTGATTAGATGTATTTGGCATCAATCTGAACAAGCTCTTTTAATTTTTATATGACGTTTGTATGACACGGTTTCAGATTACAATAGAGCACCTGGATTGTGTTACGTACAGTACACCATAAAATGGGACCCTTTGCTAGTGCTAATTGATTTCTGTAATGGTGATTGCGTAATGCGACAGTGCAAGGGATGCAAAGCTGCTAAACAAGCCATCTCATCAGCAATTCGGTCGAGAAAGATGGATCGAGCCATTGACAATTTGGCTTAGTCTAAATGAATAAAACTCAAGTACGTGGAACACTGTTTGGCTTTACCGTATAATAAAACGTGAGTGAGCACAAAAAAGAACTGGACTACGATTGAGCTCCACGCTAGTAGTAGATGGAGTCCAAAACAACCGATCAACCTGTATATAATTTCCGATGCGTTAAGGAAATCTGAACTGGAAGAGAGTCCTACACTCTACTCATCTTTATATCGTGGAAAGTTTTGTTGGAAAAATGAAGTTATGTCAATAATAGCAATGTGATCACTACCTGGTTTAGTCATCTTTTCCTTTTAAATCATGAACTCTGTTTCATTAATCAGGAGGGAAGCATAATCTTTTCTTAGACTATCTATCGCTGACTAAACCATGTAGTCGATCTACAGTTGACTCTCTATTTTGCTTAACAACAGGTAGGATTTACGATATCATTGAGTAAGGGGTTACCTCTACTACTACATAAATGATTTTCCTAGGCATCAGGCTTTCATTTTCACAGGTGGCTCAAATAGACAACCACCTATAGAGAAGCCTAGAGCCACCTCAAACTTGGTGGCCAATTAAGACAATTGCCTGCACTAATTGTCACATTACCACGAGCAGAAGCCAAGATAACTGCGTATGTAAAATAAATTTGTGCAGGCGGTTTTCTTAAGTCACCACCTATAAGTGCCATCATCGTTCTTGCGCCTCTTCCTTCGGTGTTTAAAAAGGGTACTTCTCACCGACATGTGGACCTAGAGTAAATTTTTCTCTCACTGACATGTAGACCCTCCGGTTAAAAACAAATTATTCATAGAAGATTCAGAGAACGTTGGTTCACTTCAACCGGTCTTAAAATAAATTTTTGATTAAATGATTTTCCTATGAATTTTCAAAGTTTGAACATTTTTAAAGTAGTGCACCATTCACATGGGTGTGGCCTTAAGCAACCGCCTGCAAAAAAGCTTTCTCCACGCGGTGCTCTTAATTGCCTGCTTATATCTTGTCTTTTCCTCTACCTCGTGACTTTTCGGTGACCACGTTGGCGCTTTGGAAGTCAAGCCACCGGGCGCCAATCACATCCTCCACTACTGCTCTACACTATTACTATATGATTTTTTTCGCCGGCCTTTCTTCCTTTTCCAATAAATGCTCCTAATGTGGGTTTTCTCCGCCGGCCCCCTCTCTTATATTTTCTTCTCTCCACACCTTCCGAGTAGCCAAGGCCTACGGGTCTTTGCGCCAACCGCAATAGTTACCACGAGTGAGGAGAAAGAGTGTTTGCCGCCACCATGAGGGGTAGGATAACAACGACAACCGTTTCTTCAATGATAGCTCGGTGCCACCACCGTGTTTTAAAGAGGAGCTGGAGAAAGAGGAGGCCGACATAACGGAGGAAGAGGAGGAGGAGCAGGACAACGCTGAAGAGGTCTATAACGAGGCACACATTGGCGAGAGACGCTGTGGAGGACGAGACAGTCGGTTTGGTTAAGTTGGACAACACAAAAATTTGTACAACTCTCCACCAAAACAACAGTACATCTGAACAGATTTTTAAGCATAAGTATTTTATGACGCTCCACCCTGTATATAATAAGTGCTTTAAATAAAATCAGATTTGTAGTATGTACCGTACGAAGGAGAGGCTGACGAAAGAGACTGTACTGCAGGCTGCAGCATACTCCAACCGATTCTTTGCACACAGAGCCAACCCAGTCAGTCAATCGCCCGTGCACAGTTGTACGCCTCCGCTGCCGTTCTCGGCTAAAAATCCCACCAGAATCCAAGCAATCATGCGAAGCGAGATCCACATCCACCACAGCGCCAAGGCCCCGCTCGCTGACGCTGATCGCGCACGTGACACCCGTGCCGCCGCGGAGGCCCGACCCCACAACCACCACCACCATCCCCACCACCACCAGCCCGCGCGGCAGCGTCCCATCCCATCGCGGCCGTCCAATCCCGAATCCCCGACGCCCCACGCACGCACGCGCCGCTGGCACGTGCCGCCCACCCGCTTCCCACCTCGGCTTCCCGTAGTATAGCCCCCGCAGCCGCCGCCGCGTCGCTCCCCCCTCTTTCCCCTCTCGCCAATTTTGCGGGAAACGCGACGCCACAGCCCACCACCACAGGAGAGAGACCCCTCTCCATCACCACCTCCCTCCCCGAAAACCCTAACCCCTCCGCGCGGCGTACCGCCCGCCACGATGGCCTCGCCTCCGCCTCCTCCTCCGCCGCCCTCCGCCGCCGCCGCCGCGGCGCCCGGAACGCAGCCGTCGGCGCAAGTGGTAAGCGCACCTAGCCCTGATCCGCCCGCCTCCGCCGCCGAGCTTGCTCGATCCGCGCTGACTCGATTCGTGCGTTCGTCGTCGTCTTAACTCCTCCAGGTGGGGAACGCGTTCGTGCACCAGTACTACAACATCCTGCACCAGTCGCCGGATCTCGTCCACCGCTTCTACCAGGACGGGAGCCGCATCGGCCGCCCCGCCGGCGCTGGCGCCGAGATGGACACCGTCACCACCATGGAGGTACGTGCGGCAGCTCTACCCACTCCCTTTGGCCTCCCTCGGGCTCAGATCTGGGCTACCGGGAGTCGTGGCTGGAGAGTTTGTGATGGGTTTGGGGTGTCTGTTCTGTGCGCAGGCGATTAACGCGAAGATCGTATCCATGGACATCGTGCGGGCGGAGATCAAGGCGGTCGACGCGCAGGAGTCGCTGGGCGGAGGCGTCACCGTGCTCGTCACGGGTCACCTCACCGGGAGCGACGACGTGCGCCGGGAGTTCTCGCAGTCGTTCTTCCTCGCGCCGCAGGAGAAGGGCTACTTCGTGCTCAACGACATTCTGCGCTACGTCGGGGAGGGGGATCAGGAGCTGGAGACGGAGCCGGAGCCAGAGGTGGAGCAGTCATTACCGCCGCCACAGCAGAAGCTGGCACAAGAGCCGGATTCGGTGCCTGCTCCTTCGGCAAATGGCACTAGTGTGCCTCTGGAACAGGGTGTGTGGTGATGTAGCATTTCGAAAGCTGTTTCTTTACTGTGAAGCTTATGGTCAAACTGATTGTGTTTGCCCTTTTATAGAGGCTTTTTCTCAGCCAGAGCATCATGCGGCTGAGCCTGCACCTCACCCTCAGGAGGCTGATCCGAACGAAGAGGAGGTTTGTAATCCACCGAACAACACAGAGGGGCCTGTTGTGGAGGAAACGCCGATTCCTGAAGTTATAGATGAAGTGCCAAATAACGTAGCAGTGGCTACGCCGAGTCCATCTGCTCCTGTACCGCAAGAGGAGGCCCCCAAGAAATCGTACGCTTCAATCGTAAGTTTTTGAAGGCTGTTTATCTATCATCGACTGAGCTGAAAGTGACCTGTCAGATGCAGTTTTCATTCCTTCACGGATTTCTGTATGTGTTTCAAAGCAATTGCCAGGATTTTTCTTGGATCCTGATGCTTTTCAATTTCTGATGTGTAAATGTTCACATGAAGCTTCCAGTTCTAAATTTTAAATGCTAGTGCTAAATAAACTCAGCTGCAAATGTTAATTCTGCACTACACAATAAATCTAAGTGGGAATATCATTTTGGTGATTAGCGAATGGGAGTGGTTATATGAAGATCGATAGGTTAATTCTCGGTGTCATTGTCTATTTTCAAAAGCAGTTGCAACTTAGGTGGAAGAATTTTTGAATCTAGTTTGTGGCTATGATCTAATTGGGTAACTGGTAGTTATATTTCCTGTTCAATATTTGTATATTTGAGTGCTACCTTGTAAGATTGTCACTGTTGCATTTTCTTTTGTGCTCTAGGTCAAAGTCATGAAGGAATTTCCACCACAAATTTCTGCAATTCCTTCCAGGCCTGCGCCACCAAAACAAGAGAAACAAGCTGCTCCTGCTCCTGTTGCTCCGATTTCTGACACTCCATCTTTCAGTCCTAATCCTGAAAGCAGCAACATTCAAGAGGCAGAAGGTATTATCTAGATTCAAACTTGCACTTAAATCCTTTTTATGTCATTGGTTTTTGCCTGAAATGTTTTACAATCATCTTCAAAGTTGACACACACGCGATATATGTACGAAATCTGCATATAAGTACCACGCCTGAACACTTACAAGAAGCGTTCAAGAAATTTGGTGCTATTAAGCCGGAGGGAATCCAAGTTAGAAGTCACAAGGTACTTTTTGTTGCTGTACATAATGATAGAGCTTTAAGTGAGTCTTAATGCCAACCAGTTTTATTTGTATTTCCATTCAAATACAGATTCAAGGGTTCTGCTATGGCTTTGTGGAGTTTGAAGATCCCAGTGCAGTCCAAAGTGCAATAGCGGTAATTTCCATCTAACTAATCTCATTCTTCTATGATATTGAAGAATGCTCATCTTCATTTATTTCATCTAGTCTTGAGTGACTTGTTGCTGAGTGAATGTATTTTGATGATAATTGCATTACATATGTGACTAAAGAGTTGTAGTAAGTTCATTTGACAAGGGTTCTAATAAGTTTCTTGGCAGGGAGTTGATGTTTGTGAGGGCATATATACATGACATTATCTTTCTTTTAATTTTTTCTATGACTGTTGGTTTGTTCATCTTTTCGCAGATAGAACTAAGAAAAGTATATAATATTATTTCTAATTAATTAGCTTTTGAACTACTTGTTCCAAATTACAATTTGACTATGGCTGTGTCAATTTCTAATGGTTTTAAGAGGTATAACAAATTATATAAAAAGGGGACTTCCTTGCTCAGCTAAATCAACCCTTATTTTCCTTAATCAGTTGAGTCAACTCTGCCTTTATATCTGATATTTTCTGATAAAGTTTTATAGTGCTTGTTGCCCCAGATATCACCCTCTTTTTTCTTGTCCTTTTCGATGGTAGCCTGATGCTGCTAAGCAACCTTCAGCCCCTTGCTGTCTGCTCAGTTGGTGGAATCGATGCCATTGGAATGCTAGCTGTCCATTGTTATGTGCTTGTGGACAATTTATGATCCCAATGATTCTGGACTGTGGAGAGCTTTGGTTCCCCTTATCCTCATTTGTTTTAAAGCAGGGGATGTTCATGGATTTTACGAGTGATTAAAACTTTTATGATCCTTCCACTGTACTTAATTCTATTGCAGTGGCCATAATCTAACCAGCAAATGTGGGTCTGGGCGGAATGATTATCGCTTAACACTGGCATGCCTGCACTGTTGGAAAAGAATGTTGTATTTCTTTAGTGTTCCATTTACAAAGTTGAAAACTATCAATGTGCCTTAGCAATGTATCTAGTTCCGATTCTTTGATTTGATAATATATTTTAGCCATGATGATAATATGACCATGTGTTCACCGACAATGAAAATAAAGGGAGATTTATGTACAAGAGAGAGAATGCACAAGTCTCCAAGGAGGAGCACACCACACCATAGATTTGCTCCAGTTAAAAATGCAATTGTAAATGCTTTCTTTCATTCTATGCCCAGTGTTGTGTAAACTTAACTTTTTAACAAACATAAGTCTTGTGTGTACTACTACTGATGCTATGAAGGTACTATACCTTGATAAGTTGTCTTATTAATGATGAATCAGCTTTGACAAGACTACAAGGGCTGAAGTGAATACCAAAAGGACGTCATGATAAGTACATACTAACTATTTTTTATCTGACGAACTCTTTACTCTGCAGGGTTCTCCTGTGATGATATGTGACCGGCAATGTTACGTGGAGGAAAAAAGAACTGCTGGCTCACGTGGTAAATTTATAAAGCATTGTGGTGTGTGTCTTAAATATCATTAGTGCATGCTCCCATTTGGGTCACATGGAAGAAATTCTGGATATGTTTCTAGGTGCTATTGAACTTAGTACTATGACAAATGAATATTTGACATCGTTCACTTCTCATGCAAACTGCATTGGTTTGGTCAGTGATGTGTTCTGTTAGTTTGCACTCAGATTTATTATTACGAAAAATGTCTTCTGTGCCCATCAGAATTCATACGCATTGCCACTTCTGATTCTGCTCCACTAATTGAAAGGTCCTGACTTGTTTGTCTGTATATTTCAGAGAAAAACAATGCCGTTTTTTATTCAAAAGCAAAACCAAATTAATGAAAATAAAAGTTCTCTTCTGTGGAACCATTTGCATATTGCATTTTATCGTACCAACTATTATCACATGTTGTGGCAAAAGATATCTTTACTCCCTAATTTGTATATTTCTGTTCAATTGACACCTGTCCTATTTTCTGTTCTCAGGTGGTGGCAGAGGAAGGTTTGCTCCTGGTAGAGGTGGTAACTTCCGAGGTGAAGGCATGAGAGGCCGCGGCAATTACACTGGAGGGAGGGGCTACGGAAGGGGTGAGTTCAATTATCGATCCGACTATGGAGGCAGAGGTGCTGGTAGGGGTGGTTCATCACGTGGTGGTAGTGATGTTGGCTACCAACGGGTTGATCACTCTGGCGCAACAGGTGGTCGTGCTGCCCGAGTGCCATCAGGCACTAATGCAGTCGCAAAGTGAGTGGGTTAGTGCTACGCGTCGGTAGAAGTTTGATATTTTCATGGGTTGGAATTATCGAGATTCGGGAAGAGAGCATGCGTGAGTTGGGTTCATGTGAGAGATTATCAGCAAAATCGGGTCATAAATTGAAGCAAGCTTCCCTTGTTTTGTGGCAAGGGAAAGCAGTGGTGATATTGGTTTACTAATTGTAGCATATACGTCTATTCAGAATTCAGATGTAGTCCTGGTAAGCATGCCCCTTTTTGGAGCACCTGATTTTTGTTTTTTTTTTCCTTCTTTTCGTGTCCTTTTTTTCTAACAGGATCGATTCGATTGCGAATGAGCTAATAGTTATTTTTAAATGATTACTATTGTGAAATAAGTGATGATTTATAGAGATTCTAAAATTAGCATAAGTTTTTTGGTTCTTGAATTCTGTCAGTGCGGTTGTGGTTCGTGCTCGCTAGGGCCAGTGCACAAACCTACTTGGGCAGCTGCTATTTGGTAACAATGAAAGATGACATGCAAAAGGATCAACTTAAGGTCAGAAGTAATCTCGATCTATGCCCTCAGATTTACAGGTCCTAAATTGTTCCAAAACCAGAAGAGAAAAACAAATCTCGAGTATATCACCACGTCATATCGTCAAACTAAACGGATGCCAAAATGACTATTCTATTGAACATGATCAACCTTTCATCTCAACGACAATCTTGCCGGTGGCATGGCCGTCGATGCTCTTCTGCCACGCCTTCACTGCGTCGCTAAACGGGAACCTCGAGTCAACCACCGTCTTCAGCTTCCCGTCATTCACCAGCCCGACCAAGAACTCCAGGTCCGCCTTGTTGGGCGACAGCAGCAGCGGCACCAGCCGCTTCCTCCGCAGGGTCACCGCGTGCAACGCTGAGGTGAGCATGGCGGAGAAGTTGGGCGTGATGTCGATCACCTTCCCGGAAGCGCTCATCAGCGGCTCGAACGCCGCCCAGTCGACACCGACGGTGCAGTGGACGACGCCGTCGTACTTCCTTCCCGAGGGGCTCCGCATGCTGGCGCCCTCCGGTGTCCGGTAGTCCAGCACCTCGTCAGCGCCGAGGCTCTTCACGAGCTCCACGTTGCGGGCGCCACAGGTGGCCGTGACGTGCAGGTTCGCTAGCTTGGCGAGCTGCACGGCGTAGAGGCCGACGCCGCCGGATGCGGCGGTAATCAGGACGTTTAGTGGCTCGCCGGTGCCATCGAACTTGGCGCCGATGGACCTCAGCGCTTGGAGGGCGGTGCCCGCCGCAACGGGCAGCCCAGCACCTTCAGCTGCAGAGACCTCAGGAGGCCTCTTGACGGTCAGATTTGCCGACGCCACGGCATACTCTGCAAATCCACCTCCGCTCTGTTGCAATAGGGGAGAATTATTCAGACATTGGTTAACCTTAAAATTAAGATGTAGAGAAGATTGGACTGACAATAATATGTTTATTCTCATGAGATTGTTAAGTTGGAAGTAGAGATATGGCAAACAAACAAACATGACACAGGAGTGAAATGAACTTACAAAACTGTTCAACATAGTGACAACTTGATCACCCACCACAAAATCTTTCACTCCGGGACCCACCCCAGCAACTACTCCTGCAACATCGGTCACTGCAAATAGAGATGCAGCTATTAGCATGTTCATGAACCAACTGAGATGCAGCTATTAGCATGTTCATGAACCAACTTAAATGTTAATTAAGTACTATTTGTGTTGAGTTATAAACTGAAGAATTATTACTGGCATAGCTGATTTCCATAAAAAAAAACTACTACTGGCATAGTAGATTTCCATAAAAAAAAACTACTGGCATAGTTGAAGGAAGAAAGACATGTTCTACTCCGTCATCTGGTCCTAATTCAGTTGTACATAACATATAGGAACAAAAAAAAAGAATTAACTCTAGAAAATGTTTCTTTCTGTTAATCTTATCTTACATAACAGAAAACACTTTGCGTGTTTCTAGACTATTGACTGAGCATTATTGTTGCCAGAAATAAGTGAAGAAGATAAATTTAGTAAAATGTCAAGTTCAGTGATAATGTTAGATGTATGAGTTAGCAGCAATAGTTGGTCCTACGCCCCAACTCTATATATATCTCCTGACTCCTGTATATAAAAAGACCAAGCGAATATGTGGTCGCTCCAACCCCACACAGATTTCTAATTCCCAACCCAACCAACTTAAATTTAATTGTACGTATGAAGAATTCCGAAAACAAAGTTTATGATTCCGCAGTGAGAATATGTACTTTACCTGGGATAAAAGGCAGTCTACGAGGCACCAGTGGACGCATCACCCCTTTCTGAATCTTCCAGTCAACTGGATTGATGGTTGCTGCCTCCAGCTTCAACAGGACCTCGTTCTTCTTCGCCGAAGGGACCGGAACTTCAACATGCTGCAGAAAGAGTATGACATAATTTGTTCACTAATCTCTTTTAAGAAATGCTCATCTCTAATCTCTTTTGAGAAAAATAGAATACGAAACGAAGTGTTGAGTGCAGGCAGGATCTCATCTCTACAGTTCAACCTTAAATTAGGCTGGTTTTGGAAACAATTGGGTTCACCCATGCATTTGGCCCACAGCAATGGTCTACTAGCTACCTAGTTGACTCGTTGACTAAGAACACTCTTACTCCTAGTTTAGCAGATTATTAATCTGGTTGCAAGTCTTCAGACAAAGAAAAACTGGTACCATTGAATATTGACGACAGTGACACGGGGAATGACCAAACATCTGCTAATCGTCAGTAACATATGATTAAATCAACACAGCACCTGAAGTAGTTTGACTCTGACATCTCCTATAATCCAGTAGGCTCTTAAATCTTTGACCCCAAAAAAAAAATCTCTACCTGAGCACATAGCCAGATGAACCGATTGCGACTTCAATCCAGGGGTGTTACCCACGCTAATAATCAAACAAGAGTGCAAAACAAATTATATCAATCATCTAGCCATACTGCTAGAACTCTTCGCCGAGTTTCACCGATCCATTAATCCCCCCTTGAACACTCCGCCCCGGTCCAGTGGCGACGGTATTAATTAATTAATTTATTTTTTTGCGGGAGGCGACGGTATTAAATTAGTAGCAGAAAAATGCAGAGCTGTGTGGCGGTGGTGCTCACCTTGAGTCCGGCGGCTCCCGCGCCGCAGGCGTCGTACTGCACGGCCCGCATCTTCGCCGGCGGCGTCCCAGTAGCGGCGGCGGCGGCTCCGGCCATGGGGAGGGACGGAATCAGAGGAAGAGGCAAGCAGAGAGACAAGGGGAAAGCGAAAATCTCGCAGAAGAGAGAGAATATCACGGTGGGAGATTTGGTTCGACTTCTCGTTGCTGCAGTGGGGTTCTCTGCGCTGGCTCCTCGTGGGACACGTGTACAAGTAACACGTAAACGTCGTTTCCTTCGTTGCGTGGATTGTGTTTTCGCGTTCTGTGGTGCGGTGGTGCGCGTGTATATGTATATATATACGCTGGTAATACGCCGCGAGGGGGTCTTAGTTTTTGACGGACGTGTGGGGCCGGATCGTCTGGGTGGGCGCCCTCGTTATCGGCGAGCGTCGGGTGGGATGGTCTAGAAGGGGAGGACGGAGGCGTCACGCGTGACGCGACGCGTCAGCCCACACCTGTCGTGTGAAGAATTTTTATTATTTTTAAACCTTTTTTAATTTTAAAAATAGAATTTCCCATAATTTTTTTAAATCTAAATTTTTTTGTCACATCACTTCCTCTAACATAGCAAGACAATAATATCAAAGCAAAATAATACTATCACTCTAGCTAGACTAGAATGATAAGACAACGCGGCTAGGTTAGTTACACTGGCGTAATACTGTTATGTTGCTATTAGAGTGAGCAAAAGATTTAAATTAAAAATAAGTTTTAAGATGGTTTTTTAAATTAAAAATAAAAAATTGAAAAAATAGAAAGATTCTCATGTGAACGGCCGCGGCGCTGGGCGGCTACGTCGCACGTACCACCCAGCTGAGTGACGCGAGAAGAGGAAAACGTCGCCTTCTCGTGATCTGCAGCTGCTTCCATTTGGTTACGTGTAATTGTTCATGTCAGCGCGCTAGCAGATACCTTTCTCTTCTTGGTTTTTGCGTCTTGTTCGTTCTATCACCTCTGTTTTTTCAATTCTTTTGTACTGCGTTTCGAGTTAGTCTTTTGGACAATTCATGTCTGGAATGCTCAGCGAGAGGGAGTGTTTGATTGGTTGGTTAGGCTATTGTCAGTGGTGTGTTTCACTTCACTATTTCCAATACTACCATATAGAATGGAACTATGAATGAAACAACATCTCTCAATAGAGAGTTTCATTTCACCGTTTCCAAAAATACCCATAGCGTTTAATTACAGTATGAAACTCTCATGAAACATCCATTGAGAATACTACTTGAGTTTCATCCCAATGATGATGGAACAAAAGTTGCCTCAGTGGGGGTTTCACACAGTTTCCAAGATCTTGGAAATGGGTTGGACTAGTTTCATCCCCATGAAACTTTGTTAATCTCTTTCATCATAAATACTCTGTCATGTCACTAGAATTGCTGATGTAGCACGTTATTTATTGCCATGAAACTCTTCATGAAACCCCCACTGAGAATAGTCTTACAGTACGTAAAATGAAAAATATTATTAGTATGTGATTAATTAACTATTAACTATTATAAACTTGAAAATGGATCTATTTGATTTTTTAAGATACTTTTATATAAAAACACATCGTTTTACGTTTTAAGAAGCGCGTTAATAAAAACCGAGGTAGAAGTCATAATAATAAGCTGAATCAAACGTCCTCTAAAAATAAGGTCAATAAGAGAGCCAACTACTAGCTACAATAGATGGACATGTCATCTATAATAAGCATTGGAGCCAATATATACAATAGAAAAATCTTATGTTTACTGTAACATAAATATTTTATTACTTTTTTTCCCACCATCTTCTCTCCCATTTCTCTCTTTCTTCCTCCCACAGTCCCATCTCTCTCTTCCTTCTCGACAGGTAAGGACAGCGACCGGCGGGCCTGGGCATAGGTGAGAACGGCCGGCCAAGGTGACACCCAGCATGCATAGGCAAGAGGGCCCACGTCGCCTCGGTCCACGTGTGCAGCCCAGCGACTAATTAGTCATCGGCTCTCTCTCTCTTTTCTCCTCTCTCCTCCAAGTCATCAGAAAATCTGATGTAAAGCTTTCATAGCCAGCTATTATATCTGCTCTAAGGCCTTGCTTGTGCTTCTTTATTATCTCGATTTCTCGAAGCATGTTTTTTAAAAACATTAGACGAGATGTTTTTTTCAAAAAATTCTATACAGAAGTATCTCTAAAAAGTTAAATAGATATATTTTTAAGTTTTTAATAGTTAATATTTAATTAATTAATTATATGTTTCTTGTTTTACGTGTGAGTTAGGTGTATTTTGGGCAGTAGCGATGTCGATATGGACGAGAGGACGTTGAGGATTTCTTTCAGAAAAGCGCCTGAGAGTTATTACTGAGCCATTTTACAATTGTTTATTCGGAGAGATCCTTGAATTGTCTAGGTGTATATACTGCATATATACTGCTTTGCTTGCAAGAGCAAATTGTCCATGAGAATTCAGAACCAACAATTTTTTCATGTTATTTGTGTGTAGGATTTAGGTAAGAACATTATGTTCAATTTTCTTTTTTTTGCTTTTGGACGAAAAATTTTACCGGTTGACTAAAGAATTGTTTCACATTCAACATCGCACACACATTCCACACCGCTGTCTCAGCTGCCAATCTTCTAACCACGTACGCTCTCTCCATTTTTTCAACTTCATTGCCATTTCTCTGTCCCGTGTGTTTCATCGGTCCAAAATTATTGCAGCGTCGCTCTTTCACGAACTCTTACAGGGCACGGATATTTTGCTAGTTAACATCTATCTATTATATATTAACAGTCCATTAAACATTCTTTAGAGTCCTTAAATTTTTTTATTTTTTGATTTTAAAATAAACCATCTTAAAACTTATTTTTAAATCTAAACCTTTTTGACCACGCTTTACGTGACGGCATTATTCTGCCACGCCAGACAAAATAATCATGTCACGCCGATTTACAAAATAATCATATCACGCCGATTTCTCCTAACATGATATTATTATTATCTTGCCACGCCAGGCGAAATGACATAGCAAAAAAGATTCAGATTTAAAAAATAAGTTTTGAAAGTCTATTTTTAAAATTAAAAAACAAAAGATTCAAAAATAATAAAAATTCGGAGCTCCCGTATACCGTCACGTGTCATCTCTCGAAATTAAGAGAAATCATAGAAATTGTGAGAAAAATAAACATCTCATCATCCATTTTTACTTAAACAGGTGAACTCACTATTTTAGACCATCATATCTACCTTTAATTAAAAATTAAAAAAACCAATGCTCCGGAGTCCTTTTCCCTCTGCCGGTACGCACGCGAGAGTACGAGACGCACCGTGCCAGTCCTTTCCTTTCATCTCTTTTATTTTCTCTATGGTAGTTAATTAAAGGTATCTAAATATCTAATGCACTTTATACAATACTATTTCTAACTTCCGTGTACGCATGGGCATGGCCATGCATGCAAATATGTCGATAGACTAGTCCACGTACATATTTAATCTTGGTGGGTTTTGTAATTAAATAATCAATCTCTAAATGACCGTCTTAACTTATATGCTCAATTAATGGTCTGTTTAAACCACTGTATTTTTTCAATTAAATAAATAATTTAAGACCTATATTGACTTATATTTCAATAGTAGCTAAGTTATTATAAAGTGTTTGCTAGCTAAAAAAAGTTATTATACGGTGGACCACGTGTCATCCTGGGGCTCCACTAAATTAAAGAAAATAAAAAATCTCATTAAAAATAAAAAAAATATCCAATCCTTAATTTTTTACATAAATCGGTGAACCCATTACTATATAGGGTTAGACATCTAATGACTTTCTACCAATTGGCTATATAACCTATACACATTGATCTTGAAGCTTTTATAAATAAACATCTTAAGATGATCACAATATCTAGATTATACATATGATATTTGAAGTTTCTAATAAATTAGAGAAAAAAAATCTAAGAATGCTATCATTTTTTAGCATCATAATGTGTGTTTGCTACAGGACGGTGCAGTTTGGTGGTAATATATTAAAACACACTATAACCATTATTTTAAATTTTTTGCTTAATTGGAGAGATAAAAGTTTATAAAGGATGCTTTTAACCCGTGCCAAGTTATATGCTAAACATGGTTATATTTTCATCCCAAATTGCAGATAGCAAAAACACTTCAAGGATGATTGATAGATTGAAAATCTCCAGAATTTCAAAACAATTCGGATAGGAAAAAAATAAATTTGAAAAAATCTTGGCTAAAGTTAAAAACCATTCTAGATTGTGGAGTTCACACTATTTTCAACCATTAGATTGATCTTTAGAAAAAGCATCGCCTATGCTCCACCCTCTCTTCTCACCTGCCCACCCCTCACCCAGCCCTTAGCACAAACGCTGCCAAAAAAAAAAAAATCTGGGCTCCCCCTCACTTCCCTCCTCCCTGCATTTTTTTAGCTATTAAGTTTAAAATTATCAAATTTTAAATAATCATAACTTTAAATTATATATCTTTTATTATGCTGTATTATTGTATTCGTTACGATTAAATTAACAATTCAAGACCTATATTAGCTATGTTTTAACTTTTTAAAAAATATTTTTGGTTATATCCCAACCGTTTACATAAATTAAAGCCTACGGAAATGTTTGAAATTTCAAAAATAAGTTTAACAAAAATATTGAAATTTAAACAATTTGATATATGGAACCCTTGACTGCAACTTGGCATGGCGTAAAAACGGCTTTGCCAAACTTCCCTCTCCAATTGAAACAAAAAAGTTAAAATAATGGTCATAATGTATTTTAGCATATTACCATTAGCACGGAGTGTCCTATAGCAAACACATGTTTCTCCTACGACAAACGTCATAAATCTATGATGTCCCATAGTAGATTCTGCCTTTTTTTTGGTCCACACTACATAATTTATATACATTCCGTGCACAGGTATATGCATTCACTAGACAACTTATTAACTTATTATTTGTTAATAGATTAATCTTCAAAACACAATATTTCTTATACAACTTATTCAGTTTTTTGATCCGTTTAAACTGTTGTATTTGTTTCAATTAGATTGATATTTCAACACCCATATCAACTATATTTTCACATAACCATATGCCATGTGGGGCCTATATATGCTCTCACAATATGCACCACATCCAAATAATCATGAAAACACATTAATTTTTCTTTAGTTGCTTACAAATCTACTTCTTGTATGCTAAAAGTCAACTGAAGGCATCTATATATGCTAAGAAACAAAAAGAAAACATGCTTGATTACCAGAAAGAAAATGCAGAGCATCCAACCCTTAATTCAATTGATCTTTTCGACGTACATGGTATTACAACAAATGACATATAGTACACAAGATCTCGAACAAACAACGTAAAACCAAGTCCTAACAATATCATAGTGTAAGTTAAAGTCTACTTATAACCTTCACGAACTTAACTGATCCAAATTGTTCACATCGGCTCTAAAATATTCTCCATTGACAAATGCAAACAATAAAAGGTGTTCATTCCTAAAGGAACTTCATGCTCATTGCTTTTCATGCTAGCAATACAAATATTTTATTAAAGATTAGCTCGAAACATAAATCGGTACAATTTTGTAGGAAATTGATGCCAAAACAATTCAGTTATCAAAGTTATGTAAAACATACAAACATTCTACACAAACTCAAATTCTGGACGAGAAGCCAAAATTGAAGAAAAACAACCTAGATAGCATGAGACTAGCTAGGAATTCCATTGTAAACTATGTGAAAACGGACAATAACAAGAAAGATTATGTGTTTTTGGGATAAAAGCTTATGCTACAGCTACATTGTCCTCCTAGAAAATCATAAAAATGAAAACATCCAAATCTTAATATCCGTATTTTAAGAAAAACACGTACCGTTGGTGGGTAGGGAGTGCTAACTAATATATCTAGAGCATTTGGCCCTGCTTTTCCTGGGCCGGACTCCCATGCGAGGCCAGCACAATTTGCATGCACGTTGACCAGCCTAAACTCATGAGAATATTTGCTAAATTTGGGATCTTCAAATTACTATAAATTTTAAACCCCATAATTTTGGGTCCATTTGAACTGTTTGTACTTACAATTAAACCAACGGTTCAAATATCCACATCATTTACATGCTATCTAAATATTTAACACAATTTCTAAAAATTGAAGTATATATTTTTAAAAAATATCTTCAATTAATATATCCTAAAATCCACAAAATATATCTATAGTATGGAAGAAAAATGTTACCTAAAGTAAAAACTCCAAAACGAAGATATGCCAAATATTCCAAAAAAGAACCACATATAGTACGAAGGATAAATTCCTTGGAATCAACTCCATTGTTGTGACACAATATTTTCTCATAAATTCAAGATGCCACAGTTTTAAGTACTTTTACTTTAGTTTGTGTATGTTGCAAGGATAATTAGAAGAAAATCATAACTAACCTGCAAAGCAGTCCCAAACAAATTATCAGAAAAAGATAACAGGTCTTCAATAGAATAGAATACTTAAAGAAAAAGTCAACCATACATTAACATTCATGTATTTATGGTAAGAAAATTTTAATTAACATTAAATAAGAGCCCACGGGTTTCCTTCCTAGTTGAGTTACTAATGGTACTCTACTGTTACCACTACGTGAATCTCATCCCTCAAAGAACAATCAGAGGGTTTAGTATTGAGGAATGAAACTCACCTTGCAGCTTGTTGACTTGGTGTTTTGTTGCCCTTTCTCGTATATATTTATTTCTCGCTGCCGGCCCTTGCCGCAACGCCATGCTAACTTTCACGCGATGGACTTGTACTGAAGAAAAAAAACACTAGCTAATAGTATGGGAAAGTCTTTTTTCCCCTTAAGCGGACGCCTACTTATTTTGTGCATCTCACCTAAATGGTTATAATGAAATTTTAAAATTTTTTAAAGATAGATTAATATATGATATATCACTCCACAAACATGTAAGTTCAAATTCAACATCTACAAATTATAATAAAAATAAGAAATATAACTATGAATATACGCGTATTATTAGACTTTATTTTGTTATTTTGTATATAACTTGAAGACGTTAAAATAGACTTTGAATGTTTATGAAGTGATATATACATACACACACATATATATATATATATATATATATATATATATATATATATATATATATATCAATCTATTTTATCAAAATTTTTCATTACTATTTGAGTAACGTGTAAGAAATGTGTGGACCTCAACTCCAAAGACAAAAATCTATCTCCCTAATAGGGACTAATAGTATACATATAACCCTTCTCTGTTCATATCACAATAAAGTCGGATTATCATTCATGGATGAACACTTTCCAAGCATAGAGGGGATCGATATTACCCTTTGTTAAGTTTTCCCCATATTTTTATAAGAGGGAGTCTACGGAATTAGACCATCAAAATGAACCTATGCATTTATCATTGAACTACTTTACCAGCTCAGCAGCTCCCCAGGAACAACATGTATAGGCAACAGAAAATCTAAGGCGCCATTGTTGAGTTGGGTAGGCAAGTGGAATTTCCCGTTGCCTTCTGTTCCTAATAGGTTGCATGTAGAACCATGTGCTTATGCTACCTACCATAAATCGTGTTGTTCCCTTCATTTCACTATTGTAATTAAATTTCAGTGGTGAGCCTTTCGTTTAAGGATCATGCGACTACAACATGGTCGACGATATATATGCTTCATCTTATCACTCGGCATGTCCACTTAGGTATATATGGAGATGGCCAGCATTTTTTTAAATATTAATCAAAAGATTTAGTAAATTGCACCTAGCTACACAATGTCGATGTTTGCTTCTATATTGATTGCCACTAGCTTTGATCACTAAAGTTAAGTGGGCCAACATAAAATGCATAAAAACAATAAAATATATAGCTAAATAATCCAGTTTCTAGTGTTGTGCAAGCACGAGCCTTCTGTAAAACCGCCCTCTCTAAATTTCATTAATTTGAATGTTAGATAGGAACAATAGTAAAATCAATTTTATATATATATATATATATATATATATATATATATATATATATATATATATATCCTGCAAATTTAATGACTGGCTGTAGAACTGGAATGAAGAGCTTCAATGATGACCTTGTGCACAATTCCCCTTTAGAACCCTATTTGCTTTTGACAAAATTTTCGATAAATATTGATTTGCGAGGATCCACATAAGAAAAAAAATTCAGAAGAGATGCCCATATAGGGAAAGCTGCAGTCCTATCCCTTATGTTGTGTAGGCATGAGTCTTTTGAAAAACCATCCCTGGTATGTTTCATTTGAACAGTTTAGCAGATGCTTAAATCAAACACTAATATCATAATTTTACCATGTTGTGCCAAGTTAATGTTTTGTTATAGCGATAGAATGGGTTGCTTAAAAACGATCATCTAGTGCTTGTTGGCCTTCAGAATCCTGTTTTCTTTTGACATGATATGAACTAAATCTTCTGCATGTTCTATCTAGTTCTCTTGCTCGATTATATTGTGATGAAATCAGAATTTTCATTTCTCGCAAAAAGATAAGAATTTGTATGACAAACTCAAAACTAGTGCTATGATCCGAAAACAGAGGATATCATTCTAGGTACCTATAATAGTAGGGGAAATCAAAGTAAGCGCTGCAAATAGTCCTAGTTAATAAGATAGCGCGAGAAAGGCATATGGATGGTGCTTGTAACTTAACCAAAAAAAAGTAATGCAACAATGTTGCACATATCATGGATATTACGTTGCATCAGCGTTACAATCGTAATTGCAATGGTGTAACACCCCATCACTATTCCACTAATGTTTGGTTCCTTGTAGTATACATGCAATTCCAATATATACGTAGGTTCAATTTAGCGTTTCACAAAGCGTAAAAGAGAACAAATGCAGATTTGGATTGAGCAAAAGCTGATTGGATTTGAGAGAGGCATTAAAAAGTCTATCTATAATCAGGTAAATAAAGTTTATGTTCTTTTATATTAGGCGTGTGTAAATTAGGCATTACAATTTAGCTTTGTATTATACATAAGATTTCTTTGATATTTACCCTCCTGTTGCAAGACTGATCATAATTTGAGTACTACTTTTCTTGGTGGCCTTTTAGGTCTTTTCGTTCATCAAATAAACATTAAGACATCTTTTTTTATTGGAGAGCTAGATGAGAAAATTTACATAGATTGGCCTAATAGATTTGCAGTAAAAGGTCAAAAACACACCCCTCATAGATTGTTATAACTATAAGCTCAAGCTCGATGGCTGCACCGGAGGTGAATGTGATGCGTCCTTGCCTTGGTAAAACTTAGCCTTGGTAAAACTTAGTAAGATGGAGAAATTTCCCGGTGCCTCCTTCTCCAAGAGCACTCTGGTCAACTCATGTCTCATTTTCTTGTGCAAGCTAGCATAGTTGCCACTGAGTTGGGGTGGTATATATGAAAAGGATGGATCTTTATTTTTTTTCAAGTGACAATGCCGTGGTGATCGAGATGCTTGTTATTATATCCCTCGTCATATCAGCTCAGTGAGCTAGGAGCGTATCAAGCATTATTGTTGCACCAACTTGGCAGCAATTATTTTTCTGTATGGAGTAAATAGTAGCTAGCTACCATATACCCGGTGACATTTTCTGCTACTTGATTGATTATCGATGATTTTCTAGCTATTCAATTAGTTGTACCGCTCGGTACAAAAAGAAACGATGGCATTGTTCTACTTCATGTTTTAGAGACACGGATCTTCTAATTAGAAAACCACATACATGGTGGTCGATTTTATTCAAATATCAGAATTAAAAGACCTACAAATTCTATCATTTTTCCCCTCCCAAAATAATGTCAGGCTGTTTAGGTCACATTTCTAAATAGTCTCCTTTCTGATACATTAATTAGCCTTCAGAACCCAATTTACAATTTACTTTTGAATTATCAATCAAGTGTAGCCTGAAGTTATCTTTCCCGTAAATGACACTGTGCCCTGCGTCCATGTTCTTATGCACGCCCAGAGCATCAGTGATCACAAGAAAATCCTGAAAGAATTTTCTGATGTCCTGTCCACTATAGGACAGCTTACCTCGGGAGAAAAAAAGACGTAGGGAAGCTACAGTGCGTTTCTGCAGCTGAAGAACAAAAGCAAACTTTTCATAGATCGATATGTTTGTCAAACGCAATACAGTCAAACAAATACGACTAGACAAGCCTGCTGTCCTGCTGGTAAGTGCCACAGATGTACCATGTCTAGATCAGATTTCAGATGTGTTGAGTGATGGAAGAACAAATTAATCCTACGCAGCTCAAGTCCCCGGCACCTCCCTTTTCTATAAGATACTTTGGTAAGTTTCGCTCAGTTTATTCTTTGTCGTGAACATATGCTCTCTCATGAGCAGCTTATCTATCTATCTATTTATTAGAGAAAGGCTGCAACCCCTTCAGTTAGCCAAAGACCGAAGCGCCAGAAAAATAACCTGGCGCCAAGACGAAGCCCTCAAGCATCAGGCGAAGAGTCCGATGGGTGGACAAATAGCCCAAAGCGCCAGGCGAACCTCCTAGGCATTGGGCAAAGTGCCTGGCGAATAGGCGAAGAGTCTGGCTCATTCAGGCAAAGCCCTTAGTACAGGGCGAAGTGCCCAGAGAACAGGCGAAGTCTAGTAGAGCGCCGAAAAACCTGCTGAAGCCATCTCAGCCCGAAGAGGTAAAAAGGCCCATCGAAGGGCGAGCAGCCCATTTAAGGGCCCAACACAACCCAGAAGGGGCCTGTAATTAGGAGAAGATATATGTACCCCTATAACTATCCCTATCAAATAACAATAATGTAATATCACTCGTAAGTAAAACCTTAGAACCTCGAGGTGAAACTCTAGGCTTATAAATAAACCCCTAAGGCACTGTAGTGATACAATTTTTGAGATTACAATGCAGAGACTCACTTTTTTTTGCACACTCAGAGACCACTGTTGTTTTTCTTCAACAACACAATCTATCTATCTATACTTCTATATTTATACTTATACTAATTGGTCACTTTTAAGAGTCTTCACATACACCAGAAAGATTTAGTCATTGATTAGATACATCATAATATCGTGACTGTAGATTACTATCATAATCGGAATTTTTTTATTTTTTTATTTTTTTATTAAAATATTTACAAAAGTATATTTTTATTTCAAAAATTTACAAAAATATACCCCCAACGCGCCTCTGGGAGGGCGTTTTTTAAAAATCGCCCTCCTAGAGGGCGATATGATGACGTGGCTGACAGCCATAGGCCAGGCGGCCAACGGCCGTCAGCACTTTTGCAGGCGGCCCTCTGGCCGCCCAAAAACCACCCTCTAGGAGGACGGCAAGGGGGCCGCCTGCAAAACGCCGGCCCCGCGGCCGGCGTTTTGCAGGCGACCTCTTTGCCGCCCTCCCAGAGGGCGGTTTATCCCACCTAGGGGGCCGCCCCTTTGGAGGGTGGTTTTTAGACAACCAGGAGGCCGCATGCAAAATGTGAGCGGTATAGAACCACTCAGCAGTTCGGGGGGGGGGGTGGCGGTTGGATCCGCTGCCTCCACCCGGTCAGACCGGTTGGGTACAGAACCGCCCAGCAGTTCTAGTGGGGGTGGTAGTTGGACCGGCTGCCTCCATCCGGTCGGACCGGCAACATCCAGTACCGCTAGAGCAAAGTTATGCCCGATTCCGAGTGGGAGAACCCTAACGCGCGCTATCTATCTTAAAACAGGCATAACTTTCGCATACGGTTTCGAAATCGGGCAAATAAATACTCTGCGGACATCTACAGAAAATTTCCCAGAAGGTTTTCCCCTGCTTTGCCAGGTTTGTCCGAAAAAATTTTGTGAAATTCGGTCGGGAAGATTGAGTTTTCGAGGTCCGAAGTTTCAACATGGGTTTTAAAGCACGCTCACAAATTTCTACAGGCCACATCTTACATCGGTTTGAGCTGCACCTTCATAAGGTTTTGCTGTTCTTGAGTTCCTAGTTGCAAGAAAAACACAAAAAGTGCCAAAAAAACAAAAAAGAGCGAAAAAAGGAACAAAAGAAGTGACCATTTTACAGGCGGCCCCCTGGCTACCCAAAAACCGTCCTCTGGGAGGGCAGCAAGCGGTCCGCCTGTAAAATGGCCGGCTCCGCGGCCAGCGTTTTGCAGGCAACCCCTTGCCGCCCTCGTAGAGGGCGGTTTTTGGGCAGCTTGGGGGCCGCTTGCAAAAGTACTGATGGCCATCGGCCGCCCGGTCTACGGCCATCAGCCACGTCATCATATCGTTCTTTGGGAGGGCGATTTTTAAAAAACGCCCTCTCAGAGAGCGGTGGGGTATATTTTTGTAAATTTTTAAAATGAAAATATACTTTTGTAAATATTTTAATAAAAATATAAAAATAAAAAAAATTCCTCATAACCGTACATGGACAAGTTCAAGCCCAACCAATTTTTTGTTTGGGCCAACATTTAATCCAAGTTACCGCAAGAGTTAGTTATGTGCATGTTCCTTCCTCTAAAAGAAAGAAAAAGGAAAAAAAAAGGCTTGGGCACGTACGTACGGTGTATGGACCTCAATAGATGGGCGGGACTCCATACGTGATGTATCGATCTTCTCCAACTCTGATACAGTTTCATTTTCTCCATTAAGATTTCATTCGACGTAATTATTACTTCTCTAAGCTCATAAGATAAATAAAACATGACACGGAAAATTCCGTAGACTCTACTTTAATCTACAAGCAAGAGTCCAAACCACATAAAACACGATGCTTATTAATTATTATAAATTTTGAAATTATTAATCATGAAAAATCTACAATTAAGTCACCAAACTGAGTACAACTGAATATTTTATTAATTCTGAATTTTGCAATTGTTAAATCATAAAAAAAATATAATTGAGACTTCAAACCGAGTACAACTCGATATTTATTAATTATGACTATTAGAATTATTAAATCATGAAAAGTTTATAATTGAAGCATATATTATTTCTAAATTTCTAAATTAAATAGTAGGAAATACTCCTTAGTTGAGACTTCAACATGAGTAATTAAATCAATAAGATAGAAAGTAATGAAAAAAATATTAGTATGGTTTCCAATAGACATACTATACCACGTCCAGCGAGTGATATAAGCTAAAACACGCTCATCCTAGCGATCCCCACCCTTCCCTAGTCCCCTTCGCTCGCGCACCTTTTCTTCATGCAGCAGTCATAATAAAATCTTTACTGTGAGAGAAATAATCCCTGAATATTCTTTTCCGCACCTTTTCATTATATAGTAGTGATAGTAAAATCTTTATTTTGAGAGAAATTATTCCCAAATACCCTTTTTTTGCACCTTTTTAGTATATAAGTAGCGATAGTAAAATCTTTATTATGAGAGAAATCATGACCAAACATCCCTTCCTCATTAGAGTAGTTCTTTCACTTAGACATCACATCCGTGGTTCCTCATTAGAGAAACCACTGGTATTGCCATCTAAAAACTCTCTGTCAGAAAATAAAATATGACTAGGGATATCTGAGAAAATTTGCTTCTAAAAAACAAATAAGTGATAAATATGGTGAGTATCGAGTAGGATAACACATCTAATCGTTTTACACCCGGCTGTACCGGTGGTTTTGCCAGCCAAAAAGGATCCTGAAAAAATCACTATCAGTGAATAGTAAATTGGAACAGTAATTTAATTGTGAACAGTAACCTGATTGCTGTGAACAATAATATACAGTTATATTTGTTGGTTTGATAGTGAACGAATTGCTCTCATATTGCCTCTAGAAGTTGGTATCAGAGCCTGGTCATCATTGAAAAACTAAAATATTTAAATTTAGAAGCTAATATTGGAAAGGTAATAAATACAAAGAAAAATATCAGTTTAAGGTGTAGATTGAATCATACTGAAGACCATAGTTGGCACTCTAATAATAGTCAGCTAAATCTAATTGTTGATTTAATATATAATTTTTATCTAAATTGGGGCAAAAGACAGGAAGATTTGGAACTAAAATTTGAAGAGTTATATAAAGAACATAAGAAAGCCGAAGAACAATTCTCCCTGATTAATAATAAGCTAAATTCTACATTAAATTTGCTAGAAAAATTTAAGGAAAGACAAAGAAAAATAGCGCAAAATAGTGATTACTTCAAGGAAGATTTTGTTCCCTTGAGTAAAAAGGTAGACAAAGTTTTAAATACAGAAAAAGTGCTGAAAAATCTAGACCAAGACATATTTGAGATCAAAAAGCTAATAGAAGAAGTAAAAATTTTAGTAATCCCTAATCAAGGTAATAAAGAAATAGTTTTGGCCTCTTCAGGAATAGTTGTTTCTTCACAAGCTATAAACTCAGAAAAATGGATTTATCTAGGAGTCTCCTTAGAAGAATAGCTAGCAGAGAAGACAAAACCCTTAGTAATGCTGATAAGCAAAAAAGTAAATATGATGAAGTAGATGATTTAGAAAATATCGCAGATTTGGATAAACAACTGGAAAGATATTAGAGAGACACTCTAAGAGCAATAAAACCTCAGCAGATATACAGTATGGGGTTTTTTGAAAATAAAAATGGGTTATACAGAATATCTAGAGAAGTAGAACTTAGTGTCTTAACAAAGCCAGTCGAATTAAAAATTGTAGCTAAGGAATTTGAAAATGGATTAAAATATGCAAGTTATAAGTATATTCACCAAGGTATGTACATAATAGGAATCAAGGGTATGACAAGAAAGAAATTAGGTACAAAAGTGTTAATAACTTTGCTGGATAAAAGATGGGACACAATAAATAAAGCAGCATTAGGTTTCTTAGAAGGAGATATGAATGAAAATAGATTAATAACCTATATAGCCCCAGACTTAATGATTCCCGTAAAAGAATTTATAGAAAAAATGAGTTTTGGTTTTCAAACAAAAGGGTATGAAGAATTTAAAGGGACAAATTTGTTAATAAGTATAGAATTCATAGGAAGGCTAACTAATAGAAGTGCTTCTAGATATAAACTAAATGTAAATGATGTTATAGAGAGTATGCAATCGAAAGGAATAACATTTATGAGCCCATTAAAAATAAGTTCTGAAGAAAGAGCAGGAGAAGAATGGAATATCAGACGATATAGGTCTACAAAATTTATACAATGCAATGGAAGCTGTCGGAGGATGAAACCTCGACGGCGGGATGTCAGGAGACCCCCCTTTAAGATTCGGCCAGGGGAGTAGTTCTCAGGTGAAGCCGGCGTCAGGGGTAGAAGGAAGATAGGCGAAGAAGACGTAGAAGAGGCGGGGTTCGGACCGTCCGAAGCGAGTCCGGACCGTCCGAACTGTGGTGAAGCAGAAGGGTCCGGACCGTCCGATGCGGGTCCGGACCGTCCGAAGCGTGGTAACCGCGCAGGGTGTTGGGGAAGGCGATGAACAGAGGCGCACAGAGGAGGCAAGAGGATTTATACAGGTTCGGGCCGCCGGAGCGTAAAACCCTACTCCTGTGTGTATGCTATGTGGAGATGAATGTGGTTAGCTGTGTTACAAGGTGAGCCTAGCCCACAGCCGGAGCCGGAGAAGAAGAGCAGTAGCTAGAGAGTGAGCTCGAGAGCCAGAAGACGGGGAAAGCTCCTGTCCAGTTCGGCCTGTCGCTCTCGGTGGCTTGGATCCTCCTTTATAGAATCAAGGGAGTCCACAGTACCCGTTCCTGGGGAGAGAGGAATTCTCCCAACATTATTTATATAATGCAACAACTGCTAAGTAAGGATATAACAGAGGCATAGTTGAACGATATTTCAATAAATTACCTGACCCATTAGGAAGTATGATTTTTGAAGAATATAAAAAGGAAACTGAAGGAGCTGAAATTAACATCTCACAAGCAATAACCTTTTGTATTTAAACAGCTAAGAAAAATATGTACAGGAATACAAGCTCAAAGATCTATGAAATACTCTGACTATAATTTTTGCAACAACATAGTTCAGATACCATTATCATATGGAGAAGACAAGCCTAGAATTAAAAGAAATAATAAATTTCAAAATAGAAATAGTAATAATATTAGAACAAAAAGAAGGTACTTTCTAAGAAGATCAGATAATAGAGCCCCGTTTTTACATAAAAGAAATGTGAGAAGATATAATCCTAAGAAAACATATGATAGGACATGCAGATGTTTCATATGTAATTCTCCTGATCACTTAAGTAAAACATGTCCCAACAAAAATCAAAAAAGATACTCTAGTAAGTATGAAGAACAAGAGAGAGTACTAATTATAGATAGTGTAAACGAAAACATATTAATATATGACGATGAAATAAAGGATGATGAATCTATATATTCTATCATAGAGACAGATGAAATCGAGAATAATAATGAAGAATATGAGTCGAGTGAAGAAGAAGTAGATTTAATTGACGAATTAGCAGGAATGAAAATTGAAATGATGGATCAATTAAGTTGTGAACATGATTGGATCAGAGGAAAAGGTGATTACAACATTAAATGCGCTTTTTGTATATACTACCCTAGTCAAGAAAATAGAGTCACCTGTAGTATATGTCTAAAACAAGTCTGTGCTGAATGTATAAGAATAAACAAACAAAAATGGAGAAAAGAAGTAGAATTAGAATCAGATGACAGGATACTCTCCAACAGAGTACGAATTTTAGAAAATAGAATAAACAAATTAGAAGCAGAATTAGAAGATTTAAAAAATAGCTGTGAATGTAAGGCTCTACCTAAAATAAAGACTCCACAAAATACTGAATTTAAAGAACAATTAATAACATTAAAAGACAGTAATACTGCCAAGCTAATCCAACTAAAAGATGCAATTACTAATTTTGGAAATAAGTATATAGTAAAAATGCCTTTCAAAGAAATAGTAGGAATAAGGATACCGGTAAAAGTGAAGCTATCACCAAAAGTATCATATAAAATACTAGCATTAGTAGACACAGGTTGTACAAAAAATATTATTCACGACATGTTCTTCATAAAATGTCTTGAGTTAGTTCATACAATTGATGATAATAACGCAGAAGTTTCAACAGATATGTCAGGAATAAAGAAAATCCATAACCCGTTAGCTTACAATATCGATTTATACATTAATGGGACGAGATATATAATAGATGAAATTACAATAAGAGATTTATCAATGATAAATGATGATATGATAATAGGCTTAAGATTTTTACAACAATCGGTACAAGCCACACTAATACATGAACAAGAGATTACATTCATCCCCTACCATGATAATGTTTCATATATCTCAGAAGTACGAAAGCGTGGTGGAACCTCCTCCTCTTCTTCCAACCTTGATAACCTTGACCCTAGAAGTATACAACATAAGCGTAGTAAAAATATAGAAGAGCTTAGTGAAAATATAGAAGAATACTGTATGGCAAACTCTAATATAGAATGCATAGGACTACAATCTTTCTCTCCAAATTGGTATAGGGATATAAAATCTAAAAGAGATATTGAAAGGGTTATCCAAAGACTAGAAGACATTCAAATAATAGGAGAAATCCCTATGAAATACTGGGAGAAAAATTCAATTCTCTGTAAAATTAATATAATAAATCCGGACTATATAATTAAAACATGCCCAATAGAAGCAACTCCAAAGGACATAGAAGAATTTAAAATGCATATAGAAGAATTGTTAAAATTAGGAGCAATAAGGGAAAGTAGGAGTCCACATAGATCAGCAGCATTTATAGTAAGAAACCATGCCGAAGAAGTTAGAGGTAAATCCAGAATGATCATTAACTATATCTAGGTTTTAAAGAATTTATAGTTAGAACAGATTATGAAGCAATCTGTAGATATTATAATCAGCTTAATAGTAAGAAGAGTTCTACTAGGAGGTGGATTTTATTTGAAGATATCATTATCGGAAATGGATATAAAGTTATTTTTGAGCATATTAAAGGAAAAGATAACCATTTACCTGATTTGCTTTCTCGTATACCTATCCTGCAGGTATGAAGAGATCAATGAATTATAATGGAGTTGAATTCTTCATATTCGGAGATGATAATAAGTTGAAAATATTTCCACCCAATACCTATAAATTTAAACCAAAAGATCACGTAGTTATAGATGAAGTGCAAGAATGCATCTTAGATAATTTTTGGTATCAATATAATAACAAAAGAGAAGAAAAGGGATATATGTTGTCAATATTAAATAGCCTTTCTGAATATTTCCATCAAATAAATAAATCAATGCCTATTTCCCAAAATATTGAAACCATAGACCAAAAACCCATATATGTGGTTTTTGAAGGAAAGGTTCCAGGAATATACATATCCTTTGAACAAATAATAGCCTAGAAGATAGACTCAAAATTAACGGGTGGAATATTATGGAAAAAATATAAAGATATTGAAGAAGCACTAAGTCAGGCAAGAAAAATATTAGGAGTAAATTACTATATAGAGCCAGCAGCCAAAGAATATATTCAAAAATACAAAAGATTGAAGAATAAGACCTCATTATATAAATATAAAAGAAGAAATGCCATCTAAAAAAACCCACATATAAAGAATGCCTAACAAAGGGAATTGACCCTTTAGATGGTGAATATATAGATTGGAAAATAATAGAAAAATTTGAAGAAGTTTCTCCCCAGTGGAAGAAAGAATTCAATGAAGAAATACTCAAGGAATTAAAACAAGAATTAAATGAGAGGTTTGAAGAGATGAAAAAAGTTTATGATGAAAAATTTGAAATATCTCTTTCAGACGTAGATACCATGGATATTGGTGGTCATGGGCAACCAGACCACTAAAATTATTAGCTAAGGATAAAGCAAATATTAAATTGATGAGGTATTATCAATTATTCGGGCACGACCAGTGAACTAGCTAATTAGTAGGCTAATAATGCCCAAAGAATTGAATAATATATCACAGGAGGCATGCTTTCAGCGGAAAAGTGAATGCGAAAGTGACATAAAGAAGAAGAATCTTGCTTTCGGTGGGAAAGTGAATGAAGGACGCCCTTGAATAAAGAAAGAAAGAAGCAACAGCATGAAGATGACGTACTCGTAAAGCCACAATGCTGTGAAGATAAGCATGAAGATTCTGATGAACCTTCCTCCCGGAGCTTCTATAAAAGGAGAAGCCTGCCCAGTGGAAACACACACAACACATCGACGAAGCAAAAAACTTCCTCCAAGCAGAGCTTTCATCCACCCTCTAGCCTTAGTAGTAGTAGCCTGATAAGAAAATACCTTGCAAGTATATAATAGCAAGGAGTGTAATATACTTCAGTAAGGTAAGCTAGTAAGCTTGTTTTTCATCTTTCGGGGTTTTCGAAAGGGAAAATCATATGTAAACTTATTTGTTTAATTATGAAGTAAGTCTTCTTTAAGTATTCCCTGTCATTTTATTTTCTGGAAGAATGTTTATGCGAGGGACCCTATAGGAGAAACCTCTTCGATAGTTCTTGTTTACAGCCTGCATCTCGAATAGGCATCAGGAGAACTGTTATCGGTAGAGAAGTGTTCCCTTCGGGTGGAACTGCCTAGGGAGAAGATAAACTCTCTGTCAGAAAATAAAATATGACTAGGGATATCTGAGAAAATTTGCTTCTAAAAAACAAATAAGTGATAAATATGGTGAGTACCGAGTAGGATAACACATCTAATCGTTTTACACCTGGCTGTACCAGTGGTTTCGCCAGCCAAAAAGGATCCTGCAAAAAAATCGCTATCAATGAATAGTAACTATGAATAGTAAATTAGAACAGTAATTTAATTGTGAACAGTAACCAGATTAATGTGAACAGTAATATACAGTTATATTTGTTGGTTTGATAGTGAACGAATTGCTCTCATATTGCCTGTAGAAGGTTGTCCAAATTGGTACAGGGATATAAAATCTAAAAGAGATATTGAAAGGGCTATCCAAAGACTAGAAGACATTCAAATAATAGAAGAAATCCCTATGAAATACTGGGAGAAAAATTCAATTCTCTGTAAAATTAATATAATAAATCCGGACTATATAATTAAAACATGCCCAATAGAAGCAACTCCAAAGGACATAGAAGAATTTAAAATGCATATAGAAGAATGGTTAAAATTGGGAGCAATAAGGGAAAGTAGGAGTCCACATAGATCAGTAGCATTTATAGTAAGAAACAATGTCGAAGAAGTTAGAGGTAAATCCAGAATGATTATTAACTATAAAAGGTTAAATGATAATACTGTAGAAGATGCCTATTATTATAGGACCCTAAATGATATATATATATATATGCAGGTCCCCACAACGTAACCAACCATCCATGTTTTTTCTCCGGTTTTTTGGATCTAGGATGCTGGAGGCGGCGGAGAGAGCACATAGTCGACCACGGTAGCAACGGGCGGCTGCGCGGTGGTGGTCACCGGCACGGTCGACCTGCGAGCTGGGGCTGGCAACGGCGGTTGTGGCTGGCGGCGAGATCCCGGGAGGAGGAGATAGTCGGCCTCACTCTCCCTCTCCCCAGCGGCAGCGGCACGGTCTATGGGACGGGCACAGGCGGCTCGTGGAGGAGGAGGCGGCAACCCCGGGCGGTGGCGCAACAGGGGCGACTCCCCTCGCGCGTCGGTTGTGCCCCTACCGCCGGATCTGAGGGAGACCGATGGCTGATTGTTGCTTCCCCTATCCTTGTCCAGTGTCTGCGGCTTGGATCCGGGGTGGACAAGGAGCCAGGACGGGATCGGTGTGCCCCAGAACGCCCCCGCGTGGACCTAGGCTGCTGACCCCATGGGATGGAGGCGGATGGTGGTGGCGCCCCAAATCTGCTGGGGAGGAGGTTGGGACGCCAGTAACGGGTAGGAGAGGTCACAGGCGGCGCACTCAGATCTGGGCGGTGGAAGCGACCCCCGAGGCAATGGCGGGATCTGGAGGCCGCGTCGTCCGTCACTTCTCTGCCCGCGACGAAGCAGACGGCGTCGTTGCAGGCGGTGCTAGGGATGTTCGTCGGCAAGCATGCCCTCCTCCGCTCGTTGTGTCTGATGGAAGAGGAGGGGAACACCTGTTTCTCCCTGACCAGCTTAAGGCCCTTGTGGATCTGGACTGGATCTTGAGTCGAGGGTGGTGGGGCAAATTCTATTAAGACGAGGCCCCGGCGGCAGTGACGAGGTCATTCGCCGCCCGGTGGAGGACACTGGATGGGGTTCACGGCTGGGCAGTCCTGGATCTGGGTGGCGACGAGCAGTGGCGTCCTGGTTTTGGATCAATGACAACTTGCAGCAGAGGCCGGCTAAGGTAAAAATCCCAATTTTGCATCCCGTCCTCTAAAATCCTACATTTTCTGCTCGATCGATGCATTGTTGTTGTTGATAGGATCAAAGTTCCAATAGTTCACAATTAATTTAGTACTAGTCTCTTTCTTGCGATTCAATTCTGGTCGAGGTGTTGCATGTTGCGTTAACACCTGACACTTAGCATGCAACCCGTCCATGAAGTTCAGATGACAAAACTACATTTATTTTCTTAGCATATGTGAGTGTACATTTTACAGATGTGTCTTTGTACCTTCAGCGAGCTAATTAGTCTTGATTTCACATCCACCAATATGATCAATGAATCTTGCCTTTTTAATGAATAGATATCTTACCATTCACAACCCAAAAAAAGCAGTATACTTGTTGCCTTGTCTATTATGCATGCAGTCAGCGACCAGACCACTATCGTCTGGCATGCCTTCGAGGCTGCTATGTGCATACCCTGTACTCCATTTATTTTAGCATGAAGCATCCTAGTTACATATTCTATGTCTTTCGAACAACTGTATTCTTAATATTTTTGCAGTTTTTTTGTTTTTTTGTCTTTGGATCCATGTATTGGTTAGCAACCATATAGAAGTACGTAGATTATGTATTTATCAATGCAGTGACCAGGGCGAGCACATGAAGAACAATGAATACAGGACGGCCCACCATGCCCAGATGCTTTCCCATTGTTGACACACACTATGTTCAGGTAAATGATTTCACTAGGAATGCTCTAATGTATGCATTTCCATCTGAATAGAATGATGCTCCATGATTGAGTACCATAGCTAACTTGATATTATGTGTGCTTTGACTCCCATCAATTTAACTTGCAGCTGAAAACTACTTTGGGTGATGAGCCAATCCCGCTGCTCCATGATAGCCTACAGAGGTACATCAAGAAGGTGATTATCCATAAATTTAGAGTGCAAAGAAGTGAGCTTCGTCAAGTTCATCGGTGACTGTGGGCAGGTGCTAGAGAAGATTTTTGTTGTGCATTAACATGTGTTCATCTTCGGCCAATATGAGGACTTTGCATGGCTTCTGCAAATTTGGCCAATGAAGATGCTACAACATAGTTTTTTCAGGAGACGTCTAAATGGGGAGGAGGACAGCCGGCACCGGTGTTAGTAGTGGTGGTTTGGCAACTTGGAATGTTGTCAACGACTGCATTTTTCTTTTTTCTTGTATCAAGATGAATATGTGTATTAGTTTCAGATGTGTATTTTTTTTATTTTTCCTATGAAAGAACCAAGATACAATTGTCATGATATTACCATGTTCTTGTTGATCTCATTATGATTAGTAAAATACTGACTTGCAAACAAGTAGTGGTAATTTTTTTTACTGAAGCATGCAACACGAAGTGAACAAATTACTAAATACAAACATATCTTGGTAACAAAGTAAATACATTACTAAATACAAGCATGCCTCTGTGAAAATACATGGGAGTAAAAATGTTACTAAAGAGACTAAAATTGTGGAAAAAACATAGGAGTTCAAGTATTACTACCGTAAAAGAGTTTATGATCGACCGAGGAGTTAAAAAAATTATAACTAGCAGACCCTATCTATCACTAATAGTAAAAGTATTACCATTAGTAGACAAGTTTTGCTGAGAACCTTATTTTTGTTGTTAATAAATCTTTTACTCATGGGCTCATGGTGCCAACAAAGGAAGGGGTAGAGGCAGAATAACGGGGGAGTGCGGAAGGAAAAAACAAAAAGAAAGAAAAAATAGAAAAAAGAATGGGGGATAGAAAAACGGAAAATAGGAATGGATTACCTGTGAGATGTGCCTTTTAGCTATCGCGCACGCTGTACGTGCTTTAGCTTATTCGTTGTTTACATATATTAATTACTGATTTTGATTTTTAGAACTACAAATTTAATGAAATTTTTTTGTTATTAAAGTTTAAAACAAAGCCAATATATAACTTTCAACAAGATTTATCATTGAACACATTTTTAGTAGATTATTAAAATTTTAATATATACAATATTAATAATAATAACCGTACCACAGAGAAGAACTTCAGCCGCTGCTATTTATTGGCCAGCATGCATGTGAAACGTACGTCACTGAAATACACGCGCTGGGTGATGCACGACTAAATTGGCGCGTCCAACGTGTCAAAAGAAGACGATGGTTCGCATTGAAAGAAAAAAAAATGAGCTAGTACCGTACAACCTGTATCCATCTTCTGTTCATACCATAGCAAAGTTGGATTCATGGGTGAACCAGTGAAAGGCTTTTGGGCATAGAGGGGATCCATCAAAACAAAGTTCAAACAGTCCGATGGCATTCTTGTTTTAGCTGCTGTTGTTATGCTTTTCCCTTATTTTAGTAAGGCTAGCTACAACGATAGAATAACCAATCATTTGGAGCTACCATCTTCCTTGTTCCCACATGCTTGTTGATATCATTAAACAATTACTCAACAAAGGAACTATTCTAACAATTTTAAACCATCATGATGAACCTATACATTTATTATCTAACTACTTTGCTAGACCAGCAGTTTCACAAGAATAATAAGCTGACAACAGAGACTCTCAGTACCCTTTGCCGATTTGAGTAGGCAAGTGGAAGTTCCCGTGCCTACAATTCCTAACAGTTTGCGTGTAGAACCATTTGCTTACGAAACGTACCATGAATCATAATGTCCCCCTCATGTCACTAGTGTACTTAGGCCCCGTTGGCTGGTAAGGTTAGCTAGATCTTATAAGTCTTACGTAAAATATAAAAATATCATTAGCGTGTGATTAATTAAGCATTAACTATTAAAAACTTTAAAAATAGATATATTTGATTTTTTAAGATACTTTTATATACAATTTTTTTAAAAAAATACACCGTTTCGCGTTTTAAGAAACGTGCTAACGGAAAACAAAGCATAAGCCATAAACCACAGGCTCAAAAGAACCGGGCGGAAGCCGAGAGAGCGGTGAGGAGCTCCTCTTCTCTCTCTCTTCCTCCTCCCCTCTCCCCCTCTTCACTCCTGCTCACCACGGTGAGGAGCTCAAGCTCCCGACGGCACCGTCGATCTAACGGGGTGGGGGAACATCCCCTCGTGCCACCTTGCGGCCTCAAGGAGAAAGCTGCCCCCTTCGTTATCGACAGCGACCTAGAGTTGCTGGGAGTTGAGGCTATCGGTGAGTTGGCGCCATCAAGGAGGCCGCTGCCAGGTTAGTCTTGCATGCGACCCAGCGCTGGCGATGAGGCGGCAGCAATCACTGGCACCACGCCTACCCTCCACTCGCACTTGTCGGGAGAGATGGAGAAAAAGGGAAGAGAGAGAGAGGTGGGAGGGAGAGAGAAGAGGTGAAGCGAGAAGATGACATGTGGGCCCTACCTCTTTTTCCTTAAGAGACTTACATGGGGTCCCACCTATTTTTAATTATTTTTTACCTTTTTAGACTAGAATACCACGTAGACGTCATATCACCTAGACCGGGTCAACGTGTCATGTAGACGTCATGACAACCGAAACCGTCTACAATACTATCGAATAACTTTATTTGTATCGGTTTTAGAAATTGGATGATGACATATACCCGATTCTACGGTTGAGGGATGTGATTGAAACTCGACTCATAGCTGAGAGATATAAAATGGACTTTTCTCGTGGACCGATGGAACTACAAATTCCATACCATTCAGGTTCCCAACGCCTCCCTTTCCTACGAGATACTTAATATTTTAAATATTTTAGTAGATTGATCCGATGTATTCGTTCTCATATATTCTTGTTGTTTCTAAGGAACATCCTCTCTCTTGAGAAGATATTTAGTATACATATTAGTGCCCAGCAGCTTCTATTTATTTGCATCATGCATGTGAAACGTAGGACGTTGAGTTAATTCACACACATAAGTAGTTCGGCCTGCGTGCAGCAAATTATTAAAACTAGTCGTCAACCCTTTATTACATAGTTTATTATTATCAGTTCTACAAATATTAAAATTTTGAATCATAGATGTAATGCGTTGGTTATTAAATTTCGTTAAATTTACACGTAGACTTTGTTTTAAAGAAAACAATTTTATTTTATTTTTAGTTCCAAAAGTCAAAATTATTAACTACAAATAGAATCCATCCTAATATTTCTTCCAATGCTTTCTATTTTCTTAATTTAAGAATTTAATAATTAAGAATTAATAAGTACTTATTTGTACTCATATTGGAGTCCTGATTTACCGTTTGCTATAATTTAATTTAGAATTTTATAATAATTAAGTACTGCTATATTTGGTTTGGAGTGTTAACTATATATTTTTGTTATTTAATAATTTGATTATAGCTTTTTCATGATTTAATAACCCCAAAATTCATTATTACTAGGTATCTAACTGTACTCGTCTTGGGTCTCGATCATTTTTTTCATGATTTAATAATACTAAAATTGTACTTGGTTTGACGTCTTAATTATGGATTTTCATGATTTAATAATTTTAAAATTCGTAATTAGTAAGTATCGAGTTGTCCTCGGTTTGGACTGTCAGTTATATATTTTCTTCATGTTCTAGTAATTCTGAAATTAAGAATTTATCACTGCATATTTTCATGTTTTTTCAGTTTGATAATTCCAAAATTATGAATTAATATGCTGTCAGTTGTACCCGGTTGAATTTGGAGTCTTGCTTTTAGATTAAAGTAAAAATACTAAGGAGGCTACAGGATAGCTTGCTAATGATATGTTTATTTTAAACAAATTCTCACTATCCATCTAAATGTCACACCCTGCCCTGGCACCACATACTGAGATCGGCGTGAACCAACTCACATAGAAACACGATGCCGATACCAGTCCTAGAAAAACTTTGCTAGTACTCGCGATTATCCGAGATTCATCATTGCAATTCTTAAAATAGATTATACCTTTATAGGTTGCAACCTCGGGTAAACCCACAGAAGCAACCATTAAACAGAACAGCAACAGCAGAACGGCAGCACAACTAGAACCCAACCCACAAGTAATGGCTTGGGTCTAGGAAGAAAATCCTAAGCTTTAACTTCATCTTCCTGAGGAAAGAAAAACAACGATTGGGTACTTACATACTTAGCAAGCCACTAGAAATTGTGAGTATGTAGGCTTCAAAGGAAGGCTGGGTTTATTTTGCAAACTATTCTTTTGAAATGCTATTAAAACTCTAAGTGTGGATTGATCATGATGTAGCTGGAAAGAGCCTCTCGCTTCGATCCTGTCCTTGAATTGCTTGGCAATAACTCAAGCGGGCGAAACAAATTTTAGTTGACTAGCTTATTAGTGAGATCTGTCCGTATGCTGGCCGACAACACCGACTCGGAGCCTTCTGCCCTTAGGCAACTTTCAACTCTTTTCTCATATGTTAGTTTATTTTCACTTTCGTCCTCTGCAGGGCATCGGACATCTCATATCTCAACTCTGGCTTCTAGAGCCATTCCTGTCTCAAACACATTGCTTCTGCTCGGGAAGCCTATTGTATGATGCCACTCGATATCCCGGGTTGCACAACCCCGTTTCAGACCACTCAGATCATCCGTCAGCCACCAAGACCGATTCTAATAATGGTTCCTATCCATAAACAACTTTCACAAAGTACTAGCAAATAAATCTACGCTAGAGAAATCACTTCACATTCACCCATGACTGTAGGCACGATTGTTTGAATAGTTCAAATCTCTGTAGAGGTGCATGCTTTACCCACATGACGCGAGCTTATACCCTCACTGGCCAAGTGGGGGAGGTTCGCGATAAGGCCTTTTCCAAAGAATCTCCAGGATAGCTTGTTGCTAACTGGATGGGTCCTAGACTAAGTATCAGGCAAGTCCCAGACTCCTTGTACTCAGGATCCCGCAGTGCATCTCACGTTGCCACCTCAGCGACTCCGCATCCATTGTCAACCAAACTAACCCTGGGCCCACTAATTACTTGACTAGGGGTGTCCCATTCCACCCATGTAGTTGCACTGTAATATGATGAGCATAATTCCTTAATGAATCGGTCCTTATATGTGAATACAAAGCATCCCCAACAAGGTGATTACTTTGCATCACGAGTTTTCACAACCACTTTTCATTTGCAAACATGCCGACATCACGTGTCGGGTTTTCGAAATGTTTAGAAACCCTTTTTCCCATATCGACAAACATATGCACTAGGGGAGGACTATTGGAGCCCATGTTCATGAAGCACGGTTACCGAGGTACCATGAGATGGAGCGACAAGGGATAAGGTTATCAAGCTCTATAGGATAATGCAACAACTGGGTAGGTCTATCGGCTTGTCACACAAACCGAGGCCGATTAAATTAATGTGCACACTAATAATTCAATTTTGCAAATAAAACACTAGATAAACTAGGAGCAATATGATCAAAGAGTGACTTGCCTTAGATCTTTGTCTTCGAAATCTTAGAAATTTGATGTCCGAAATAATTTCCGAAATATCAACTATGCGCGAAAAAAGAGAAAAGAACCCAAAACCCTAGCTAATAGTGCCATGGGGTAGATCTCAATTTTAAAAAAATTTAGAGACTTGAAAGGAGTAGATCGGAGTCACGGATTAAGAGATATGGATTTTTGAAGTTTCAATGAATTTCTGGAAAAGAAATGGATTTTTTAAATCAGGAAAGGGAATATTCTAAAAAATATTCCTTCCTAATTGGTAGGGCCCAATCTCAAAGAGAGAGGGAAGGGCCGTGGTCAGTTGGGATGAGGCCGATGTCCTTTTGGGCTCATGGGACGCCTAGGCCGGCCCACTACCAACTGCCAAGCCCATGAGTGGCCAGTGACCGGCATCGTGGGGTCCGCGGTGGCAGCCACATGGCGCCACATTGGCTCGGGCCGAGGGTGTTTGGCCCCGAACGAGATCGATGGCCGACAACGGCCGGACCCGTCCTGGCGAACAGCGGCTCGCCGAAGGGAGCGGGGTACGGTGGTGGAGAGTGGAGGGAACGGGGAAGACGGTGCACGGTTTGGATCGGAAAGAGGGGGCACGGCGGCAGAGGGAGGTGGAGCTCGCGCGGTGGCGTTGGGGCGAGGTTGCTGGCGGTGAGGCACGGAGGTGGAACGGCTTTGGACTACCATGGTTTGGGCATGGCATTTAAGTACAGAAAGGAAAGAGGGAGGAATAGGGAGAGATTCTCGCCGAGAGGGTGTTGACGCAGTTTAGGGCCAACACGCTAAGTTGCGCTAGAACGCGCAGTCATCGAAATCACCTCATGGGAAACCCCTGCGCAAACCAGCCAGGCCGGTTTAGGAAACAGGTCAGGCCGGTTTCCTGAAGCTGGCCGTGAAAACCTAGAAACACACCCCGGAGGACCCCATCAGGGATGAGTGCCTAGGGTTGTTCTGAGATCGGCAGCCACTTAGAACGTCCCAAATCGCTGTGGAGACGAAGAAGAGAAGCAAAGGAGGTTGAAAAGCTAGGTTAGAAGAAATAAAAAGTAAAGGTATTTTGATTGATCGATTGGATAAATACTCAATCGGTCGTGGCCCTTTATATTTATAGGGTTGGGAGGTCTTGCCCCTGCAAGGAATTCCAATTATAAGTCGTGATCTACATGGATTCTTTGATTCTACTCGGATTGGGTCCAAACCGGTCAGGCCGGTTTGGAAAACAGGTTAGGCTGGTTTGTATTGCCAGATCTGCTACAGTACTAAACCGGCCAAGCCGGTTTGGAAAACCGGTCAGATCGGTTTTCCCAGCCAGATTGGCCTTGTGCCAATTTTGGCCACCAACATATGCCCCCCTGTTTTCTGGTAAAGCTTGCGTTCCAGAAAACATGTTAAAACAATAATAAATCTAAGGGCGATGCTCGTTACATAATTCATCGGCCTTTTTGTTCTAAGGGCGATATTTGAAGATACCAGCCATATTACATCAAGCATCTTGCAATACACTTGGATAATACTTTTTCAAGTATCTACCATTAAGAGCTTCCTTAGGTCCAAAATCAATATGAGCAAGATCTCCCTCTGAAATAATACGATAATCCAAAGTGAGATGCACCACACATATATCTATATTCATGCGCTCGGGAGATGAACCATAATCAACAAGCTATTCATCGTCCTTTTCCTGGGATTCCGACGACAACTTATCATCACAAACCATTGGAGTAGAAATACCAAAACCGGGCGCTGCTTCTGGCGAAACTGGTCTGACCGTTCTGAAACCGTCTAACTGCCTTGGGAGAACTGGTCTTACCGGTTCTAAATTCGGTCTGACCGGTGCTTCTGCTGCTGGGTGAGCATCAACCTTAATCTTCTACTCCTTCTTCTGCGAGATCATGGGCCTATATTTGTTGAAGTTCTCATCTCTCTGTTTCTCAAGCCCCTGTTCCCTTTTCTCCTGAAAGCGAAGTCTCTGTAATTTCCTCTTTTGAGTGCGAGTCAAGCCTGGAGGACACCACCTTGGCAAGAAATACTTAGAAGTAGAACCACTGGTCCTGGCTTCATGATCATTGGTTGCAGGAGCCTTTTGGACAGATGTCTCAACTGAATCGCCAATGACAATCAGTCTTTTGCCATCATCCTTGTTAGAGACTAACATGCTTCCAATCTGCATAATATCATCGGCCGTAGTCCTCTCTGGATCAACATTAATCTTCTGCACCTCCTCTTCTTTCTTCTTGGGCTGATACACTTGCTTTGGAGGAGATGATCTGCGTCTCTGCTCAAACCGGTCAGACCGGTTTGGCAAAACCGGTCTGACTGGTTTCACCTGCTGATCCCGACCTGATCGGCGAGGTGCCAAACGGTTATGTGTAGGGTGTGAAATCCTATCAAGAGCTGATTTCCTTGACTTCTTCCATCCTGGATGAAAAGATTGATATGGCACAGGATAGCAAGGCATCCACATCATCCCATTATATTCCAACGCCGGATATTGCGAGTTTGATGCTGAAGAAGCCCATGGCATGATAGGATACTGATTTTGGTGAGGATGTAAAGTCACAACCTCACTCTTCTGTCTTATAGCTGCCCTTGAAGGTGAATTGGGTCTTCCTTGATGCATTGGTGACCTCATTCTCTTTTTTACCGGCCGATCACATGTAACGGCCTTTTGATTGACATATTTGGACAAAAACTGATCAAAAGTAGTTTTTCGCTTCATAACACTCCCCTGATCTTTTGCTGAATTCAATTTCCATGTGCCAATCTCTAGACGCTTCGGTTTCAGCATTCAGGGACGGCCCTGGTTAAAATCGGCCTGGCCTGTTTCCCAAACCGGCCTGGCTGGTTTGTCCTGCATAGCAGGCTCAAACGGTCTCTACTCGATTTGTGAAGACGGTCCTTGCCCCCTGTGTCCAGAAGCTTTCACAGTGATTTTAAAGGATTCTCTGCCATCAGGAGCTTTTTCATACACCACTTCCCTCATCAACTTTTTGTCTTTTAAGCTCTCGGTCTTGGCTTCACCAATGACCACATTCTTCCCTTTGGTTGCTTCAGCTTGATGAGGCTGAACCAGTACCTTGGGCTGCTGCAAATCTATGGTGTTGATAGGGAAAGATGTCTTGTCCACTTGCATCTCATGAAGAGTCAATCATCCTTCATTGATGGCCGATTGAATCTATCGACGGAAAACATTGCAATCGTTAGTAGCATGCGAAAAAGAATTATGAAACTTACAATACGCACGCTTCTTCAATTTCTCAAGTAAAGGCATAGCATGAGATATCTTGATATTTTCATTTTTGAGCAATTCATCAAATATACGATCACATTTAGAAACATCAAAAGTAAATCACATTTCTTCTTGCCGACCCTTATGAGCCGGCTTAAGTGATGAACAAGAATATGTTTTAGCTTTTGAAGGCCATACAAATTCAGCAACGTAAACATCTTTATCCTCATCGTTTGAACTATCAGATTTATACTCAACAACATAAACATTAGATTGATGAGGCTTAAAGCTTTCCTTTGCTTTCTTAATTCGGATTTCCTGAATTAAAGCTCTTTTTGCACTTGAGCAACCGAAAGGAAATCACCACCTTCTATTCTATCCCTAATAGAAGATCTCAATCCCTTAAAACAAATATCAGCAAGATCCATATCAGAAACTGACAAATTAAAGCAACGGTTCTTGGTTTTTTTGAATCATCTTATATAATCAGAAACAGATTCTTCTCTACCTTGCTTAACCGATGTTAAATCTGTCAATTTTAATTCGGGATTCCCACTATAGAAATGATCATGAAATTTTTGTTCTAATTGACTCCAAGAACAAATAGAATTAGGAGCCAAAGATGAAAACCAAGCAAAAGCAGTCCTAGTCAAAGATAAAGAAAATAAACGAACTTTTAACGCATCAATGGAACTTACTTCACCTAGTTGAGCAATGTATTGACTAATATGTTCCCAAGTAGTTCTATTATCTTCACCATTAAATTTAACAAAATCTGGAACACGCCAACCAGTAGGGTAAGGAATAAAATCAAACTCAACAGCATATGGTTTTTGATACAACTTAGAGTTACCAATATCCACAGCAAGCTTGTTTTTCATTACACTAGCCAAATCCTCTCTAAATTTAGAAAATTCATTGTTCCAACTAGAGTTATTTGGCTATTGTGGTATTGTAGCAGCAGTATTTGCTCTCTAATTTACATGAGGTTCATGATTACCCTGAGCATGCCTTAAATAGCTATCATATACATCATTTGGTATCCCCGCATAAGATGTATTTGCATTAGGAATAGGAGGTGAAGTGTACACGAATGTGGTATAAGGTGGCACAAAATTCGCAATTTCATTAGTACGACCATAAGTGGCCGAACTAGGCATGGTAGCAAGTGGTTCAAGTTGCTTGGGCACCACCACCAGAGAACCGGCCTGACCGGTTTGATGAACCAGTCTGGCCGGTTCTGTCGTGTTCGGCAGTTGTGGTTGACCTGGTGATGTTTGACCCTGAAAAAAGTTCAACGGCATACCATACTGTGGATTTTCAGGAATTGCACCTGGTGCAGCCGATGTACTAGGTTGTATGACCTCATGTTGTTTAATATGGGATTCAATAGACTTTCCTTTTTCTAATCTTTCTATTCGTTCGATTAATGTCGCAACAAGTTCATCCGTACCTTTAATAACAGTATTAGATTTGACATTAGGTACAGATGTGTTGGGGGGGTGAATTGCTTACATTGCTTATTACCTCAACCTTGTTGTCGCTCATCTTGAACGCGGGCATCACGAAATCTTGCACTCTTGTGACTGTGCCCTGGCGGTCTTTCCTGAATCCCATCAAGAATTGAGATCTGAATAAGCTTCCGCCGCCAAATAATTCTGACGGTCCTCTTCACTGATCTCTGCGATAGAAGCCGTGATGATGTTGTTCTTGTCGAGTTCTGTGTTAGATCCCATCTGGCTAGGGTTTGATAGAACGGTTTTAGCAACCAGATCTTTCTTCCCCAGCGGAGTCGCCAAAAATGTGTTGACGCAGTTTAGGGCCAACACACCGAGTTGCGCTAGAACGCGCGGTCGTCGAAATCACCTCATGGGAAGCCCCTGCGCAAACCGGCCAGGCCGGTTTGGGAAACAGGTCAGGCCGGTTTCCTAAAGCTAGCCGTGAAAACCTAGAAACACCACCCCGGGAGGGACCCCGTCAGGGATGATTTGCCTAGGGTTGTTCTGAGATCGGCAGGCCACTCAGAATGTCCCAAATCGCCATGGAGACGAAGAAGGAGAAGCAAAGGGGGTTGGAAAAGCTAGGGTTAGGAAGAAATAAAAAGTAAAGATATTTTGATTGATCGATTGGATAGATACTCAATCGGCCGTGGCCCTTTATATTTATAGGGTGGGGAGGTCTTGCCCCTGCAAGAAATTCCAATTATAAGTCGTGATCTACATGGATTCTTTGATTCTACTCGGACTGGGTCCAAACCGGCCTGACCGGTTTGGAAAATAGGTCAGGCCGGTTTGTATTGCCGGATTGGCTACAGTGCTAAAACCGGCCAGGCCGGTTTGGGAAACCGGTCAGACCGGTTTTCTAGCCAGATTGGCCTTGTGCCAATTTTGCCACCAACAGAGGGCAATTTGCACCGGTGGCTGTGGCGGTCGAGCTCGATTTGGGAGCTCAGCGAATGAAGGTGGAGGACGGAGAGGTTGGGCAGTGCGAGGGGTGGCAGCCATTTATAGGCGAGGATGGGCACTTGGCAACAAGGGAGAGATGGGGTGATGCAGCGAGCGTGGTGGTGGCTGGACGCGAAGGAGATGTGGTGAGCGCGGGGTGACTAGTTAGCTCGGCTTGCGTGCATGGCAGAACGAGGGAGCAGCAGGGAGGTCAAGGAAGCCCCGGCGGCGCTGGTCAGCCGACATTGATGCCATGACTTGACGACGGCGCGGTGAGCTTCATGTAGGCCTTTGACCGATCAGACGGCATGCGTGGAAGAAAGAAAAGGGGAGGGAGACGACTGCACGTGGCCTGTCGGGCGGCTGCACATTGCGCTACCGCTTGGTGGGCTCGGGCTGCCGGCCTATGGCGATGGGACGCAGGTGCGTGCGCAGTGTCTTGCGTGCTGGCCGGGCGTGTGTGGTGCGAGAATGCAGGCCATGGGCCGTGGGCCGCGCGGGAGGGAGGGGGAAGGAGGTGGGCGTGCTGGGCCATGGGGGGAGAGAGATGAGGGAGAGCCGGCCAAGGGAGAGAAAGGCAGCCCAAGGTGAACAGTGATGTTTAATAATTTCCAGAGAAAGGATTTGATTTGAAATTTGAGTATTTTGAATGGGCATTTGAACTCAAATTTGATATTTTAAGTTCATAGAAATCTTAGGAGTTCAGACAGGGCTTCAAGACTAAAGCTTTGATAATTTTGAAAATAGGTTTAAATTTTTGAAATAATTTTAAGGAAGGGAAAATTTCAGGGAGGGTTTTGATTTCATACTTTGAATTCTTTTTACCTCGGATTTAAAGGAGAGTTTTCAAAGGACATTTGAATTCCAAATGTGGAAGTTAAACCAGGGTTTTGAAGAGAGATGTCTTGTTTGGAATTCCGGAAGGAGAGGTATTGGAAAACAAGGAGGAATTTTTAGATGAAGGATTTTTGGAGGAATTTAAAAGGGAGTTTGAAAGGATATTTGAATTGAAAAATTTTGGGCACTTGAGTTTACAAAATTCTCAGGACTTCAAAATAGGAGATTTTTGGATATGATGGGTGTGAATCTTGAAGGAAATTTGAAAAAAAAAATTAGGAATTGAATTTATTCAAAGAGATTCGAACTTTGGAATTCGGGTCTCGGGGTTAGGCTGGATTTGAGACGGGATATTTGGGGTTGAAGGGAAGGGTTAATCGAGATCTTCGGCACTAGGTCCTCAATTACACGTACACAAAGAGCCAAAAATTTTTAAATTAGGGTTTTTATTAAAATATTTTTTAATGGTCTAAAAAACAGGGCGTTACACTAAACCCATGGAATATCATACAAAAGATATACATATGTCATTTCAAATAGAAATATCATAGTTCATATGTGTGTTGTTTCTCTTCACCTTTTGTTATTTATCACTTGGATGGCAAATAATATACAAAATATAAGTTAGTCATATATAAAAGTTAAGAAAGGAACTTAGCAGCCGTATGAAGATATTACTTGGAGTACAGCTCAACACATGTAAGTACACACTGAAGATCAAGCGTGATCGGTTTATACATTGATTTTGTAAGCTTGTAATGAACTGGGATTGAAGTGTAGTTATTATCGATTCTTCTCTGTAAAAACAATTTGGCATGAACCACCGATAAACTGCAGCGGCGGCAACTACATGGTTGGTTCAGCAGGAGCGGCTACAGCAGAGCAGCCCGGCCGTCAGCATGTGCATTTTTTCAGACAATAAGCCAGGATGGGTGCATGTCTTCTCCTCAGTCCCTGCAAGAATTTCAAAAGAAACGTCAGGAATGCCAAACAAATCATTTGTAGGTGTTTTTCAGTTACACGTAGGTGTTGGCTCGTGGTTAGATTTTCTGCCAAAATCTCCCATGCCGCATCTACTTGTTCTCCCGTGGCGTACAACTTGCAGATACATTTGGTAACAGAGGCCCACCAAGCTAATGCAGATTAGCGTTTACGATCCAATAATCAACATAGTACAATCTTCTAATTAACTGTTAGATATTTCTAATTAACGTGAGAGCTTGTAAAATATATTCAATTAGTATAGGTAGGTAAAAATATATACATGGATAGATAGATAGATAGATAGATAGATAGATAGATGTGGCTACGCATGGATAGCGACGGACTGGCTCTCTGCAGTGTTACGTTAGATTCATCTGAGCATATTAACCCTGAGCTTACTTAGGGGTTATTATGCATCGGCAACATGTTGCTAATTGTAAGCATTCATTGCTTTCAAGATCAAACAATCTGACCATGAATGGTGGTAATTCAAGCCTGAGTTCTTAAAGCATGCGTGCTTATGTCTGTATGGTTAGTTGCTCATGCTGTTGGAAGGGAATGCAGTCTCCTTTTTCTGTTTATCCAAATCTGCAAGAAGACGATAGAAAAGCGTTTCTAATTTTGTAAGTATATGTCTTTACTTTGTAACGGATAAAAGAAAATCTATATATCTATACCTATATTAATTGGCTACTTCCTACAAGCTATTATATTAATTAGATAGATCTGACCATTAATTAAATAGATTGTATCATCATAACTGTAGATCTTAATAAGAATCCGTGTTAAATAAAATACAACGTTGCAATAAAGGTAAAAGATATTAACCATACACTAACCGATCTCTCTTCCACGCAAGTCCCAACACATGCGCCCATCGCCAAAATCCACTGCGATCGCCGCAGCCACGGCTATCGCTTCGTATACAGCATGCCTTCTGAAGTTCCGATGCCCTCGCATCCCCAGTCATCTCCACCCTGTTTACAGCCTTGGCGCTGAAGAGCCCCAGGTTGTAGCCGCTCATGATCGAGGGATCGATTTATTTCTGCAATGCTCCTTCCATGTCAAATAATCCAAGGTGTGAATTTTTTTTACTGTATGCGTGCAACTGCTTGCATTGTCGATCTAATATTTTCTCTTGATATTGTTCTTGCTGGGCTCCCCTCCTAGGGCGCCCAATGGCAAGATTGAAATCCTTGGTGATCACTGGTCAGAGATTTGTTTTTGTTGCATCTCTCCTTTTGCACGTGGGGGTTAATTTGAGGTAAGTACGGTGTATTTTGGGTGCTAAGTCTACATGCTGCTACTTGCGTTTTGTAGTTGGGGGTTCAGTTTCTGTTTATGCTATTCAGGGCAAATGATTGGTTCCCATGATTTGCTGCATAGGTCAGTATTGTTCTGTCGTTTACATTTACATTTAATTACAAACTGGAGTGTATGGTTACTCCGGAACTAATTGCAATAGATTTAAGAGACACTACAAATCAGTACTTAAACTCGATGTCATCTTCATACAACCAAAACAGTAGTTTGTGAATCAAAACAGCAAATACAAAGTTTCTCTTGAACACCCCCTCTGCGAGTAAAATATCCTTCTTTTTTCTTTTGTCTATATTGCGAGTAAAATATCCTTCTTTTTTCTTTTGTCTATATTAAAGTCTGCAACAGTAATCAGTTTAGGCAAGATTGTGGCATCTACGCCGTCTAATTGAGCATGCCAACACAATTCTCAGAGAGATATAACCTTTTTTTTTTGTGACAATGAAGTTCAAACTTCTAAGGCCGTGTTCTAAACAGGCTTGCTACTCTCTCAATTTTCGCTAGAACGTTTTTCAAACTGCTAAACAGTACGTTTCGTGCGAAAAATTTATATATAGAAGTTGCTTTAAAAAATCAAATAAATTCATTTTTCAAGTTTGTAATAAATAAAATTTAATTAATCATATACTAATGACTTATCTCCTTTTACATGTTAGGATAAGCTAAGCACATTAAGCCTTTCCGAAGGAAGCCTAAGTGCCCGCTCATCTTTTGTGCTAGATAACACAGTATGACCCATATCTTTTAGTGTAGTACTTTTAGGATGTAGTCTCAATACCCTCCCTTATTAATATAAGTACAGAGAAATTTTTAAAAAAAATTTCTTGAGGTAATACAACTACAATAAATTCTTCATTGTTTAAAAGAGTCCAGTATAATTTGCTCACATCTGCTTATCTCGATGCAAAAATATCGATCACCTCTTCATCACATTCCAGGTTTATTCATGATGCTTTTTAAATAGGCTTAAGTTATTGCTTTCTATTAACAGCTCTAAACTTGGCTTCCCTGCCATCTATTATGTAAGCTTAGTCAAATTATCGATGCATGTGTCGTGGTCAGTGTTCACCATATCGTTTTTGGGGATTTACCGCCCTCCCAAGGTATGGCGGTTACCGCGGTAACCGCCTAAAACTGCACGAAATTCATCTCCAAAAATTTGAATTTAAAATTTTCAAATCTCATGGTTACCGCGTGGTTAGGGTGGTAAGGTCACGGTTATCGCGTGATATCGTGCACGGTAAGCCGTGGTAACCGCGGTTTGTTAAAGCTAAAAAGAAAAAATACAGAAAAATTATAAAATATATTAAAAATTCTAAAAAATAATAGAAAATTCAGGAAAAATTGTGGATATCTCTAAAAAAACAATGTAATATTGCATAATTTTTTTTGTAGAACCCTTGCTGTCATTTTTACACTTAAACAAAGTAGAAATTATATCCCAACCCATCTCTTATTTTTTTAATTTAGATGGAGCTCCAAAATATAAAGTAAACTTTATTATTTTTACAAACTTTCTTCACCATAGTGATCCATAATTTAAGTACTACCTACTAGAATTTTTTTGATTTTTTTAAAAAATTAAATTCGGATAAAATTTGTTTAAACCAAACCGTTGATAACCGATACCGTACCCCACGGTTTGGACGGTAACTGCGCGGTTACCACACGGTTTGGCCAACCCTGGTCATGATTGACAAATTGGTAGAGTTTCCTATAGAATAAGAGAGAGCACAACTGAAAAAACAATTCAACCTACTGGTTATCGTGTAATATTTACACATGAACAAAGTTGTAGGGGATTGCAATTTTTTTTCATATTTGATATTTTTTTTCACTCAAACTCAAAGATCGACTAATCAAATGATGTTTCTTTCCTATTATGCTGCCTTTTCTCTATCCAAGTCAAAAATATTTTCGTATATGTACCTAGATACAATTCTAATCCTATGTTGTCTTCAAAACGATAACTTGGAAGTCTGTAGCAACCAAACCATCACAACCCACTCCGTCCCTGTTTATATGGTGTTAGTGTTTGTCATTATTATTTTCTTATAATTCTTAGTGTACTGTTTTTAAAATCAATGGCCGTCTTTCAATATCCAGGTAGATCCAAGCGGTTTTTAGCTCCTCCAAGCATGTTTTACTACAAAATAACAGGTACAAATTGGTGAACATTTGGATCCCAACTACATATTTTGCATAAATTATATAGGTTTAATAGTATTATTCAATAAGATGTCTCGATTTCTTCTATGATGATTTACCCTATTGTTGCCCAGTGTAACGCCCCGATTTTTCGGGCCATTAAAAACCATATTTTAATAAAACCCTAATTTCAAAAATCCGAGTCTTTGTATATGATCTAAGGATTAAAGTGCCAAGATCTCAATTTATCCCTCCTTGAAATCCCAAAATCCCCTAATCAAAATCCCGATCCAAAATTTAAATCTTGAATTCGAATTTTGTAACTCGAATTCCCCTTCCAAACCCTCCAATAAAATTTTTCTTATTTTATCCTTCCAAGAAAATCAAAATTTCCATCTAGAAATCTCTTTTGAAATTTCTGGACACAAATTTCAAATTCAAAACCTTCCCAAAATTCCACTTTCTTTTCTCCTAAACCAAATTTCAAAATTCAAATCTATTCAAATTCTAGTCATAAACTTCTTATCAAAAATCCTGAGACTCGAATTTCGTAATTTGACTATCTCCCTCAAAATTCCTCAAATATTTTAATTCCAAAAGAACCTCAAATAGTTCCATTTCAAAATATCTCCCAAAATCAGATATCGGGGGTTCAAATCTTGTGATTCAATTTCCTCCGAAGCCTTCCATTGAAAAATTCTCTCTATTTTGAATCTCCACAAGGTTTCAAATTTTCAGCCAAAAACTCCCCTCTAAAAATTCCTCAAATTCCCAGGAGTTCAATTCCTAAAGTTGACTTCAAATTTGAATTCAAATTTTCAAGATATGTTTTCAAAATCCCTCGAAAAAAATCCTCAAAGGTCACTGTGCATTATGGGCCGCCCCTTTGTTCTCCCAGCCCACGGCCTCTACACCCCACGCCAGCCTATGCGTGGCCCAGCTCGCCTCAGCCCACTCACGCGCGCGCCTGCCGCTCACCTCGGTCCCACCCATCAGCCTCGCCAGGGGACGTCGTGTCCCCGACGCGTGGGCCCTGCCTATTGGATCCATCCCTTTCGCCTTTCGTACAACAACTACCTCTATCCCAAAAAAAAAAATCATTTTTAGCTAACCTCTCTCATACCAATATAAAACTAAAAGACTCCATTATCCTCCACTTTAATAAACTTCAATGTATTTGTTTCCACCTTAACAAACTCCAATATATTTGTCCTCCACTTTAGAAAACTGCAATACATTTGTTTCTCACTTTCACAAATTCCAATGTACTAGCATATTGCCTTGCGTTGCAATAGGATTTTAATTAAAGAAAATTATCACTAACCGGTTATTATCATTATCTTCCGCATATATCATCTCTTAGTTGTTGCTTTAGCTCTAGACTATCTTTTTTTTCTTCCTACAAAAAGTGGAGAGTTGGTGGGGTGGACCTCTAGGTCCACACTATTATTTTTCTTTTTTTTTTTAAAAAGTAGAGAGTTGGTGGTGGGGGTGATGGCAGATTCACCACTCACCACCACTACTCCTCCCTTTTAAACGAGTATAGATATATGACTCGAATATCACTACTATCAGAATTAGGCATGCCATAATCATGTCTTGGCTGCTCCTTTGATGTGAATAAAATTAGAACTTTAAGAACAGGAAAATGTTATTGCCACCTACCTTCTCTTTGAGGCATAGTTATTTTGGCTGCCGCCGCTGCCATTCATTTTCCTAGGAACATCGAACCCAGTATCATGCTGCAAACCCCTCAATCCATCCCAATAAAACACCATACACCACCACCAACAGTTAAACATCAGTTAGAGAAAAAGAAGCAGAAGGGGAACCACACTTGGAGATGGTGGGGTCATCCGCCGTGTAGATGAGGTCAGGGTCTTGGATCTTCTATCGGTCGGCACTGTCTCCATATACCACGAGGAGAGTGGGCAGGGCCACGAGCGTCCAAGCAGCGTGTCATCACCGCCGCCCCCGCATTCATGTGCAGAAGCCACCTCCTCCATCTGAAGCGATGCTCACTATAGGGGTCAAGTGGCCCTTGAGGTGTTGAGGGGTGGCACTGGTCCCTAGGTGCACACCAGAGGCTGGCGGGGGTTCGGTGGCGGTGGCTGGTTCCTCCTCCATCCAACGCAACGTGCACCGTGGGGGTGGGGCGGTTGCAACTGATATTAGGCGGAATGGTGGTCTGGTGACAATGGCCTGGGCGGAAGGGACAACGAGGAGGCGCAGTGGTCGTTGACGGTGATTTGACGGCGGCGGGGGATCGATGGTGAAGAGGGGTGAGAGGAGGAGATTAGGGTTGGGACGAGAGAGAAGGGGCATGGGGGAGGAAGGTGGTGCGGGTCTGTGGGTAGGACTACGAGTGGGATCTGCTGCATAGGGAAGATTTGCTCAGGTGCCATCGCATTTTGGGCGTGATTTTGGACACGATCGTGTTTTGCATGATTTGGAGAAGGCAAGGCGGCCGAGGGCAGATGGAGGGGGAGGGGACGATCTGGAACATTTGATGGATGTACGCAGATTAATATGGGACGTTAGATATTTCACATAATGAATGAGTAAAACCAGTTGGTGCATTATAATATAGATTAATTACTCTAAAGATGAAGTTATTTTGGGACAGAAGGAGTACTCTCATTTGATGTAATGCCCCGTTTTCCGTGTGGTGTTAAAAATTAAATTAATAAAAAACTATCTGAGAAAATTCTGTTCTTTGAGTGTTATGTCTTAAGTCGTGCCAAGGATCTTAGTTCGTCTGCTTCCCCCAATCCTCAAAAATCGATCTCCTAAAATTTCCATTCCAAATCAACCTCGGAGTTCGAATTGCAGAATTTGAATATCTATCCTAAAACCATGTCCGTAAAATTCCCTCCAATGTCCCAAACGAACGTTAGATCTGATGGTTCAAATCCAAACCCTAAACCCTCCCCTTGATTCCCAAAAAAAAACTTCAATGAATTTAGTTGTTGAATTTGAGACCAAATTCAAATCCTTCTCCCTTTGAATTCCTCACTACAATCCCTCTCCATTATTCCTTGAAACCCAAGCATGAATCCATTATAAAAATACCAAAATTTCCACCTTGATTATTGTCCTTGAATGCCCCTTATTTCCCTGGATTCAAATAACAGATTTGAATTCAATCTCCAATTCAAACCATATCAAATCCTCTCACAAAAAATCGCTGGAAAACATCAAGGTGAACTCTGCAAGTTGGGCCATACTCCTCCATCCATGGTCCAGCCCAGTTGTTCCCCTCCTCTCTTTCCTCTTGGGACGCCAACCCCTTCCTAGTAGCCCAACTTGCTCAGCCACCTCTCCATCTTTCCCTTCGAGCCGGCCCAGCTCCCTGCATCCTTCTCCCGCACTCGGCCCAACCGCGGTTGGCGCAGCCGTCCCGCGATCCGCTTCTCTCCCCGCCCCTGTGCAGGCCGCTGCCGTGGACCACAGCCTGTTCGGCACGCCACGCTGGCCGTGCCCGTCCGAGATGCTCCCGCGCGAGCGTCCGCCCATGCCGCTGCTCTCACAGGGCCCGCTTGCCAATCTTTGCCTACCCCGCATGTGTCCGTTCCCACACCACCGTGAAGTCATCCCCTTCTCGTCCGGTTTCCCCTTTTCTCTCTCCCCTACGGCACCCATTCGATCAAATGACCACAAGCCATAACACGCCCTACTGCACCCCTACCTTCTTCGTCAGCTACACGGCGTCACCCTAGCCTCACCATGGCATGCCGCTACTTGTCAAGGCGGAGACGACGAACCAACAGCGTCATGTCTCCTCGGCCCTCGCTAGCTCGATGCCCACGTAGCTTTGTCGCTGGTCCACCTGACTGCGCGGTCGCCATCCTACTCATCCCATTTCCGCCCACGCTTCGCGTGTGAACTCCACCCACCGATCTACTGCCTCCCACCGCCTAATGCATCCGCGCCGTTGATCGGTTTCATGAGGGCCCTGAAATCCTCCGAGCCCCCCACACAAATTCCACCAGCTGCGCCAGGCCACCAAGTGAACCGACCTAGCCGCTTGCCCCGCTCCCCCAAATTGACCTAGTTCCTCTATAAGATATAACGTCCCGATTCAGTTTACTCGTTTAAAAAACTATTTTAATAAAAATCCTATGTTCAAAAGTTTGGTCCTTTGTGTGTATTAAGGAATCATGCCAAAGATCTCGATGAAAACAATCCTTGTAACCCTAAGACTTCATCTCAAAATCCCTTCCCTTGGACTCCATTTTTCTTCTACCAAAATTTTGTTAAAATTTCCCCCAATATTAAACTCATTTTGAAATTCAAAATCCTCGCCGGCACCCTCCAAATTCCCTCCCATTGTACTATCAGTTCAAACCTCTTCAATTTTTTTCCAATTAACCGAAAACTGGCTTGAGTAACCTACCTCTGGGTTTCGGGAATCTCAGTAAATACAAATAGACTGTTTAATTCCCTATAGTCCTAAAATATCCTCTATTAGCCTCTCCCCTACACGAAAATTCATCGAAAGGACAAAATTCACTTCAAATATCAAATATCTAGGCCATATAAACCCATTCTTTAATTCCTGAAGATTTCTTTGTGCTCAAATGGCAAAGTTTGAATTCAAAATCCATCCTTTTCCCTCAAATTTCTCAATCCTAAAATCCCTAAGAAAATATGAAAGTTCATTGTTCAAGCAGGCCGCTCCACTTCCTTTCACCATCCTCCTCGGCCCAGCCCGAGCCGCCCTCATCTCTTTCTCCCACCTGGGATGCGGCATTACTGGCCCAACATCTCCTCGGTCTAGCATGGCCAGGCCGCGCCCGGCCGAGCCGTCGCGCGGCCCATGGCCAGCAACCCCCCACGGCCACGCGTCGGCCGCCCACGCTTTCCCGTCCTTGCGTGCGCCCACTATGTACCCCCGTCCCCGACCCCAACTATCAGCCGGAAGGCTATGGGGCGGGCGTCCGCCTGCAGGACGCCGCGCGACCATCCCCTACCTCGAGCCGGCCCCGCGTGTACACCACGTGCTCGACGATTTGCTGTGCCGAGCTCGTCGCGAATGCCCTACCTCAATGAACCAAGCCGGTCGTCGCCTTGCCCCGCCGTACCGCTGCTCAACGCCCCGTCCCTGACCTATCCCCCGCTCTGCCACTGTTGCAGCCTGCCGCCTCATCTCGTCATCCTCGCCCACGCACACGCATGTCGGGCCCATGCCCTGGCTCCGGCTACGCCGGCTGCTGCCACCGCCTGCGCCGTGCCTGCCCAACCAACGGGTGAATGCGTGCGAATGTTGTTGACAACAGGACTCAGAAAGTCCAGAGATTTGGTTTGGCTCTGTGAGGCGGCTTTGAGGCCCACTCTTGGTGTTATTCAAAACTGGAGAATCAATTTGACACCTTTCACTCCGACTAAGCGAGACTCCACCTTGCTCCCGTTGTTGAGAAGCATACACTTAGCAGATTTAAAAATTCAAATAAAATTGACTGTAGAATATTCAGCATCCGTTTAAAGCCTATAGTAAACACCTAAATTCCTCTAGCTCGCTAAGTACGTAAGTACTCACCCTTGCTCTAGGAAGCTAGAGCTGGAGTTGCAGTAAAGTGAATATTAGGGTTTCGTCCTAGTTCCTAGCCGTTGTCTGTGGTGTTGAAAGTTAGTCCATTGGTTCCATAGCTGCCGTTGCTTCTATGCTATTGGTTGCTGTCTTCGGCTTGCTCCGAAGTTGCAACATAAGTTATGGTATAAGTCTTATTATTTAATTAAGGATTGCAATGATACATAACTGTTTTTATAGATACCAGCGTCATGTCCTGAGGCTAGTATCAGTATCACTGTTTCACGAGGAGCAGTTCACGTTATTCTCCCATGGCACGCCCTATCTAGTACCATTGTAGGCGGTATCAGATCGAAATGTGACATTTGACAATCTCGTACTTTTCTCCTCTTGCCCCTTAACTTGCAGTGAGACATCATGAGCTTCTAATATGAGTTCTACGTCAGACGAGTCTTTTTTTAGATAATAGAAGCTTTATTGAACTTAAGCCAATTACATCAAGGTGATATAACCATACTGAAAACACTCCCGACCGCTAAGATACACATGGCCAAACTCACGTCCCGACCAGTGACTACTGACCAGACCAGCAAAAGTTCCTAGTGCCTCCCTTTCCAACCAATTCTCCATCCCGATTTGCCCTTAATTGCCACTTGCACAGCAATTTGATCACGCATGTTACGAGGCCTTCAACTGCAGAAACTGGTGAGCCAATTTGTTGGGTTGTATGTGGTCTTTTCCTGTTTTGTTGTCGCTAAAAAAGCCCAAGAAAAAAAACATAAACGAGCGAATAGTTTATCAGAAGTCCAAAAAGAATGCATAAACGGGCTAACGGTTTATCAAAAAAAAAAACAGAAACATGTGTTGAAAGAAGAAGCCCAGATATCTTTCAGAATACACAAGATGAGCAGGATTATTTCTCAGACTTCTCATTCAATATATACACATCAGGTAGATAATACATTCTTTTCTTCTTTTTTTTTTCCTTCAGAAAGAAGCAACCAAAGAGGTTTGTCCGTGTAGTAGCTAGATCATGAAACCGTACATGTCTGGTTTCAGTTTATGCCAGTAGATAGCCAAATTATCCCTAATATATATAGGCTATCTATCTTCGTGACAGGAAGAGTGATCTAGACTCTTCATGCAGATTTTGCGAACCCAATCCTGTCTTTGCCAAAGTTGAAAACTGTATGATAAGCACACATGAAGACATCTCCAAGAATCCTGTGGGAAGTTCATGCAAAAGTTTTGACAAGAATCCTGTATGATAAACCTAATCTTGTACCGCGTTAATTTTTCAGGAGAGGTGCAGGTCTGTGATAGTAGCAAATGGCAAGCTCAAGGAGGAGGAGCAGTTACTCAAGGTATTTTCTGTAGTGATGCATGCTAATTTCCTGACATTGAAAAACAAATCTAAGTGTAAAAAACCCAGATCATCTCCTAGCCTATATATTTCCCCTTACTCTGAAGTTTTGACAAAATTGAGTATATGAAGATACTAAGAACTTTCAGTTGTAGTACCTAACCTAATACTTGCTGCCTGAAAATCCAGCAACAAAAAGAAAGAGCACCTGGGCACTGTCTCTCTGAGCTAACATAGAAATCCTCATATCATCTCCTAGTGTATATATCTTCCCTAACTTGTTGACAAACATGTTTATCAAAAAATTTTGGATCAGTCAAAAAAGTTTATTTAGGTCATATAGTAATTTCAATGAGAAGACATGCATTACAAAAATGAGAAGGATAACTCAAAGGAAGAAGAGATGGCTAGAGGTGGTGCTTACAGAGGTTTCTTCGATGAATGACAACACTAGATCCCTGCAATGCTTACATGATCTTCACAAAAATACTCAGAAACTACATGATCTGCGCCCGGAGAGGTTTCAGCTGATTCTTGTAAATAAAACTGATTCACAATCTTCAGATTTGGGAAATCCTATAGTCAGAGAACAACACTCAGATTCAAAACTACAGTACAATGATTATGCATGATTAACTTTAATTTGGCTAACAAAAAGATTTCATGTTCAGAACACATAACACATAGGAGCAGAAGGTGTTTGTGTCTTCTTGAAAAACCAGACATGTTAAATAGTTAGTATCACTCAGAAAAAGAAAAAAACAAACACATAGGAGCAGACAAAACTAGGTAAGTGTTATTTCTGATTAAATTTTGAAAACAAAACACATACCACTCTTTGATGCTATAACTATGATTAATTTTTGAAAACCATCCTTACTCTATAAAATCAATTATTATCTTGCATTTTTCTAGATAATTCTCACCTAACTAGGCCAGAACTTTCCTGACCTAGTTAGGTGAGAATAACCCCCCAAAAAAATGAAGGTAATAATAACTAGCTAGCTTTTACTAACCAGAAGAATTGTCTTCTAAAAGCAGAACAGAAATCAACAAAAAATTAATCATCTATTGAAAAATGTTGACTGGGGATCTTAGTGATTACTATTTTTGAATTTTTGACTACTTATGAGCAACAAAAACTGCAACGAGTACATTCATTGTAGATTTTGCTGCTCAGAAGTAATCAAAAAATAAAAATAGGAAACTTAGTTAAATAAATAAGCCAAAATAAATTTAGCAGAAAATATGTTCTCTGCACATATGATTCTAACCTTGCATATATCTGAACTAATTGAGGTTGTACCCTAAGCATTGAGTACATGACTAAATTTGCTAACAAAACACAAAATTAATACTCACTGCCAGAAATTTGCTGACAAAACTAACCTCTATTTACAGATAAAGTGCTACCATTATCCAGCTAAAATTTACAAAACTCATATTCACATATTTGGTCGAGCTAAAACTGATAGAATCTATTACCCTGTTCTGCTTAGAACTTTCACCCTTTTTAGAAGTAAGTACTGTTACTTAGATGACAAGACTGACAAAAGTAGGTACTGCTAGTAGATTTGGTAAAACTAACAAAACTATGTACGAGCAGTAGAACACAGAACTAACAAAATTCCCATTACCCTGTTCTCCTTAGAACTATCACCATGTTTAGAACTAAGTATTGTTAATAACTGACACACATTTAAAAGGTGCCAGCAGCACGATAAAAAAAGCCTTAATATTCTTATGTAGATGTGTTTGGTCATTTGATACTTTTCAATTAGCTAGAAAAAGTGTCAAAAAAAGAAGTAGAGCTAGAAGAGTGGCTACTTGATTTAGAGGATGAAAAGGGCAGCATGTCTATTTACATTAGTGATGGAATAATGCTTAGCAAGTACAAATCAAATTTATGCGCTCATATGCGTTATCTATTCAAAAAAAGCTTATATAATTACTGCATGTCTTCTCATTGTAATTACAAAAATAGAAATGATGCAACAGGGGTCAGGGGACTTCTTGACAAGGCAAACTTAGCATCCCTATTAGCACTACCATAACAAATTTGTTGACTGAACAGCAGTACACTGATTAGCCAGAATCTAAGGCATGGAAGTATATAAACAGGGAAGTGCATACATAATTACAGACTAAGTGCCGCCACAAATATACTAGTAGATGCATTGTCTATTCAAAAAAAGATTACAAAGACAGATCAGTGACCCTTACACATGAGAGCTAGGATTTTATGGGGGGACAAATTAGAAAAATAACAGCCCATTAACAGATCTATTTAATTTCACATTTAAGTATTGTCAACAGAACAAATCCCCATGGGGAAATAAGCAAAAAACTGCGCTGACTCACCTTGGAGATCGATTTGGCCTTGGTGTTGATTGCTGGTCCAGCAATCAGAGCTCCAGCGGCGAGATCCGAGAGAAAACCCTTGGACGCCTTGCCCACCGGCGACAGAATACCCATGGCTGCATCACCACGCTTCACGAACTGCTCCGTGCACGCCTCGCTGATAACCGCTGGAACGAACATGGCTACCTCCTGGACCGCCATGGGGACAACCATCCTTCCCTCGCCATCGCCTATCGGGAACATCCACTACTTCGCACCAAAAAACAAAACGAGACAACAATCCCTCCTACCTCAATGATTACTACACAACCGGTGGGGGGAAAGGGGCGTGAGGCTTGGGGCGCCGTCCACCGGGGAAGACGCCTTCACAGCCACGCTGCACAACACTGCCGATTGAAGACGATTTCGCAGCGGCGCTGCGCCTCGCCTCCGACAATGCACTACTACAAAATTAGAAATCGCTGGAGGTCAAAATGAATTTTCACAGCTGGACAAATGGACCGCCTGCGATCAATGGTCAGTGGAAATCGACGATTTTCGCCAGCAGTTCCAACCCGCCTGCAGGCTGGTCTCTTAAGCCACCCGCCTACGAAAATCTTATTTTCAGAGGCGGTTCCTTAGGAGACCCGCCTGCGCAAACATTTTTTTGGCAAAAAAAAGGAAAATCAGATTCAATCCTAGCCTCCGATTCACAACCCCGTCCAACCCAGTCTCTGATTCACAAATTCATCAACAGCAACATGCAATTATCAACAACAGTCAACAGCAGGAGAACGCAAGCATCAACAGGTAGTAGTCCATCCATACATGCAAACATCAACAACAGCAGGAGAACGCAAGCATCAATAGGCAGGAGTCCATCCATACATACAAACATCACGGTCGCCGTTGCCATCTCGTTGCGGTCGCCATTGCAGTCTCATCGCCGTCGCCGTCTCGTCATGGTTGTGGTTGCCGTCACCGATCACCGCGGCATCCCGATCTACCGCTACCGAGGACAGCCGCGTCAGCCTCCTCTACCCCGGCCGCCGTGGATCTGGCACTGCCGCCCCTCCCTTCACCTTTGCCGCCACCGCCGGATTCGGGACTCCCAGGCACCGTCGTCGCCGGATCTGCCTCCTTCACCGCCTCTGCCGCCGCCCATCCCTTCCCCTTTGCTGCTGCCACCGGATCCGGCATCCTCCATTGCCTCCTTCAGCACTTCCGCCGCCGCCTATTTGCCTACACCGGCCTGAGAGTGAGGGGGAGGGAGGAGAGGTGACAGGGGGGGGCGCCGTAAAATTTAGAATCATGGAATCATTTTTACTGACGACCCCTCTTAAAGTATCGTTTGTAAAAATAATAATTTTTATAGGTGGTTTTTTAAAAGAATCGCCAGTAAAAATAATAATCGTATTTTTACAGGTGGTTCTTTTAAGCGACCGTCTATAAAAATAACAACAAGAGACCTCCAGTTATATTTTCATAAGCATTTTTTATTTTATCCGTCTATGAAGTAAAAGGGGTGATGCTAGGAAAAAATCTTTTTTAAGTAGTAACGCCAATTCTCTCTTCTCTTGAATTCGTCGAAGACAAAATGGTTAGGATAACGCTTTCTGAAATAGTGCTTGGGCACGTTTGTGACTAAGAGGGGGGACACACGGACACCGGGGGAAGGCGTTTTCTCCCCTAGTTGGGCCGTCCGGACTATGCAAACACGTGGGCCCTCTCTCTCTTGTTGGGCCACGCTTTGGGGGAGAGACATTTTGTCCTGGGGAACTTCGTGCAAATCTTGAAGACACATCCAAGGTTACAAAATTCGGCTGATAAACAAATAAAAAACAGCAGGCAGATGTGTAGCAATTCCCAAATTTTAATTCTGTTTCAAAGATTTACTATAATCTCTGAAAATCTTTGACATCTTAATCGGAGGATTCGGTTTGCCTAGGTTTGACAAGCTGCAATCACTGAAAAGCTGTCCAGTCATCTAATCAAAATTGAACCTTTTTGTTGCACTTGCCTTTCCCTAAGAGAAAACGCCCCCAATCGTTTTTTACATGTAAATTGCAAGAAATAGTGCACAGAGAGCCATAATGTTGCAGATATAACTTCAGGAAAATACTCACCAGGGATGTTATTTTGCACCATAGTTAAGGGGCAACATGCCGTCATCTTTAGCATACCAACAAATAGTCATGAAAAAGTTGTGAAAAAATTGAAAACATAGATCATAGTGTCATGTATCCCTCATAAACATGCATGGCTAAACTCAACAAGAGCAAATCCAGCTGTAAATAATGCCACTATAATTCATAACCAAATTTGTCTGTTCTTTCTCACGATGTGCAGATTGACTATTGACTTGAAATTTTCATCAATGAAATTGCTATGAAATTAACTTGTTCGACCAAGTTTCCATAATCCCTTATTCATACATGATAAGAAAATATACAACAGCACTGATGCATATGAAATTCCAAAATGTTTGATTTTTAATGACACCATGCTTGCCAACCTTAAAAGAAAACAACACACATAGCCTTGACTCCATCAACAGAAGTAAGGATCCTCGTTGTTCCGGTAAATGTCAAACAATTGCTTAGAGCAATGTATCACCAATTCCTCAATGAATTTGGGCGCTGTAGCATCATGGTTCACTAGGTCTTCTTTATTCTTTTTCACTGGTCCATTAATATCACCATCCAAAAGATACTCTGCCAACTTAGTTGCCCTATTTGCAACAAAAAAAAGAGAATAGTTTCAATAATTGAGATGATCAGCAAAATTGTTACATATACAGTCACACACAAATATACGTCTCATATTGGAATTAAACAAATTGATTATGATGGAGAACTAGATGATTTCTACTTTCTGGAATTAAAGAAAACAATTGCACATAGTACTTCACATATAAGGGAGCATAGAGTGCTGCTTGCTTGTGATGCTTTGCCTTAAGATGGAAAAAGAAAGCACACACAATTCACCACAACATCCATGTACATGCTTGTAAAACAATAAAATTTATGTCAGTTACTAAGATCCATTTTGGTACATTAACACGTCAATATTGTAAACACAGTCTGGATGGGTTCAGATGTTCTGAAACACAAAGTTGAAAAATCAAGTCCATGAATGTTATACAGCAAGGTGAAAATTAAATTTCCTTTATTAAAAAAATCTAATACATATAGACAAACTGGAAGGTCTACAAGATTCACAATTTGAAACAAGTTGAATCAGTATGTTAGCATGGCCTTCCAAATTTCTATGGAAGCTAACCATTAAACCATATATGTATTTTAATGTGAACCTTCTGATCACAACGCATTGAAAAATGAGTACAAAATTCAAGAATCAATCAATAGTACCCTATATCATCCTACATAAAGCTCTACTAGTGAAGGCATTGAGCATGTATGTAAGGTTATCTCATAATCAACATAGTGAACTCCATTTTGTCCACTGAAAGAAAGAGTTCTAGATCTTTATTTTTCTTATGTTATAATAAGAAAGGCAACATAAGATATAAAATTCATCACTTCTTATACATAATAACTGACAAAATTCATCCAAACAGGGAAATTTCTATGCTTAATTTTTCAAGAATGAAGGATCTACTTTTATTATATTTTGTAAATATTTTTTTTATCAAAAGAATGTTAATAATTCATGGGTAGTAATATTCAACTAAAGAGATTGTAGTGCTAACTCCATCAGTCATACTTTACACAGAAAGAAAAAAAATGATAAATGACTAATGAAATTTTGAACGGAAACATTCCAATGAAGCTTTCAATAACCGATTCCACAATAGAAACAGTTAATAATAGTAATTTTGAAAGAGCCTGAGATGAAGAAAGAACAATAGCATACTAAAAATTTTGTTGATAAAACATCATATATATGACAGCCATATAAACGTTTCTTAGAAATAACCATTCTACATTGCAGTCAATGAGCTGTAGTAAAAAAATTGTTCAGCCTCACTCGCATAAGTTAAAAAACAACACAAGTCGCATGTAAATACTGTTTATAGCAGGTTCTCAAATCTCATGTTCCTAAAGTTAATTTAAATGCTTTTACTCTATATATACCAAGTCATACTATTACTAATGGAATAGGAATGTTGAGAACATTAAAATTATTACTATAATGATGTGTCTCAAATTCATATTCAAAAATTTATATAACTAGCTTGTAATTAAATAATAACAATATAGTATGCATATAATATGTAATAATCTGAAGAATTTTCCTTTAAAGCATTCAAACCTAGTAGTTAACATACCTGGAGGCCTGACGTTCGCTGAGTGTAGTAAACTTAGTTGGTTCTTTACTTGTCAATTCGACGATTAGCTTCTTTTGGCGATAAAGAGCACAAATAGCTACCATGCAAAGCTCCACATTTCCCTTTAATGTTATAACCATATTTTCCTCAGACTCCCATAAGCTGGTTTTTATTTTTGACAGGAGAGAGGCACTTTCACTGCTGAATGGGAGCACCAAAGACAAGGGCACTTGCTCATTGATAGAGGAGCCTCCACTTTCTTCCATCCAAGCATCAAAAGAAACTTGGTTCATGAAAATATTCGAGTCCAAATTGGATAATGTGTTCTGCATTTCTATATCTGGCTGGTTTGATTCTTCAACCAAGGGTGGGCTCATATCAGGGACAGAGGGAAAAATAGTTGCTACATCTGCTGAAGCTATTGGAGAACCACCCATGGACATAAGCTCCAAGGAAGGTCGCTGCATAGATGATTCTGGCAAGGGAGCGCTTTCCTCTTCAATTCCATATTCTTCTTCAACACTCCCCAACTCGGAAAAGAGTGACTTCTTGCCCCATTTTCTCTCTTGATTGTCTGATTCCAAAAGTAAGGGTGGACCAAACGAGATCACAGCTGGAGGGGGCATGCTGGATGTAATCGGTAAAGCCGGCAACGATACATCCATGGATGAGGGGACCGAGGATGACAGTGGTAGTTGCAATTGTAGCCAGCACCGGAAGTCATTTGACATGGTTGGAGCTGGCTTATTTGAACCCTTGCGTGGTCTTCCTCTATTTTTGGTACTCTTGTTGTTGCCGATGCAACCGGGTTTCTTGCGCATGACCGGTGGGATGGTTGTGTTGTCCATGTCAACACTCTTCCTCTTGTATGAACTTGAACGATTGGTGTAGCTTACCTCCTTTTTGTTGCTATTGATGTCAGTATTCTTGTCACCTTGACCATACCTGCACTCCTTGCTTTCTTCCACCAAGAGTTCCACTTCCTGTTGTTGAAAATCCAAGACCGAAGGCAAATGAGTGGTGAGGGCCGTGGCCGTGGCCGGCAGCGGCTTGGCGCAAAACGTAGCCACGCCATCCACATTGGCGCACATCATGTCCTCCTTTTCTTCCTGGCCATTGATGTCAGTATGCTTGCCACCTAGACATTCTTGACACCCCTGCCCTTCTTCCACAGCGAGATCGGCTTCCTGTTGATGTAGATCTAGGACCGGGGGCAGATCCACAGGAAAGGTAGGGACAGTGATCTCATCCCTCGCGGTCAAATCCAACTGCGGATCATGGTCAAAAACAGCCATGCTGTGCACTTTGGCGCGGACGACCTCCTGCTCCTCTTCCCAATTATTAATGCCAGCATTCTTGCCACCTTGACCTTGTTGGCACTTGTGCCCTTCTTTTACAGCGAGATCCACCTCCTCCAGGCACAGATCTAGGACTGGGGGCAGATCCAAGGTAGGCGAGGAGGTGATGACCTCGTTAGCCTCAACCATGTCCGGCAATGGCTTGAGGGTGGGTGCAGCAGCGCGCTGCATATCCTGGAGCACATCGACCATTGTGAGTGCAGACTTAAGATTGGCTTCAACCTCATCCATGCTGCGCTTCAAATCGATGAGGAATGCCTCATGTTTCCTCTGCAGCGTGTTGATATTGGCAAGGACGGCCTTAAAGTGGGTGTCAGTCTCGATGATGATTCTCTTGAGGCGCACCTCCTCTTTCTCCTTGTCCGGCACATCTCGGACCAGAACACCACGCTCCCTCCGCAGCGCATCGATCTTGGCTTGGAGGCAAGCCTCGACCTCGGCAGCCCTACGCTCGCGCTCGCCAAGCACGCGTGTGGCTATCTCATAATCAACCATGCGGTTTGTGGTCTGGAGGTGGCGCACAAGGTCGGCACTAGAGAGATGGTTGAGCTCGCCGTCGGTATCACCATCGGAGGCCATAGTGATGGTTGCGGCGGCTGTACCCGTAACCTAGCCTGGACTAGATGTGGAGTGAGGGGGATTGATTTGGGGATTTGGCCGGATCTTTGTTTTGGGAGAAGCTTACTAGTACTATTTCTATCGTGAAATAGTGTAATACAAGTGTATTATGGACTACACTACCACTTGGCAAAGACCTTCCACCTTTCCTAGTTTGGTCCCTTTGACGAGATTTAATTTCGAAATAAACATCATGTTATTTCGGGCACAAGTTTTGATTGTGGGCTTGTGTGTCAAATTTCTTTCCATTTGCAAGTAGGGATGAGAGGGACCTAGGTCCTATGTTTACAAGCTTACTAGTGGGTTGTTTTTTTTTTTGGGGGGGGTGGGGGGTGGGGAGCCAACTGGTCGAAAAATGAATGGCTGATACTACATGGCCTACATGAGGTAAAATTGGATGGGCAAGTTTGCTAGCTTATCTTTCTTCTCTTGCTCATTTGTTCGTCTATATACAACAATGCAAATGCAATCTCTTAAACTTATTCACTCAAATATGAAGGGTGGAAATATTATTTTTTCCATATGGTAATTTCTAGGTTCTCGTCCATCCATCCATCCATCATTTTTCCTCTTGTGAAGTTACTTCTTAAACTGCAATGGAGTTGTACATGGGCCTTTCATTTAAATAGCAATAAAATGAAAAAACTCTACTATCGATTTGAGTGCAATATAGTCCCTTTGTGTGTGTGTTGGGTGGGGTGGTCATGGATCCCCCGTGCCGGTCACAAAATAATAAACCAAAAGTAACACCATGAAAAAAAAAGCTAAAGTAATGCCAGCTGAGATCAAAATGGAAGCATCTACGAATAAGGCTGCTAAGGCGTGGTCTTCAAAGAGGAACACAATGTACAGTTCTCACAAAAAAATATAGAGAAAACGAGAGGAATACGCAATTTACAATTTCAATATGTTAATTATTTCTCAGAATTTTTTTATGTTTCTAAAGTATCATTTTCAGCTTTCAGATAGAAACAAAGAATGCTTTACTTTTTACTTAAAAGTTAACAGATTATAAAAGCATGTTTCACCTTTACAACATTCCAAATTTCCAATGGTCTTTGAATTCAGATGGGGCCTTCCATGCTGGCTCTACACAGGATTCTACTGGCATATTGATGTGTGATTGTACAGGAAATTTCAGATAATGATGCGCTCAAGATGGAATTAAACCTATCTAATCCTCTTGGAGCAGAATTTTATGTATGTCGAGATGGACTAAAATTTGGTTGTTGAACGTGGAGCTACTGACTCCAATGTCGAGACAGATCCGCAACAATCTTTGGCCTCCGATGTCATACCGTAAGGCAGAAACGAGAAATATTGCCTTTGTCGGTTGAAATCCAAGAGCTGGTCGAGTAATTCCTTTGCATTTGATCTTTGTTAAAAGGGGGTAAATTGTAACAGCCCGATATTCATTTATTCATTAAAAGCTATTTATAATGAAAACATAATTTTAAAAGTTTGGTTCTTTATGTACATAAAGATCTAGTGCCAAGATCTCAATTAAATTAATACTTGTAAGCCAAAAATTCGAATCTCCCTCTTAAACTGTTCCCTGAATTTTTTTAATTTTCCATATCTCAAACTTCACTAAAAAATAGCTAAACCTAAACACTTCTCTTGTCTCCTTGATATTGAAAAGAATTCAAGCATTAAATTGGGATTCAAATTTCCTTTGAAACCTTCCTCTTTTCCCCCTCTATCCCGCTCTCTGTAAATTACTCAACATCCATCCAAAAATCAAAACCATTCCAAAAACATCGGGGCTCCAGATCAAATCCCTTCAATCATGTTCCTCTGGTTCACCAAGTTCAAATATCAAATTTGAATTCAAATGCCAGATTAAAACATCCATAATACCCTTCAAATCAATTCCCTGGAAAATGAGAAATGCCATTGTGCAGTTAAGCCTGTTTTCCTATCACAAGTTGCAGTTCGATCCAATTAATTTTTCATCCCAAATTTCAAAAATAAAAAGTATTTTGGGGGACCAATAGAATGAAAAATTCTGAATTTCAAATAAAACTGAACAGAAAATTTTAAAATTTGAATAAATTTTTCTCAAGTTATGGAAATAAAAACATTTTGGGGACAAACTGAATGGAAAATTTCAAAAAAAGGAAAAATTTCAAATTCAAACAGATATCGACCAGATTTAAAATTTTTTGGAATTCCAAAAAATATCTTTTCTAGTGGAAGGGCGGGAATATATAAATTTCAGAAATGTTCGTCAAAGTACTGAACTTGCCTTGCAATTTGGCCAAGGTGTAAAAGTGTCCTTTACAAATGTTTATCTCTCAAACTGAACAAAAATATTAAAAAAATGGCCATGGTGTGTTCTAGTAAATTGCAACAGAAATAGTGTGTCCTATGGCAAAAACATGTTTTTGGAGTGTCCTATAACAAATGCCACAAAACTTGTGACGCCCTGATCTATGTCAGCCAGAGAACACAAGCTGACATAGGTTAAGGTCATTATTACCTATGAAATACGTACTGATCCTAGGATACACAAGCTCGTATACACATAAATAAGAGTGGATCATAATAGACTTTAATTCTCACATTACTGGGAAATAGTCCTTACAATCGTTGCCATCATAGACAGGCCCATAGATGGACAACAACACACCACGGTAAGAAGCGACACAATGGCAACGCAGAAGCATCAGCGAGTGACAACTACATGACTAGCTAAGCACAAGGCACCAATCGACTGAGCACCTAGGCAACTAACGAAACCACAGAAATGGTTTGGGAACTTAGGACGAAACTCTAGAAATCTTCATACTCGGCTTAGCTCCTGGAGGAAATCCCCGGCAGTCAGGTCGACGTCGTCTTCTCCATACTCTACAGATATATAAAGCAAGGATGAGTATATTACGTACTCAACAATCTTAAGGAAAAGATGACATGCTTGGCTTGACAAAGGAGGCTAAGGATTCATTTGTGAAAACAACATTTTTCTTAAAAGAGAGTTTCTTTTGCAAAACATTAGTGAGTCAAATTTTAGTTGTCAGAAAGACGCTCGCGCTTCAATTCATTCCACAAGTTGCTTTGTAACAACTTGTCACAGTGAGTAATGAATGAGAACAATATTTTTTTCATTTTCTCATCTTTTCCTCTATTAGTTTCTTTTCACCTTCTCAGCACCTTAGTCGTTATCTCTTTATCACACCATAACCATTTCTCATAGTTCAGGCTTTCTCAGTACAACCTAATACCTTCTCGGCCCTATCAACACCATGGTGTCAAAAGACACTCCAAGTCACACAGACATGTTCCTAAGCACTTAGGTTAGCTGTCTGCCAACAAGGCTGACTCTGGAAACGGTTTCCATCCCATCAACCATCTTTTTGAACATTTGGCAAACAAAACTACGCTATGAGAAACACCTCACATTCGCCTATGACTATGGGCACGACTGTTTAAACAGTTCGATTAATCTCTGCAGAGGTTGTACGCTTTACCCACATGCCATGAGCTATCTCCAATACACAATACGTGACGATCAAACACGGTCGGTAAAGGTGGATTTACTACAAGGCCTTTTCAAAGCTAACCCATGAAGATCCCATGTCACATGGTTAGGTCGAGTCCACAACCAAGTATTAGACAAGTCCATGCCTTCATCTACATAGGAACACCAGTGATGCTACACCTATCATTGATAACATGCCACAATAGAGGCGGTAAAACCAGGTTTGTTAAACATGTTCAGCCACTAATCTCCTCATACCCGGTGTTCTACAACCATTGACATACAAGATTTCTATGAACTAACCAATTACTTAGCCAGGGGTGTCCCATAACACCCGTGGGGTCGCACTGTAAGATGTTCGGATGAATTTCCCAGAGGAGTCGGTCTGTATCAATAATACGTAGCCAAGCCAAGGAGGCACTGACTCCGCACTAACAGGGTAACACAAACCATTTTTATTTCACAATCCCACCGAGGTGTATCTGGTTTCAAAACATGAGTGTAGAAGTTCCCAAGTTTCCCACACGACAACACAAATGTAAACATGGCTAAGCAAACCACCTCGGTAGTCGTATCCGTTGGATAACGATGCCGGTGTATATTATGTGGAGTTAACAAGGGTAGGGATAAATCAACATTCTATGCAAAATAAGTGCGATTAGTAAGTCGGTCCATCAGTTGTACCCACAAACCGAGGCCAGTCAAGATTTAAGTGTACACTAGGCAATGCAATTTGTAAACAAGATAGTTTGTAATTATAGGGGCAATGTGATCAAGGAGGGCTTTCCTTGCTCTAGAAGCGGGTCTTATTCTTTGAAGTTGGAGGCTGGACCTTCCTCGTACTCGGGTTCTATACACGAAACAAGGGAAATAGGCACAAAACTCAAAGTAAAGAACTCAAAATAGAAATCTAACAGTGCCAAGGTGTACATCCCATTTTTAGGAAAAAATTGAGAGTTGAATGTGGTCAAACGAAGTTACGGTTAATTAGTTATAAATTTTTGAAGTTTAATGAATTTTCTGTGATTTTTGGAAAAGGAAAAAGAAAAGCTGAAAAGAATATTCCTAGGGAATATTCTCTGCCTGTGGGGTCACAGTGCCAGCAAGGGAGAGAGGAGAGACATTAAACCGGAGTAGGGTCCTGTTCGCACCAAAAACCACCGGGTGTGCCAAGAAGCTCGCTGATGATCTGGTTCGGCGTCTGGTGATCTGGTTTGATGCGATTGAACATACGAAGGCCTGGGAGATCTGCTTAGCTCCAGTGCAGGTCCTAAAGTTTGAGGTTCGCGGGCGTGCCAGTCAATTTGACCTCGCAATTGACAAGGAGATGAAGAAATTAGATTACTGATCCAATCGGCCAGCAAGCCGATACGGATCCCTTCCAGCCGATGCCGCTATGCTCGTGCCCGGGCCTCTGCCTGTACTCGCGCCCGGGTCTCGTGCTCGCGTCCGGGTCCTTGTTGGTCCTCGTGCCCGGATCGGCAGCAATTGCGCAATCGGCTATCGGCCGATACGGGCTGATATAGACTCCTCGTAGCCGATAGCCGATGGCACCTGTGTATCGGCTAGGAAACCGATAGTGCTATGAGCAAATAGACAAGATGTCAGTATAACATGTGCATCGGCTAGGAGCCGATTATCAATAGATAAACAAAATAGTAAGCCAGCCGACTGCCGAGGAAACACATATGCATCGGCTAGAAAACCGATGATAATATAGATGACCAAAACAGTATGGATAATACAGTCGGCTTTATAAAAAGATAACCTATCGGCTAAGCACTCCGATAGAACGTCGCATATACACCGATCAGCCCGACAAGGATAAATCTATTATTATCGATCTAGTAGTTCAAACCTAACTGATGCAGCACAGATCGATAATAGTAAAGGAACCTCAACGAGCCGATAGACCTAATGCAACTGTGATGAAAATAACTTACCGGCTATACATTCCGATAGGACGCTTGCGCAAAAACCATCAGCCTAGCAGGAACGATTTATCGCTGGCAGTTCAGTAGGTCGGACCCAACCGATGCAGCACGAACTGATGATAAATCGCCCCCAGTAAACTGATAAGATCTACGCACGCGTGATGTGGTATACCTGATCGGCCTAAGAGGTCGGACCGAACCGATGCAGCCGTAGACAGGGCAGATACACCTGGGTAAGGGGTGACGAGTCTTACCCTCTCGCAGGAGTTCGGACCTAACCGATGCAGCCCCGCTCGAGAAGCAAGAACCCGTCGAAAGGTTGGCGATGCGCTGAAGTTTAATTGATCGATTGATTGATAATTTACAAGGTCCCCGGGCATACGTATATATACCCCGAGTTACAAGAGTCCTAATTAGGACACGAAACAGAAGTTTCCTAATTATAAAAGGAAAAACTAACAAACCCCGATCAGATACGAGATCAGGTTTCCTAAAAATTATCAAAACTACCTAATTAGTAGATAAGGTAATTGACTGCCATGTCGTGGTCCTCACGATTCCTTCCTGAATCTGGCTTCTTCTGATTAGCTTCCAACGGCTGATATATCTTCTTTCCTTAACCAAATCCAATATGAACCGTGCCAAATTTTGGCGTTAACAGGTCCACATGTCATAGACTCAAAATTTGAAAAGGATTTAAAATATTTTATTTGATGTGGGGCCCACCTGTTACTATCTAGAGAGGAAGGAACACTGTGTTGTGGGCCTGAGCTGTCAGTGACTCAAGGGGTGGTGTCGTCTTCCTCCTCCGCTCGCTGCTTCGGGTGAGGGCACTGGCGTGACCCGTGGCTAGGACGGCGGCGGCTCAGAGAAGGCCGGAGAGGAGGCAGTAGATGCCGAAGACCATTCCGCTAGCGGCGGTGACGCATGGCGGCCTGAGGATGATTCGAGTCGGCAGCTCGGCTTCACAGGGATGAACTAGAAGAGAGGGAGGGAGGAGAGAGAGAGAGAGAGAGGGAAAGAGGTGCGACAGCGATAGGGCAAGGCCAAGGCCTTTTATAGGTGGCGCGGGGGTGGCGTGGTGGCAGCCGCGCCGGAATTTTGGGGTAAGGCCACGATAGCTTTATTGCCGATGGGATGACAGTAGGATGGGCGTTGTGGTGTGCGGAGGAAGGCGGGGTGACAGTGACGGAGAGATGACGCGGTGTGTGTAGTGCCCCCTTCCCGGTACCCCCATACGGTGATACCAGAGAAGAAGCGCCGCAGGAGATTGGCGTGAACCAACTCCCATGGAACCGCGATGCCGGTACCAGTCCCAGGAATCCTTGCTGGTACCCGCGGTCAACGGAGATGTACCACAGCAAATAACTAAATACATAAATACATATATATACCTTTACAAGTTGCGGCCTTGGGCAAGCCCTGAGCAGCAACTAGCAAACAGAACCACAGCAGCGGAACGACAGCGCAGCGAGAACCCAATCCACAAGCAACGGCTTGGGACTACGAAGGAAACCCTAATCTTCACTTCAGCTTCATACTTCCTGAAGGAGGAGAGAAAAGGAATGGATTGAGTACTTACGTACTCAGCAAGTCACGGAAAACGTGAATCATGCAGCTATCAAAGAGAGGCTAGGGTTTATTTCGCAAACCTTTTTCATTTGAAAACATTTTCAAAAACCTAAGTGTGGGTTGTTTCAGTGTGACTGGAAGGAGGCTCTCGCCTCGATCCTGTCCGGGAATTGCTTTTCAACAACTCAAGCGGACGAACCAAATTTTAATTGATCTTAAGTATTCTTATACCGCCTGTCGGATCATGACAGCGGTTCAATGGATCTGCCCTCAAGCAGCTTTCCACTGCATCAACATCTATTACTTTATTTTCAATTTCGTCCACTCCAGGACGTAATCTCATTTTTTTCACTTCTGTCCCATCCAGGACATCATTTTATCTCATCTCATCTCAGCGACTCCTCGAGCCATTCATAACTCATCTCATAATTTATCTCGATGGCTCCCCAAGCCATCATTAATCTCAACTCAAACTATTTCCACTCGGGAAGCCTAATCAATGATGTCATACAACATCCCGGGTCATACAGCCCCGTTTCAGACCACTTAGGTCATCCATCAGCCACAAAGGCCGATTCTGGTAACGATTCCCATACCACAAATCACTTTCACAAACACTTGCAAACAAATCTACGCTAGAGGAATCACCTCACATTGCCCGTAACCATGGGCACGGCTGTTCGAACAGTTTGTATACCTTTGCAAAGGTTGCACGCTTTACCCACACGACGCGAGCTTACTCCCACACTGATCAGGTGGGGAGGTTCGCGATAAGGCCTTTCCGAAGTGTCTCTAGGATTGCCTAAAGCCAACTGGACGGGTCCCAGACCAAGTACCGAGCGAGTCCCAGACTCCTCGTACTCAGGATCCCGCGGGTGCATCTCATATTGCTACCCCGGTGACTCCACGTCCAAAGGTGACCAAGCCAACCCTGGGTCTACTAATTACTTGGCCAGGGGTGTCCCATACCACCCGTGTGGTCGCACTTGTGAGATGCTCGGATAAAATTCCCCAAGGAATCGGTCCTTATATGCGAATACGAAGTGCCACCACACAGGCGATCACTTTGCACCACGGATTTTTCGCAAATAGATTTTGTTTCGCAAACTCGCCGACATCACATGTCGGGTTTTTTTTTATAAAACCTTTGGAAACCCAAATTTTCCCAAATCGACAAACAATAGTGGTGTGGGTGGAACCATCAGAATCCATGCTCAGAGAGCAAAACGGTTACACGAGGGTACCATAGTGGAGTGACAAGGACAAGGTATCAAAGACCTACAGGGTTTATGCAGCTACCGGGCAGGTCCGTCGGTTTGACACACAAACCGAGGCTGATCAATTTAATGTGCACACTAGCCATGCAATTTTGCAAACAAAAACATTTTAAATTTAGGAGCAATATGGTCAAGGAGTGACTTGCCTCAGACATCGTCTTCAATCTTCGCGAAAATCCGACGTCTGAAGAATTTCCGAAGCGTCGACTACGTGCGAAACGAGAGAAAAACACACAAAAACCTAGAAATAATATACTATTATTAATAACTAATAGTGCCATGAGGTAGATCTCATTTTTAGAAAAATTTAGAGACTTGAACGGGCTCAATCGAAGTTACGGTTGAAAAGATATGGATTTTGGAAGTTTAATGGATTTTCTAGGATTAAAAGGAATTATTTGAATTATTGGAAAAAGAATTATTTTGGAAAGGAATATTCTCTGGAAAAGGGCTGACAAGTGGGACCCCGGGGACAGTGGCTAGAGGGAGAAATGGAAGGGTATGGCCCACTTGCCAGTGTGATAGGAGGGAGCTACTATGCATTTGTCCTGTGCATGGGCCCACTTGTAAGTGTGAGGTGAGGGGTTTAAATTGTGGGCCCACCGGGCAGTGGCGACCGGCACAGGGGAGCTGAGAGAGAGAGAGAGAGAGAGATATTGCCGGACGAGGAACAGGCGACGGCCGGCGATCGACGGCGCACGGCGGCCGGAGAGAATGCCGGCGAGCGGCGGCGATGGAGGAGGGGTGGCCAACGGGAATGGAAGGCAGAGGGGATGAGGAAGGGGATGGTCGGCTCGGATTGAGCTATTAGTGGCCAGCGGCAGCGGGCGGTAGCATCCAAAGGGCGGCGGGAGAGAAAGGATGGGCGGCGGCGGCGGAACACTGGTGAGTTTGCTCTGCAGGGGTCGGATTTGGGGGAAAAAGAGAACTAGGGGAGAAGCTCACCGGGGACACTCAAACAGCGGCGGCGGCTATGGTGAAAACGGCGGCGGCGGACTGCGCCGGCGGCGGCGCTAGCCGGGGCGGCTTGAGCTCAGTCTTGAGTTCGGCAAGCGCAAGGGAAGGAGGGGAGCAAGGCGGCTCGGCGCGGTGGAGAAACGAGAGGCTATGGTGTCACGGGGCTCGGGCAGCGGAGAAAGGGGCAGGTCTGAGCTGCATTCAATGGCGGTGATGATGGATGAGCTCGCGGAGAGGGAGCGGTTCTGAGGGAGATGACGGCCATGTCTATGGGCCTATTTATAGGCAGAGAAGCGGCGCAAATGGACAAGGAACTAAGACAGTGCGGCGAGATATTTCTCACGCGGCGTGCGGCAAGCATGGGTTGGCATGATGGGACAAAGCAGCAGCGAAATGCGGTGTCTGTGTCGGGAAAAAGGGTAGAAGGGAAGGCATGGCGCGGCAAGGTGATGGGACTGGACGGGGGAGACGGGTTTGACCTAGGGAGCTCGGCCGAGATATTTTCTCTCGGGCGGGAATTTCGTTGAGCACGTGACCTGCGTGGAGAAGGAGAAGGGTGTGGCTCGAGAAAGAAGACGACGTGGCATGCGACGCGTGTCCCGGCTGTCGGCATGCGGGAGCAGAGGCGCGGGCGACTGGCGAGTGGGCCCAGGGCTGTCGGTGCTGTGCGCGAGGAGGCGGCCGGCTCGAGGACGAGCGAGAGAATTCGAGAGATAAGAGAGAAAAGAGAGAGAGCAGAGGAGGGAGACGAATCTGACGCACGGGGCCCACGCGTCAGGGAGAGAGCGGCACTGGCGGGTAGGACCTGCCTGCCAGCGGCAGGGGCGCGGTTGCAGGCGAGCGTGGCGCGCGGCAGTGCGCCTGGCCGGTGGGGTCCAGCCACCAGCGAGCGCGGGGAAGAAGGCCGGGCTGCGGCAGTGTTGGGCCGAGAAAGGAAAGGAGATGGCCCGCAGGAACAGTGGGTTTTCATATTTTTCTAGGAATTATTTGGAGGGTGTTTTGATTATTTTCCAAAAAGGGATTTTAATCCAAACTTTTATTCTTTGGGCCACAAAATTCTGGAGATTAATTGGAGAGACTTTTTGGGATATTTTTCTGGATTTATATATATATATTTATATATATGCATGTATTTATATGGAATAGATGGATAGGAATTTCTGGAGAATTGAAAGAGTATTAATTTTTGGGAACTTGATGGTTGATCTCTATAATATTCTTAGGAAATAATCAAGGGAATTTTGAAGAGAGCTCTGATATATATATATATATATATATATTCGAAGGGAGGTCTAGAGAGGGAATTTGAAAGGATAAATTGGAGTTTTACTTTCGGATTTGGGATTTGGACTTCTGGGACTTTTGGGAATCTTCTGAGAGAAGAATTATAGGAAGAGAGATCTCAAGGGGATTTTAGAATTGGAGTTTAATCCTTGGGATTTCTCTGAGGAGGACTTTTGGTGAGAATTAATAGGAGGTCAAGGAAGGACTTCTAAAGGAGATTTCAATTACTCGGAACTCGATCCGAAGTTTTATTTGGGGAATATTCTGGAGGGTTGGAAGGGATATATAAACTTGAATTAATTCTTGGGATTTGAGTCAAATTTTGGGAGAGAGTTCTCGATTGGAATTTACGGTTTTTCGAGAGGAACAAAATTAGGGGATTTAAATAGAGGGCTTCAAAAGGCGGTTTCCGAAGGGTTTTATTGAGGGCTTCGAATTGCAACTCGAATGGGAATTTTGATTTTGAACTTTCCTCCGAAAAAGAGAGAGAGACGGGTCGAATTGGCAAAATTCGAGTCTCGGATTTAGGAGGAATTTTGGGGATGCGGATTTAGGGTTTGAAGGGAGGCCTTGACTGAGATCTAGGCACTTAATCCTTAAGCACACACAAAGATCCAAAAATTTTTGAAATTAGGGTTTTTTACCAAAATAGTTTTTTAACGTTCCCGGAAACCGGGGCGTTTACAGTGTGATGTGATGTGACGGCGCGGTGCGTTGCGAGAGAGAGTGGAGGAGGGGGGTTTCCAGCAAGGAGGCGACGGCGTGCAGCAGTTTTCCGGAGATGGCTCGAGAACGTCGAGGGTGAGGGGCGATGCGATGCCGGGTTTGCCTGTGGGAATAGGGGAAAGAAGAGGAGAGTGGGTGGGATTTCGCTGGGATTTGCGGCAATTTTTAGGGTTTTGGCGCTAGTTGAGCTTAGCGGGACATGTGCCGCACAGAGGAGATGGCTAGGGTGTGACGTAGGTATGGCGAGGCATGACATCTCGGTGTGGCATTGCGTCGAACAGGTTGCAGGCGCGTGTGGGTGCGAGGGAAGGGATGACCTCGTGGCTGGGCGGAGCAACCTGCCATGGAACAAAGGCGAGGCTGACATATGGGCCCGCGGAGGTATTGACAGGCACGTGGGAGAGGGATGGGCCTGGCCGACGAGTATTGCTAGGCCAAAGGCCTGCTAGCACGGGGAGGAAGAGAAGAGGAGGGAAGTAGGCTGGGCTGTGAGGAAAAAGAGGAATGAGGGGGCCAAAATGAACAGTAACTTCTGATATTTTCTAGGGATTTTCAAAATTTCAAAACTGGAGGGATTTGTATGGAATTTGAATTTGAATTTGAATTTTGACTTTGCACAACTCTAGAAATTGAGAGGGATTAATCAGAGTGGAAATGGGATCCAAATTGGCACCTGACTCAAAAAAATTCAAATAAGATCCAAATTCAAATTCAAAAATTTTTAAATAGGGTTTTAATAAAATCAAGGGTGCTACAAAACTACAGTATCATGTAGCAAATTTTGCCGATAATTAAAATTGGCTAGGATTTAATGAAAGGTCTTACCAATTCTATTATACTGGACAGCTATCTATCGCATTTAATAAAACATAAATATATACCTTTGTCATTATAATCATTTAATTCCTACAAATGTCTCCTTCATACTTTGTTCACTTATCCATTTTAATAATGGAAAACTTTCGTGTCCTCTGCATCTATAGATCCATAAAAACACAGTCGCTTATTAAATATTCTCGGCACCATGCAGAGTAGAAAATGAAATGAGCAGCAACAGCTTTAGCAGACGAAATACAACATTTCAACACAAAGCCAAGTACTATACTGCAACATTATATTTTCTATACTACAAATAATTTAGAAAAGTAGATATTGTATATCTTTTTGATAATTTGATATGCCGTCCTAGATATTGATGATTGCAAGGATCACAATAAGTACCCTTGCGCATCAATAGACCTGGTGGATTCACTTGTTATTGCCCAAAGGGTACCCGCGGAAATGCCTTCATTGCACCGTGCCACAAAGAGCTATTACGCCGGGCTACTGGTAAGACTCATATACTAGCTTTATGAGAGCTTGGAAGATACCTCAGGTACCTTCTAAATTAAGCAGTATCAACCGTTGATGTTTAAAGGATAAATTAGGAATAGAAAATAACATTAACAAGGGTAATTTATTAATTCAGTCCTCCTTCTTTGCCTCCATCCTTTCTTCTGCTGAGCGGTCGCCGGTGAGGTGCAGTCGGCCGGCAAGGTTGATAGCTTCGTTGGCCTCCTCGCTGTCGTCGTCCTCGCCGCTGACGTCGTCGCCTCCGGCCTCGTCGTCATCGTGCGGGGTGGTGATAACCAAGGAGGAGGAGAGGAGAAGAAGGCCATCGCCTCCAAGGCCAACCCGGTCCTGACGGCCACGCGATAGCAGCTGCTCGGTGGCGTGGAGTGCGCTGCTTAGCGCGTGCAGGAGGCGAGGGGATGGTGGCGGCGCGAGGTCGGACGGGGCGCGGTGGCCCGCGTGTTGGAGCTGGAGGCGGGCAACTCGGCGGGGTATCTGCTGTCCATGGGTTTAGGCAAGGGGTGGGCGGCGGGGATGCGGTCGGCAATGAGGGAGAAGAGGGTGAAGGTGGAGAGCGGGCACAGCGTGGTGCACGCCGGCGGCGAAAGGGAGCGGTTCGTATGGGGGACGGAGCACACCCGCGGCGAGGCGAGGTGTACGCCATGCTTCACCTCCTGCATCACCACATGAAGCACTGCAATGACCTAATACCTCCAAATCCAATAATATCCCAATGACAAGGCTCTCTTTTTTCTTTTGTTAGTTGCCCCCCCGCTGCCTCATCCATTTCTCGTTCCTCCCCTGATCCCACCGCCAGTCACCAGTACCACCACTGGCACCGGCTCCTGTCGGTTGTCGAGCTCTCTTGCTTTGCTCCGCCTCCCCTTTAATTGATCCATCCATCAATTCATCGAGATGAAGGCAGTGATCATGCACCACCATCACGTGGCACGCCCTGCACGCTGTCCAAGGGCTAGCTTTTCTTCTTCCTCCTCCGCCGCCCTAGGGAGCAGACCAAGCAGCGTCTCCTCCCCATCAACCAAGACCAACCTGGCAAAGTTGCTCATAAACCGCCGACGCATCATCCCTGTTGCTACGCATGCTCCCCATGCTATTGCAGACGATGATGGCCATAACCCAAGTCGCGCCATCTCTTTTGCTGATGCAACGCCAACGGAGGCTCAGCAGAAGAAAAGATGGTATTACTAAATTACCCTTATTAATGTTATTTTCTATTCCTAATTTGCTCTTCCACCTTCAGTACCTAGCCCATACTTTGGGTATTTTTTCATCGGTACCTTTTATTCTGCTGCGTTGGATTAGAGACGATTAACGGTCCTAATTAATTTCAAGCACTGCAGAAAGTCTCTAGCTTTATATATCACCGTGTTTTAATAGAGTTAGAAGTTATATATATATTCTGATTTTATATATCGTTGCCTTTCATCCATTTGGCATTTTTGTAGCTAGCTTTTAAGAAAAAAAAAAAAGGTAACCGTTGTTAAAGCAATTCAAAAGTTTAATCTTGGACCAGCCATTCAACTAATATTGCATCAATGGTTTGCCTGAAATCTACTAAGAAGAGGAAATGAAAAACAAAACTTATGGGAAACATTATTTGCAGGAATTGCTATTGGTCTGGGTGTTGGCCTTGGAATTTTGCTTCTAAGCTTGTGTGGGGTTTCCTTCTCCATAAGCATAGAACGGATATCCAAAAGCAACTAAGGAAGAAATATTTTCAGAAAAACCAAGGCCTTCTTCTACAACAACTAATATCTTCAGATGAAAATGCTAGTGATAGCACAGAGATTTTCTCCTTGGATGAACTGAAGAAGGCAACAGACAACTTCGATCCAACATGTATTCTAGGTAGCGGAGGGCATGGTACAGTTTATAAAGGAATCTTATTTGACCAACGTGTGGTGGCTATAAAAAATCCAAAGATCATTCAGGAAGAAGAAAGTAATGAAATCATCAATGAGGCTGCAATGCTGTATCAGATAAATCATCGCAATATCGTCAAACTCTATGGATGTTGTCTTGAAACTGAGGTCCCTCTACTTGTGTATGACTTTGTCCCCAATGGTTCACTGTTTAGTATTATTCATGCTAATCCAAGTAATGACAAGTTCTTGTTGTCGTGGATGATTGTTTGCGGATTGCTACAGCAACGATATCATTTTTTCACCGAGATGTGAAATCATCTAATATACTATTGGATGGGAACTACACCGCAAAAGTTTCAGATTTTGGTGCTTCAAGATTGATTCCTATTGACCAAACACATGTTGTTACAAATGTGCAAGGAGCATTTGGGTACTTAGAACCAGAATATTACTATACAGGGCAACTGAATAAGAAGAGTGATGTTTATAGTTTTGGTGGTTCTTGTAGAGCTGCTTCTTAGAAAGAAGCCTGTTTTTACAAGTGATACTGGATCAATGAAAAGCTTGTCTAATTACTTCCTATGGGGGAAAAAAACAATGCCTATCATTCAGTTAGTTTCCTCTCAAGTTCTTGAAGAAGCAGCTGAGGATGAGATTAATACTGTTTCCTCTCTTGCTGAGAAGTGCTTGAGGCTTCGAAGTGAAGAAAGGCCCATCTGTGAAGCAAGTGGAGATAGCATTACAATTATTGCGAAATAAACGGCTGAGATCACACAATGTTACTCCAGAAAGCAGTCAAGAGATCTGTATCTTGTCCTGAAGGTTTGGCAATTGATCATCCGACAAATTCTTCAAGTTTCTATAACTTGAGGCGAGAGTTTGTGTCATCTGCTAGCTAGTATACCACAAAGAAAATTCTGTTTTATCAAATAATGTAATAATGGTTTGGTCTTATATTGTCTATGTTCATGCATGTTCCGTGCACCTAATCTATCCTCAGTAATCTGTTCGCACTTGTTTGCATTACGAAATATGCAAGCTCTCATTAATTTGTTGGATAATTGTAATAGATTTTGATGTGTTCCATTACTCAATTTTAACTGCCGGTGCAAGAAAGTTGAAATTTGTGAGAAGATAGACGGGAATAGACTCTACGCGGTACTCAATTGATAGGAGATCACAAGTATATATAGATGTGGTATCTTCCCTATCTATACAACCGACTTATAGAAACAGAATCAGGACGTGATAGGAAGGAGACTAGCAGGCCTACAAGAGAGAGATTACATGCAAAGAAATAACAATTCTAACAAATTTTAGTTGTGTTTTTCTGCAAAAAATAGGAGTTGAATTGAAAGTTGCAAGTTCCCCGGTGGGTGGTCACTCCTAGGGGACGCTTGCCTCAGCACTGCCACATTACTACCACTGTCTTACCTCGTTTCTACTTTATGGTTCTTTACCTTTTCTCAACCATATTTTCCTGCTAAACGTATAGCTCACATGATTTTACGTCAGCTAGGGTTTTATTATTTTTGTCTTTATATCGGAATACATCCTGGATTCATTGAACCGCCTGTCCGCCCACTCGTACATTCAAAAGGAACTTCAATTTTATTCTAAAAGGACTTATGCGTATGAGGTAGATGATGACTTGGTGCACTAGCTTGTTAATCCATCTAGTTACAGAGAGTGACAAAATTCAAAAATTCAAATATTTGATCAATAGCAAATCCAAATTTTATATGTTCCATATCAACAAAACAACCAAATCGATGAGTGTATGTTTCACTTTTCATATTTTCTGGCATCCAAGATAAATGGAACTGGATCTTCTCTCGAGCTCTACGACAAAGATCACGAGCCCACGATCAGCACATGTAAGCTGGGAGCCTGTAAATGTCCATGGATCTTCAATGTAGAACGACTTGATGTTTATATCGCGTTGTGCCTTGGTGGGTGCTATATGGTCCATCATTGACGAGACTAACCAATCTACTCGAGTCCTCCAGTCTCTAATTTCGTGAAGCAATATTCCCCTCAAAATTAAAGCATTGTTGCCCAACCACGTAATGTCTCCCTGATGGCGCCGCTTCCGTATACGTACACGTAATTTAAATGGGCCGTAAGTACTAAATCACGAAAAGTTTCCATATTTTCTCCCTGTTTGAAACTTTGAATGAATCTCAACAAAATATGGTTAAAATTTACAGGAAAAAAGTTTAAATTCTCTTCATCAAAGTAAGGTTGCCAAGGCGTGGTCTTCTGAGAGGAACACAATTTACAATTGCTCACAAAATTATAGGGCAAAAATAGGACACAATGTACACATCCAATTGTTCGGATTTTTAATCCCTCGGCATCGAAAGTGGGAGGTGATCACGCATGGGTGTTTTCACCCGTTGCCATGCGTGATCATAGCGAACAAATTGCTATCCATTAGGCATATTACGTGATGATCGAAAGCACGCCAAAACCTTCCTATTTTGGAGTAGCCCCCCGATTTCCTCAGTGCTAGATTAAAAGGGGAGGCCGGCCCGTGTTAGAGGTGATGATCTCTCTCACGGTTCCTATCTCCCTGAAACCCTAAAACCCTAACCGATCCTTAGGCACGCTGGAAGGGAAAAGAAGAGCTATCCCTGGGCAGTGTAGGTGGCGACCGCAGGGATGCCGCCACCTCACCTGTGCGACTACTACACCTACGATGAGTGTCGATGCGGTTCGAGGAACTTCATCCTCTACATCCACACCGGACTTCACCAAAGAGATTGAAAGCATCGCTATGGCTTCAAAACATGCCGGGCAATAACTCTAATTCTGCAATTAGGTAATCATGGTTAGGCTAAACACTTAAATTTAGTAAATCACATAATCTACATTTGGTATCAGAGCCAATGTTTAGCCACATGATCCCATCATCCCGGCTGAAGCCATTAGATGCCTAAACCTCCGCTAAATTGGTTCAGGTCCATGTAATTTTAGCCCTAATTTAGTTTATTTAGTTGTATTCTATTCGGATTAGGGTTCATATTTGCGCTGCTCATGGTTATTAAGTTCAAGTTCACATTTTAATCAAGTTTTAAGGCTTGGGTACCAATTAGAAGGAGGAGATCCAGCGGGTATTCAAAAGCCCCAAATTTTCCCAAAAATCTTAGAACCCTAATTTAAAAAATCCCCAAATTAGAACCCAAAATCCCCAAATGTGTTCGAGTTTTAGGCTTATCGGACGGAGTCCTCGCCGCCGTTGGGCCACGCCAGCATCAGCTCGCCTGCGCGCCCCGTGCCATCACAGCATTAGGCCGGAATCCGAGCGGCAATAGATAGCTGCTCAGGCCCCGGGTGGCTTCACGCCATCGTCATCACCGTCGATCTTGCTGGAGTAGTGCGCAGCATCAACCGCCACGCACGGATGTCTCGCCACCGCTCCATGGGGTCACTACTGCCGTCGCCGCGCTCATCTCCCCGTGCGAATCGGTGAAGAGGAAGGGTGTGAATGCCCCCGCCCTGACACCAGCTACAGTGATTCTAGAGAGGAAGTGTCATAGGAGATTGGCGTGACCAACTCCCACGGAACCGCGATGCCGATACCAGTCCTAGAAAACCTTGCTGGTACCCGCGGTCAACGGAGATGTACCACAGCAATTAGCTAAATAAAAAAATAAATATACTATACTTTTATAAGTTGCGACTTCGGGCAAGCCTTGAGCAGCAACCTACAAACATATCAGCAGCAGCGGAATGACAGCGCAGCGAGAACCCAATCCACAAGCAACGGCTTGGAATTAGAAAAGAAACCCTAATCTTCACTTTCACTTCACTCTTCCTGAATGAGGGGAGAAAAGAAATGGATTGAATACTTACGTACTCAGCAAGTCATGGAAAACGTGAGTTATATAGGCTATCAAAGATAGGCTGGGGTTTATTTCACAAACCTTTTCATTTGAAAACATTTTCAAAAAAACCTAAGTGTGCCTCACAGTTGCCAGAGAAGAGATGAGGGGCAGAGGGGACGGCGACAGGATGAGACGAGGTTTTGCGTACGTGGTTTTTTGACCTCCTCGATAAGAAAAGCTTCGGCTTCGGCCGTCTTTTGACTGAGCGCCATGGTGAGCGGCGGAGCGTGTTTTGCGCCGGGCTCGGGTCCTGCAACGTTGACGAGGAGTGCCACATGTGCACGGGTTGGTGAGACAGAGAGGTATGGGCGTGGTGGCCTGTGTCGGGGAGCAGAGAAGAAGGATCGAGAGAAGAGAGAGAAGAGAGAGAGCGGTACGAGAGGAAGAAGATGACGGGGAGACGACGATGTCGTCCGACAGCAAGGGCCTGCGCGTTGGTGCCCGTGGTGCTCTGACAGAGGGGGCCCACTGCCGAGTGCGTGTCGTGCGCATGGGCGGCCGCGTGCACTGGCGTTGGCTGCAGACGGAAGAGGGGCTGACCGACGGGGCCCAGTCGTCAGCGGGTCTGTGGGAAAGAGCGGGATGGGCTTCTGCGCGCAGGAGGACGGCCTGGTGTGTAGGAGCTGGGCTGAGAATGAACATGGGGTGGCCCAGAGAATAGTAACGCTTAATATTTTCCCGGGATTTGTTTTTGAGGGATTTTTGAGGAGTTTGAAAGGGTAATTTAATTTTGGAAATTGGTGTTTGATTTTATAATATTCTCAGGAATTTAAATAAGGGGATTTCAAGAGGGACTCTGATGTATATATATATGTATATTTATATATTTAAAGGAGAGGTCTAGAGAGAGTTTTTGAAAGGATAAATTGGAGATTTCAGTTCGGATTTGATTTTAATTTTGAGATTTGAACTCCTGGGACTTTTGGGAAATTTCTGAGAGGGATTTCTGAGATTTAGATGTGAGCATATGGGTGTAATCATAAAGGGTGTTTGCTTTTGGATAATATTTGGGAAAAGGAGAACAGGATATTCAAGAGGGGGTTTGATTTCAAATTGGGACTTGATATTCAAGGATATTTGGGGAATTTTTACAGTGGACTAGAATTTGAGGACCTCGAGGGAATTTTAGAATTTGAATTTAATTTTTGGGATTTGAGGGTTTTAGAAATATATAAATTTGGCAAATTCTGGGAAGGGAGTTCTTGATGGAATTTGAGCTTTCGGGAGGAGCAAAATAAGGAGATTTTAATGAAAGGCTTAAAAGGCGACTTTCGAAGGGTTTTTATTAGAGGGCTTCGAATTGCAAAATTCGAACCCGGGTATAGAGAATTTTTGGGAGGTATTTGATTTTGAATTTTTTTGAGGAAGTTTTGAGAGAGACAATCGAATTGCAAAATTCGAGTCTCAGATTTTAGGAGAGAGTTTGGGACCGAGGTTTTAGGGTTTCAAGGAGGTTTTGATATGAGATCTACGGCACTAGTCCTTAAGCACACACAAAAAGGCAAAATTTTTTGAAATTAGGGTTTTTACTAAAATAGTTTTTAATGGCCCGAAAACCGGGGCGTTACAAAGGGAAAGTAAATGGGGATTAGGGTTAGGGATTTGGCCTCGGGATTTTTATTCCACTGCAAAGCGATTTTAGCCGTCTGATCAATTTTTCAATAGACGCGATCTGGTCGCCTCCATCTCCCATCAGATCTCAGTCGTCCATTACACATCGGACAGTTTTCGCGTTTAAAGTTGCGGGATCAAATCCGATCGTCCATCAAATCGGACGGCTTGGATCAACCCCACATGGCCCACATTTATTTTGGGCCGGACTAGGCCGTCCCCGGCCGGTGCACTCAGCACAGAGGCAGGCCGCGTGGTTTGGGCCCCGCACGGTTGGCTACATAGTAATGGGCCGATTTTATTTTGGGCCGAATTAGTTTATATTTCTTTCTTGTAATTTTTATGCCTCTCATGTACATTAAGAGAAATATTTCCCCTACTATTATTGGGCTATTGTGGACTCTAATGATGTGCGGATGTACTTAGCTAACATTGATGAGAATTTTAAGAGTTCTCGCAAGACATATGCTAGTACAATCATTATGCAAATTGTGACAAGCTACTATAATGGTAAGGGTGGCATTAGAAAAACATATCATGGAAATGTCTGCCATGGCCTATGAGCAAGTCCATGGATATGGCCATTTTTGATGGTTTCTTAGTCCACTTCATCACGAGTTCACTACCACCTGACTAGGGTCCATTCAAGATTAATTACAACACTTAGAAAGATAAGTGGAGCATAGCAGAGCTGATTTCTCACTCTCTTGAGGAGGAGGAACGCCAAAAGGTGAAAAAGCATAAGAGGCAAGAACAAATAAACCTCCTCAACAGTGCTGGTGGTGGAAAAAGGAAGTTCTATAAAGGGGAGAGCAGTAACTCCCAGAGAAACAATAATAACAATAAGAAGAAGAAGGCCAACCCAGCTCCCACTCAGGCTACTCAGGGCCCTCAGGCTGTCCAGAAGGGCAAGGCACAAGCTCCAGTTGTACCATTCCTGTGCAAATTTTGCAAGGAAGAGGGCCATGCACAGAGGGATTGTCCAAGCTTCAAAGCTTGGCTCATTAAAAATGGTAATAATTTTGTTGATTTTGTTTCTAATGTTGATGAATCATTTTATGTTGATTTTATCCATGATACATGGTGGGTTGACTTAGGTGCCACTGTGCATGTTGTTAATTCATTACAAGGATTTCGTACTGTGAGAACACAAAAAAAAGGGGACAAAATCCTAAGAGTGGCTAATGGAACTCAGATTGAAGTCCGGGCGGTTGGAGAGCTTCATCGTCGACTTCCTAGCGGTTTTAGTCTTTTACTTTATGATGTTTTATATGCTCCCTCTATCAAGAGGAACCTTATTTTTGTAATGGTTTTGACTGATACTAGTTATGAGTGTAATTTTACTAAGAACAAATGCATTATTAAGTATAATAATAATGATATTGGTCTTGCCATCGTGCAAGACAAGCTCTATTTACTCTTTTTGGATGATAAAGTAATGAATGTTGTAAATGCGTGTAATGAAAATGAGACGTCTTTGAAATTGTGGCACTGTCGTTTAGGCCACATTTCTAGGGGGAGAATGGAGCGTCTCATTAAAGAAGAGATACTTTACCTCTTAGATTTTTCGAATGTGAATCATTGCTTAGATTGTATCAAGGGTAAATTCACTAAGATAATTAAGAAAGGAGCTATTAGGAGTATAAATCCATTAGAAATAATTCACACAAATATATGCGGACCGTTCTCTGTTACATGTATTGATGGTTATGACTCGTTTATAACCTTCACGGATGACTACTCCCGTTATGAATATATTTCCTCATTAAGGAAAAGATCTGAATCACATGATAAGTTTAAAATCTTCAAAGCTGAAGTAGAAAATCAACATAATACGAAGATAAAAGTAGTGAGATCAAATCGAGAAGGAGAATATTATGGGAGATACACTACTTATGGGCAAAGTCCTATGCTATTTGCCTAATACCTTCAAGAGCATGGAATAGTTGCTCAATATTCTAGCCTTGAGAACCACAACAGAATGGAGTGGCAGAGCGTCGTAACCATACACTTATGGATATGGTACGCAGTATGCTCAGTCATTCTAGTTTGCCTGTGAACTTATGGATGGAAGCACTTAAAACAGCTGCACACATACTTAACAGAGTCACTAGTAAGTCGGTTCCCAAAACACCTTATAAATTGTGGACTGGGAAAAAGCCGACACTAAAATATTTACGTGTGTGGGGCTGTGCTGCAGAGACCAAAATATTCAACCCACAACAAAAGAAATTAGATCCTAAGACTGTGAGTTGCTATTTTATTGGATACCCAAAAATGTCTAAGGGGTACCATTTTATTTCCCAGACCGTGTGACTAAACTTGTGGAAACTAGGCACGCAGTATTCTTAGAAAATAATGAAGTCTGGGGGAGCTCACAGGAAAGGAAAATTAATCTCGAGGAAATTCGGACTAATATTATACTGGATATCCAAGAGAACAATATTCCAATTAATTATATTGCACCTTAGATTATGGCATCAACACCTCAAAATGAGGAGGTTGTGCAACAAAGTGTAGTGACTTAGACTAAAGTAACACCAGATAGAAATTCTGATGATACACCTATTGTTAAAAATACTAATGATGAGAACACTAATGATTTAAATACCAATGCTCAACAAATTTCTGAGATACATAATGAAGAAATTCCACATAAATCCCCTCAACAAGTAGTGACCAATAATGAACCACTTAGAAGGTCACAACGAGAGAGAAGATCAACTATCCCAAATTATTATGAAGTTTATTTAGGTGAAGATGTTGGGAAAGCAAATGATCCCACCTTATTCAATGAAGCAATAATGAGTGATCATTCATCCAAGTGGCTTGAAGCTATGAAAGATGAACTGAAATCTATGAGCCATAATGGAGTCTGGGACTTAGTAGAAATTTCCTAAGGAGCAAAAACAGTAGGTTGTAAGTGAGTCTACAAAACTAAGCTTGACTCTAAAGGGAATATCGAAAGGTTTAAGGCAAGACTTGTGGCTAAGGGTTTTTCACAGAGAGAATGAATAGATTATAACGAAACATTTTTCCCTGTCTCTAAGAAAGACTAGTTTAGAATTATCATGGCACTTGTTGTTCATTTTAACTTAGAACTCCATCAGATAAATATTAAAACTGTATTCATTAACAGTGACTTGCATGAGAATGTATACATGGCACAACCCGAGGGTTTTGTTGTGGAAGGCAAGGAACATCTAGCTTGTAGGCTTAAAAATTCATCTATGGTCTTAAACAAGTGTCTATACAATGGTATCTTAAATTCGATGAAATAATTAAGAAGTTCGGATTTAAGAAGAATGAGGTGGATAATTGCATTTATCTTAAGACTAAGGGTGAAAAATTTACAATGCTAGTACTCTATGTGGATGACATCCTATTAGCAAGCAGCAATAGTAATATACTACATGAGACAAAGGGATTCTTATCATCCAACTTTAATATGAAAGATCTCAGTGAGGCATCTTTTGTTTTAGGCATTGAAATACACCGAGACAGGTCTAACGGAGTATTAGGATTGTCTCAGAAAGCTTATATTAGCAGAGTATTAGAAAGATATAATATGAGTAAGTGCTCTGCAACACCTGCTCCGATAGTTAAAGGTAGGGGTGAAAACGGGTCGGATATGGTCGGATCTCATCCTTCCCATATCCTAACCCACATTTTCTATTCAGAACCGGGTCGGATACGGATATTATCGAATACGGATAAAAAAGGATAATGTCGGATATAAATATGGAACAAATACGTACCGAGATGGATACGAACAATATCGGATACAAATATTTATTTGGATATCAAGTCAATACAATGATCATTTAATACCACATAGACAATAGCAACGCAACCATTCTATACATCCATAATGCAAGTATATTAGAGGCTTTGGGCATAACGGCATAGTATTTGTAAAATCATATAACCATATTCAAATTAGAGGTACAAACACACAGTCAAAATAAAAAAATAAAAGATATATTTACCATATACGGGTAATATCCGAATTTCTTACCGGGTAATATCCATTTTTATACCCAGATAATCCATATCGGTCAGATACCATCTTCCCAAACCCGAACCCATATCCGTATAAAAATACCCGTTTTTGGATCCGATATCCAAATAATCACCCGGGTACCCGAATATATGACTCAAATTTATCCCGTTTAAATATAGGCGGGCGGGCGGGCGGGAAATACCAGACCGGTTTTCACCCCTAGTTAAAGGGGATAAATTTGAACTATTTCAAAGCCCAAGAAATAAGTTAGAATCAGATCAGATAAAACTGGTACCATATACTTCAGCTGTCGGATGTTTGATATATGCTCAAGTCTGTACGCGTCCAGACTTAGTATTTGTTACAGGGATGCTTGGCAGATTTCAGTCAAATCTAGGATTAGACCACTAGAAGGCTGTAAAGAAAGTCCTGCGTTATTTGCAAGGCACTAAACATTACATGCCCACATATAGGAAGTTTGATGAGCTTGAAGTCCTAGGCTACTCAAACGCTGATTTTGCCAGGTGTGTAGACACTAAGAAGTCAATATTAGATTATATCTTTACCCTTGCACAAGGAGCAATTTCATGCAGAAGCTCCAAATAAACACTGACTACATCGTCGACAATACAGGCAGAATTTGTGGCATGTTATGAAGCTACGGGGCAGGTCATATGGCTTAAGAATTTTATCTCTAGACTGAGAGTGGTTGACAGCATTGAAAAACCACTTATAGTATACTGCGACAATAAAGCCATAGTATTCTATTCGAGTAACAATAAGTCGAGTGGTGCTGCCAAACACATCGACATTAAGTATCATGTTACGAAAGATAGAAATCCAGAATCAAACCATTAATGTTGAGCATATTAGTACTAAGTCAATGCTTGCAGATCCGCTAACCAAAGGCTTATCTCCCAACTTATTTGAAGATCATGTAGCCGGCATGGGATTAACTGAGTGCCTTTGAATCAGTGATACTGGATATAGGGGCATTACTCTCAACTAACTTTCATTAGAATTAGATAGACTTCTTTTGAAGTTCTATAGTGAACTATAGGTACCACAGTCTTGGTAGTGCATGACTTACTACCTTGACATGTTGCCTTAGAAAACTATTGTACTGAGAATGGATTCAGTAGCCTCAAGATCAGGGAGAGAATGTTGGGATTTTTAATCTCTCGGCATGAAAACGGGGAGGTGATTACGCACGGGTCTTTCCACCTGTTGCCTTGCGTGATCATAACGAACAAATCGCTATCCATTAGGCATATTGCGTGATGATCTGAAGCACGCCAAAACCTTCCTATTTTGGAGCAGTCCCCGATTACCTCAACGCTAGATTAAAAGGAGAGGCCGGTCTATTTTAGAGGTAACGATCTCTCTCACGGTTCCTATCTCCCCGAAACCCTAAAACCCTAACCAATCCTTAGGTGCGCGGAAGGGAAGAGAAGGGTTGTCCCTGGGCAGCGTAGGTGGTGACCGGAGGGACGCCGCCACCTCACCCGTGCGACTATTACACCTACGACGAGCGTCGGTGCAGTTCGAGGGACTTCGTCCTCTACATCCACACCAGACTTCGTCAAAGAGATTGAAAGCATCGCTATGGCTTCAAATCATGTCGGTCAGTAACTCTAATTCTGTAATTAGGTGATCATGGTTAGGCTAAACACTTAAATTTAGTAGATCACATAATCTACACCAATGTTAATTGTTTCTCATAATTTTCTTATTTTTAAATTATCATTTTTCAGCTTTCGGATAGCAACTAAGAATATTGTAGTAAGTACAGGTTACCAAATTCTAAACATATGTTTCACCTTTACAACATTCTCATGGTCTTTGAATTCAGATGGGGCCCTCGATGCTGTCCGAAAACAAGATTCAACTGACATTTTGTTGTGGAATAGTACGGGAAGTTTCATACATATTGGTGCTCCCAACAGGGTATAAAACCTATGAGAATCTTGTGAATACATATATTCACAATAGGAACATTTTGTCTTTGAATCTTGTGAATACACAATAGGATACACCTATGTCTGAACTTAAGGCCGGTGAATTCCTAGAGAAGCATCGTTTTCGATTTATTCCCTCCATTCTCTTTTATTTGATCGTCTAATGTCAAATAAAAAAAAAACAGAGGGAGTATGTTCTCACGCACATGTGTGTTTTCTTCCACTTGCCTACAAGGGTTCGAGTTTTGAGTAGTACTAGCTGAAAACAATCGAGGCGTAACGGAATTCTATACTAGCTTCAAACAAAAACGAAATTAGCATTTTGGTGGTTGATGGCGTTAGAATGTTTCGAGCACCAGTGTCCCGTGGGCTAAGTCCTTCACAGGCCACAAGACCCAAGTGGGCTTTCAGGCCTGTGACCCTGCTAATTTCCCTACGAGGAATTTTTTTATTTATATATTTAATTTTAAAAAAATTTAAAAAAATATAATTTTGTTTTCAAAGTTTATACAAATATACTTCTCCCACTCTCTAGAAGGGTTTTTTTTAAAAAAAACCATCTTCTAAGAGGACGGTTTTATATGATGTGGCAGACCGGCGTACGAAAAAATTACATTTAGGTCATTCCTGCCTATAATTGTGTATATATTACTTTGATAATTTATAAAATTGCATTTAGTCCCTTCCTGCCCATAATTGTGTGCTCAAGTCCCTTATTAATTATATTTTTAGTTTAAGAAAATTTTTGTTTATATCATGTTCTAACCCTTTACATGCCATTTCCATAGTCATTAAAAATTATAATTTTATATCATATATCACTTCATAGACCTATTAAAAAATATTGATTTTATTTTTAGTTTAAAAAACTTTATTTAAGATCGTCTTCTAACCATTTTTATGCGGTTCGTATCCTATCAATGTATAATCTAATAAAATTTAGGCCATAATCTCTAACAGTTTTTGTCTACGTTATAAACCGCTTTAACAATTTATAGTTATAAACCATTAGACGTATGTATTAATTATTAATTATCCTTCTTTCAACACATAATGTGTGTACCGCCGCCTCCTTGTGCAACCGAACTAGCATCTCGCCTCTCTTTCCATACCATCACATCACTTATTTATATGTCGACCGCTCTATCTCTTTTCTACACTTCCTGTGCTTTTTTCCCGCTACAACACACGGGTGTTATGCACAGCCTTAATCATTGCACGCCATTGCCTCACTGATCTCCTCCCTTAGCACCCTATCAAGTTAGGGTTTGGCATACTACCTCTTTCTTCTATCGTCAAACAATCACCCTATCTCACCTTTCATACCGCCACCTCACCTGGCCGTTTGCCAATCATGTTTTCTCTTTCCTTAATTTCCTATCCTTTTTTTTCCATAGCAAAGTATGGGCATTTTTTAGTAGTTAGAAAATATCAAGTACACTGCCATCAACATAGCACTAGAGAAATAGAGAAATATCTTTAAGGACTTCTCTAATCCACTGCTACAAAATCGATTTTTGCAGAGGCCAAAACTCATTTTCACAGACGGGTGAAGCAGGCTCCAAGTATATGTTAAAATCGGGATTTTTGCATGCGAGTGTCACAACCATATGCAAAAACTGATTTTCGCAAATAGGGATATTAAGTCGCTCGCCTGTAAATACTTTTTTCAAAAAATAAAAAAATAAATCTAAAAACCCTAGAAGCCGTCATCATTGCCGTCGTTGCATGCAGCTAGCAGCCAGGAGGTCACGGCCGAGGTCGAAGTCGTCATTGCCGTCGAGGTCTTCCTTGCATGGCTGACAGAGAGAGCTAGCGGGCGCTGGATCCAGACCTTCCCGACGTCGTCATCGTCGTTGGATCCACATCTCGGCCGCCCTCCCGAGGCCAGCGCCGTCGTCGCTGTCGCTCCCGTGCCCGGAGGCGGTGAATCCACCCCTCTCCGACGTCGTCGTGGTCGGATCCGCAGAAATTCCTGTTTCTTTCTGTAGAAATGAAAGTGACAGAAAGCGTGTGCAGAAATGAAAGTGACGAAACACACAAGATGACCGTACTACTTTTATTGCTGAACGTGCATGGATTGATGGATTCCTGTGCGTGGTGTTTAACGTTATTCGGACCAAGGCGCTGACGACGACCACTAACTTGTCTGTCAAAGTCTTTTGAATCATTCACGCGTTTGCTAACTTTGCCCTACCTTATCTTCTTGAAAATGGTCAGTGTGGCAAACAATGCATTTAATATTATCACGTCAAATATTTTTTAATTAAGAAAATTCTCAATCCCCTCAATGTCCATTATGTTAATTGATCGTTAGAATTTTCTAAAATAATTTCTAAAATAACTATATTACCTGTCTGTCGTACTTATGTGTTACCTACTTAACAAAACTCAATATGAAAAAAATTAATTTATAACAAAATCAAAAGTGACATAACCATTTAATGCCAAATTTGAAAAATTAAAATTTATGAAATAATTTTTAAAAATAGGATTAAATCCATACATTAGTTTCAACAAAAAATTAAGAACTAAAACTATTTGCTATTTTGTTGCAAATTTTGGTGAGAATGTTGTACGAATTTCATCAAATTTGATTTAAAATTTATTTAAAAATTTTAAAGATGTTTTTCTAATTTGTGATCAAATAATTCCATCCCCTTTGTTTTTTACAAATGAATTTTTTTCGTTGCATATTCGTTCAAAAAGTACTTTTCAAATTTGATGCAAAGTTTGAATTTTTTTGAAATTTCAATTAAATTAGCTTTCAAAATTTTGAAATTCAAAACTGCATATTCTTTAATTTATCCCTTAATGTCCCAAATAATTTCAATGTGGAATATTTCTAACTTTTAGTAATATGCCAAAGACAATAAAGTCATTTCTAAAAAAAACTAACTAACATAATGGATATGTAAGGAGTTTAAATAAAAACTCAGAGATATACGAGAGATAAAGTAAATCTTAAGGGCGTAAAATGGATCATGTAAAATTTTAAGGGCATATAAGAGATTGACTCTTTTTAATTTGCTCCAAAATTTTCGTTTATATCATAAATGTTGTTTTTACTATGAGCTTTAACCGGTGTATTCAAATTTGCCAAAAGGATTTCCACTCATGATTATCCGGGGGGAAAAAATATCAGTTGAACATCTTGGTTCAGGTTGCAATGTTGCATCCTAAAAGGAACTACTGGTTGATCAACACAAGGTGACACTATGTGGCGTTGACAGTACGCGGCGGCTGCTGGCACGGAGTTCCCTGGGCCTCTTTCTCGAGTCCTATCATGATCGCCCAGTCGACGAAAGAGCTTGAGGTCATAAAAGACGGTTTTTTTTAACTATGTCCGGAAACTCCTCTTCGCTTTTAGGAACAATTACGATATGCATATGTGCGGTGCTTTAAGAAGTTGTCTTCACAACACTGTAGAGATTAAAAAAGAGACATCTGCCAACCTTGTGCGGTGCTTGTGTTAATCTGTATTAACATTGCCAGTACAAAATAAAGCCTGTCAAATTTCTTCCGCGAAATGAATGGTACTAGTCTGTATATATACCTTCTTCAATACCAGGAGTGCTTGAGAGATAAACGCACCAAGAGTTCTTGTGTGATTTTCATCAGCGCTTTGTAGTTACGAATGCCTTTCAAGTGAAGGAGGATTCAGCCTATCTTCTTTTCCCTTTTGAACTGGGGTTCACCCTAACATAACACGTTGAGTAGGTGGTGAACCGAAATTTTAACAAATTGATCCTTATAAAAAACTTATTTTAAGAATAAATCATGTCAAAAACTAATTATAAAAATAAACCGTTTGCTCAACGTCAATTCCAAGAACACTGAACTATAACATTTCAGCGTTATAACGTTTCAGCGTCAGTGTCACAAGTATTGACGTTGAGCTCTTATTCAAGATGGCAGTCATTGCCACCTCTGTCTTCATATAACCATGCGTGGCCTATATTGAACATCAAAGCAGCTCTAGCAGTGGCAAGGTTATTTTCTCCTATTCCCACACGATTAGGGATCGATCCCCAGTCTTCTATCTTTTTAGATAGATATTTTTTTCATTTACCCTCTGGTCCTCCATCTATTCTCCTAGAATTTTTTTTAAAAAATTCACATGCCTTTTAAAGCTCACTTTATTTTAAAACTTAGAAGGAACAAGTTTGACAACTTATATATAATATTTATCTTAATAAATATTTAGCCATATGACAATAGATTTACATCTTTATTTTTTTTGCTCTCCTTTTAAAAAAAAATCACATGTTTACTATAAATGTTTCTTTAAGATTAATATTATGGTTTAAGTTGTCAAATTCATTTATTATAAATGTAACAGTAAATTAAATTTATAAACAAAACATGCCATTTTTTAAAAGAAAATTAATAGAACAAGTAGTATAAGTAAAAAAAATCCAAATATCTCTTGGACTGATGGGGTCGATGGGTTCAAACCCTGGACCTACGGGTGGGAGACTAAGTCCCTTGTCACCAGGGTAGCTTCCGATAGTGAAGCTTTGTCACCTTGAAGAAGAGCTCATGGTCGGTGCTAATGACACTAAGATGTTATATAGCAGCGTCAATCTCAATGATGCTGAGGTTATGATTTATTTCTAAAATTAGTTTTTGATATAGTTTATTCTTAACTAAAAAGATTAATTTATCAAAATTTTGGGGTGACGAAGGGTTAAGACTCAAGTAGGCCACAGTTTGATCCCTATGATGTTTTCATCAATTATAGGGGACTCTGACTCTGTCGTCTTTCCGTAATCAAGGAAGTAGACAAGAAGATAAGCATTTCCTCTTGCGTGTTTGTGCTACCATGCAACAGTGTTAGACAAAGTTGGAACTGTAAGGCTGTGTTATTTTATGTTTTTTCTTCGTATTTTTAAAACAGATTATTTACTCTACGCCTCTATAAATACGATTTCTTAAAAAACTTTATTCTACTATATTGATTAGATCACCTATTTTAAACTATTTATGAAATTTATTTTTTAAAATATTAAATTATCGTGTTAATAAAAAAATAATCCGCATCAACAATGTAAAGAAAAAACTATCTTAAACACAACATAAGAAAATTAACTTGTTTAGCATAAGAAAATTAACTTGTTTAATTTAGAATGATGATGCAGCTTATAATGGTTAAAGATAATATGCAAACACTCGATACCCAAAAGTCTTTTTATCCTTCGAGAGGATATTTATTCGTTTTTGCATGTCATCCAAAAAGTCATAAAAATTTTTTTAAAAAATTAACAAGATACATCAATACATAATATATCACTTCACAAACATACAAGATTAAATTCGTCTTGTACAAGTAGACAAAAAATAATAAATTTGACTATAAATACTGTGCACTATTCATAGTCAAATTTATTATTTTTGTTTCTATTTATACGAGTCGAATTTAAACTTGCATATTTGTAGAGTGATATATCACATATTAATCTATCTTATTAATTTTTTTAAAAAAATTTAATAATTTTTAGGTGATATGAATGAAATAAGTAGACATCCCCTCAAAAAAATAAAAGACCACTTCCCCTGTAGTCACGCGCCCACTTCCCCTGTAGTCACGCGCCGTGGTCAGTGGTTGGATCTTGGAAGCTTGCATTAGTCATTCATGCTGGTCGCCCCAGCTGGTCTTACATATATGATCCCTCGTTGAACGCAAGTATACTCATCAATCAAGGGCGGATCCAGTGTAAAGCCACTGATGTCAACTGATATTAATGGTTTTTGGCCAGTACAGCTACCTCTCACTATTTTATAGTAAATGACACTAGTAAGTTAGGCCTTATGACATTAGTCGAATAGCAGTAGTTCTTGAAAGCCAAAATAGATGGTCCTTTAGCTTTTTGTCTTTTGCGAGATATGTGACGGCCAATTGGAATTCCTCCTCGAAATATGGTTGAGCAGCAACAATAATGTTTTTTTCTTTTACATGCCAAAATGGTCATTTTTCTCATTTAATTTCATTCTAGCCTACATACCAAGCACTCATCTGATTAATTTCCTCAAACTCTAATGATTACGTAGGTTTTTTTTGTTTGAGAGCAATGATTACATAGGTTTTTAGCTTTTGAGATATTTTGAGCATTTGGGATTATTCTTATTTCTTAGGACCTCTTCGAAAGACCTTTTTTCTATAGCTTATAAGCGATAATACGTTGCTGATCTCCTTGGGCCTAGGGCTTCTAATCTTTTTTTATAATGTTATGTTCAGGTAAGAAAACTAGTGGTGCTATTTACTTGTACACGTGTATTTTTATTATTTAGTTCGCTGCTCTATAATTTAATTTCACTAATTGAATAGAAGGTATAAATATATGGTAGAAATATGATTTTTGAAAAGAAAATTCAATTTCACATGTCGAATAGTATTTTTTTTTTTACTTTTCATACTCATTATAAGTTTACTAGAGGATGTAATCGTAGACATCATTGACCAAAAATCTTGGATCCGCCCCTGTCATCAATCACCTTGAAAACACAACACACAACGCACTTCACCCATCCATGCAAGGCTTCCGACAGAGCTGCATTCCGTGAAAATGCCTGGCCATCATCATTGATACTATGGCTCAGCACGGCGCTTGCTGCCGAGCTCCTCGTCGGCGGCGGGGCAAAGGCGCAATGCGCGGCCAGCACCAAGGGCGGCGGCGTCGACATCCCTTACCCGTTCAGTACCAGTAGTGCAGACAGGTGCGCTTCGTCTGTCTTCCGATTCGACTGCAATGACACTGGAAACGGCGTCTACAATCCGTTCTACGCAAACGTCGAGGTCCTCAACATCTCCCTCCAGCTTGGTCAGCACCGAGTGTTGAATTACATATCTTCTTCGTGCTACAACGCCTCATCTGGAAAGATGGATTCCAGCACGTGGAATCTCGGACTTGCAAGAACGCCGTTCATGCTCTCCGACTCCGGCAACAAGTTCACGGTGGTCGGGTGCCGAACGCTGGCGTTCATCTACCAGCCTAAAGTGGGTTACTACACGAGCGGCTGCGTGTCCGTCTGCAGGCAAGGTGGCGTGACGAGCGCGACCAACGGCATCTGCTCCGGGATAGGCTGCTGCCAGACGACCATCTCAAATGGTCTCGATTTTTACGGCGTGTGGTTCGACGACAGGATGAACACGTCCAGGATCTACAGCTGCGTCCCCTGCAGCTACGCAGTGCTCATGGACTCGTCAAGCTTCAGCTTCTCCACCAGCTACTTAACTTCGCCGGAGTTCAACAAAACCTACGATGGCCGGGTGCCGCTGGTGCTTGATTGGGCTATCAGGAGCGCCATCAACTTTGAGGAAGCCAAAAAAGAATCTCACGTCGTACGCGTGCAAAAGCGACAACAGCAAGTGCATAAACTCCACTAATGGACCAGGCTACATCTGCAACTGTTCTGACGGATGTCGAGGAAATCCATACCTTCAAGGTCCCGACGGCTGCCAAGGTACGTGTACGTAATCACAATGTCTCTTAACTAATATATACAGAACACATCACAAAGCTTAAGGTATTGCTCATCAATGTTTTGAAAGTTTAATCTAGCTAATATATGTCCAAAAACGTTATGATTGTACAATTAACATGCATTGGGAGCATGACAGAATATCTGGTGCTCCCGAGAAAGGCCACTTCCTGAACCCAAATAGGCTTATTATAATGACTATACACCACAAGTGATCAGAATTATAGAGGTGGTGGTCAGATGCCTCAGATTTATGGTCACCCCCACTATATTGGAGGTAGAATCGTCTTCCGTGTAGAAAGCCACTGATATGTACTATATGAATCAACATGATTAATCAATGATGCATATCTTTTTTTTTTTTGCTTCGATTAATATTTCTATTGTTTACCGTGAACATTGGTTGCTTCTTCATTTGACTTTGTTTTAGTAATGTAGTAATTTTAAGACAAGTAGTTGAACAAGAGGAAGTAATTCTAAGGGCAGGATTGCGGATATGGGCCGGATGCAAAACCAAAATATTTAGTTAAAATATTGAGACAAATTCCTGAAAGTTGTAAAAAACATGCTTCTATGCAGTTTGCAAAGAATTAGTTTTAAAGCAAATTCCTTATCTTCTACAAAGCACTTATGTCTCTATATATGTCACCAACATCTGCACCACCAGTCTAAAAAACCAATATCTGGACCCATGAGGTTGGGTAAAGTATCCAATTTATTAGTGAGGGTTTTCTAAGTATGTGTGGCAGGCTCCCATGTACTCCCTCCGTCCCAAAATATAGAAATCTAGGACTGGATGGGACATTTTCTAGTACAACGAATCTGGACATTTCCTAGTTGTCCAGATTCGTTGTACTAGAAAATGTCCCATCCAGTCCTAGGTTTCTATATTTTGGGACGGAGGGAGTATCACTTAACACTTGATATTGTTTGCAGATATTGACGAGTGCAAGGAACCAAACCGCTGCCTTGGAACTTGCAGAAATCAACCAGGCGGATACAACTGTACTTGCCCCTTTGGAACTAGAGGCAATGCCCTTCATGGACAGTGCGACCAAGGGCTGACTCTTGGTAAAAACAAATACTTTTATAGCGTTATTTTTTATTTAGTATAACACACACCCACGTTGATTTTGAGGTTTTGACCGCATTATGCTAAAGTGACATCTATTTAAAAATGGAAGGAGAATATGAAAACATATTTGAACTAGTTTTTCTATACTAAAATAAGTAATTTTACAGTGCTCTCTACCGTGGAAGGAGAATATGAAAACATATTTGAACTAGTTTTTCTATACTCAAATAAGTAATTTTACGGTGCTCTCTACTGTTAATATTCTACTAGTAGTATTTCATCAGTAGAAGTATCTCAACTGTTAATATACGAATTCTACTACCAGTAGAAAAAATTATTTCACTATCAGTAATTAAGGTGGTAGTAGAAATAGACCTGATTCATTAGATTAGAAAATATGAACGGTTTAGATTAATTCTACTACCAGTAGAGAGTATTGTAAATAGATCCATTCAATTATGTATTTCTATTTAGGGTTGTTGCGTATAGTTACTCATTTGGACTAGTAATATACTACTTCATTGTTCAACTTGACTTAAAAACTTCATTTTTCCTCTTCTTGCCAGGAATTGCTGTATCTCTTTTAGTTGCTTTAACAATTTTCCTTGGGATAGAATGGATCATGCATGTGCGAAGAATTAAAAAACAAGATCTGATGAGAAAAAGGGATGATGAATTTTTTAACCTTCATGGAGGTCAGTTGTTAATAGATATGATTAATATAGAAAGCAACGTTCCATTGAAGTTGTATACCCGAGATGAAATTGAGTCAGCTACAAAGGGGTTTCACAAGACGTCAATTATTGGAGAAGTAGGTCAGGGCACTGTTTACGAAGGATATGATCTTCATAAAGAGTATAACCCCGTTGCAATCAAGAGGTGCAAGGGATTCGATGAAAACAGTAGAACGGAATTTGCACAGGAGCTCCTCATACTTTCTCGAGTGAACCATGAAAACATTGTCAAGCTTCTTGGTTGTTGTTTGCAGTTTGAAGTTCCAGTTCTAGTATACGAATTTGTGCCAAATAATACCCTGAATTATCTTATCCATATCCAAACTGAGCCATCCATGAGGACACTGGGGATTCGTCTAAAGATTGCTGCTGAATCTGCTGGAGCACTTGCATATCTACATATATTTGATCACCCTATCTTTCACGGTGATGTCAAATCCGCAAACATACTTCTCAGCAAAAATTTCATCGCTAAAATTTCTGATTTTGGATGCTCCAAGATTAGTTCACCAGACAAATATGATAACATGGTGAAGGGTACAATTGGATATCTAGATCCAGAGAATCTGTTAAAATTCCAGCTCACTGATAAGAGCGACGTCTACAGTTTGGCGTCGTTCTTCTGGAGTTATTAACTCGTCGGAAGCCGCTATCTAAGGAGAAGGTGTGTCCCGCATCAATGTTTCAAGAGGCAATGAAGGAGGGGAGCTTTCATGAGCTCATAGATAGAGAAATAAATGCATGAAGAAAATATGGAATTGATAGGGAATCTTGCGGAGTTGGCTTGCCAGTGATTAGTTATGGCTGGTGAGAACAGGCCAACGATGAGTAGAGTTGCTGAGGAGCTGCGAAGACTGGAGAGGCTAGTCCAACAGCAACCTGGGAACTTCAAAATGGTTTACTCGCATTGTCAGGATGGTCAGTTCCAAACGCATCAGAGCAATACATGACTGGAAAAACAAGCGGCTACTAGAGCCTTCAGAGGGATGCCCCAATGAGCATAGAATTCGCCAGATGATATCACAATTAACAAGTACTATATGAATGTATAGATGGTTTTTCAATACTAGTGCTTTCACATGGCAACTACCTTTTGTCTTCTGTATTTCTTTTCTGGATGAAAAATGATGCTGTAACATAAGGGTGACCTCTCCCTCATGGTAGCAGGTCTTTCTATGCAGTAGCTTTATGAGGCCCTCTTGTCTGTTGTTCACTTGTTGTGTACACAGGAGGCAGGGCAGAGACCATTATTGTTTTCCCTTTTCTTTTGGAAGAGCATTGTTGTTTTCCTTGATGATGTTCTTTCACTACAACTCTATTCCCCCCCCCCCCCCCCCCCCCCTCAACCAATTGTTTAGGACACGTTCCAGAAACTAGCATCTAGTGATGGTCTGAATGATCTTTGGAGACAAAAATTGTGTAAGAAACGGTTGCAAAAAATCCTAAATTAACACTGTACCAGCTAATTACGGTGACGGATTTTAGAAAAAGGATGTTCCCGCAAAGATAGCGTGTGCACTGATCAATGCTTCCGTTAACGCGGATTTTTCGCTGTGGTTTACATAACATTCAGGTATTTTCTCAGAAACACATTTGTGAACTTGGAAAATCCCAATCACATTTACTGACTTGGAAGTACGTTCTTTCATGTTTCATCAGTATCTGTTTTCAAAACCTGCATCAGTGTCTAATCTGAAACCTTAGTCTCAGCTCGAGCACCACCAAGGCCCAAACTGAATTTCATTCGCCGCTAACTACCATTCCAGCCAGACACCAAGGGAATTTCCAACCAGACACCACGCTGCTCAGGTCCTGAACAGAAAGGCGAAATGGTATGGGGCCGTAAGTGCCAGCTGCCGGTGGCTCTCATGCCACCGATGAACCTGTTGTCTAGTAGATATGACATTTTAGGTTTAATTTATTACATAAATAAATCATGACAATAAAAGGATATACTAGCATAATCATATCATACAAGAATATTCTACACAGGTAGAGCAATAGTACACATGAACAGATAAAATATACTAGACAAAATTATGAATACGAGCTGTTCCTTCCCAAAAACTAGCAGGATATTGAGTTGCAACGTGGTTCCCTAAATCCTTATGGTGGCAAAGTATAGAGTAACTGGAGCTGATTTCGGCAGACTGTTTATGCAGTGCATGCCACGTGCCTGTGCCCCAACCTGATTAGGCAAACGTTTGTTACTCCACTCTTACTCTGATAAAACTAGCAAGGTGATATAAAAGTTTATATACTTCCTTCAATATAGTGGGTCTTTTAAGATTTCTCTAGAAATTATTGTCTAACTACATAGGTCTATCCCGTAACCAGGCCTAGATGGGACACCCAATGTGTTATGGGAGAGATTGTTGGATTTTAGTCCTACATCGAGAATTGATGACAGAGGAGCACAACTATAGGTTGGGCAGTCCTCAACCATGAGTCTAGACTCCTACGGAGAATCTTCGGTGACCCTTATGAGATGTTGGGTTGGGTTTGGATGAGCCACCGGATGTGTGACAAGGGAAATTGTTGGGTTAGTTCTACATCGGTAATTGATAATTAGGGAGGACAACTTAAAAGATGGGGCGGTTCCCAACCATCAGGCTACTCTTTTGGTTTAGACCTTAAATTGTGACTCCAGTTGGACCAAGGTGCCCTGAGCAATCTCTGAATCACATAGGGCCCGAAACTGTCTCTGAATCGCATGGGTGCATGGGGTATCGATGTGCGATTCAGGGCCCATGGACCTTAACTTGTGACTCTAGTTGCGCCGAGGGAATAACTCTGGATTGCATGGGCCTGGAACTATCTTTGAATTGCGTCGGTGCATGGGACACACATTTAATATGTGATTGAGGGCCTATCAACCTTAAATTGTGACTTTGTCCGATTGGACCTAGGGGCTTGGAATGATCTCTGAATCGCATGGGTGTGTGAGGTGCACATCCGATATGATTGAGGGGAGATTATGGGAAGTAACACGTGCAGAAGATTATGTGATTGAGGTGCCGTTATTGCCTGAGGCAGCGAGGCCTAGACCCTGAGCAACCAACGGGTGAGCGGCAAGTGCGGAGGCCGAGCCGCTCGATGGCTCTGCTCGACCTAGATGACCCTAGCCTGGCAAAATGGTAACCGTTAAGTTGAGGCAGTGGACAGAATTATAGAAAATGTAGAATAGTAGTATGCTAGTTTTAGTAGATCATAATTTGAATCAAATTAGCAATTACCATGAGCCCATCCATGACCGTGATACTAATGTACTAACAGTAATTTCAATGATCCATTGGATTGAATCAAAAGAAATGTGAATGTTTATTCACATTACTTTTCTTTTGTTTATAAAACAGGAAGACATTTATTTCCTCAATCCTCATTATGTCTACTAGAAATAGAAATTATGATTCTGGTGCTGAAAAATGTAAGAAGAGACAAAGACTAGAAGCAGCAGGTAATCTCAAAAAAGTGCTCCTGGTAGATTTGTTGTGAGAGAAACTCCAAATTCTAATGTTGATGATGGTCATGGTGATGATGCAGTTGAGGTTGAGGCTAATATTGCCAAAGGTGATGATGCATTAGAGGCAAATATTGATGAAGGTGATGGTGGTAATACTGCCGATGAAGGTCATGATGCTAATATTGCTGATGAAGGTAATGATGCTAATACTACCGATGACATCAATATTTCTTTTCATCATGATATACTTGATACAAGAACTTGGGATGCACTTGATCTGAAAATGATTGATATTTTAGTGCAAAAGGATCCTAAAAGAGACTTGTCTATTGAGCATGGTCCTAGAGACAAATTGTGTAGAAGGTTTTCTGCATTATCATACACTAGAGTTCTCTCAAATGGAGAAAAGTGTGACAGAGAATGGCTTGTATAAAGTGGCTTGTGAGAGGTCAGTTAGTAAATGACGGTTTTAGTGACCGGGCTCATCTTGGCAATAGACTTAAAGAGCATGAAACTGGTAGAGAACATGTCACAAATATGGCTACAAGGTATGACTTGTGTCTCAGGCTACAGAAGAATCAAACAATTGATAAAGTTGCTCAGCGAGAACTCAAAAAAGAAAGGGAGCATTAGAGAAAAATTTTGGTCAGGATACCTTTGATTGTAAAATTTCTTGCAGAACATAATATAGCATCCGTGGTAGTACTAGCAAGTTGAACCAAGATAGCAATGGCAATTTCTTAGGACTAGTTCGTATGTTGGCTGAATTTGACCTAGTTATCAAAGAACATGTTGACGCATTACCAATGATAAAATCCGTGATCATTATCTTGGTCCTTCCATCCATAATAAGTTAATAAATTTGCTAGCTATCGCAATCAGGACTGCAATCATTGGGAAGGTAAAAGAAGCAAATTACCTCTCGGTTATACTTGATTATACTCCTGATGCTAGCCACCAAGAACAGATGTCTTTGATAATCAGGTATGTTGATGCAACTTAAGGTTTTATTTGCATTGAAGAATCATTCTTAGGTTTTTTGGATGTGAATGATACTATTGGGCAAGGATTATTTGATGTTCTGAAAGAGGAATTGAAGAGTCTTGACCTTGATGTAGCCAATATGAGAGGACAAAGATATAGATAATGGGTCAATATGAATCAAGAGGTACAAAAGGAACTTTTAGATATAAATCCAAGAGCATTTTATTCAGCTTGTGGTCGTCATAGTCTAAAGACACTATGTGATATGGCAAAGTCTTGTTGATAAAGCAAACAAAATTTTTTGGAGTATTCAACGCATTTATAGCACATTTGCTAATTTTACAAAAAGGTGGCAATTATTAAAGATAACATAACAAGGATTGACATTCAAGTTATTATCATCTACTCGTTCATCATATTGATAGTGTTAAGGCTATAAGGTTTTAGATTCCAGAAATAAGAGAGGATTTACTACAAGTAATTGAAAGTGATAATAGACTCTATTGGGCAAGTGGGATGCTAAATCATTTGCAGGAAATGAACTTGGTGGCTTTGAGTTTTTAGTGACAACAATTATATCGTATGAAATATTATCTGTTGTTTAATTTGTTGACCAGCAGTAACTACAATCAAAAGATATGCTATTAATATTTACAATTGAGTCGGGCTGATTTCCTTTTCAACAAGTATTGGAGAGGAAAGTAGCTTTTCAAAACCATTGGAAGCTGCAAAAAAGAAATTGCAATCAAGATGATACTCATCCAGAGTTCCCACCAAGCATAAAATCAAAAGAAAGATACAATTTGATGAGGGCGCAAATGATACATCTATTGATTCAAAAATTCTCCTCTCCCTCTTACAGAGTCATTTAGGATCAATTATTTTATACCTTTTGTTGGATCAAGCTATTTTAGGCCAGATTTGAACAATCCAGGGTATGAAAAAACTTTTGGTTTCTTGTTTACTTTAGGTAGGCTGCAATCCTTGAATGATAAGAGCTTGACGGTTGCTGTATAATCTTTTTAAAATAATACAGAGCGGGCGGGATGGGCACTTAAGAGTGGAGAACATAAGATAGGACGGGCAATTCTCGAGTTACTTTTACTTTATGATTTACTTTAAGGAATCTACAAGTCTCTTATATTTATGAAGTTTTAAAAAAAACGTCCATTTTATGCTAATGCTATTATTGTTTATAGAATTTTATTAACCATTTTTGTGACTGTTGTATGTGCGAAAAGGAGCAAGTTGTTGAAATCTTACTTGCGTTCTACTATAACACAAGAATGGCTCAATGGGTTGAAAGACACAGCAATTTGAAAATGATATCTTGGAGAAGATTAATTACGAACAGTAATTGAAGATTGCATTCTATGAAATATTAGACAAATGCTTTTCAGTAGAACATGACATCAGCACTAACTTGACTCTTTTAGCATTATTATTTGATATATTTCTTAACATTGTACGAAATAACACATATTGAAGTTATATAATTGAGTAAGAGTATGACTTATTTATATTACACATATAAATTGTTCAAAATTTAGAGCCTAATTTGCATCTTGCCTTGGGCCCCAAATTCATGGAGATGGCCCTGGCAGAGATTTCATCGTGCGGGGGCCCCTGCAATGCAGCCAGCATCGGAGGAATGGGGCTGACGAGCTGTCGTACGTGGTGCCTAAGGCTGCCAGCATCGTCGTCAACACTGCAGAGCACGGAGGCGCTCAGGCTGGAGGCGGCATATATACGTCAAGTACATAACACAACACTTCGGTACACCCTTCACCAGCAACAGGTGGTGGCGCACATAAAAGGTGGCTGTCACCGTGCACCTCGCATGGCGACGGCCGGTACAAGCACGGCGAGACGCTCGCGTCGCTCTCCTTCATCCGCCTATGCCATCCGCTTTGGTGGTGCTCCTCGCTCGGCTGTGCACCGCCATCCTCACCTCGCTCAAGCCCAACCAGGACGATGACTTATAGAGCCGCACGTGAAGTTGTTGAGCAAATGACATGCATGGACGCACCGCTCTTCCTGCACGAGGTATTGTACTTGCACATTCAGCCAAGCGAGCTTCATATATATGCAACGAAACAAGTGTTGGATCGGACGCTGAAATTTCCCAATGCCGAATAGCGATCAAGCAATGCTCTACATGACCACGCAGATCGAAACGTATTGTACTCGGTTACTGTAGGATGAATCTTGTCATTGTGGTATTCCGCTAGATGCACGGAAACTGGGCAACTGGAAGCAATTTTTGCCGTTCGATAAGGGGTAGGTCTAATGGACAAACATTCATGCGGTAGGTCTAATGGGCGAGCCTTTATGCGTCTAGGCCACGTACGAACGCTTCGGCCTAGCCCACGTGCAATAAAAAAAACCTTTATACACAAAAACTTTATACATATAAACTTTATATACATAAATTTTACACATACAAACTTTTAATATGTAAACATTCTATCTAAAAGACTTTAATTTTAAATCAAATCCAAATCTAGAATTAGACGTATAATATATATATATATATATATATATATATATATATATATATATATAAACTTTATACATAGAAAACATTGTATATAAAAATAAAAAAGTTTATTTGTATAAAATTTCTATTCTGGAACTCTAATTCTAAATTCGAATCGAACGTGTAAATTTTCTGTGTATAAACTTTACATGTATAAAGTTTATGTGTATAAAGTTTCTATAAAAGAAAAGCGGTGCCAAAAATAGAAGATTGGAGGGGCGTTCGCGTAGACCCTGTATGCGAATGTTCGCTAAATAGCCTTTCCATTCAATATGAGTCTAATTGCTAGGTTTAGGACCAAGACAAACAGGTGGATTAAGCACGATGCCTAAAGAGACGCCACGGAGCAGGCAAATCAGAAGCACCATTGGTTCGTGACCGTGTGTCGTGGATTTGTGATGAGCAGGTGTCATGTACCTTTTTGTAAACCCTCCCGAACCATTCGATTGGGAATGGGCAGCTCAGATTCTTCCCCTGTACGTTCTTAAGATTGTAAATTTGGGCTTACGCTTCTTCCTCCTTCCTCTTCTCCGTTCGACCCAGCTACCTTTGCCTCCTCCTAGCTTAAACCAAGCGCAGGCACGTGGCACGACTGCACGGATACAAATCTTGTGGCGGCGGGAATTTGTGAGCAAAGGAGATGACCCTCTGCCATAGGATGGCCAGCGCATGTGAGCTCCCCGCCCTGAATTTTCCCAAAAAGGAAAAAAAAAATCTTTCACGGCTAAGCTTCTAAGTTTGATTCTTTGTGTGTATAGGAGTTGAGATTTCAATAACACGCACGAGCATTTCCCATCACTGAAAGATTACAACGATTATCTAGAGGAAGTCGAGGATATGAGTGAGCTGTTTTTCCTACCTGTAGGTTGGCCGTTCTTGAACAGTAACATGGTAACTGTTTTGATCAAGATTCCTTTCAAATGCTCCTTTGAAGCATTCAACCTGATTGAGTGGATAGATTTTGAGGCGACTGAATCTAAAATTGCCAGATACCATCACGAAAATGCTGAACAGATATACTTGTCCCGAGCTAAAATGGTATGCTGTTCTTCTCTGTGAGCTTTGATATGGATTAACGATTTTTCTATTATATTTTTCAGTGTATGTTGTGACTGACAGCTATTTGTTTCCAATATATTTTCTTGTGTAGACCGAAGATCTTGCCGCTGCCCATAAAACCAAGCCGAATGAACCTTAGAAAGGCTGGTGCCAATGACACGGTTAGTTGATAGGAAATTAGCAAACCAGATGATACAGTAGGTATATTTTGTAAAACATATTTATGCTCCTTCACATTGAGTCTTTTGGTTGGTCAAGTGGTTCAATACTTCCTAGAATAGGGGACACAAAGTAAAACCAGTAGGCTTACACATAAAGAAAAAGGAGGCAATAATTCAGCACCAATAATTTAGAGTAAATTTCACAAAACTACAGATACTTTAACTAAACTATCATAAAACTACAGATTTAAGATGATATATCATAAAAATATAGGTTTATTACTAAATTTATCACGAAACTATAGATTTAAGATGAAGTATCGCAAAACTACAGATTTTGTAATCAAGCTATCACATAACTAAAGATTTAGCACCAATTTAATCACAAAACTACAATGTTTAGAACTATAACAGAATAATGGTGATAGGGATTTATACTATAAAATCTATAATTTTGTGATAACTTTATTTTTAAATATGTAGTTTTATGATACTTTATCTTAAATCTGTAGTTTTATGATAAAGTTGATGTTAAATCTGTAGTTTTATAACACATCACCTTAAATATGTAGTTTTGCGATAGTTTGGCCAAAATACATGTAGTTTTGCGAAATTTACTCAATAATTTACAATTGCCTCTGCAGAAAACTCCTTCCTTAGAAAACATGGATCATAATGCCAATACGGCTCAGGCACACAGGCCACCTGTCATTGGGCAATTTTTCAGAATGAAAGTCATTTGACTAAATTTTCATGGAACAATGCAATAGACTGATAGTATTAAGATGAACTCTAAGCTTGTATGGATCACCTTTGTTGATAGTCTCAGCAGCACTATGCCTACAAAAACATCAGACAAAAATTTAATAAAAATGATAACAGAACTACCTACAAAAACATCAGACAACATACAAAATATTAAAACTAGATTGCGTAACATGATATAGCGGCTTAATGGAGTCTGACGCCACTGATGGCTTAGTAGTCAACTCTAGGGCTTTTTTGAAACATAGAGTTTTATCAGGAATATCATAGGATTCCAATCCTGGTTACAGAAAAGTGCAAAATCCATAAGATTATAGAAGACATACCCTTTTTGCATCGAACTGCCTCAACACTTCCTGGATTTTTTTTCCTTGGTAGGTACGGAGTTACTTCATCATCATAAAAATTCATACCAACAAAATTCCCACAATTATCAATAAGAACAAATCCTAGCCTAGCAAACAAAGAACAAAAAAAGTAACACCAGGCAAGAGATACACAAAAACATATTGTCTTAACACAAATAGTTTAACAACAGACTCGGTAATTATTAACTTACTCATCTTCAAATAAGATAATTAGTTTGCACCATGTAAAAGGGGCCATCAGCACAAAATACCAGGTCCCAAGCAATTTGCAATCCAGTTTGCTTAGTTTGTCTACCAACACCCCCTTTGTAGCCATTAACTTGCAAACTTTGAAGCAACATCCTACAGCCACTACATCAACATTATAACATAAATCATAATGTTTCAATGAAGCTGCGACATGGCTTTTATTTTGAAGGCACACTTCAATCTGCAATAACATGATTAGAGTTAACAAGTATCATAAATTAACATACGTAAGGAGCAACCAATGATTAAAAATACCACTACTAACCTGCAAGTTATCATCAACATTGCTTTTATCATCAGAACTTCTAACAAGACTTGCTAAAGTCACAATTCTTGCAGGGTAACAGTCTATAAATATGCCCGTGCAAGCAAAATGCCTTGCATTTTCTACACAGAACATAATTTGGTTATTAGTTATCAATCTGATAAAAATATAAAACAATAAAGTTGCCAAAACATGCAATAACATATTCTGAGAAAGCTGAACCAAGTTCTTTACTGAGTTTACTCCAGATATCACCCTCAAATATATCCTTCAAACGAATTGAACACACGCATCACACAGAAATCACCTGTTTAAAGAAAAATGATACAAAAATGCTTGACTATAGCTGTCAAAACATGCAACATAAGGGGGGTATGCAGGAAAACTAGGAGCAATTACACACGACATCTACTAATTTTATCTAGGATGGGATAATCACTAGATCTTGCAACTTCACAGAAAATTGAAAGGCATCAGATGCAATAAGTTAAATAAATTAGTGAATTTATGTAATCCCTAAGATGAGCATGTACTAAATAAGAATAATGGCCAAGTATGGTAATATTTTCGTATCTCAGTTGTGATTGGTTCTCTAGTACCATGGCCATTAATGTTTCAGGACAATTGTATTACCTTAGTGTAATTGTTTGAGTTCAATAAAAAGCTTCTATTATCTAAAAAAATGGCCATTAATGTCAGTCATACACAGAGTGTACAAAATATGTCATGATAAATCCACAGAAAGACGATATGTTAAAGACCAAACACAAATTGAATCATCGAATAGGAGCAGGATTGGAAACAGAGCCATCAGGTTACAGATATTTTACAATTAAAGAAAACAAACAAAAATCACACCTAATATCCAAGGATAAAATAGACATATGTTCTATGGTTTATATTATAGATGACCAACCGGACCTTACGGGCCGATCCGGCACGAAGTACAATCCAGCATGGCCCGTTAAGGCCTGGCTCTTGTAGCGAGCCGAGCCATGCCGGCCCATGTGCCAGGGCCTAGCCTAGGCACGGCACGAGGGGGCTACAGGTCGTGCCGTGCCGGCACGGGCCCGGCCGAGGCATGTGGGCCGGTGCCGACCCGTTAGCATGGTCGGCTCATAAAATTTGAAAATGTGAGGCGAAAAAAGAAAAAAAGCAAAAAATAGAGAATTGAAAGAAAAATATTAAAGAAAATTAGGAAAAATAGTGAAAAAATTAGAAAAAATAGAAAAATTATGAAAAAAAATAATAGGCTAACCGGGCCGTGCTTGGGATGTGCCATGGCAGCCCAGTGGTAGCCGTGCCGTGCCAGGTCGGCCTAAGCACGGCATGGCCCACTAGCTACCGTGCCTAGGCTAACCCGGCATGGTTACTGTAGCATCGTGCTTGGATCGGTCCGTTAAAGCACGGCCCATCTAGCCATCACTAGTTTATATTGTAGTTTGGAAAAACAAAATGACCACATTTTCACTTAGGGAGATGTACCGGCTTCAGCATTGGAACAAGAATCATACACTAGTCTAGAATGCATGCCAACATGGCAGGTGGTGAGGGCATACTTGTTCAGGTACATACCAATATTTAGTTGAGCTCGACGGAGAAAGGGTCGCAAATGCAAAAAAAAGTAAAAACACCATTAAGAGACAAATTCGTACCAAATTGCTAGCAGTCCATTAGGATCATTGCTCTTAAGGCGGTAAGGCTATGCATGGCAACCTACCCCCCTCTTGTCACCTTAGGTATAGGCGGATGCCATACACACACGTATAGTATTAAGACAAGAACAGAAAAAAAAGAAAAGACCTTCCAAGGGCCACAACAAGAAGCAGTCAGCCCACTAGCCAACTGAAGCTCAATACAAGCCAAGGGCTGCCAAGAACTGCCACAACACCACCGACCTTCAATGGCGCCCTGCCACTGACCCCTTCCAGCTGAGCAGAGGGAAAGATGCGGCGGTGATGGTGGCCGGAGCCGGCGAGCGTGCAAGGAACCAACAAAGATGGAGGAGATTTGTGCTCTGCCTGCATTCAATTTCTTTCTTCTGTGTGCTCCCTCCTGCTTCCTCCCCTCCTGTGGCTAGGCGCTGGGGACACCTTGCCCCCTGCGAGCGCCTTGTTGTCTAGGCGAAGCCTTAAGAACACTGATTGGGATGAACTCGTAAACATAAAAAAAAATTGCCCTTCAAAATAGAGTGCCTTACAAGCTCAAATAAGAGTGTGATGCAGGATATGACAGTGCACAGACAAGCATGGGAAAGCCAAAATACAAACCTAATTCCAAAATGCTCCAAGAATTCAATAATTTTGTCCCGTGGTAGAAGTACAGCCCTTTGTCCTCCATGGCAGTTCATTCCAGCAAAGCTCCCGTTAAAACCTCCAATGAAAGCCTAGCACGAAATTGAAGTGAAAATGATTAAAGCTAACACAGGACAAACGAAAGTTATACAAGTGAGGATATAGTTCAGTGCATATATGAAAGGCTCGGCCATTCATATGGTAATACAGATTAGTTATTTCCACCAAGTAGAAAAATAAATAGAACCAACAGCTCACCATGTCAAGTTCACAGAGTTCATCGCATAGTCTGCCAATCTCCATCTCACTTGTGGTTGTTAACATGACGGAGTCGAAACACCTCCCCACAGCTACTACCTTGCTATTGGACTCAAATAGTGACTGAAATCTAGAACCGATTTTTGGTGCGCGAAAACGACGCAGACGCTCAATGTTGACAACAGATCATACTTCAAATCATAATGGTGCAACCACCCAATCACAACTAGATCATCTGGAAGGCGCACTTTAATCTGCAACGATCGATTAAGCAAGAAGAGGTGTACAAGATGATTACTCTTCTTATTACAGTAAAATAAGCAAGAAAATTAAAAAGTACAGAGAAGTTAGCAACACCAACCGTCAAGTTATCAATGATCTTGCTTTCATCGTCGGAAGATCTAATCAAACTTGCTGAAGTCAGAACGCTCGTAGGATCAGCATCTGACCCTGGTGGGATGAATATGCCTCTACATCCGAATAACATGGTACCTTCTACAGATGATAATACTTTCAACCATCAACTACTGCCAAATTAGATAAGGATGTGGAAAATAATGGCCATATGACATATAATTACCAATGAATGAAGCAAGGGAGACAATACACGGACGGAGTACTGAAGCAACTTGCTTACTGAGTTCACTTGAGGAACTATCACCAGATATACTCATGTTGGCAAATCCAGCTTCAGATAAAATATCTGAACAGATGGATCATAGACAATTAAAGAAACATGGTACAATTAAACAATTATGAGTGCTACAACAGTACACTATAAATACTTGCGGCCAACAAAAAAGGAGGAAGAACTGGAATGGAAAACTTGGTATCAGTGACTCACCTGGCATCAGGGCTCCTGTTTCGCAAGCATTTTGGTTTTCAATCAAGCACCCTGTGTCCTCACCTGTTTGCTTGCACTTGTTTATTGCCGGATGCTCAGTTGTCAACATCTTTCTAACCCTGAAATTGACGAAGCAAAATATATGCGCGTCATCACTATAAGACCAACTACAACATCCCAAATCAAGTTTTGATATCTGAAAATGTAAGTAATTTAGCAGTAGGAGCCTAAATGAAACGAACAAATGAAGTAAATAAGTACAAGAACGAACCCTATGAAGAGCAGACATCGATGCTAAAATGAACGGACAGTGCAAGACAAGATGAGATGACACACGACAAAAAGCAAATAACGCAGCATCAAGCATTAATTAATAAAAAAAGGAAGTACCTACAGGGAGAGACGAAATCAAGAAAAGGAGATAACTTTGGAAGCTGACCAGGAGATAGAAGAAATGGCGGAAGCGGCGGCGGCGGCTGCGGTGGCAGGCGGAGAGCTCCACCTCCAACGGTGATCGCCGGCGTCGCGGAAGCCTCAGTTCCCTGCTAAAACCCTCCTACGCTCGTCTTTTTTTTTCTCTCTCTCTCGTTAACCTAGCTAATCTTCGTGTACCTCTTTTTTCAGGTAAATTTTCATTGCCTTTTTGTATGGAAGGAGACAAATTTGTATTTGGAAATATAGGGACTTGAAGATGTTTGTGGGCGTTTTGCCATTCACAGACCAAAGTGAGGGATACCTGAGAGATCAAATTGGTCTCTTCAAAAATATTGTCTCTTCATACACAGTGATTGAACGCACATACATATACAGCATTTCAACCATTGATGATTGATATATCTATAACTATTGAAAACCGCATTAAATTAAATCAGAAGGCGATGAGGACAACAGTTTTGACACCAAAAGGTAGTGCAAAATGAAAATCCTGAGGCTGAGTTATATGAAATTCTCAGACAAAATAAGCAGAACCATCTTCAGAACACTAGTGCTGGGAACCATTATGCTAGAGCGGACCACAGCAATAAAAAGATTAAGTACTAGCAAGTACAAAATGATGGTGAAAAGTAAGATGAGAAAAAGATAACGGGTTAATGATGACAATGCGTTCTAAGCAATGACTTAACAGCTTCACCAGATCCTCTTATAATGGCCAAGGTTTTCGCAATTGACTTCATAACAGACTGATTGGGCAGCACCCTGCACACCTTTGTGGGATATCTTAGGACAGCCACCAACGACTAGAGACTGTAGTTTGTGTGCATGAACCAGTTCGGTCAGCCCACCATCAGTCACATGACTACAATACCGGAGTGTGAGATTAATCAAGCATGGAGACTGCATAATGAAGCGCATCCCATGATCAGTTATGTCCTCGCAATCCATAAGGATGAGTGTCTCCAGGAATGGTGCAGATGATAAGGCCTTCATCCCCATGTCATTGAAGAAGAGGGCGCCGTTTAGCACGAGAACACGAATTGGACAAGATTGAACAAGGCTCAGAAGTCCCTCCTGTGTGAAGCCTATTTCAGGTGGTACCCAGTGCTCACAACCTGTAAATGTGAGCTCAACATCCTGAAGCAAAGGACAGTTGAGGGCTAGAGCCTTGAGACTTCCATCAGTAAAACCCGTCCTGAAAACTATACCATCAGCAACATTGTAGTGTTCAGGTTTTAGCCAAAGTGAGATGCTTTTAAGGTTCTTGCAGGTCTGGGATAGAGCAATCATGTCATTGTCAACAACACTACTAACATACTCCAGGCACAGCTTCTCTAATGCCTTGCACTTCCCCAACAGAAATCGAAGTCCTATTTCTGGGCCTTCTGGCTCTGTTACAATACGCGCCAACCTCAAATCCTTCAAACTCTCACAGCACAGAGCATACCTATGCATGTGAGCCTTGTACGATGGGTCACGATCTCGATGGAAAATACTCCATACACATTGCTCGTTTTCAAACTCAAATTTCTGAAGCTTCATCCACCCTGGGCCAAACTTTAAAAAGTCATACTGCCCTATTCCTTTGCAATTCTTCACTACAAGTTCTTCCAATGATCCCTCATTGCCAAGGTACTCCAACCACTCTGTGCTGCTAGCAATTCCCTTGCAATCATTAAGGTAGAGAGCAGATAGAGTCTTGCAACCAATAGCTAACAAGAGAAGCCCCCTTGAAGTTATTTCTGGTGTGGAATTCAGCTTTAGGGACGTTAACATCTTGCAATTAGTCAGGCAAGCAAGACCAGAGTCATTGATTTCAGAGCAGAAGCTTAAGGTGAGATCATTCAGCATGGGCAGTGAGATTGAAAGCAAACGGAGACCTTGGTTGTCAATCTGATTCCCATTGCCAAGTGTACAACCAGAGTAATTGATTTCAACTTTCTGCAAATTGGTGAACCGGGAACAAAGTGCTGCGATGGCTTCACGTGCTGGGCAAACCCGAATAGCACCCCTTTGCTCTGCATCGATGGTGTACAACTGCCTCGACACGAGTGAAAAAGAATTAAGATCACTTGTCCTTGTAATCCTCTTGAGAATCTCTATGAGCAGATCCTCTGAGAGACGCTCCATTGGGAATTGCAGTAGTCCTACTTAGGTCACCCCACGGTTCAGCAGGTATCCAGGGCTCTGGATTTAAATTAACGAAATCATAATAAACCACATGAATACATGATGGAAAATTCATGTAGCATATTTATGCTGATGAAATTTTAAACCTTGTGCATTTTGCTGTACGTGTTTGCGCTTCACGGTTCGTTTGCTTATCTTTACAAATAGATGAATTAAGGAAGTAACCATTTATTTATTGACAAAATGATTAATGAAAGTAGAAACCTATTCATTTATCTCGAAATCAGTTAACATAGAACAACTTTTCAAACCTAGAAGGAATAAAATCGAATTAATTTAACAAACTATGTATCTAGATTCACAGGAATAATTGGTAAAGAAAGGATTTACAACTAAACGAATTAAAATCTTGGAATTGCTAGTTCAAAGAAACAAGCAGTTATTCCACAAATCAATTAACCAAAAATATATACATTTATACAAACCAAAACCTGGAATTGATGAGGCAATTGAAGAAACCAGGATTCTAGAAACAAGCAGACTAGGTTCAACAAAAGCCTACAAGAAATTGCAACACGAATCCCCTGGACTGACATATTTTGGAAGTGCCTAAGTAAAGCCATCATGCAACTGAGCCAAAGATTCCAACTATTTTTTTTATCTCAGAACGCCCTGGCTTCTTCCTCGGTCATCTCAAGATCTCAACCAAACCAAGAACTGAAGGTGCAAGGTAGAGGAGCAAAGACGAGACATATATGTGTATATACCTCGGAGGAACAGGCGATCAGTGGCCGGGGTTGTTTCTTGAGGAAGAACCAAGAAGAGGCGGCGCCGGCGGCGGAGAGGTACAGGGCGGGGTGGAGGCGATCGTGGACTAGGGTGGCTGCATGGTAGGTAGAGGAAAGCCCCGCTCAATCGATTCTTGGATGAATCGCTCGAGCAGCCACCTCGCTCGCGCTCGCCGCAGTCTCGGGCCACCGTGAGCTCTTCCCCTCCCTCCGGCGGCGGAGAGTGATAAAACCCTCGCCTAGCTTGTGTCGCGTCGTGGCCTCCTCGCCCTCTGGGCCTCATTTTTTTTTCTATTTTCTTTATTTCTTCGAGTATAAATATTACCATATGTTTTTTCCAAAAGGAAATTAAAATTTTAACAATATATTGAAAATGTACCTTATGGTAACTTCTTTTAAAAAGGAAAACTCTTTCTTTTGTCCTTAGACTATGTGAAAGCCTATTTTTTACATAAACTAAATATTGTCCTTTACTTAATTTTAAACATTTCAAACGGACCCAAATATCATGCTAATCAAATTTAGCTTCTTATTTCCCTTCATCTCCAAACTCGTTTTTCAAAACCAACACGGCCCATAGTTTCATAATTCTAATAATCAGCTCTTGGTTGTCACCATTTATTCTATGAAAAAGTATTACCATGGTTCGAATTACGCCCTGAACTCCTATTCATGGCATTCTTACCCCCTCAAGTTTTCAAACTCGATGAAGAACCCCCTCCCCCCAATCCCAATATAAGTTGGTTTTGATCCGACATGGCGTTCAACGTGGTAATAAAAATCTGGTTTTAATCCTACGTGTCAGTGAGGCCCACCCGACATCACAACCCCACAGTGAGGCCCACCATCATTATCCTCTCTCCCCTGTGTCAGAGAGAGTGACGGCACGACGCCGCTGTGCAATGTGAGCCCGTATGCCACCAACAACGAATGTAAGTCCGTATGCCATCAACACTAGATGTGAGCCCACATGTCGCCGCCGTCTCGAAGTCTCTCGGTGACCTTCTCCCCTTTTATCATGCTCCTAGAATGTTCAAAGGTTTAGAGAAGAAGAGTGCAAGCTTGGTACCGCTTTGACAATTCAAGCTATGTCAATCGGACAGCCCAGATTTAATCAGTGGAGACAAGATGGCGTATCGAACGGTGGCGATGCCAGGAGGAGTTACTATTTACTTTCACCTTTTGTCATTTACTGTTTTGAATCAGAGTGTTGTTTAAACATGCTGTGAAGTCTGAACTTGCAGTTAAATTTGGGCGTCAGGGGTATATAACCCACGCAGGATTGAAGGGAAAGTAAGAAGAAGACAATCATATAGTTGTCCCTAGTTAGAACGCTAGTTCTCCTTCCTAGATGTCTTGCGGTAGCCACAAAACTTGAGTGAGAGAGTTGGTGTTCGAGGTTGATTTCATTTATGAATCCATTGTAGGCTTGACAAGGGTATCATAGCTAGGTTGATTCTTGGCTCTTGAATTCCGAAGGTGAAGGTTGGTGGAAGTCTTAGGATTTTTCCACCATAAAATCCCTGCCGTAAAATCCCTGGAACCTTGGGGAATTTGATCCAAAGGCGAGGAGAGTGATTCAAGTTCTTGACTGGGGGTTGGGAAACCACTTCAGTGTGTCCCTGTAAAATCTCCTTAGCTCAAAGCTTGAATCCGGTGCCTAGAATTTCCATTCAAAATTCTGGAGTTTTATTGTGTGTAAATCCTCGTCTAGGAATCAACCGAGGCACACATGACATAGTTGATAATCAAAGTAATTGTTTACATATCGAAAGTATTTATTACAGAGGTGAATGGTACCTCATAAAATTATAAAGTTCTAGCAGCGGTAAATAAACTAAGAAACGCGACGAAACCCACTCCACAAGCTTGACTGGGACTCCCTCTTAATCCTCCAAGTAGTCCTCCTCGGTGAAATATTCGTCTGAATGATGATTGTTGATTGCAAGGTGAGTACATGAAATACTCCGCAAGCCACACAGCAAATATGCAAGTGCACAGAATAAGAAAGAATGGCATAATATGGCTTAATTTGCATAAAAGCATTTAAAACATTTAAGAGGGTAATAAATCATTAATTATTAAGCAATATTGATCAACACTATACCGCTCACCAAAACGGTATAGACCCAACCACTCCAACCTGGAGCTAAACATATTTCACGATTTAACAATCAAGTTTAAGTAAAATAGGACTAATCACAAAAAACATTGCTAGGCCTGCCCTTAACTGTGGGCACCACTATTCAAATAGTTTTACTCTGGCCAGAGATGTACCAATTTACCCACAAGACACAACACCACAACACATCACTGTGCACCTTAATACCACCACGGTATCTCGGAAAGGAATTGTGACAAGACCCTCCATGTAACCCGCACAACAAGAGTGCCACCCATTGAACCACCAGTTTCCGGCAGGAGCTGATCAAACTCCCAACAGGGAAACGATCCAACACCCAAGACATGGACTTATTGACGCTGCCATGGTGGTCTTATTGACACAGCCACAACATACCGTGGGGCCTCCGGTTGAACGAACTACACTTTGGTTCTGCCATTACCTATGCTGGCTTGTGGTTAGCACGAGTGTTGCTTCACAACAAGTAGTCCGTGAATCGGTCCTTAACTGTCACGAGCACCGCTAGCAACATTCACAACCCTAGTGCTCACAACCCACCTTTTAATCAAGTTTTAGTGGACCATTGAATTATCCTCGCACGACCACAGTCGTAAAAGGAACTATCATTTCATGTGAACTAAATATTATAGCCCTGTTACAGCCTAGAAGTGATTTCTATACTTTGATAAGCAGGGCTAAGCAGAATCCTAGAATTATTCTAGCTAACCAGTAAATAAAGCTAGCTAGTCACAATTATCCCATAGGTACAATGTTCGGTAATCAAGTCAAAGGGGGCATAAATGAGGATTAGGGTTTCCCTGTCCCAATGACATTCCAAAATAAATGCAGAGTTGAAGAGAATATAGTTTTAACCATAGGAACAACATATTCAAAGGTATTGAGGAATCTATGTGACTTTCCTTGCTGCTCCTTACAAATCTCGGAACTCTCCTCGAGAAACTGCAACTCTTCTTGAACGCCGGCAGCTAAAGGCAATAAACAAAATGAGCAAAACAGTACATCAACTCATATGAACAGTATAATATTATATTTTTAATGGGTAGATCTTGATTTTTAAAGAATTTTGCAAATTGAATCACCCTAAACGGAGTTCGGATGAATTAGTTATGAATTTTAGAAGTTTAAACTCTTTTAAAAGCCTTTTAAAAGAATTAAACTGATTTATTGCATCATTTAGGAATTAATTTAATTTGGGAAAAAGCTTTATGATGTCAGCACAGGAGAGAGAGAGAGGTGGGCCGACGGCTGACAAGTGGGACCCACAGGTCAGAGAGAGGGATTCGGGTCCACGGTGAACCGAGTCCACCAAGGTCCACAGAGGATTTGAACGGTGTAGATTTTATGAGATTGGATCGGACGGCTCAGATGGCTTGATGGATTTGAGTTGGATCGGATGGCTGTGATCTGATCTACTCTAGGTCGAATGGTCGAGATTTGATCGGGTGATCGACGGTTCGGATAAGATCCGATCGAGCGGGCCTACGGCTGAGCTGGTGGCTGACGCGGCCTCCACGTCGACGCCACAACGACTCGGGCGACGACGGCGGCACTGGACTCAATGGTCACCGGCGATTGGTGGCACGGCGGCACGCGGCGAGTGTAGGAACGGGTAGAGGGCGACACAATGATTCTTACCAAGGGCGGAACAGCGATGGGAGGAGCCGGCGGCGAGCTCCTAGCGGCGGTGCACTTCGGGTCCTCGACGGCGATGGCGCTCTGGTGATCTTCGGTGGCTCAGGGGCGACGGCCTAGCTTCCTTGCGCGCTGGCGATGCTCATAGAAGTGGCGGCGAGCGCTATCGGCGGCTAAGGTGACGGCGTTGCTCGACCGAGACTCGATGGCGGCGACGGAGCGAAACCTGGGCGTGGGGAGACGACTAAAGCTCACTAGGGCTAAGGCTTGAGCATGGAAAAGATCCTAGGGGCCTCAGGCTTGCTATTTAAGGAGGGAGGAGGCGAAGTCCGGCTCGGATTTGGCGAGATTGCGGCGGCGGAGGAATAGGGCTTCCGGTCCAAGTCGGGAAGCTCCCAATCTCCCACATCTGAACACGATTAGGCTCCAGGTTCTTGAGGATATGGCGGAGGAGGATGGGGCCAACACTTCCCCTCAACCAATTGGAGGAGATCGCAGCCGAAACGATTGGGTTGCGGCAGGATTCACAGCGGCGGAGTCGGGGATGAATAGGACTTCTGTCCAAAGGTTGGGGATGGAACTAACAGGTGGGCCCTACCTGTCAGCGGGCGTCCATGGGGAAACGACCACCGGGCCGGCTGGGCCGAGGCGTGGCACAAGAGAGAGAAAGAGGGGGCAAGCTGACGGGGGAAAACAGGAGCAGACCAAAAGCGGCCCAAGAGCAAGGAAGAGATTTTATTTTCTTTTTCTTTTATTTAATTGCTGTGAGACTTATTTAATTCACCAAAATACTTCCCTTAATCAAATAAATCCTAGAAAATTCCAGGACATAGATAATTAAGCATAGTATTGACAAAAATTATTTCCTGGCCCATTTTATTGTGGTTTTTCTCTCATTTTATTTATTAACACTCCTTGAGGATTTTAAATTGATTTCTAAAATTCCTTTTTCACAATTATTTTTATATGGGATAATTTCAGGGTGTTACAGTAGACCAAGATCAACAGAACTGAAACAGGGAGAGGTTGGTACATACCATAAAATCCCTCGAGCCGATTCTGCTGAGCAGTGGAGGATGTCTGCCTGCACCAGATCTCAAGGAAGAATGGATGGGGACGATGAATTCGACACCAAGGCAGAAGTGGCCCAAATCAGGCAGGAGCTAGCAGATCTACTCATGCTGAGAGCGAATGTCAAGGAAATCAAGAAGCTTTTAAGGGTATTATGTTCAGGAGTATCAAATTAGGGGGCGAGTTCGAGTGGTGCAAGTGGGAATCCAGCAACCTTTGGAGAAATGGGAGCTGCGACTGATAGTCCAAATCCAGTAGTGCTAGGGACAGTGTGGGAGTTTCAGGTGTGGTACCCCCCAGAGTTCAAACTCTGCCTATGAATCTAAGTACTCAGATAACTTGTCCCATGCCACCGTTAGCACCTCCTTATATTTCTCTGTGGTGCCAATCGGTACCAGTAGTGGGAAGTGGGTTGATGCCTGCAAGAGTGGTGAACTTCACTATAGATCCCAATACAGTTATGCCTAGTGCAGCTTCTATTTTTACACCTGTCATCAGAACACATATTACACCTAGGCCTAGCTTACTAAAAAACACATGCAAAGGACTAATTCTAACGTAGTCATGAATCATTATGGGTTGGATTCTAATCAGCCATAGTTGTATCCTCCAATATCAGCACTAGGACCTTATCAACCAGCATCATTACCACATCTACCACTATCCAGAAATAATGCTCAGTCTTGGAATGAGCCACAACAAAGGTATTTGTATGATGGGGGACCTGTTCCATATGTTGAAGCCACTCTGAAGAACCAGAAGATGGAACTCACAATGTTTAATGGAGAGGATGCTATGGAATGGTTACAATAGTGTGAGAAGTTCTTCTAGATGACTAGGACACCATTGGATCATGGCATGAGGGCATTTGGTGGGAAGGGTGGCCAAGTGGTTTAGGTATGTTGGCATTCCTTGATATTACATTAGTTGGCCTGAATTTGCTGCAATGATTAGTGACCGTTTCACAAAGGCCAATGCTCATGATGCTGTGGAGCAACTCAAGAATGTGAGACAAACGGGAAGTGTGGTCCAATGCATAGATAAATTTGAGGATTGTGTTGCATTAGTAAAAAGGGATCATGCTTATCTGCAAGAAGCACTCATCATGAGTTGTTTTATTGGGGGTTTGAGAGCTGATATCAAACCTGATGTATGTGGACATAATCCACAGTTTGTTGGAAACTTATTGGTATGCTAAGGTATATGAAAATGCTAGTAATATAAGGAGGACATAAAATTATTCTATGACTCAGAAGGAAAAAACTCACTTTCAATCTAGCTCTTCATAGGGACAGAAAATGGGGTTTCAAAGGAACCAAAATCAGGTGGCAAAAGATGGTCCCAAACCTGTTGATAAGGATAGAAAAACATGTTGGTATTGCAAGGAACCATGGAATCCTCAACATCAGTGTGAACGTGGCAAGGATATTCATATGTTGGAAGAAGGTGAACAAAAGGACATTCCTAAGGATAACCCAGAGGATATTCCTGAAATGGGATACCAAATTGCACCTGAGAGCCCAGCTCCAGAGAAGGAAGAAGAACAATTGATGCAATTGTCCACTCATGCATTCCATGGGACTAGAGGTCCAACCACTTTCTCATTGCTGACTCATATATGAGGAAGAAGGATAGTGGCATTAGTTGATAGTGGGAGTACTGCTACATGCATGAATTATGATTTCGCAATAAATTGTGGCTGTGACTTGATTACTACTGAGGGTAACAAGGTGATGGTACCTAGGGGAGGAGTTCTCATATCTGCTTCAAGAGTGGATACATTGGAATATAAGGTGCAGGGAACCACTTTCAAAAATGGTTTTCAATTAATTCTTTTGAAAGGGTATGATATAGTCTTGGGAGCTGACTAGATTTATGAACACAGTCCCATCAAATTAGACTTGAAATAGAGAATTTTGTCTATCACTCATGAAGGGAAGATGAAAGAATTTTCTGATCACACATCTTAAAAGAGCAAGATGATGATTGATTCAGACAAAATGCAGGAATTGATGGATAAAGGAGTATTGAGTTTTGTGATAGAAGTCAACATGCTGTCTCAAGAGGCTACAGAAAAAAAACCATACTTGCCCAACTAGCATTGATAAAATTCTTCAGAAGTTCCAAGATGTGTTTAAGGAACCTCAAGGCCCGCCTCCTGAAAGGCAATGTGACCATGCAATTGTCCTCAAGCCTGGTGCAGAACCCCCACACCTTAGACCTTACAAGGTCCCACAACATGAAAAAAATGCTATGGAAGAGACCATACAAGGCCTTTTGGAGTCTAAGGAAATAAGGCCTAATTTGAGCCCCTATTCCTCACCTGTTGTAATGGTTAAGAAAAAAGATGGCAATTGGAGGATGTGTGTCGACTATCGGCAATTGAATGCAAAAAAGAACAAGTTTCTAATGCCAATAATTGAGGACTTACTGGATGAGCTACATGGTGCTATGGTATTTTCAAAACTTGATCTCAGATCTAGGTATCACTAGATCAGAATGGTGGAATGAGATATACCAAAAACAGCTTTCAAAACTCACATGGGACATTATGAGTACACAATTATGCCTTTTGGTCTCACAAATGCACTAGACACATTTTAGGCACTCATGAATGCTATTTTTGGGCCCTATCCGAGGAAGTTTGTATTAGTGTTCTTCGATGATATTCTGTTGTTTAGCCAGGACCTGAAACAACATGTCCAATATTTGGAGAAGGTATTAACTGTGCTTAGGGAAAACCAGCTGTTAGCCAAAAGGAGCAAGTGCACATCTGCAACCGAAGTATTGAATATTTGGGACACATTATTAATGGAGAAGGTGTGTCCACCAAAGCAAGCAAGATCAAGGATGTGGTCACTTGTCCTATGCCTGAGAATGTCGCTAAACTCAGAGGGTTCCTTTGCCTAATAGGATATTGTAGAAGATTTGTGAAAGATTATGGGAAAATTTGTTGGCCTCTACATGATTTGCTGAAAAAGAATAGTTTCAAGTAGGGCCCAGATCAACAAGCAGCATTTGAACACCTCAAGAGAGTTATGACCAGTTGTCCTGTATTGGCCTTGCCAGATTGCAGAAAGCCTTTTGTGCTTGAGATAGATTCCTATGGATCACAAATAGGTATTATACTTATGCAAGCAGGCAAACCCATTGCATATTATAGCAAGGCATTGGGAGTTAAGGTTGTCAGTTCATGTACTTATGAAAAGGAAGTCATTGCAATTTTAGAAGCTGTCGGAGGAGGAAACTCCAACCGCGGGGAGTCTGGGGACCCCCCTTTTGAGTTCGGCCAGGGGAGTTGTTCACAGGACGGCAGCGGCGTCTGGAAGATGATCGATGCTTGGGCACCGGAGGCCCGAGCTGAGAGATGGCACACGAGGGAGACAGGAGGAGGTAGACAGGTTCGGGCCGCGCGGAGGCGTAATACCCTACTCCTGTGTGTGTTTGCTATGTGGGAGAAGAATGTGTTTTGCTGTTACAAGATGTTCTCAGCCGTGCTCTAGAGCTAGCCCTCCCTTCGGAAAAGGGAGACAGAGCGAGCTGAAGAAGACGAACAGTAGCGAGAGAGCGAGCTAGAGAGCCAGAGATCGGGCCTTTACCAGCCAGAACCCTGCTAGAGCTTTTTTCTGAGAGAGTCTTCCAGAGTTCCTTTGCTGTTGGCATGGATCCTCCTTTTATCGGCTAAGGGGAGTCCACAGTGCCGAGTACACAGAGAAAGCTAGCTATGATTTGTCTTGTTGCACGCACGCACGCGGCCGCCTGCCGCGCCGCGTCGAAGGGACGTCTAGTCGCCGCCTGGCTCGGCTGCTGCGGGCGGCTGGTGTTGGTCTGCTGCAGGCGGCGAAGATGTGACAGCGCACGCCCTCACAGCCGAAGTCAAAAGTCTCTGACTGCACGGTCGTGTGTCCACGGGGGGCCGTCACGAGACGTCCACACGTGGCAGAGCAGGCCCGCGGGGGGCCATCATGGGAGACCCACGCGTGGCCAAGCAGGCGACAGGGGTGACACGCCCCGTCGCCTTGCCATTAATGCGGGTAGTTGGCGAGTTGGTCCGCTCGAGTCAACCTCGTGCCCGGGGCAGAGAGCTCATCGAGCCCTCCGCACACACAAGGCGCCGAGCTCCTCGGGGACGGCAAATGTGAGTCTCGAGCCCAGGGAGCGGCACCCGGGACCAGGGATGTCCCGGTGCGCCCCGAGGTCGAGCCTGTGAGCCCCGGGCCCGGGGACGAGACCCGGGGCCTGGGCACGGAGCTTCCAGGGACCGAGGATGAGACCCGGGGCCCGACCATGGAGCGTCCCGGGACCGGGGCGCGAGACCCGGGCCCGGGAAATCCCAGTGATGTGTCCTGGGAGCGTGCCCCGGGGAGGGAGCTGTGGGCCTGGTCGGCGCGTTGCCGGTGCAGAATGTGGCCCCGGAGGAGCTGACGTGGCCGAAGACCCACGCGTCCCCGGGGTATGTGGGACCCCCATTCCCATTTCGTCGACAGAAGCCTTGAGAAAATGGAGGCATTATTTGCTTGGAAGTCCTGTGATCATTAGAACAGACCAATAGAGTCTAAAATTCATGACTTCACAGAGGCTAACTAATGGAATCCAGCATAAATTACTTTTGAAATTGATGGAGTTTGATTACCAAATTGAATATAAAAAGGGCAAGGAAAATGCAGTGGTGGATGCCTTGTCTAGGAGAGATGTTAAGGAAGAGAAGAGTAATCCTAAGTGCTAGGCTATTACCATGGTACATCCTGAGTGGATCAACAATGTCAAAGCATTTTACCTTGGTGATCATCAGTATGACAAGATGTTACTACGGTTTCAGGTAGCAGGAGATCCACATAGTAATTTCACTCTGAATGAGGGCCTGTTAAGATATAAGAACAAGATTTATGTGGGTGAACAAACCATGATCAGGCAGTAGTTGCTAAATTCTTTCCACAGTTCTAGTCTTAGAGGTCATTATGGAACTAAGGCAACATACTAGAGACTCAAGAAGGTTTTTTATTGGCCTAAGCCGAAAAGGGATGTGGAAAAATTAGTAGGAGAATGTCCAACCTGCCAAGTTGTTAAATCTGAAAATATACATTCTCCAGGGCTTTTTGATCCACTGCCAATTCCAGAGATGGCATGGACCCATATTTCAATTGATTTCATTGAAGGATTGCCTAATTCAAAAGGAGAGGATGTGATATTGGTAGTGGTGGACAGATTAACTAAGTATGCTCACTTAGTAGAAATGTCTCATCCATATGATACCCAGGAAGTAGTGCAAGTGTTAAAGGAACAGAAGTATAGACTACATAGTTTACTTATTGCTACTATCTCAAACAGAGACTAAATCTTCACCAGTGACCTCTTCCAACATATTTTCAAAGCCATGGGAGTATCTCTCAGATTTAGTACTTCGTATAAACTGAAAGGGTAAACCAATGCTTGGAAAACTACTTGAGATGCATGGTTTTTAAGGAGCCTAAGGAGTGGTATACTTTACTGATTGCTGAGTGGTGGTACAACACCACTTATCACACTTCTTTGCAAGTGACATCTTATGAAGATATGTATGGAATTCCACACTAATTTGAGAAAGAGCAATTTCTGGGAACATCTCTGCTGAAGCTATAATCACTGCTGAAAGAGGGAAGAAATACTGAATCATCTTAAAGACAATTTTAGTAAAGCCCAACATCGAATGAAAAGGTTTGCTGATCGACTGAGGAGTGAGAGAGTTTTAGAAGTGGGAGATATGGTTTACTTGAAGAAGCAACCATATCGACGAAATGCTTTTGGGCTTAGAGAATATCTAAAATTGTGAATAAAATTTTATGGCCCATTCAGATTGATGGAAAAGATTAGCAGGGTTGCCTATAAGCTACAATTACTAGAGAGAGCTGGAATTCATCTGGTTTTCATGTGAACCTGTAACACCCCCACCCTAGCACCACCTACAGTGATACTAGAGTGAGAGTGCCGTAGGAGATTGGCGTGAACCAACTCCCACAAAACCGTGTTACCAGTACCAGTCCCAGGAAACCTTGCTGGTACCCACGGTCAACTGAGATGTACCATAGCAGCTAGAAATAGAATACACTTATATTATACCTTTTATAAGTTGCAACTTCGGGCAAGCCCTGAGCAGCAACCTTCCAACAAAACAGTAGCAGCGAAACAACAGCACAGGGAGAACCCAATCCACAAGCAACGTCTTGGGATTAGGAAAGAAACCCTAATCTTCACTTCAACTTCACTCTTACTGAAGAAGGAAAAAGATAATGGATTGAGTACATACGTACTCAGCAAGTCACGGGAACTGTGAGTTGTGTAGGCCATCAAGGGAGGCTGTGGTTTATTTTGCAAACATTTTTGTTTTAAAACATTTTTCCTAAACTCTAGGTGTGGGTTGATCCAGTTGTAATTGGAGCCTCGATCTTGTCCACGAATTGCTTTACAACAACTCAAGCGGACGAACAAATTTTAATTGTTTAAAGTTTCAGTCTACCGCCTATCGGACCACGACAGCGGTTCAGTGGGTCTGCCCTCAAACAGCTTTCCACTCTATTCTCATCTATTACTTTATTTTCACTTTCGTCCTCTCCACAACGTAATCTTATTTTTCCTCTATTATTTTCCTTTCACTTTCATCCTTTTCAGGATATCATTCATCTCATCTTCGGCTCCCAGAGCCATTACATATACTACTTCCACTCGGGAAGCCTAACTATGATGCCACCTGACATCCCGATCCACACAGGACCGTTTCAGACCACGTACTGGTCATCCATCAACTGACCCGACCGATTCTGTTAACGGTTCCCAAATCCACAAACCACTTTCACAAACATTTGCAAACAAAACTACACTAGAGGAATCACTTCACATCGCCCATGACTGTGGGCATGGCTGTTCGAACAGTTCAGAACTCTGCAGAGGTGTATGCTTTCCCCACACGATGTGAGCTTACTCCCTTACTGGCCAAGCAGGGGAGGTTCGCGACAAGGTCTTTTAGGAGCCATCCCAGGGTACCTCATGCCCGATAGATGGACCAAACTTAATCAAGCATTCGGCTTGCAAATAATCCCCAAACTCCTAGACCAAGAACTAGGCAAGCTTCCCTTTCTTGCTCTACTCAGGAACCCGGAGATACCCCCAAACACCTTATCCTAGCATTCCACATTTACTGGCATGCGAGGTAACCCTGTTCTGGCTAAATACTTAGCCAGGGGCGTCCCATACCGCCCGTGTGGTCGCACTGTATTATGGTCAGTGCAATTTCCTAAGAAATCGGTCCTTATATGCGAATACAAAGCATCCCGGTCCAGGTGATCACTTTGCATTACTAGGTTTTCGCAAACATTTCACATTTCACGAACAATACCGACACCGCGTGTCAGGTTAAAAGATTTTATAAACCCAGGTTTTTCCCATTTCGACATCACATGTGATTTAAGTGGAACCATCAATACCCATGCTCAGAGAGCACGGATGCCAAGGTAACACTGAGGTGGAGCGACAAGAAATAGGGTATTCCAAACCTATGGGATATTGCAGCTACTAGGTGGGTCCGTTGGTTCGTCGTGCGAACCGAGACCGAATCCAATTTATCGTGCGCACTAAAATGCAGCTTAGTAAACAAAAATATTTTATAAACTAGGAGCAATATGTTCAAGGAGTAACTTGCCTCAGGCTTTGTCTTCAAAATCTTTGAAAATCCGAGGTCCGAAGAAATTCCGTCGTCGTCTACACATAACGAGAGAAAAACAAAAAAGCCCTAGAAATAAAATACTATTATTAGTAACTAATAGTACCATGAGGTAGATCTCAATTTTAGAAAAATTTTGAGACTTGAACGGGGTCGATCGGAGTTACGGTTGAAAAGATATGAATTTTGGAAGTTTAATAGGATTTTCTGGAATTAAAAAGGATTTATTTAAACTAGAAAAGGAATATGCCAAGGGAATATCCCCTTGGCTAACAGGTGGGGCCCTTAGTCAGAGAGAGAAGCTGAGGAACTGTGGTGTAGGGCCCACATGGCAGTGACACAGAGAGAGAGGATGACATGGGGGGTCCACATGTTAGAGAGGAAAAGGGGAGGGCCACATGTCAAAGAGATAATGAGAGGGATTAAATCAATTGGGCCCACATGTCATGGACTCTGAGAGAGTTATTGAGTGGGGTCCGCTTGTCATAGGCCATGGGGAGAATTATTGGGGCAGGCCGACATAGCAGTGAGAGGGGAGTGGTGGGGGCTATCGGACAAAGAGAGAAAGGGAGAGAGTGAGGGGGAGAGAGAGCCCCGGGAGGGGAGATCGACGGCGCATGGCGCCCTGGGCGGCAGCGGCGGCGGATCATGGAAATGGGAGGAGGAGAGGATGACTAACTCTGAGGATGGTTAACTCTGTGGACGGCTCGGATTGGGTTGGGGATTATTGGTGGTGGCAGAATGCGATGGCGTTCTTCACCGGAGAGAGAGAAAGAAGGGGGATTGCCGGCAGTGACCATGTCCGCGGTGGCGGCGAGAGTGGACACCGTGGGCGAGGTAGGGCGGTGCACCAGGGAAAGAGTTGAGGACCATGGGAGCTTGGCTAAGGGAGAGGATGGGAAAGCTCACTCAAGGAAAAAAAGGTTTCGGCCGTGGCGACGATGCTCCAGGCTTGGCTCGGGCGTGGTGGCATGGCGAGGCTAAGGGACGGGGAGGAGCGGGCTGCGGTGGCCATTTATAGGGGCAGAGCCACGCAAGGCGACAAGGGAGGAGGTCGGTGGTGTGAGGTTCTAGCTCGGCCATGGCGGTAAATGGCAGTGCACAGCAAGCGAGGCATGGGGCGGCTACTGTGGTGGTTTCTCGAGGTGGCCGAGCGCGTGGAGGGGCGTAGGCGGCCGAGGGCTGCCAGGTGGGGCCCATTCCTCAGTGAGTGCGAGCGGCAGGGAGGCAGGCTGTGAGGTTTGTGGGCCGAGGGGAGGGGAGGGGCGGCCTAGCTTGAACAATAACATCTATTATTTTTTCAGGGATTTTCAGGGTGAGGTTTGGAGAGTTTTGGAAGGGTATTTAATTTTTAAATTTGATTTTTGAATTTTGCAAGCTCTAGGGATTTAAAACAAAGGTTTCTAGGCTTGAGATTATACATACATATATATACATATATTTGTATATATATACATAATTAGGAGTTTGAGTTCAAGGAAGAGAGTATTGAGAGTCTTCAAAGGTGGATTTGGATTTTCAAAATTTGAAATTGGACCTTGGATTTGAGAAGACATGAATATTTGATTTTTCCTGGGAGAATAGAATAAAAGAAGAAGAGAGAAAAATTATTGGAGGACTTCGAGAGGAAATTCGAATTGCAAAATTTGAATTCATAATTTGATTTTGGACTAGGATTTTTGACTGGGCAATTTTAGGTCATTTGGGGATTTTCAAGGAGGGATATATTGAGATCCGAGGCACTTTAGTCCTTAGGCTCACACACAAAAATCCGAGTTTTTAGTAATTAGGGTTTTATAAAATAGTTTTTAACGTCCCAAAAAATTGGAGCGTTACAGAACCAACTTAAGAAGCACATTGGGAAATATGTTGTACCATTACCCCATCTGGCACTAGCCGATTCAGAAGGAAGAGTGAAAATGGGACCGATTGTAGTGCTGGCAAGAAGAGTGGTTCCAAGAAGAAATGAACTTTTGACTTAGTGCCTTATTCATTGGCAGAATATGAATCTGGAGGACGCGACTTGGGAGGATGCTAAATTCATTTAGAACATGTTCAAGGAGTTCATACCTTGAGGATAAGGTCAAACTCAAGGGAAGGCAATTGTCAAGCTCCTAGAATGTTCAGAGGTTCAGAAATGATGACACATAAAATTCAGAGAAGAAGAGCACAGGCTTGGTATTGCTTTGACAATTCAAGCTATGTCAGTCGGATGGCCCGGATTTAACCAGTGGAGACAAGATGGCGTACCTAACGGTGGCTTTGCCTGGAGGAGTTACTATTTACTTTCACCTTTTGTCATTTACTGTTTCAAATCACAGTGTTGTTTAAACAAGCTATAAAGTTTGAACTTGTTGTACGATTTGGGCATCGGGGGTATATAACCCACGCAGGATGGAAGGGAAAGTAAGAAGAAGACAATCATCTAGCTGTCCCTAGTTAGAACCCTAATTCTCCTCCCTAGCTGTCTTGTGGTGGCCACGAAACTTGAGTGAGAGAGTTGGTGTTCGAGCTTGTTGATATCTGAATCCATTCTAGGCTTAACACCTGTCTCCCCCCCATCTCTTTCTCTTTCTCCTCCATCTGCCTAGGCTCCGTCGGGCTTACACATAGCCATGTTGAGCTCCTCCATTGCCTCCCCGACCTCGGCGCGCGATAGAGGTGCAGCTCAACAACAACGAAGGCCGCTGTCACGGAGCACCGCCGAGTCTAGCTCCATCACCATGCACTTCCCGCCCCTCCCCTGCAGGAAAAGTCTTAAATCCAAGGACTCGTCGCCGGCATCAATCTCAATCGAGGCTAGCAACGACACTACTACCACAACCACTACTGCCATCGCCACCACCTTCTCCACTGGGACCACTGCCACCCCCTTTTCCGTGGGCTGCACTGGCGAAGGCAGGAGTTGCAACGGGAAGGAGAGCGAGATTGACTCGGCGAGTTGTTAAATGACGACATTGACGGGGACTTGGGAGGTAGCTTCCTGCCCACATCCCAGCCCATCAGGGAAGCTTTAGTGGGCGCCACAATCCTAGATGACGCGGAGGTGCGGAACGGGCAAATTAGGCCGGGGATCTATGGCATGCTCTTCCTCCGCCGTCTCACGGAGGCCACCGCCATCTTCCTTCGTCATGTCATGCAAGGGTGTTTGCCTCCTCCTCCCTATGGGGTAGAGAGGGAGGGAGAGAGAGAGAGAGTGAGTGAGAGAAAGATAGAGGGAGATAGAGGGAAGAAAGAGGTGGAAGAGAAGAAGAAAGGGGAGAAGAGGATGTAGCAATGACAGGTGGGCCCCATTGATTTTTTTATAATTTTTGCTGACTGGACTACAACGTGTGCTCCACGTAAGATCAAAACCTCTCTGGACTGAGTTAGGGGTGTAATTTGTCCGGTTTGAAGAGTTCGGGGGAAGAACGTCTGGTATTGGAATTAGGGGGTAATTCAAACTGTCGCAATAGTTAGGGGGTGATTTGGACTTTTTGCTTTATTCTAATACTTCATTTTTTGAATGTTTGTTTTTTAAGAGTAAACTGACATTGGGCCAAATATGATTATCCAAGTCTCACTTAGGATCACCTCAACACAATATTTTTCACTTAGACTGGATAACCTTGCAACTTGTTGCACTTTGGACGAGAAGAGGAAAGGGTGGCTCAAAGTGCAACGACTTACAACATTATCCGATCCATAGTGAAAACATGGTATTGGGATGGTCCAAAGCAAAACTTTTGTACATATATTTAGACCAAAATGCAACTTGCTATTTTCTTTGTATCAATTATAGATGTCAAATTTCCGTATCTCCTTGTGCAATGGTGGCAGCAATAAATGGTGTTGGGATAGTCCAAAGTGAAACTTTTGCAAATATATTTGGTCCAAAATACAACTTACTATTTTCTTTATATCAATTATAGATGTCAAATCTCTTAAACGGTGTGTTTCGTGCAAAAATTTTCTATATAAAATTCTCTTGAAATAATTTTCTAAAGCAAATTTTCAACTTTGTAGTAGTCGGTTTATTCGTTTATACCCTCAAATAGCTATCACAAAAATTAGATAATTGATCTATCAATTTAAGCTATCTCAAACGGGGCTTCAGTTTACTGTGTTGCTGTTTTGCGTTGCTAAGCCAATCGTGATGCGAGACTAGGTGCCCAACATTCTGATAGGTTCGATTTGGCGACGTGTGGATGTTCACGTTTTGAGGCTTCTGATCAGTGGATCGTCACCTCGCATTGGCTACATCTGCGCATCTTGTTGTTATCGACCCCACTCTCACGCAATCGACCTAACCACGAAGGTTTTGCTCCTGGAAACAATCGAAGAAATTTGCAAGAACAAAGAAAACACAACCTGAATTGCAGATAAATATTTAGCACACGAAGTTGGGGTTCTACAAACCGATCTAGATGGCGAAACTGCAATGGTAGAATAATCTAAGCAAAACCTAACTCTAAACGACGACGGCTACTGAATATATATGAGTTGGGACGTCCTAGGGTTAACCCTAGGGGCACACCCCTTGGGCTTCGCCCACGATACAATTACAAGGCCCAAGGCTCAAAACAGACTCGGACTGAAAGATGTATGTTTCTTGTTTCGATGATTCCAGACAACTCAGGAGAAATTTTGATGTGGAACCAAAACCATCTGAAAGTAGACTCCATAAGCTTTCCAACAAGTATTCATGGGCCTCGAAAGTCCTTCTGGATCAGCGACTAGGTCCGTTTGAAGTTGATGCTGTTAGGAGGCCCGAATCGGAATCCAAAACGTGCAGAACTTCATCTCTTACCTTCCATGGACCAAAAGTGACGTGGTGATATAGGAGTAGACTTGACTAAGGTCTTGGTTTGGTCCCCAATCAACTTCTTTGATCATCCATACATTACTTGCGCTCGGTCTCTTTCCCATCACCCAAGCAAGTATCTCTGCAAACGAGAATACACAAAACTCATGGTGCAGTAACGGCTGTTCAAATATATAACACATAAATCTTATGTAGAAAGCATGCACCTTTGGTTGATGAATACAAAAGGTAGCTATGGTCATATCCGAGCAAGTGATGCCGTCATCATCCTCCCCTTCTTGATTGAAAACCGTCCGTGGCTTCACCTTGTCATTAAGCCTGATGAACATATTTTTATCTTTCACAATATAGGGTGTGGTAGTGTTGTGCATATGGTTGGATTCTAAAATTTTTAAACATGGAGAACATTTTGTAGTGTCGTGTAGCTCACAACACTCCTCTTCTTGCAAACCAACCTGCAACTCATTTAAACAACTAGAAGAACTAGATAGAAAATTATTTATACTCATGCGGTCCTCTAGACAAGACATGCCATTATGAAAAGGAGGTATATTAAAATTCGAACAAATGTATACTCTATGCACATTATATTCTCCTTTATTATCATAATTGCCAATAACATGAAAAATCACATGAGAAGGACATGGCAAATCAGATCTAGCAAATAATTTCTTCTCTAAATAATTGAGTGGACATAGATCATCAAATTGAATATAGCCCCAAGTATTTAAAGAAGATAGCAATCTAAGCTCTTCATTCTCGCTAGCAATGTGAACAACTTGTCTAAAATCAGCACATGGTGGTTCAACAATATTATTAACATGTTCATTAACTAGTTGTGGCATGGATATAAGTGAAACATTGCACAACTCTTCTTTATCACAAGAAATAGGAACCAAATCATCATGTGACAAAAGTAATTTAACACACAATTCCACTGGTGATTGCTCTAAACTAACATGATTAGTGGACATATATAGTACATTAGAATTGTCCATACCTTGAGTCAATATAGCACCATTTCTGTTACCTTTGTTCTCATTTTCAAAAACTATAGGTGCACTCTTAATTAAACCATCTTGAAACATGCATGGAACAACAGATGGATCTTCTTTCTCTCTGTCTTTCTTCTTTTCCTCATTACTTTAACTCTTCTCAAATACCTGCAAAATGGCAGTGCCCAAAGCAATATGTTCGTTTTGCAATAACTCAGGTTTAGGTGAAGGCATCAAAACATTAGTATTATTACATTTATTTCTCAAAACCTCATGGTTTTTAATCTTCTCTCTCAAGATCATCTTTCAAAATTTCAACAGGAGACATAGGTAGCAACTTAAATTTCTTGCCATTATGTGTGAAAGTATACGTGTTGGTTCTACCATAGTGCAACACATCTCTATTATATTCCCAAGGCCTACCCAACAACAAAGAACATGCTTGCATAGGCACAACATCAACATTTACATTATCATGGTAATTTCCAACGGAAAATTACACCCTCACAACTTTGCTTACCTTTAACTTACCATAAGAGTTGAACCATTGGATGTAGTAAGGCCGTGGATGTGGCTGTGTAGGCAAACTAAGCTTCTCAACCAAATCAACAGCTCCCACTATCAATGACAACATGGCATGCCTTATTATTGACCACAAACCTGGATTGGAACAAGTTATGGTGCTGATTTTGCTCCGTCTTCTCCATTTGAGCACTTAGCACCCGTTGTGCTACAACACTCAAGTACTTGCTTGTATCAGCAGCACCTATTTGCTCCACACCGTCATTGTTGTGGTCTTCATCTCCTATTTGGTTAGTGGCATCTACTAATTCTTCTTCAACATCACTGGCACTAGTGTAGCCACCATCATCTGTAGCAATGAGAACTCTCTGGTTCGGGCAATCACGTTGCACATGCCCCATCTCTTTGTACTTGAAGCATTGGATATCTCTTGTTCGCCCCATGGAAGTAACCGATGATGCACTTTTTGCGGGTGCCTGCGAACGAATAGATTTACTCACCTCGGTAGCACGGGATGTTGGCGTCGATGCCTCTGATTGCGCCTGATTGGTGGAGGGTGTAGAAGTCCAGATAGTGGTGGGGGTACTTTTTCCAGGCCCAAAGAGAGGCCTCGATGTAGACGTGATGCCCCAATTGTTCCTTTTCATTGGTTGCCTTCCCTGCAATTCCTGTTCAGGTAACATAGCTAGATGAAACAACTGGTTAATAGAATTGTATTCTTTATAGGCAATTATGTTCTGAATTTCACGTCTCAATCCCCCATAGAACCGAGCCATCTTATCCTCCTCATCCTCCTGTACCTCACAATGCAACATGCCTATTTATAGTTCCTGAAAGTATTCTTCTACAGACTTATCACCTTGGTTTAAGCATTGCAACTTTTTTTGCAAATCTCGTTTGAAGGATGGAGAAATAAATCTACCCCGCATAGCTCGCTTTAGTCTATCTCATGTGTCAGGTTCTAGGCCAGATTTAACTAGCTCACTCTACCAAATAATAGCAAAGTCCTTGAACTCACTAATTGCTTGCCTAACCCTATGAATTTCAGGAACTAGATGGGAATTAAATTTCTGCTCTATTGTCATCTCCCAATCTAAATAAGCCTCAGGGTCATATTTTTCAAAAAAGGAAGACAAGGTAAATTTGACTTTAGCAAAAAGATCATCATTACCTCACCCTTGGTGGCGGTTACCTCCCATACCTTGCCGGTTGAATTGCAGCCGTTGTCATAGGCGCTCGTCACAAAATGCAGCGCGTGCATCACTATTGTCGACTTCCTCTTCTTCGTTACCTCCGTCATCATCAAGTGGTGGTGGGTGACGGTTTGCTGCTAACTGCTCGATGCTGTTAGTGAGGGTGGTAATGCCCCCCCCACTATAGCCTGGAGGTCTTCCCGCATAGCATTCATAGCCGATTTCGAGTCCGTATGCAAAAGTTATGGCCGTTTTACGGGAGAAGGCACAGAATAGGTCTCTGCCACACAACTCGTATATTTGGCTAGAGCAAAAAATTTGAAAATAGGTTAAGCACGACTGATAAGGAGGCTAGCGATGCAGGGCGATTGACATAAGGCGGCTTGCGAGACCTATCTACATGGCTTACGAAGCGGGTTATTAGCACAAGGCGGTTGCAAAACAAAACCGAGCAGAACCCGGTCTCTCAAGGTAGGCTCTCGCACAACGCAATAGCTAGAACTAGAACCACGAACATGACTCTAAACCAGCGACCTCTAACTTGACCTAGGACACAGACTCAACAAAGCGAAACTGAAATAAATTTTACAAAGGCACAAAGGGGTTTGGACAGGGGATAAACCTAACACTACGAAGAACACGGTGGTAATAAATTTTTGGGTTTTCTGGACTCTAGGTAAGAGAAACAAAGATAGATAGATGAGAACAGATAATACCTATTGGGCAACCTGTGCTCTAATACCACTTGATGCGAGACTAGGGGCTCGATCTTCCGATAGGTTCAATTTGGCAATGTGTGGACATTCACGTTTTGAGGCTTCCGGTCAGTGGATCGTCATCTCGTATTCGCTACACCTGCGCGTCTTGTCATTATCGGCCACGCTCTCATGCAGTCGACCTAACCATGAAGGTTTTGCTCTTGCAAACAATCGAAAAAATTTGTAAGAACAAAGAAAACATAACCTAAATTGCAGATGAATGTTTAGCATACGAAGTTGGGGTTCTACAAACCGATCTAGACGGCGAAACTGCAATGGCAGAATAATCTAAGCAAAACCCGACTATAAACGATGACGGTTACTGAATATATATGAGTTGGGACGTTCTAGGGTTAACCCTAGGACATACACCCCTTGGGCTTAGTCCACGACACAATTACAAGGCCTAAGCCCCAAAACAGACTCGGACTGGAAGATGTACGTGTCTTGTTTCGATGATTCCAGACAGCTCACGAGAAATTTTGACGTGGGACCAAAACTATCTGAAAGTAGACTCCATAAGTTTTCCAACAAATACTCATGGGCCCCGAAAGTCCTTCTGGATCAGCAACTAGGTCCGTTTGAAGTTGATGCTGTTAGGAGGCCCGAATCCAAATCCAAAACGTGCAGAACTTTATCTCTTGCCTTCTATGGACCAAAAGTGACGTGGTGATGTAGGAGTAGACTTAAGTAAGGTCTTAGTTTGGTCCCTAATCAACTTCTTTGATCATCCATATGTTTCTTGCGCTCGGTCTCTTTCCCTTTACCCAAGCAAGTATCTCTGTAAACGAGAACACACAAAACTCATAGTACAATAACGGCTGTTCAAATATATAACATGTAAATCTTACGTAGAAAATATGCACATTTGGTTGATGAATACATAAGGTAACTATCGTCATATCCGAGCAAGTGATGCCCTCATCAAATCGGTATTACTATCTCTGTTCCAAAATATAAGCCTTTTTTAGGTTTAGTAAGGATTAAGGTTGAAGAGAAAAGACTTAGTTACCCCTCAATAAATGAGGAATGGATGAGTGTGAGAGGTTAAGTGGGGGTAAGAAGGGAAGAAATTTGATTGAGAATTGATTGATAGGACAAGTAATACTGTGAATAGTGCTAGAAATTCTTATATTGTGGAATAAGATTTGAATCCTAGAAGTACTTATATTATATTTTAGAATGGAGGGAGTATGTCATCTTGTACAAACTCACCCTAAACATGTTCCTTGCATTCCCTTCCCTTCTTCCTCTCTCTTCATCTCCTCTTGCTTTCTTCGGTGATGAATTTTCCACCTATTCCTTTCCGGCCTTTGCACCCTCAACCTCCGCTTTCTTCAGTGATGAATTTTCCACCTATTCCTTTCCGGCCTTTGCACCCTCAACCTCCACACAAGAATCTCTAGTGATTTGTCCATTTCAAAGGACATATTCTTCAGAATAGATTATCTACAAAATTTATTTTAAAAATAAACTTTTGTAACAGCTGGCGTAAAATACTGGATCCTAACCATTGCAACTGGGGCTAGCACTAGTGTCCTTTTCACTGAGCCTCTTTAAAAATTGTTCTCTCACTCGAGAGTGTTAGTTAACCCAGGACAAAATTACACGTAGGACTTATCAAAACATTTCAATGTTTGGTGAAAGATATATTCGCAAGTAAACTTGTACCAAGTTGAAGACCACGATAAATACAAAGGCTATTAACACCAACAAGTTTGACACCATAGTGGAAAATCCGGTGGCTGGATACCATCTTCAGAACACTAGTTGTGAACACTCAGTCATAAGATGCCTGCAGAGTACCTCATTATATGCTTGTTCTTATGCTTAGAGCGAATAACAGAAACACAAAGGAAAATTAAACCAAGTTAAAAAAATGACGGTGAAAAGTAAGATGACAAGGAAAACGGGGTTAACAGCAACAGCAACAGCTCCATCTGAGCCATCCACCGATGATGCGGGGTCAGCAATGAATTAACAGCCTCAATACATTCTTTTAAAATGGCCAGCACCTGATCCGGCAGAGTTGACAAAGTACTGGACTGATCTAGCAGCGCCCTGCACAGCATTTTGAGATATATTATGGCAGCCATCAACAACCACAGACTGTAATTTCTGTGCATGTACAAGCTCATCCATTCCATAATCAGTCAAACGAGGGCAATACTGGAGAGTGAGATTAGTCAGGCATGGGTAGTGCACAAGGAAGCGCATTCCAGAATCAGTTATCTCATTGCAATCCACAAGGCTGAGTGTCTCCAGGAACGGCGCAGATGAGAGGCCTTTCATCCCCTCGTCATTGAAGAAGAGGGCGCCGTTTAGTGTGAGAGCACGGATCGGACAAGAATGCATGAGCTTCACAAGTCCCTCCTGTGTGAAGCCTATTTCTGGAGGTTCCCAGTGCTTAACACCTGTAAATGTGAGCTCAACATTCTGAAGCAAAGGATAGTTGTGGGCTAGAGCCTCAAGGCTATTATCAGTAAAACCCGTCCTGAAAACTATGCCATCAGGTTCCTGGTAGTGTTGAGGTATCATCCAAAGTGAGATGCATTTAAGGTTCTTGCAGCTCTGTGATAGCACAATCATGTCCTTGTCAATAAGACCACTAACATACTCCAGGCATAGTTTCTCTAACGCCTTGCACTTCCTCAGAAGAAATCGTAGTCCTATTTCTGGGCCTTCTGGCTCTGTTAGAATACGAACTAACCTTAAATCCTTCAAATTCTTGCAGCACAGATCATATTTATACAGGCAGTCAGCATTGTAAGAGGGATCATGACTGGGGCTAAAGTGTCTCCACATGCTTTCCTTGTTTTCAAACTCAAATTTCTTAAGCTTCATCCATCCTGGACCAAACTTTAAAAAGTCATACTGGCTTATTCCCTTGCAATTGTTGACAACAAGTTCTTCCAATGAACCGTCATGCCCAAGGTGCTCCAACCACTCAGTGCTGCCAGCGATTCCGTTGCAATCATTAAGGTAGAGAGAAGATAGAGCCTTGCAACCAACAGCTACCAAGAGAAGCCCACTTGAAGTTACTTCTGGTGTGGAGTTCAGCCTTAGAGACATCAACTTCTTGCAGTAAGTGAGGTGAGCAATACCACAATCATTGATGTTTGAGCAGAAGCTTAAGGTGAGATCATTAAGCAAGGTACAGCAAGATGAAAGAACAAAGAGACCTTGGTTGCCAATCTGATTCCCATGGCCAGGTGTCCAACCAGAGTAATTGATCTCTACTTTCCGCAAATTGGGACACCGGAAACAAAGTGCTGGGAAAGCTTCTGTTGCAAGTCCACAACCAACGCGAATAGTAGCCCTTTGCTCTGCATCCATGGTGTAGAGCTGCTTCGACACAAGGGAAAGAGAATTAAGATCGCTTGTCCTTGTAATCCTTTTGAGAATCTCTATGATCAGTTCCTCCGAGAGATGCTCCATTGAGAAATGCAGCAGTGCTATAGTTAGGAAATTTCAAGGTTCAGCAGGTATCGAGAGACGCCCTGGATTAAAAATTAAGGAAACTATAATGAACCACATGACGGCAAAAATTTGTCCGGAAAAATATGAATAGTGATGAAATACTGAACCATTTGCTGTACATGTTTGCAGTTAGTCTGCTTATCTTCACAGATAAACAGATAAGATCAATTAAGAAAGTAACCTATTTATTTACCTACAAACAACGCCATGATCTATTTATTTGTCTCGAAATCAGTTAGCATAGAACAACTTTTGAATCAGTAGGCAGCAAATTCGAAATAAACCAAAAATCTACATATCTCAGTTTACAGCATCAACATAGATAAATTTGGAATAAACAAATTAAAACAAGGAATTGCTGGTCTCTAAAATAAAAGAAGTGTTCCACAAAATATCTACAATTAGGTAGAGGAATTAAAATCTGGAATTGCTGGTCCAACGGAACAAGGGAGTGTACAAACAAAGCGAACTAACACTTTGATCCTACAAGAAATTGCAATACGCATCTGTTGCAGTGACATATTTGGGGCACCTAAGTAAACCCATCATACAGTTGAGCTATTCTTCTTTAATCTCTAATACACTGGCTAATTAATCGGTCATTTCAACCAAAAACAAGAAATCGAAAGGAAGAGAACACATGCGACATTTATACCTCGAAGGAACCGGCTCTATGGTTGTTACTTGAGGCGGAACCAAGAAGAGGCGGCGCCTAGCCGGGGGAGAAGAACAAGGCAGGGCGGGGAGGAGGCGATCGTGGACGAGGTTTCTGCGGCGGGCGCAGGCGTAGGAAAGCGCCGGTCGGTTGTTGGATGGATCGCTCGACCGACCACCTCGCTCGCGCAGTCGCGCCAGCCGCAGTCTCGGGCCTCGGCGAGTTCTTTTATTTTTTTTAAGCCACTAGGCGAGTTCCTTCCTAGTTGTTCCTACGGCGGCGGAGAGCGATAAAAGTATAAACCCCTCGCTGCTCGCGTTGCGTCCTTTTATTTTTCGTTTTCCCCCAATTTTTCACCTTTCCTTCTAGCGTTTCTTCCCGGAAACGCTTTGATTCATGCTGGGCCAGCTTTTCAGCCTTCTCTTTATAGATGGCCAAACGGACCTATCAAGCTGGTATGACCTGAGGCCCACTACGACACAGTCCGTTTAGACACGACTCTTGTAACGGACCGTGCCGTATTGGTACACGTACCGAGGTCTCGGCCCAGGTACAACCTATGGAGCCATCGGGCCATGCCGGGCCGACATGGGCTCGGATGTGGCATGTGGACCAACGCTGGCTCGGTAGGCAGCAGTGGCCCTTGCGTCCGTAGCTCCGTGCCTATGTGTTGTACCGCTTGTTCAAATTTCGAACGGAGCACGCACATGGCACGGTCAGCGGCCCAGCGCGCTCGGCCGCCTGGCCCCTACGCAGTTGCGCTGAGGCAGGCCCACACGGAGGCCGATGCAACAAGCGCCGCCCGTGCCCGAGTGTCCTCACGCAACGCGTGGCTATGCCTGGCTGCCCGCCTGCCCATTTTTTCCCTAGAGAATTAAAAAAAAGAAAAAATAAAAGAAAAAAAGAAAAAAAATGGAAAAATATAGAAAAATTAAAATTGTGCTAAAAACATGGGAAAGGAGAACAAAATCTTTCGACAACATGCCAAGATTGTTCTGTTAGAAGCGGTTGCATCAAAAAATTAAATTAGCAGTTGGATAGTAAATACTAGATAAAGTAACAGTTGCATCATAAAATATTTCAAAAAAGTAATAAAATCTTTTGACAACATGCTAAAATTGTTCTGTTAGAAGTGGTTGCCCGTCACTGATTACAACATTCTTGGATTGCAAAAAAACAGTCAGTGTTTCTTTGTAAGGTAAAACATGCTTAAACATTAAATAAGTCAAATTCCATTGATGGTCCGCATCCATTTGGAACTTGCATGAATGCTTGTCCGAAATGATGCAGAATCACTTGAGAGTCATAAGTTGAGGATTAGAACCATTCAACCATGTTATGGCCTCACGGATGGAATGAACAAATGCACTTACCCTCTTAAACCCAGATTTAATTATAAGATTAATAACATGGTATGTATAACGTTAATGTAAAAAAATGATTTAGCATAAACAAAGAATAAAGACTGCAGAATTTTCATTGTTTTGGAATTTACAACTGCATTATCTAATGTTACTGCAAATATTTTATTTATAAGGCCAAATTTCTCACAAACTCTAGAAATTCTTTCAGCAATATTATCAGCAGTATGTGCAATATCAATTAATCTTAAGGCTACAGTAATTCCCAGTTATCATCAATAAAATGAGCAACTACACTTATATACTTATATAGTCCTCTTTAACCCTATCACTCCAGATATTAGAGGTGATACAAATAGAAAAGGTGCATGTAGCAAATAATTTCTTAAGTGTGTCCTAGCCTTGGTTATAAACATTCATGAAGTCACATGTTGTGGTCTGTCTACTAACCAATTGAAACCTAGGATTATGAGCAGTTTTAATGTAATTCTCAAATGCAGTAGACTCACCAAAGTTTAAGGGTAAATCTTGTCTAGCAATTAAACGAGTAAGGGATTCTCGCGCTACCTGAGGATCGTATTCCCATGTACATGCCGTATTGTCAGGATTTAGTAGCAATTATTGCTATCGTAGTTGGTATCATTTCTTCTTTGCATAGGCTTCAGCATGCCGCTTCAAATACCTTGTTCCACCAGAAGATTTTCCAGATAGTTTAGTTTTGCAAATTCTACATTTCACCCACATTACCTCCCTTTCATCGGCGGCTGTCTCCTTGATCTCATCAAAATATTGCCAGGCGGTAGAAGTTTTTGATCTCCTTGAGCCGGTGGCCATCGATGCAATCTCGCTCTTACTTCCTGATTCTTCTGAAGCCACATGTACTTCTTCAGGCTATCCTTGCGGTGTAGGAGCCAAACCAGAGTTATCTTGCTCGATCTTTGGGTATGATATCGGCATGTAGTTCGGGTCGAAGTCGCTTAATTGGAATGACGGGTGGTTCGGATCCATCCTAAAATATAAATGCAGAAAACTAATTTATATACCGAATAAATAGTATAGACAAATAACAAAATTCATAAAATGTTTTTACCTTGCAGGAGGAGTGGAGCTGTGGAGATGTGGAACAGTGGAGGCTTCCCTAAAATATTTTTGATTTTAGATAAAATTTGTATAAATCAAAAATTGAAACTAGAACACAAACTCATAATTTGTAAACTAGCACAAAAGAGCACAAGAAGAGAGGTTTGGATGAGCTAGGATGTTGAGGGTGGCCGCTCTATTTATAGGAAAAAATTTCACATTGTTTTGGATTTTTTTTAATACTTTTTGGATTTTTTGGCTCTCCAATGGCTAAATTCAAAAAATAGCCGTTAAATTAGCTATTGGAGGACATGTGTCAGCTGCTGATTGGTCAAATGCCTGTGCAATGCCGTGCCAAGCCCGGCTTGCCGTGCCTGTGCCGTGCCGTGCCAGCCTGGCGTGCTGCATCGGCCCAGCGTTCCGCACCGACGGTCCAGGCATGGCAAGGCCCGATTGGACCATGTCGGCATGACCCAACACCATCTGTGCCTGGTCCGGCCCGGCATAGGCACTGCAGCATCGTGCCCGGGCCAGCCCGTTTTGGCATGGCCCACTTGGCCGCCTATACTTCTCTTATCTTCTCTTTCGTTCGCCTCCCTCTCTCTCTCATAGAAGACATCGCCTACACACCTCCCACCGACAACTACGCTACAGCCATTTCTCATGGGGACGGCCACGCGGCGGAACGAGGTCATCGTCGCCTGCTCTTCCTCTGCCCATGGCTCCCCCTGCTGCACCATCTCCATTGCTCATGGGTAGGGCCATGCACCGAAGCTGGCTTGTCATTGCCTCTTCCTCTCTCTGTTGTGCTCCTCCTGCCGCCCTACACCACACCTCTGCCGCCGCCCATAGTAGGGAGGATTGCCGCCGGAAGGGCCGGGCTGCATGCCAAAGCTACGTGGTCACCGCCTCCCCCTCTAGCCTATGGGAGTGTTTTTCCCATCCTGATCCAACCATCGAAGTAGAGAAAGAAGGTGGATCCGGTCACCAGAGTATATGAAGAAGACGAGTAGTAGGTTTGTTGTAGTCCATTGTTCTGTCGTGTTGTACTTTGTTGTATTTGAGTGTTTCACCTCTCTTTAATCGGATGTTTCACATGATATACACTATGTTTTCTTCAGTGTTGCACATAGTATGATCTTGGTGTTGTAATTAACTTTTTTGAATGTTGCATCTGATTTAAAGCATTTTTTTACCAAACGATAAAACATTTTTCACCGATTGATGAAACATCTGAAATGTTTTTTATCAAGTGGTGAAATATGTGAAACATTTCTTTATACATAATGAAATACCGTTCAATATTTACAAAATATCCGACATCCAGGCCATAGTCGTCTCCGTTTCTTCCTCGGGCTCGTTAGGCAGGCTGAGACCCTAGCCATTCTCGGGGAAGGAGGCCCACACTGAAATTTGTCACTGGCCACATAACCTGTGCACATTTGTAGTCCATGAGACGGGGAAATGTCGGCCTGATCCACGTCACTCCCATGAGGAAGTCATAAAGGTGAGGAATCTGTCTGGGGATGACTACGCGCGCTTGGCGAAGGCTGAAGGCCTATAGCCATATTTACATAGATAATGAGAGAGAGGACACGCGTTGCGGAAGATCGAGCCGAAACCCGAGCAAGGCCACGGACAGGGGCTACTGTGGCGCGAGACAGCCCACACTCAAAGTGGCCCCACAGGCTATAGGTTCATACCCAGGAATTGATTTTTTTTTTTGAATGAAGGGAGTATGTTTTTTATGCATTTAGTTTGTTGAGAGGAAAAGTTTTCTATATGAATTCAAATTTCTATGTACAAAGTTTGTTGAGAGCAAATCTGCTTTGAGTATTTTTTTTCATACACAAAGTATGTGTCCATAAATATAGTTGTATTGTTGTACAAAGTTTCTTGAGCATAGACATTTCTTTTGTGAGAAAATATTTTTGCCTATATCTTTTCATGTATAAAGTTTGTATGCATAAACATAGTTTTTATTTTGTGTACAATTGTAAACACCTGAGAGCTGTTCGGCTGCTGAGCGAAAGGATCTCTCTCATGCCGTTAGAGGGCGAGAGTTCACCAGGGCGGGTTTCCGCCTTGGGAGCTCATCGGAGACATTCTGCACCGGTGAAGGTTGGTCCTTCTGCCCCTAGAATAGCTTTTGGGCATGAGTTTGCAGGCTCCAAGTTCTGGAAACGAGATGGGGAGGTCTCATCCGATGACGACGAGGATGGGTTGGAAGAAGGTGAGGTTTCGACGCGGATGTTCGTCCACGGCGCGCTGTCATCCGGTTACACCATAGACGATGTTCTTCTGGCGGAAGCGCAGGCGGAAGCCACGGGAATTCCTTTGCCGGAGGTTTGCTCGACCACGGCGGCCAAAGGCAGCAAGGCTCGTGCGTTGTCTAGTCGGCTGGTGGCGGATGTCGCGCGGAGGCTTTCGCCGGGTGTCTGCAAGCCGTGGCGAGGTTCGCTGCCGCAGAAACGCATCTCGCCGCCGGTGACCCTGGAGGTTGTGATGGCAAAGGCGATGGTACAAGCAAATCTCTGTGGGGGCAGTGATGCTGGATCGGTGGCTCCGGGGTTCAGCGCAACGACGCAGTTGGCGGCGGTGGACATGGCCGGCTTCGGAGATCGCGGCCGTAAGTTTGAATCATCCTCTCGGGGGCTGGTGGGCCTCACATCGGGAGATGGACAGGCAGGCGGCGGTTTTAACTCTTCGAGCCGGGTCAGGTACGTGGCCCAAGTTGTGTTTCCAATGGGTCTCGCTTTTTTCTTTTCTCGTGCTGGACGCAGAAACGAAGCGGTGAGCCGAACCATTCGCACGTGCCTCCGAGACCTCCGATTCCTGGGGTGCCGTCGAGCTCGCGAAGCGGAAGGAGATGCAGCAAGGAAGAGGCGGTGCTAGGGGGGGCTTCTCTGGTCATGGCAGAGGTGCCTTCCCTCAGCAAATGGCCGGCGCTGGGGCTGGTCGAGGGCGTGGCGGTGAAGACGGCTGGTGAGCTCCTGAGGAGGGTTCAGCCTTCCAAAGGCACGGTGGCGATTTCCATGGCGGGTTCCTGAATTTCGATCCGGGGTATGGTGGCTACGGCCAGGCCTTTGGTCGCAATGGCGGGAGATGGAGGTGTGGATTCCGTGCGCGCGGAAGCCGAGGCTTCTCGGCGAGGCGCGGTACGTTCGCTCAGGACGGTGGTCGCGGGGGTCGCGGCTCCTCAAATGCTGCGGCTTCTGCGTCCCTGCTTGCTGGTTCAGGTGCTGATGCACCCGGTTCTGAAGCAGCCAGTGATCCCAAGCAGCCAGTGAAGGGTTCTCGCTCTGAGGATACGGCGGATGTTGAGATGGTGGAGGTTGAAGATGGCAACCACGCTGGTCTGAAAACAAGCAAGTCCAAGGTATGCAGCCGGTGCTCATTGAAAGGACATTCCGCTGCGGAATGTGTTAACGAAGTTTACTGTGTCATTTGTGATGGTCATGATCATGTCAATCACCGGTGCCCAGTGTTGAAACCTCCCAAACCAGTGGCACATGCAGTGGGATATTCAGTTGCAAGGCTTGGTTTTTTTCACATTCCTTATGTGCCTCTCCCAAGAAAGAAGGATTCTAAATGTGCCTTAGTGTCCGTGGTGGGGGGTTCTTTGGATGAAGGGCAGCTCGTTGATCAACTGCAGAGAATTGTCCCGGTGAAATGGAAGTGGGTACCGGTTAAGCATGAGGAGGATTCATTCATAGTGCAATTTCCATCAAAGGCCGAGCTGCAGAGGTCGATGGCTTACGGAAGTGCTGACGTGAAGGTATATGGTGTGGCAACTGGTGCACGTTTGAGTTTTTCAGGAATGGCAAGGCAAGAAGGAGGGGTTTCTTCTTCCTAAAATCTGGCTTCAGGTTTCTAGACTACGGAAGAGTCTGAGAGAATATCTCAACTTGTGGGCGATTGGAACTATGTTCGGGTCGACTCAGTTGGTGGATATGGTTACCACACGCAAGAGTGACTTTGGTCGTATCCTGGTGGCGGTTCTTGATCCGGCTTTAATTCCGGTCTCTATGGACGTGGTCATTGGTGATCACTATTTTGAATTGAAAATTTTGAAGGAGACAAAGGGCTTTGATGACAGTGGAGAAGAGGTGGAATTTGATTTTGGTGGGGATGCTGGTGAGGGAGGCGGTGAGGACAAGATGAAGGACTTTGTGTCAAATGGAAATGGTAAAAAATCCGGTGGTCTCGAGAGGATGGAGGAAGATTCTTCTTCTTCAATGAAGAATTTCAAGGAGTTGGGTTCTAGGGGAAATCATGCGGCACTGGAACAAAATTTGAGCACCATGGCCAACAGTATTCTGGACACGGCGGTTAATTCGGTGTTGTTGGAATGCGCGGATAAAGTTCTAACAGAGAATGACGGTTCGGTTGAGGATTTTCTTTTGGATGCTAGTTCGGGGGAAGAAGATGATCTGTTGGACTCAGAGGACGGCGAGTCGGATGTTGAGAAGGGGGAAAAGAAGGAGGGGTGCGTTCTGGCTGTTGAGACTTGGCAGCAAATGGCCGCAGCTGCTGGTGTGGTACATGTGACGCAGGAAGTAGCTCCAGTGCAGGTGCAGGAGGTGGACAGGCCCTTGACGGGCAGTCTGCAGAAACAGCAGGTTGGAGTCTGCTTGGGCGCTGGAGTGCTGAACTTTGGGGAGCAGCGGGTGGCTTCCTGCATGGGTGCTGGTGCGCAGGTTGCTTGCAGCCGGCTGGGGGAGGTGCAGGCGGCTGCAGCCGTTGCTGCGGTGCGCCAATCTCCAAAAAGAGCGAGTCCCCGGCTGGCTAGGAGCAATGAAGAGGATACCCTGTTGAAGGCCAAAAAGAGGACGGCTTGGAAGAATCTCGACTTCTCCAAAGGTACATGCGATATCCAGTCTTTTAATTGTTGTTCGGATAATGCTATTTCCTCAAGTATTGCTAGCCTAGGAATTTCTTTAGGTGATAATTCTTGCTTGGTGGCGGAATCGATGAAACTTTTGAAAGATGTAGAGTTTAGTAGATTGAGTAATGAGCCAACTAGTGTGGTTGATACTCCTTGTATTAATGGTTATCCTGGGGATGACAGTGAGGTTCTAGAAAATAATGATTTGGGTTACTTTTGTGGCGAGTTATTAGGAGATCATGTGGACAGCGAGGGTGAGCACTTCGATGATGATTTTAGAATCATTTTCAAGAAAAACAAAGCCCGGTCTTTGACTCGAGCAAAGAAGAGGCCCAGAGATTAAGATACTTAAAAACACAATCGGTGTTCAATGAAAGGAATCTTTGGAATAGGCAGTGTCTTAGTGACTTAGGCTAAATATAGTTCCTTTCGGATCTGTCGAGGGAGCAAAAGCTAGACTTTATTGCTCTTCTTGAAACTAGAAAGAAGGACTTCACTAAATCGGTCCTCGCAAATATTTTGCGGGGGAGGATTTCATCTGGCATTGGACTTCAACCGGGTCATGGTAGATCAGGTTTTTGGGTATTCTTCTGGGGAATTAACCTTGAGGTCTTTGATATCGGAAAGTATGATGAGGGCGATTTTTATGTCAAGTTCAAACTAAGGAACAAGGCGGATGGATTTCAGTGGGTTCTTGTGGCAGTGTATGGGGCTGCACAAGAAGAATATAAGGAATCCTTCTTAACTGAATTAGTTCAGACTTGTGCTAAGGAGAATGCCCCCATTATGGTGGGGGGGGGGGATTTTAATATGAATTCGAGGACCGAATGAAAAGAATAATGATCAGATAGAGGATCGATGGCCCTTTCTCTTCAATGCTATTATAGATAGCTTAGATTTAAGGGAATTAGATCTCTCCAACAGAAATTATACTTGGGCAATTCTAGAGAAAACCCAACCTAGTTGAAGCTTGATCGGATTTTAGTTAGCACAGAATGGGAGACGGAATTTCCGCTATCAACGGTTCAGGCCTTGATTAGGAGATTTCTGATCATACCCGCTGCTACTAGACACGGGTAATGGCACTCACGGAAACAAACAACCGGATTTCAAATTTGAGCTCGGTTGGTTGGTAAGAGAGGGGTTCTATGATTTGGTAGCGGGGGTTTGGGGTAGTGAGATGAGAGGAAAATCTCCTTTAGAGAAACGGCAATTCAAAGTTCGTCGTCTAAGACAATTCCTTTAGAGCTGGGCCAAAAATTGTAGTGGTCAGTTCAAAAAAGGGATAAAAGCTGAATTGATTAGGAAGGCAAATGAACTTGATAAGAAAGCGGAGAATCAATCTCTCTCTGAGAGCGAAGTTAGTCTTAAAAATTACTACAAAGAGAGACTCGTTCTTCTCTTAAGGGAGGAGGAGATAAAGTGGTATCAGAGAGCAAAGACAATTAGATTGTTATCAGGAGACTGCAACACCAAGTACTTCCATCTAGTTGCTAATGGCAAACACAGGAAAACTAGGATTTTTCGGTTAGAACAGGACGAGGGTACAATTGTTGGTGAGGAAATCATTAAAAGGTACATCACTAATTATTTTAAAGGCCTATTTGGGGAGCCCGAGAGTAATAATCTTTCAATGGTAGAGTCCTGGACGAGTGATATCACTCAAGTCTCACAGTTAGAGAATAATATCCTAACTGAGGAGTTCCTTGAGAAAGAAGTAAGGGAGGCTGTGTTTCAAATGGAGCATAATAAAACTCTCGGCCCTGATGGGTTTTCGGCAGAATTCTACCAAGTTTTTTGGGAAGTAGTTAAAAAGGACTTGTTATCTCTCTTCTCTGAGTTTCACAAAGGAGACCTGCCACTTTTTAGTCTGAACTTTGGTATTATTTCTCTTCTACCAAAGCAAAAGGTCGCTTCCCAAATCCAACAATTTCGGCCCATCTGTATGTTAAATGTTAGCTTCAAAATATTTACTAAAGTGATGACTAACTGAATAGCACTAGTGGCTCAAAAGGTTATACAACCATCACAGTCGGCTTTCATGAAAGGTAGAAATATTCTCGAAGGGGTGATAGTGCTCCATGAGATAGTGCATGAGATGCACAGGAAAAAGTTAGGAGGTGTGATCCTGAAACTATATTTCGAAAAGGCTTATGACAAGGTGAAATGGTCATTTTTGCAACAAACCTTAAGAATGAAAGGTTTCTCACCAATTTGGTGTAAGTGGATTGATCAAATAGTAAAGGGAGTAGTGTGGGTTGTAAAGGTAAATGGAGAGGTGGGTCTTTCTTTCAAACAAAGCGGGGGCTAAGGCAAGGTGACCCCTTTCCCCTATTCTATTTAATCTTGTGGTGGACATGCTAGCTGCCTTGATTTCTAGAGCTAAACTAATGGAAAAAATGAAAGGTGTGGTCCCTCATTTGGTTGATGATGGACTATCTATTCTGCAATATGCAGATGACACTATCCTTTTTTTGGAACCATGATTTGCTGCAGCAAGGGAGCTCAAATTAGTTCTTAGCACATTGAGCAACTGTCTGGGCTAAAAAATAAATTTTCATAAGAGTGAGTTATTTTGCTTTGGCAGCGAGGGAGTGTCAAAGTGAGTACACAAGGTTGTTTGGTTGCAAGGTGGGAAGCTCCCCTTTCAAGTATTTGGGAATACCCTTGCACCATAGGAAATTGACTAATAAAGAGTGGGGTTGTATCGAAGAGAAATTTCAGAAAAAACTTTGCAGTTGGAAAGGAAAGCTACTTTCCTTTGGAGGGAGGCTAGTTTTGATTAACTCAGTCCTTTCCGGTCTTGCTATGTTCATGATGTCTTTTTTCGAGGTCCCTAAGGGAGTCCTCCGAAAATTAGATTTCTACCGTTCCCGTTTTTTCTGGCAGAGTGATGAACATAAAAAGAAATATCGTCTGGCTAAGTGGAGTATTTTGTGCGCACCAAAAGATTTTGGTGGTTTAGGAATATTAAATTTGGAGACGCAAAACAAGTGCCTTTTAAGTAAATGGTTATATAAACTAATTCATGAGGATGGGATGTGGCAAAATCTTCTTAAGAAGAAATACCTGGCCAATAAATCCCTATCTCAAGTTAAGCACAGACCTGGGGATTCTCATTTTTGGTGTGGACTTATGAATGTGAAGGACGACTTCCTGTCAGGAGGGGTTTTTAAGGTGAGTAATGGGAAGCAAACTAGGTTTTGGGAGGACGTTTGGATGGGGGATAAACCCTTTTGTGAGTCTTATCCAAACCTGTATAGGTTAACTAGGAGGAAAGAGGTGTTAGTGGCCGATGTTCTAGAAACTATTCCGCTAAATATTTCTTTTCGGAGAGGCTTAGTTAATGAAAATTTGTCTTCCTGGTATGAATTAGTGACGAAGGTTGTCGCGGTGCAATTATCAAACAGGAAGGATATTTTCTTATGGAAAGCTAATAAGAATGGCAAATTCACCGTGGGCTCAATGTATAAGTCAATGATCCGACGGGAGGTTTTACCGAATAAAAGTCCTCTCTGGAAATTTAAGCTTCCATTAAAGATTAAAATTTTCCTTTGGTTCTTACAAAAAGGGGTCACTCTTATCAAGGATAATTTAGCAAAAAGGAGGTGGCAGGGGAGTGTATAGTGTTGTCTCTGTAGTCGTGATGAAACTATTCAACATTTGTTCTTTGAGTGCCATTTCGCGAAGTTTATTTGGAACATGTTTCCATCACTTTTGGAATTCAACCACCTACTAGTGTTTCTAATTTATTTGGCTCTTGGCTTAGTAGACTATGTCCGTGGCTTAAGAAGAAAATAATGCTAGGGGCTGCCGCATTGTGTTGGTCTTTATGGTTGAATAGAAATGACATCGTGTTCAATAAAACAAAATCTAATTCTCATTTGCAGGTAATTTTCAGGATGACTTACTGGATCAGACAGTGGTCCCTGCTGCATAAGGAAGACGAAAGGCCGGAGTTCAGGATGGGTTGCAGGAAGCTGGAGACAGTGATTATGGCGCTTTTCGCTATGTTTGGTTGGAGAGTCAGTAATCGAATTAGAGTCTAGTTTTTCTTTTTTCCCAGGCTGGTAGCGCCCCTTTAGGTGCTGTTCGTGTTGGTTGAACTTTGTCTGTTGTCGGACGTGTTTTGTCGGCCTTATGGCTGTGGGTGTGCTTGTATTGCAGCTGTGTACCATCCCCGGATGGTAGAGGCTGGAACATCGTTCCATTATCTAAAAAAAATTGTAAACACCTTTAGAAATGTAAGGAGTTACATAGTAGCTTTTTTTTTGTTGGGTCATAACATGATGGGCTAGAAAGATGGAAGGAAAAATATGCACAAAATGCTCGCGCACTTGCACATGGGCTGGGCACTTGAGTGGAAAGGGAAGGAATCGACGCTGGACGCACATGGGTTCTCATTCGCGTGGGGTGTGGAGCGCAAACGCTTGCATCATGGGAGCTCCCGCCTTTATACTAAATTCCTACTGCGTGAGCACAGCACACTAGCGCACGATTTTGATTTGGATAAAATAACCTCCATCATAAAAACCTTTATACAGACAATTTTCCATATACAAATTATATATATAAACTTTTTATTTGAGTATAAAGACCCACATATGCCTCCGTTTTTTAGGAAGTGATAGTAATTTTTATATGAAAGTTTCTTTCATTTGCTCCCCACCCTTTTTTATCCATAACTTATCTATCCAAAAAAAGAAGAAAAAAATCAAAATAAAATAGCTGGTCCAGAATGACACAACCCTAGGCTTTTTTTTCAGCCTGGAAAAACATGTGCGATGGGCTCCAAAATAGGATCAAGCGCCACAACAGAAAACATGTGGGCAACTCATGGTCTCACTGTCCAAAACGGAAACGGATAAAACGCGGAGGGGCTGCACAGCTATTGCAACATGTTCCCGCGCGCCTCTGGTGCGCGGCGGCTTGCGCATTAGTCCCCCTAGTATGCATGGCAAGATTTCTTCTTGAGTATCTCTCTTTTTTGAGAGCTTCGAATGTAAATTAGGGCGCCCTATGATTGATCCTGTGGAGCGGATTTGCATTGTCAGCAACTGGTTGCTTTGGGATAGGTTGAAGGTGAGCACATAGGGAAGAGAAAGAAGATTACGTAAAACGAGATAAGTTATTAGCGCATGATTAATTAAATATTAATTATTTTAAACTTAAATAATATATTAATATAATTTTTACAGCAACTTTTATATAGAAATTTTTTAAAAAAATATACCGTTTAACAATTTAAAAAGCATGTTTATAGAAAATAAAAAGAGTTTTCATGCTATCGAACACTCTCGGATGGAGCCTTAGCCAACCCATATCTACATTGTTTATTGTCCTTTAAGATTAGCGCATCACCTAAACTAGCTTTTGTATACTAAGGGCCTGTTTGGCATGGCTCCAGAGCTAAACTCCAGAAAACTCCAGGCTAGAGCTAGCCAAACACCCCAACTTCAGAGCAACCCAACTCCATGGAGTTTTTGGAGCTGTAGTTCATTTTGGTGGAGCACCTCTTTTCCAACTCCACAACCCTTCAAAATAGATGTAGACATGGAGTTCCATTGAAATTACCCGCTTTTGCCATCCATTACACAGTCCTGGAAACGAAACGTTATTTTTCTATTCTTTCCCGACCTCCCATCCACCCGAGACCCGACGCCGCCCCTTATCCCTTCCGGGCTCCCGCTCGGTCTCGGAGACTCCGTGCGCCGCTTCCCATCCGCCACGGCTCCTGGGACTACGACTGGCACCGCCCCCATCGCCCACGGTCGTGGCCCCTCCGTCTGGCCGTGAACCTGCTCGAATCCGCCGCCCCTATCGCCCGTGAACCTTCGCGACCTCCCGGGAGCGCCTAGCGCCGCCGCCCCATCCTGCGTCGCCCCCCATCCTACGCCGCTACCCCTGCCGGCGCCGGTCCAGGAAGGCCACCACTGTGCAGGTCGGCCAGGTCTGCGGGAGGTTCCCTGATCTCCTCCCTGCCGGTGTCCAGTTCGCTCATCTCTCCATCCGTTGGTCTCCAGTTCGCCCGAAGGTAATCTTCTGCTTTTCTTTTCTTTTTTACTTTTCTGATTTGGGTGCAGCCACTTGTTTGAATGAGTAGGACACTTTTGAGATGATAAATTAGTTGTATGCAAACAAGTATGAGTGGCAAATCAAGGTGTTATGCTGTTTTTTTTCCTTTTCTGATCTGTACAGTGAATGGTATTTGGTGATTATTCGGTGATTTGGTATATATGCTCTAGTTCATGTTAGCGATCTGCATATTCTGAATGCTTGTGTTGAGTTCGTATAGATGCCGGAAATTGAGTGGAACGTAGAGAACACTCGGATCCTATGCGGTTTGATGGCCGAACAAGTTGAGAAAGGAAACCGGCCAAATACATTTTTGAATTCAGTTGGTTATGCTGCGGTTGAAAAAGGATTCAAAGATCGGACGGGTTTTGAATTGTCCAAGGGGCAAATCAAGAATAAGTGGGACAAATTGAAGGAAGATTGTAAGGCATGGAAAAGCTAAAGATGAGGCAAACAGGAATCGGTTGGAATGGTGGCACTATTGATATGGATGATGAATGGTGGAAGAAAGCTAGAGCTGTAAGTGTTGTATTTACGAATATTACCAATTTTTTAAATTAGTTGATGATATTATTTATCCTCATATGTGTTGCTCTCTTGTGTATTTTCAGGATATTCCAGGCTGCGGGAAGTTTAGGAAGCATCCACTTCAAAATGAAGATGAGTTAATGATTTGTTTTCAAGGCATCGTCAATATTGGTGCCGACCATTGGTCCCCTTGTGCTGCAATGGCTGCAGCATCTACACCAGACAATGCGACACAAGGTGAGGAAGGTGTAGCACAAGGTGAGGATGGTGCGACACAAGGTGAGGAAGTCGATGAGTTTATCCCTTCCCCTAGTAGTGGCAAGAGACCAACAAGACCTGTCCAAGGTCCAGGCAAGAAGGCTAAGACAGCCAATGCAGTCCTCATTCAAGAAGCAATCACTAGTATGGCTAGTTCAGCAAATGCATATGCTGCGAAGAAAGATGGAAAATTCACTATTGATGAAGTGATGCAGGCTGTGATTGCTTGTGGTGCTGAGTATGGAACCAATGAACACTACATTGCCACAGATTTGTTTGTGAAGAAGGAGCAAAGGGAGATGTTCATGACCTTACCTACTGATGACATTAGGTTCAACTGGCTTTCTAGGAAATATAATGACAAGTATGCAAAGTAATAGTGTTTACATCGGCTTGTCTCTTGTATCAAGACTTGTAGGAACCCATTTTCCATGTTTGCCTTTGTTACTTTCCTATGTTTAAAGACTTGTAAGAATTCATTTTATTTCATGCTTGCCAGTTGTTTGTCCTATGTATGAACTGAGTTTGACAGTTTGAAATATGGTTTATCATTTTCATGTTTTATTTATTTATTTGATCTCTATGTTTCATAGATGTCTACAAGTGAGAGTGATGACAGTAGCGATGATGAACACTTTTACTCTCTCATCCAAGGTGCTGCTAAACTTGTAGAAATATATGTTGGCATGTACATGGACAAGGCACCGCCGAGGACCTCACAGCTCAGTGGAATGGGATGGGTGATTGAGACACTAAACACTCCAGGGGAATGCCACACAATGCTTCGGATGAACAAAGACATCTTTTTGGATCTTCATGATACGATGGTTGATAGGTATGGTTTGAAACCGTCCAAGCACATGAATACCTACGAAATGCTAGCAATTTTTCTGTTCACATGTGGTGGCTGTGAGTCAAATAGAAGAGGGCAAAATAGGTTCAAGCACTCTGGTGAAACCATTAGTAGGAAATTCCATGAAGTTCTTGATTGTGTTATTGCAATGGCTCAAGATTATTTGAGGCCAACTGATCCTAATTTCCGAAGAGTTCACAAAAGAATTAGAATTGACAAAAGAGCGTATCCACACTTTAAGGATTGCATAGGAGCACTAGATGGGACACATATTCGTGTGTCTCTTTCACCAGAGGAACAAGTGAGGTTCATTGGTAAGACTGGAATTCCTACTCAAAATGTGCTTGCCATTTGTGATTTTGATATGCGATTCACATATGTGGCTGCGGGTCAACCGGGAGCTTTGCATGACACGAGTGTATTGTACCATGCAATGGAAGTGGATAAAGATGTCTTCCCGCATCCTCCACAAGGTACAATCATTACAAACATTTAAAATGTCAATTTGTACCTCAAATCCTTATGTTATTTTTCATATGTGCAGGCAAGTATTATGTGGTGGACGCGGGATATCCTAATCGTCCAGGTTACCTATCTCCATACAAGGGTGAAAGGTATCATTTACCCGAGTGGCATCGAGGTATGGAACCAAATACTCCAAAAGAGAAGTTCAACCGGGTTCATTCATCTATTCGAAATGTTATTGAACGTTCATTTGGAGCTCTAAAGATGAAGTGGCAAATTCTTTATATGATGCCTTCCTATTCCTTGCTCACACAAAAAAAGATCGTAGCTGCTACCATGGTTCTACACAATTTCATACGTGAGCATGCTAGTGGGGATGTGGACTTTGCTAATTTCGACAGAGATTTGAACTATGTGCCAACTATCCCAGAAAGGAACAACAAATATGCTGTGTCTCAACATGCCTCTAATGGATCCACTACGGAACCTAGCTTTGTGACTATGGACTCATTTCGTGATAGTTTGGCTACATCCGTCGCATTAGCTTGGAATTAATGTAAACATATTTTCAAACTTTGGACCTGTATCTCGGATTATTTGGTTGGACTTGTATATGTCGGATTATTGTTTGGATGATTATTCGATTATCTTAAATTATTTGTTTGGATTATCTTGTAATATGTTGGTTCTTCAACTTGTTTACATGTTGTGCGTATCATTGAAGTACATTCATGTCAACCAAGGGCATATTAGACAATCCACACTGATAAAACACAATTCTGGAGCTGTGAATATTTTCTAGCCAAACATCCCCTGCAGACAGCTCTAACTCCACCCAGAGCCAGCTCCACCTGGATTTCTGGAGTGGAGCTGCTCTGTCTGAAGTTGGAGCCATGCCAAACAGGCCCTAAATGTATTTTGTTTTATTTAAAGTGAGACGTATACATGATGATGTGGGCCCACCAAGATTCCGATTTCAAATTTTGAATCAGTGCACCATTTCAGTACACTGTTGTGACTGTACGTTTAGTAAACGTGCATATTTTATAGAAATTTATATTGCATGATTAATAAAAAGATAATATTTTGCACAATAACATTAAAAATTCTATTTTCACTTTTCTTAGAAAAAATGTGTACATTTCTATGAAACCAAAAAATTACACTTTTCAGAAAACATATTTGTACCTTTTATACACGGAGAAAATAAATGTACACAATACTATAAATACAACTCACATTAAAAATACATCTGCACATTTCAAAAAAGGGAAATAAATATACACAATTCTATTAAAATCTAACCGCACATTTCTATTTTTTCAAAATACATCCGCACAAAAAAAATATCTGCACATTCCAAAAAAGTACTTCCTTTTTATACACGGAGAAATAAATGTACACAATTACATTAAAAATACAAAGTGCACATTTCTAATTTTTTAAAACACATCTGCACATTTTAAAAAAGTACTTCTCCACAAGTGCAAATTTCCATAAAAGTTTACACATTTCTGCCACGCCTGACCCTCCCTGCTACGGATCTGCCGCTTACGTGCCTCAACGGTCACGGATCAGATTGCAACGGAGCTTGGGGCCACCCGATCGGTCGCGATCACGTTGATCTTGGGTCTGTGCCAAACCGCCACGTCCACACCAACGACCGCCCCGTCACTGGTGGCGTGCCCGTGGGCCATCGGAGAGATGGGCGCCTCGTGACCGCCACCATTTTGCCCAAACGTAGAGGAGAGGTATGCGAGTGAGGGGTGGGAGAGAACGGGAAGGAGGAAAGAAAGAGAAAAGGGGCTTTATTTGATGGAATCATTTAGTATTGTGCGGTGGGCCTGCATATAGTAATGTTTCTATATTTCTTTTTGCTTTTTGGCTACACATATCTTGATGCGTGAATGGACGGTTGTGATTTAGGTGTGCTGTGCAACCGGTTATTACTTCTTTTTACTCTGGAGCTGCGCTTCCCGTTCGAGAAGGACAGGGATGAATCCTGCGTGCTATAGCTAACGAACAGGTCAGTCGATACCGTCGCGTTCACTGCGCTGGTGAACTAGTCCAAGTACCGCACGGTGCCGGACAGGACATCATGCCGCCGGTTAGAAAAATAAGCACATCTAGATTTAATTTATTTTATCAACCGTATAAGCTAGCAGAATCATCTTACACAATCTAAACATATATGCAACGAAAAAAATATATGAATAGATTGAACACGTAAAATATGAAGAATATGTACCGATGATTTTGTTTAGAAAGAGAACTCGAAGCAGATGTGCTCGAAGCAATAGCACGCACCGCACATACAACGCGCGGTACAGGATGGTGACGACGATGCTCAGTGCCCGAACGTAGAGGAAGACGATCCGTGGCAGACAAACAACGAGCAGTCGCATGGAGCGCTTCCTAAAAATCTTATTCGTCCTCTCCTAGTGCAGGACTTTACGAGGACAATGGTTCCGAAGACCTGCTCTCCTGATCGCAGGTGCACGCCGACAAGCGAGATAGAGTAGATGACGTACGGGCGGTGCAGTACAGATGAGAGGGAAAACTCTAGATTGCTTTCGCGTGTGTTGCGTGGAAGTAGCGGTTCGGTATATAAGACATGTGATCAAGACGCCCTTCCCATAGCCAAACCGGATAAGTCGCGCGTAACCTACCTGAATTTCATACCAGTCCAACGCACTGAATAATCCGGTGAGTTCCAAAACGAACACCGGAATATCCATTGGATGCAGCAAAAATAAAACTGCAAACGGAAGCTGTGTCTGCGCAAGCATGAGGAGCCAATTTTGGCGGACCATTCACGCGCATGGCTCGGCCTGGCCCGATCCGGCGAGACGAGCGTGCATGTGTGTTTCTCTAGTTATCTCCACAACACATTGCCCAAGTGGTTAAGAGAGCACTTACCCTTTTAAGGAGGTCTCCCTCTCCTAGAATAAGCAAGGTGGTAATAAAGTTCACATGCATGTCTCTCATGAGGTAGACTTTTGAGATTTTTTTAGAAATTATTCTCCAATTTGGCCTTAGGCCCACTAACAATTCCAACAATCTCCCACCAAATCTCAAAGTCACATAGAGATTTTCCTTTTTCCAATGTACTGTTTTTATACTAGTGTTTCGATGGAGACTGGTTAAAGTTGAACATCCATCTAGATCTTCGAGCTACACTTACTCACAACTTGAACATTGGACTAAGTCTTGAATTGCAAATTTTGTGCGAGCAAGTTACACTCAGAAACTTAACTGATATAAGGCCACTGTCGGCTACCCCTCAGTTAGAACGTATAAGTCATACTCCTTGGTCTTTTTATGAGCTTTCTAGGAGATTCACCCAAAATCTCCATAAACTACGACTAGCAATCAGGCTCATATAGGTGTGCTCTTTCAAGAATACTCTGCAGGACAACATCTTCGCTATTTAAAACCAACAGAACATATTAAGGCATAACCAACCTGCCTTGCAGCTTGTAAGAGTACATGCATCTTCATTTAGAGAGGGTTAAAGGTACTCTCCTCCAGTTAACTAATGTCTTGTTCTTCTCAGGTCCTATTTCACTGGATCTCTAATCACATAGGTTGGGTTATCACCATAGTATAACTTACATGGGTCTCATACCCATCTCTTTCGATGCATTATCTATAACATTCTGTGATAGTCCCTTAGAAAAGGGATCTGCCAGGTTTCTAGATGTTTGAATATAATCCAATGTTATAATTTCGGAATTCCTCAATTTCCTGACAGATTTCAATTGTCTCTTCACATGTCTAAACGATTTCATATTATCCTTAGAACTTTTTACTTTAATAATGACAGTTTGATTGTCACAGTTCATAAGGATGGCTGGCATAGGCTTCTCAACCACAGGTAGATCCATTAATAGATCACGCAGCCATTCGGCCTCAACAGTAGCAATGTCTTATGCCGTAAGCTCAATTTCCATAGTTGACCTAGTAAAGATAGTCTGTTTGCAAGACCTCCATGAAATAGCAGCACCACCTAGTGTGAAAACATATCCACTAGTGGCTTTGATCTCATCGACATTAGAGATCCAGTTGGAATCACTATAGCTCTTTAGTACCGACGGGTACCTAGTATAATGAAGTCTAAGGTTTATAGTACCCTTCAGATAGCACATAACTCACTCAAGTGCAGCCAATGATCATCTCCTAGGTTAGAAGTAAATCGGCTCAATTTGCTCACAGCAAAGGAGATATCAAGCCTAGTCGCGCTAGCTAGGTACATAAGTGAGCCAATTATCTAGGAGTATTCCAATTGATTTCTAGCTATTTTCTTATTCTTGCAAAGCAACAAGCTAGGATCATAAGGTGTTAAAGAAGGCTTGCTATCAATGTAACCAAAACGGTTTAAAACATTTTCCACGTAATGGGACTATATGAGTGTTATCCTATTCTCACCTCTTATTAGCTTGATGTTCAAGGTAACATCAGCTACTGCCAAATCTTTCATATCAAAATTCTGAGATAGAAATGATTTGACATCATTTACCACATCAATACTTGTTCTAAAAATCAGTATCTCATCGACATATAAGCACAAAATAACTCCCTCACCCCTACCATAGTGATATTATACATATTTATCTGCCTCATTGACCGCAAAGCTTGTAGATGTTAGTGTTCTATCAAATTTCTCATACCACTGCTTAGGAGCTTGTTTCAGACCATACAAAGATTTTAGCAACTTTAGCACTTGCTTTCTTGTCCTTTTACTACAAACCCATTAGGCTGTTCTATGTAAATTTTCTCATCTAGCTCTCTATTAAGAAAAGCTATCTTAACGTCTATCTAATGAACGAGAAGACCATGTGAGACAGCCAAAGAGAGTAGTACTCGAATTGTGGTCAGTCTAGCAACAAGTGAGTAAGTGTCAAAGAAATCTTCGCCTTCTTTCTGAGTATAGCCTTTGGCTACAAGCCGAGCCTTGTACTTTTCAATAATACTATCAAGTCTAATCTTCTTCTTGAACACCCACTTACAATTCACAGGTTTGCACCTATAAGGTCGCTCTGTCACTTCCCAAGTCCCGTTAGCGATAATGAAATCCATTTCACTACGGATAGCCTTCTTCCAGTAGTCTGCATTAGGAGATGCATAAGCTTCTGAAATTGACTTAGGAGTGTCATCCACGAGGTACATAGTGAAATCATCACCAAAAGACTTAGCTATCCTTTGTCTCTTGCTCCTCCTAGTAGCTTCACTATCATTCTCCTCAGTGACAGATTTATGTAGGTATTTAGATTGTTTAGGTGGTGTGATTAAGCTGGAAATTATTTCAGAAGGTTGAGTACAAGTGTTATGTGAATCCTTCATTGGAAAAATGCTTTCAAAGAATGTAGCATCATGAGACTCCATAATTGTACCAATATGTATGTCAGGTACCTTAGATTTAACTATTAAAAATCTATAGGCAATGCTAAGGTGAGCATATCCTATAAAGACACAATTGATAGTCTTAGGCTCAAATTTGCGCTTCTTCGTTATTGGTATATTGACTTCCCTAAGCATCCTGATGTGCGCAAGTAAAAGAGTAATGGTTTTCTCCCAATCCATACCTCGTATGGAGTTTTGTCATTATTTCTGTTGGGAACTCTATTCAATACATGATTCGAGGTTAGCAAGGCCTCCCTCACCATGCCTTGGGTAATCCTGTAGTATCTAACATGGTATTCACCAAGTCAGTGAGTGTGCGGTTTTTCCTTTGGCAATCCCATTAGACTCGGGAGAATAGGGAGGCGTCATCTCATGTATAATTCTATATTCCTCACCAAATAAGTCAAATTTGTTTGAGAAGAACTCTCCACCATGATCTGATATAAGTCTTTTTATCTTTCTGTCAAGTTGGTTTTCAACTTCTACCTTATAAATTTTAAAATAGTCTAAAGCCTCATCTTTTGTTTTCAACAAGTAGACATAGCAAAATCTAGTAGCATCATCAATCAAAGTCATGAAATATCGTTTTTCACGCTTCGTCAACATCCTATTTATTTCACAAAGATCTGAATGTAGGAGTTCTAGTGGTGCCAAGTTTCTCTCTTCGGTAAATTTGTGAGGCTTATAAGGTTGTTTTGATTGCACATAACTATGGCACTTAGAACCTTTGACAATGGAAAAACGTGGAATTAAATTCATAGTGGAAAGCCGAGACATCAAACCAAAATTAATATGACATAAACATGAGTGCCAAACATTGGCCTCATCATTCACACTGTCACAAATATGGTTCACAGACTTATTGCTGAAATCAGAAGGGAAAAAACAGAACAAGCCTTCGCACTCATAGCCTTTACCATTAAAATATCTATGTTTAGACACGACTACTTTATTAGACTCAAACATCAACGTAAACCAGTCTCTATACAAACGGGCACCACTAACAAGATTCTTGTTGATAGTAGAGACATGCTGCACGTTTCTTAGCTGTACAATCTTTTTCGAAGTAAACTTCAGATCTACTATGCCAACACCATGATCAGTAACATGCGATCCATTCCCCATTAGGACGAAGGAATCCCGAGTGACCTAATAAGAAAAAAACAATGAGATGTCAATACAAACATGTACATTGGCTCCCGTATCAACCCACCAATTAGTAGAATGAGTAACTGAAAAAACAGTAGGTAAATTACCATACCTAGTCCCATCTCCAGTGTTGCCAATGGTCACGTTGACAAATTTAGAAGTCTGTCCTGCAGGTGCCTTCATTCCCTTGTGTTGTGGACACTTCTTGGCCAAGTGACCAGGCAAGCCACACACATAACAAGTTCTTTTCTCCTGATTGTTGTTGTTGTTCTTCCTTTTGAAGTTGGTGCTCTGATGGGCTTTGACAAATTTTTCTTTGTTCTTGTTTGATGGCTTCTGCCCACCATCACCTTTAAACGCAACGTCCTTTTCTCGAGCTTTCTCCTCAACATCAAGAGAAGTAATGAGACCTTCAATGGAGTACTCCGATCTCCTGTGTTTGAGCATAGTACCGAAACTCCTCCATAAAGGAGGTAGTTTCGCAATAATGCACGCAGCCACAAACTTGTCGGGTAAGGTACACTTCAGGAGTTCGAGCTCCTTAGCGATAGTCTGTATATCATGAGCCTGATTGACCACAGAACGGTTGTCAACCATCTTGTAATCGTGGAACTGCTCCATGACATACAGATCATTGCTAGCATCAGTAGCACCAAATTTGGTATTCAGTGCATCCCATAACTCCTTAGCATCTGTCATTTGCATATACACCTCGACCAGACGATCACCAAGAACGCTAAGAATGCATCCTACAAAGATAGTAGTGGCTTCCTCAAATTCCTTTTGTTGTTCAGCAGTAATAATTCCTTCAGGTTTGCCAGTACTAACCCAGAATACTTTCATAGCCATGAGTCACAGAGTGACCTTAATCTGCTATCTCTTGAAGTGCACACCGGTGAATTTATCCGGCCTCAGTGCATCGGCAAATCCAGCCATAGTAAAATCACAGTGCCTATAATAAGATTTTTGGATTGTTGGAAAAATAAGCACATGTAGATTTAATTTATTCCATAAATAAATCATAACATCAACCGCATAAGCTAGCAGAATCATCTCACACAATCTAAACATGTATACAACGGAAAAATAAATGAATAGATTAAACACGTAAAACATGAAGAATACGTACCGACGATTCTGTTTAGAAGGAGAGCTTGGAGCAGTAGCACGCACCGCACGTACAACGCGCGGTACAAGATAGTGACGATGACGTGTAGCGCCCGAACGTAAAGGAAGATGAGCCGTGGCGGACAAACAACAAGCAGTCGCGCGGAGCGCTTCCCAAAAACCTCATTCGTCCTCTCCTAGTGCAGGACTTCACGAGAACGATGGTTCTAGAGACCTGCTCTCTCGATCGCCGGTGCACGCCAACAAGCGAGATGGAGTAGATGACGTACGAGCAGCGCAGCAGAGAGGAGAGGCAAAACCCCAGATTGCTTTCGCATGTGTTGCGTGGAAGTGGCGGTTCGGTCTATATAATACGTGTGATCAAGATGCCCTTCCTGTAGCTGAACCGGATAAGTCGAGTGCAACCTACCCGGACTCCACACCAGCCCAACAAACTGAATAATCCGGTGAGTTCCAAAACAAACACCGGAATATCCGTTGGATACAGCAAAACCAAAACTGCAAAAGAAAGCCACGTCTGCGCAAGCATGAGGAGCCTGTGCACCCCTCGTGCCCGAGCCTGGCGAGGCGAGGTGAGGCGAGCGAGCGCATAGGTTTCTCTAGTTTTCTCCACCACACATTGCTCAAGTGGCTAGGAGAGCACTCATCCTTTTAAGAAGGTCTTCCTCTCCTAGAATAAGCAAGATGGTATTAAAGTTCACATACATATCTCCCATGAGATGGGCTTTTGAGATTTTTCTAAGAATTATTCTCCAATTGGGCACTAGGCCCACTAACAATTCCAACACCGCCGTGGTCCAACTAGTACATGGTCGCGACATTGCCGGCGTAGGGGAGCGCGCTGGCCAACTTGCAGTGCGTTGACTTCCCCAGCGCCGGCCAACTTCTGGTGCAATGACTTGTTTCTCCTGTGGAGCGCGAGGATGATGGGCAATGTGGGGCGCCATGGCCGACGACGTTGCGGAAGATTCCGAAAAGGTGATGGACAAGGCGGTGGATGACGAGGTGAGGCTGCTGATTGTCTATGTCGCACTGCCTCCGCCTCTAAGCTCACAGCTAAGGGGGTCAGCAACTGCGAGACTTTTCTAATTCTATATATATATATATATATATATATATATATATATATATATATATATATATATATATATATGGAGATCTTTTATGGTGTTTGTAGTTTAAAGGTAAAAATCCAACGCTCCTCAATTAAAGATACCTTGTAAAAGGTACTTAAGCATTGGTATAGGTACTCAGGGATAGTTTGAAGGTGAGGGAAGAGGTAAGAGGAAGAAGATCACGTAAAATGAGATGAGCCATTAGCGTATGATTAATTGAGTATTAATTATTTTAAACTTAAAAAATAGATTAATATGATTTTTTAAAGCAACTTTATATAGAAAGTTTTTGCAAAAATACGCACCGTTTAATAGTTCAGGAAGCGTGCTCATGGAAACCGAGAAGTTTTTTTTTCTCTCTTCCTGTTGATTCGAACTCAGCCTCAGATAGGAAGGGTAAAAAGATAAATTTGCTAGTAGAGAGAAAAGGGCAGAATTGTCCCAAAAATTAATCGATACCGCCTTGGTACTAGTCCATCACAGTAATGTGTGGTTTTCTAGATTTGTCATTTGCGTGGGACCGATGTTATTTATGTGGTTTTTCTCTAGATTTACATTTTGTTGACAAGAACACTGTAAAACTCCTCCTTTAATTATCCATTATGTTATTTCGTTGTTCTTTTGAGATTTATATTTTGTTTCCAAGAACATGATGGGTCAAAATATCACAGAATATTTTCATTGATTATTGGATTTACATTTTATCCCCTAGAAAACATGAACTCTAGGTAAAATTTATATTCATCTAGAAGGAGAATCATAGCCAACACCTCATCTCACTCACTGATCATCAATCAAGTCAATTACCAATAGTTGATCTATTCAAATATTTATGATGCTTGCCTATGCACTTCTATGTACGTGTTAATTAGATCTTGCCAGAGCTTCTCCCTCGAACGTGTCTCCTTCCTGGTGCACCTATTCAAACCATAGAAGAAGAACAGAGGAGGAGATCTCATTTTAGTCCCCTATCTAAAGGAATTTGTGAACTACATAAATAACTAATCAACTAGGTACGTAAAGATCTTACCCTATGCGCTTGCATCTTGCTTTCGACCAGCCGATCTCATCTCCTCTTCAACCCTCAGCCATCCCGATGCTAGCAATTCTCCCTCTGTCTCCTTCCGGTGTAAACCCTATAACAAGAACGAAGGGGGAGAAGAAAGGAGACCTGAAATTCGATTTCCCTTCTTGCCCTATAGATTGATGCGATCGAGTAAAACTTCGAAAGATTTACTTTGTTTTCTGCCGGCACTTCTTCCTCTGTGTCTTTTTGGTGTAAACCCTAGAACAAGAACGAAGGGAAAGAACAAAGGAGACGCTGATCTTCTATTTCCTTTTTCCCATATAGATAGATCGGAAGATTTACTTTGTTAAGGATACCAATCCCTATCAAACGATACCGATACCTATAAAAAAAAGAACAATCACATGGAGCCAGGTATTTTATTCACATAAAATACCCTCAATTTACTATTTAATTACTCCACTGCCATCAGTTACGATAATTTTATTCCGTACCTTGTCACTCCCTTGATCAACGGTCCATATTGCTCCACCTTCAAATACCTCTAAGTACCTTGCAAACACCATAAAACTTCTCATATTAGAAGCCTTTTCTCCACCAGCCCTACCTCCTCGCAGATGAAGGGCCATGCCGCCCACACCACTGATGGCAGTACCCGTCTCTGCCTGCACCATGCCAGGCCTTGAGTTCCTTGCAGCCCCCATCTTGTGCCGGCTTCACCTCGCCACCTTCCATCTCCTGAGCGTCTCTGACGCCTTGGTTTGCCTATATTTAGTGTTTCCTTGCTTGGTCAGTGGAGGTTTACCAATGTGTAATTTTTTCTGTTAGTGTGTGATTAAACATGCATATTTTCTATTCATGCATGTTTGCAATTCAATGCAAGAACGAACACACCTAGGTAAAAAATCATTTGTTGACATATTATCATGGGAAAAATTACTATTATTTTCGCTCCAGCAAAACAAGCTCAATATATTACTGATTAAAAAAATACATAGTAGTAAAAAATATTACTACCGGATAGATTACCCACACGATAAATGGGGTTGAACAGGTAGTAATTATTTTACCAACAACTTATAGGACTAGAGAGAAATGGAGGGGTTGGGGGGGAGGGGGGGGGGGGTTGGGAAGGGGGTAGTGGGGAGGGAAAAAATTACTTAGCACGAGGACTGGAAAGAGGTGGTAATTTTTTTACCGAGGGTCGGAGGTGCCACGGGGCAAAGTTATGGCCAGGAGGGACGCACGAGGAGAGGAATGATACTGTAATATACCGTGTGTTATGTGCTATTTAGCAGTACCGTATTTATCTTTGCTACCGCGTGTATCAGCATCGTGTCATGGGACTAGTATCTGTATTGTGGTTATAGGGTAGTTGGTTTGCTTATTTTCCAATGACGCACCCTATCTAGTGATCTGGTACGTTGGTGTTGATCTCTCGGAGAATTATCAAAGTGACCTTGAATCGTTAGTGAAGAAAGTAAAATATCATTATCAACATCACACCTTGTCGTCAACGGCCAAATCTCAGTTGACTATCTAGCCAGTTATTCCTCCACCGCCTCCAACTCAATCTCCACCGATCAGTATGGCCAACAGGACAATTCAGGACTATTTCATTCCGAACAGCAGCAAAGTCCTGAAAGAACCGACCATCAATGTCAGGCTGAAAAGTTTGAGCTAAAGCAAGCACTTATAAATTTGGTTACCCACAGTCCAGTCCATTCTAAGCCATCTAAAGACGCCAATGGACACCTCCACCAATTCTTGGAGGTCCGCAACACCTTCACTGTTGTAACGTCCTGAAAATCGTCTTAATTAAAAATTATCGTGGGTAAATGGAAGTACAAGAATATACTAGAAAATTTTTGTTTGAGAAAAGAGTTTGAATAAAATTTTGAAATTTCCAATACTAAAAATCCCGAGTTTAAATCTTTAAATAAATACTTGGATGCTTTTATATTCCAGGGGTTTTGTGGGAGTATTTTAAGCGTTTGAGTATTTACAATAAAAAAAATTCTTTGTGTTTCGTGGTGGCATTTACTTCTGGTAAATTCCCTGTGATTTAATAAACTCTCTGAAATTTTCTCGGATTTTTCGGAGCTAAGAATTAATTTTAATTCAATAAAGATCACTTCAGTAAATTAATTAAAAATAAAATAAATTCCTTTTCTTTTCCCCTGTTCGGGTCGTTCCTGTTTCAGCCCTTTAACATCTCTGAGTTCAACTAGAACTCTAGTTTCCCCTCCTCCTCCAATATTGTACCGACCCCGGACTCTTGAATCCCCAGAAAGGTTCGATTCTGAAAACCTCAAAATCCAGAATCCGAATCCTCGGATATATCCGACTCCTTTATAAAATATCCCGTCTCGTTCTATTTAAATCCCCTTGTTTCCACCTAGCCCAACTCTTGACGTAATATTTGGATTCTCCAAATATTATTATATTCTGAGTTTTCGCCCTATTTCAGTCCCATAAAATAGTCTCCTCAACTCCTTGATCCCTAGAAGACTTATACTATTCCGGATACCTCTGTAATCGATCGATAAAATATCTGTCGTTTTCCAAATCCCACCAAATATTCTCCTTCTCAAATTCCCCAAATATTCCTCGAGAAAATATTCTTTATTCTCTGAATCCTACAAAATATTCCATTCCTGGACCCCACTAAATATACTTTTGTTTTCTAAATTCGTCCAAATATCCTTCGATCCCCAATATATATATATATATATATATATATATATATATATATATATATATATATATATATATATATCCTCGTACCCAGATAATTCCAATGTTCCGAATATTTCCGAAATTTCTAAATTCTGGAACACGACTCAGATTCCACAAGTATCCCCAAATTCCAATTTTTACGAAATTGGAATTTTCCGGAAAAAGACTCCTATTTTTTCTTTCCAATCTTACCCTTTTATTTCTTTTTCTTTCCCTTCTCTTTCTTTTTCCTCCCTTCTTTTCTTTTTCTCTTTCCTTCTTCCTTCCCCTGGTCTCCTCTCTTCTCTCGGCCTGGAGGCCGAACCAGGCCCGGCCTGCAGCCGCTCCGCCTGGCCCCGGCGCCGCGCCTCCCCTCGGCCCGTCGCCACCGCCGCCCCTGCCACCGCGGCGCTCCACCCCGGCTTGGCCCGCTGCTCCACGGGCCCAGCCCAGCGCTGCCGCCGCCGCCGCCGAATCCGGGCGCAGCTAGAGATGTCCAAATGGGCCGTGCCCCGTCGGGCCGGCCCGGGCATGGTGCTACAGTAACCGTGCCGGGCCAGCCCGGGCATGGTTGGCCGTGGGCCGTGCCGGCACGGCCCGAGTAGCCGTGCCGTGCCTGGGCCGGCGGTACGGCACGGCCCGTGGACTGTAGCAGGCCGGCACGGCACGGGGCACAGGCACGGGCACGGGCACGGGCGCGGGAACGGGGCACGGGCCGGCACGGCCCGCCCGGAGGGTGGCGGCGGAGGCCGCGCCGCCGTGGCAGGCGTCTGCGGCCGGCGGAGGCCGAGGCAGGCGTCGGCGGCCGAGGCCGGGGAGGCGCCCGGGCGCGGAGGCGCCGGCGGAGGGCGCTGGCGGAGGCCGAGGCAGCAGCCGGGAGGAGGCGGGCGCGGGAGGAGGCGGGCGTCGGCCAGAAGGAGGTGGCCGGGAGGAGGAGGCGGCGGGCGGAGGCGGAGGAGCCGAGGCGGCGGGAGGAGGCCGAGGAGGCGGAGGAAGAGGAGGAGCCGAGGCGGCGGGAGGAGGCCGAGGAGGCGGAGGAAGAGGAGGAGCCGAGGCGCCGAGGAGAGGAGGCCGGGAGGAGGTTGAGGCTGGGTGCGTGCGGGAGGAGGAGGCAGGCGACCGTTGCACTGACATCTGCCCGTTGCGACGCTGATGACCGTTTGCTACAGTGTTCAGCCGTGTTGGCCCAGTAAAAAATTGATACGTGTCCCAACGGTCCGAAATAACGGCTAGATTCAAAATCTAGCCGTTGCATGACAAAAAAAATCCGAAAAAATATCAAAAAAATCCGAAAAATTGTGAAATTTTTTTCTATAAATAGGGGAACCCCCAGCCACATTTTTGCTCATCCAAACCTCCCAATCTCTCCTCTTGTGCTCTATTCTCCTCTCTTTTGCTCTCTTTGCTCAAAATTTTTAATTTAGACAAAATTTTGTCTAAAATTCAAAAATTTCCCACATTCTCATAGGTAATAGCTGTAGCGTCCGGTGCTCTTGCAAGGGTAAAAAATCCTAAATTTTCTTCTTTGTTCGTACTATTTTTTTAATACTAATTTTCTCTATTTATATTGCAGGATGGATCCGAACTACCCGACGTTCCAACTGAGCGACTTCGACCCGAGCTATCTGTCGATGTCGCAAGGAGACAACTCCGGGTCGGCTCCTACACCGCAAGAACATATGGAGGAAATACATACGGCTTCACAAGGATCTGGAACTGCGAGCGGGAGCCTATCAACGGCAACCGGCTCAAAGAGATCAAGAACTTCCTCCGCCTGGCAACATTTTGATGAGATCAAGGAGACCGCCGCGGATGGAAGGGAGGTAAGTTACGCGAAATGTAAAATTTGTAAAACTAAACTCTCTGGAAAATCTTCTGGTGGAACAGGGCATTTGAGGCGGCATGCTGAGGCGTGTGCGAAGAAGCAAGGTTACCAGCTAAGACAGCAGCAACTGGTACTCAATCCGGACGGTACAGTACATTCATGGGACTATGATCCTCAGGTAGCACGAGATTCCCTTACCCGTTTAATTGCTAGACAGGATCTACCCCTAAATTTTGGTGAGTCTCCTGCATTTGAGACTTACATTAAAACTGCTCATAATCCTAGGTTTCAAGGTGTTAGTAGACAAACTACAACCCGGGACTTGGTGAATATTTACAACCAAGGCCGGGATAATATTAAACAATTATTTGCTACTTGCACATTTTCAATTAGTATCACATCTGATATTTGGAGTGGTAGGGCTAAGGAAGACTATATTAGTGTAGTTGCTCATTATGTTGATGATGAATGGGAACTACAAAAAAGAGTAATAGCTTTAAAATTAATTGATGTTTCACATAATGCAGAAAATATTGCTGAACGAATTTCTAGAGTTTGTGAGGATTTTGGCATCACAAATAAAATATTTGCAGTAACTCTAGATAATGCAGCTGCAAATTCCAGAGCAATGGAAATTTTGCAGCCTTTATTCAATGTTTATGCTGAATCATTTCTTTTACATCAACGTTGTGCTTGCCATGTTATTAATCTTATAGTTAAATCCGGTTTTAAAAGAGTAACTGTATATCTCGATTCTATCCGTGAAGCCATAACATGGCTGAATGGTTCTAATCCTCGACTTGCGACCTTCAAGCGATTCTGCATCGCTTCGGACAAGCATCCACGCAAGTTCCAAACGGATGCGGACCATCGGTGGAACTCGACTTATTTAATGTTGAAACATGTCTTGCCTTACAAAGATATACTAACTGTTTTTTTGCAGTCCAAGAATGTTGTTACCAGTGACGGGCAACCGCTACTGACAGAACAGTCTTGGCATGTTGTAGAAAGGTTTTATTACTTTCTTGAAATATTTTATGATGCAACTGTTACTTTGTCTGGTGTTTACTATCCAACTGCTAATTTAATTTTACATAAAATTTTTGAGATTGCCACTTTATTAAAAGAATATGAAGATGACCAACTACTAGGATTTGCAGTATATAACATGAAACAAAAATATCTTAAATACTGGAGGAACATTCCATACTTGTATGCTTTTGCATTTATTCTTGATCCTAGGGGTAAAATACGGGGGTTTCTAAATATTTTGAATCTTTATTGGGATACAATGAATATTGATTACACTAACTACTATTCTGATTGTAAGACAAAATTGTATGAAGTATTTCGAAAGTATGAAACTAAGTTTCAGGGAATTCGCGTGCAAAGAGCCCCATCCGTCCCTGGTCCCAGTAAGAAGAATTGAGTGGGGTCCGAATTTGGGGTGGTTCCTCTTCTTCTTCGGAAGCACCGGTGTGGAAGTTCGGCCTGCAGCAAGTCCTGCACACGCTTCACTTGAAGCTCTTGAGCTGTCCACCTACTTGGGACAGCGACTCGATCAACCAGGAAGATCTCAACGTTCTCAATGGTGGAATGATCACAAGACCCAAATATCCCGTGCTCTCAAAGCTAGCACGGGATGTGTTCACGGTGCCTATGTCTACGTATCATCCGAATCGGCCTTCAGTATTGCGGAAGAATTATTGAGAGAGAAGAAGAAATCTCCGCAGTGAGGGTGGTTAGAAATGCTACTTGCGGTTAAAGACTGGGAGTTAGCTAAGGAACGTGCCCAACACACCACGGAGAACCAAGATTTGGCTGAGCAGTTCGAAAATCTTTACCTACAAAATGAGGAACTAGAGTAATCTTTTTTATTTTTGAGTATTGACCTTTAGCTGTACTCTTTTTTCTTTGTCATGGTTTTCTCAAAATTGAGTTTTTACATGACAGAGTTTTTAATGAGGCAGCTGTATAATATCAAAATCAATAAAGGTCATTGCGCAATTTTTTCCTATATCTATGTAGAAATTAAATTGCTATATATGTTCTTCTATTTTGCTTATTTAAAAAATATAAAAATTTCCTCCCCTAATATCATCAAAAAATACCCTCATATTTTTTTACTCATCTTAGATAATGTTTTTACATTTTTTTTTCATATTTTTTTACCACTCCTCTAATTTTTAAAAATTTTTAAGTCTCTTTTTCCTTTTTTTACTCGTCTCTCTCAGTCACTCTCACTTACTCAGTCGGGAGTCGGGACTCGGCGCAGGCGGGGAGGCGGTGGAGGGCGGCCTCGGGGGCGGCGCGCAGGCGGGGAGGCAGCGGCGGAGGCGGCGGCAGGCGGGGAGGCCGGGGAGGCGCGTGCGGGAGCGGCGGCGGAGGGCGGAGGAGGCCGAGCGGGCGGGACGAGGCGGAGGAGCCGAGGAGGCCGAGCGGCGGCAGGCGGCGGAGGGGCGGCGCGCAGGCGGGAAGGGGCGGCGGCAGACGGCGGAGGCCAGGGAGGCGCGCGGGAGGCGGCGGAGGGCGGAGGAGGCCGAGGCGGCGGGAGGAGGCGGAGGAGCCGAGGAGGCCGAGGCGGCGGCAGGCGGCGGAGGGGGCGACGCGCAGGCGGGAGGCGGTGGCGGAGGGCGGCGGCAGGCGGCGGAGGCCGGGGACGCCGAACGCGCGGCGGCAGGCGTCGGCGGACCGGGCCGGCCTGGGCACGGTGGGCCGCCGATGGGCCGTGCCGGCACGGCACGGCCCACGACCTCGGCGTGCCGTGCCTAGGCCGGGGGGAGGCACGCGGGCCGGCACGGCACGGCCCGCTACAGGAACCGTGCCTACACGGGCCGTGCCGTAGCGGGCCGTGTTGGACCGTGCCTCTGTCTGTGCCGGCCCGGTCCTCCCGTTTGGCCACCTATAGGCGCAGCCGCCACCTGCCGCTGGCCCTATATATATCACAACTGCCTCCTCGGTGCCCTAGCCACGCCCCTAGCCGCGCGTCGAGCTCGCCTTGCCGCGTCGCCTCGTCCTGCGCCGCCGCCGCCTCCGTTTGCCTCGTCCTGCGCCGTCGCCCTGTGCGCCGCCTCGCCAGGCCGCTGTTGCCCCTGCACGCGCCCCGGCCTGCCGTGCCGCCGCCACAGGAAGCCGCCGCTGCCCTGCTCTGCTTCTCCCGAGCCGCTGCCCTGCTTCCAGTGCCCCGCCTGTAGGCCGCCCTGCTTTCCAGCGCCACCTTCACCGGGCAGCCGTCGCCAATCGTCGCCTCTGTGGCCGAAGCCCACCGCCGGTGAGCATCCTCGTAGCCGCCTCCCTCCTCCTCTACCTGTTGTCGTCGTCGTCGGCATCTACCTCTCCCCGCCGCTTGGACGATGTCGCTGCCGTCGATTGTCATCATCGTCTCCCGATCTCCCTTGTCTCACCGCGCGCCAGCAAGGTGCCATGGCAGGGATTGGACTCCTTCCTGAGGTTGACATGTGGGCCCCATCGGCAATGTCTCTCCTGTGTGGACCACACACATCAGCATTTATCCAAAATAATTATTTTAATCCAAAACTCCATAGAATATTCCAATGAATATTCTTTTTCAATTCTTTCCGAAATTCTCTCTGAATTCAATCTTCCGGAAGCCGTATCTTTTCCGTTTGAACTCCGAATCGACCCGTTCTTCTTCCTAAATTCATCTAAAATTACAATCTATGTGTTTATGTATTTTTATGTACTGTTTATTTGGAGTTCTTAGGGTTTTTATCGTTTTACGTATAGTCACGTACAATTGCCGATTTGGAAGATTGCGGAGTCTACGGAAGAGTTTGGAAGAGTAATTGAAGACGTTTTGCGATTGCAAGGCAAGTCACACGACAATCTCCTTGAGCATGTTGATCCCATTTGCGAAATCTATTTCATTTTAAAGTTATTGCATGAAATGTTTTTGAATGTCATTATATGGGTATTTATTTATTATCCAATATCCATTGATAATTACAGCTATTTTGATGTTAATATCTATACCTTGATAACCCGGGTAATAATATTGACTAGCTAGATGTTTAATTATTTATCTAGCTAGATTATTTAGGAGTTGCTTAGCCATGCCTAGAAACTATAGTGTCATTTTATGTAGGTAATTAATGACTCAGTTATGATTAATTATGGATTAATGGCTATATTTTCACGACAGTGAATCGTGGTTGGTTAATTTAATATATCAAATAAAACTTGACTGAATGGTGGGTTGTGAGCACTAGGATTGTGAATGTTGCTAGCGGTGCTCATGACAGTTAAGGACCGGTTCGCGGACTATTTGTTGCGAAGCAATACTCGTGCTAATCACAAGCCAGAATAGGTAATGGTAGGATCCAAAGTGTAGTACGTTCAACCGGGGTCCACCATGGTGTGTTGTGGCTGTGTCAATAAGACCATCATGGCTGCGTCAATAAGTCTATGTCTTGAGTGTTGGATCGTTTCCCTGACTCGGAACCCGATCAGTTCTGGCCAGAAACTGGTGGTCCAGCGGGTGGTTTCCTTGTTGTGCGGGTTACATGGAGAGACCTATCACAATTCCTTTCCGAGGTACCATGATGGTATTGAGGCGCACTGTGATGTGCTATGGAGTTGTGTCTTGTGGGTAAATTGGTACATCTCTGGCCAGAGTAAAACTGTTCGAATAGCCGTGCCCACGGTTAAGGGCGGGCCTAGCAATGTTTTCTGTGATTAGTCCCACACTATTTAATAATGATGACAAATGATGGAATTTGATGGCTCCTATTTGGAGAGTTATGGTTTGGGCCTGAACTGCGTTGGAGCGTTGTTCAGAGATGGATTTAATGTTGATATTAATTAAACTATACGGTTTTCAATGATTTTAAATGCAAATGTTTTAAATGCTGTTTTATGCAAATAAGCCATACTATGCCATTCCTTTGGTATTCCGTTGCATTACATTGCATTTTCCTAGTGTGGCTTGTTGAGTACGGTGAGTGGTACTCAGTCTTGCATTATTGCAATCTTTAGAGTGAAACTTTGCGAGGAGGAGAAGTTTGGTGTTTGGCTTATACCCCAGTTGAGTTGCTTGTGGCTTGGAGCTGATGCTACGCTAGTTGCCGTTCCGCTGCTGATTTCTTCTGTGTGAGGACTAAGTGCCTTTTTTGTAAGTATTTATCATTATTTCGTTTTGGTTATGTTTATCAAATTGTCAATTTGTGTACCTCGGCTGATTTCTGGACGAGGATTTATTGTACAAATTAGCTTTAAAAATTCTGGTGAATTTTTAGGCGTGACAACCGTTAAGGGTGTTTCGTCCAATGGTATCCGTCTTTGTCTATTCCCGTTCTCTCTAGTCGGGAAGACATGGAGTCCCTCGTCCTTTTTGGTAGATCTTATGTATCTCTTCTTGTACTAATATGTTGTTACAGTTTTCTTAGTTAATATACTTTACCTTTTTTTTTCTAAAGCTAATGTTTTGTCATCATATAACATATTTAGTCATTAATTTTTTGAATCATATACTCATTCAATTGAGAAGTTTTACGGTGTTTGCATTCTCAAAATATAAAAAATCTAATGCTCCACAATGAAATGTATCCTATAAAAGGTATTTAAGTATTGATATAGGTACTGAGGTAGGAATGGTAAAAAGATAATTTTGCTAGGAGATGGAAAATGGCATGATTGTCTTTAATATTAGTAGTAAGAACGTTGGTACCGCATCGGTACTTCATCTCCATCTACATTACGAGGTAAGTTAAAAAGATTTGCGTGTTTTTTCTAAGATTTACATTTTGTTCCTAAGAACATGATCGGTTAAAATATCACCATGATATCAAAAAAGAACATGACCTCTCGGTAAATATCACCGTTTAGTAGGTTCAGATGTAATTCATCCATAAGCTAAGTATAAATTGTTCTTTTTTATATAGATTTGCATCTTCTCCCCAATGAATATGAACATACATATTATATATTTGAGAGTATAATGTTTGGCAGTGATCGTAACCATTTGAGTAGTTATACTTGATCAGATTGATCATGATCACACACAGACCACATTCATTTGATATGTCAGGTCAACGAACACCAAGTTACCAAGACAAACAACTATCACTTGATCATATTGACCATGATCACACACACAGATCACATCCACTTGATCATATCAGTAGTTGATTACATAAATTAACATAACATGCTAGGTCAAAGTACATCAACATTCTAATCAAGTTCTTGACTAGCTAATAAACATAGGAGTAGGGTCTAACATGCAGCCTATTTACAGCAAAAGGCATGTCAACTTTGACAACCACCAAACCCACTACTTCACCACATAACACTGTCTACCATTAGCTTATTTACAATCCAACATTGGCATAAATACAACAAAAGAACCTCTTCAGCATTTTTAACATAGACGTGAAACTTGCTTCCTTGCTTGTAAGCCTTATCTTCTTAGGAGCCTCTTCATTTGTGATATGGGTGTTTGCACAATAAGACAAGAGAAGTCACATTGCAGCCTATATATAATGTTATATTCATAAGGTCAAACTTAATAACATAAATAGTTGGATTCAGGGTTCAATCAATTATTTGTTATAAGTAGTATTTTTCTCAGCCAGCTACATTAGGAAGACAAAGTCACATAGATAGAACCAAGCAACAACCATAACCAATCCACTGGAGGTCACATATGACAGAAAAACTACAACAATTGAACACTACATAAACTACGTAAATTTCAGTAGAAAGTGAAAACTAGAACTTACAGAAGGCGTTGCATTGTTGTTGGGGCTAGGTGCTGTGGATGGCATTGATGTGCTTGAGGTAGCACCATAAATAGGAGTTCCTTTGTTTTATCTAGTCTGATGGATGGGTTATTGCAAACTATAGTAAAGATATTCATGAGCCTTATAGTGCTTTTTGAAGCTTCTTCATGCATCTTGTGCTCAGCACGGTTCACAGATACTGTATAGTCATGATTAATGGCTACATGCACGTGGGTTATGGCCTTTTTTTTATAATTTCCACCTCCTGTGATGCATAAAGCAGAAACTTATGTGTATTAGTTACATGTAAAGTTGTAGTTCTACTTAGAAGGTCATGTAAGTCACCTCAAAGGAGAAGTTTCCTTCATCCAATTGCCCAACTTGTTCAGCATAAGGGCCAAGACCAGCCAGGTTTAATGTTTCTCCATGTGGCTCAAAAGCTTGTGCATAACAGGTGGCTTCAACATTCTTTAGCTGCAGAAGTAAACATGACTTAGGAAAAACACAACACGTTTATTTAGATGAAACACAAGACATTAATAGAGTGATCAAAGTACCTTGCATGATCCGTAAACTGCATAAAGACCAGGTCCCTTATTAACCTTTTTCAATGCATCTGCTTCATCTGTGTCCAATATGCCACCCTGGACTCTCTCCATGGCACATTACATCCAGGTGCAAATATATAATCTAAATACAAAAGCTGCACGGGCAAAAAAATATAATGAGTTGTTAAAATGTATAGATGAGTGTGTATAGGAGGTATTAAGCATGTAGATATGTACCCCAAGTGTAACGACCCGTTTTTCATTTCCCTGCTGGAATTCGTTTTTCTGAATTCTAACTCCTCTCCTATCCCGTTCAGCTGTGCCCCAGCTCTCTCCCTGGCTAGCCGACTGCCTTTTTTCCCTTGTGCCGAGTAGATTCCTACTCAGTTCCTGAATCTTGCCCTTTTACCCTTTGTCCACTCGGCCATCTTTTGTCGCCGAGTAAGCCCTTGCAATCGCCGACTACCTTGTTAACCCGTCCTATCTTGCCATCCCGATTGCCCTGTCCACCCGGTCTGTTTCGCAGCAGCGCCGGATTAGCGGGAAAACCTCCCGGTGTCTAACCTCTGGCGACGGCCTTGCCGTCATCTTTTCCCCGACCTGCCCCAATCCGGTCAAGCTCACGATGCTTTGCCTTATCAACGGACGTGCTATCTCATCGCCTCACCAAGTTGCCTAGCAGCCATGACTTCCACGCTCCTCCCGTTGGACGCCGACTGTCGAAGTGGTGACGTAGCCCGACCTCCACCTGCCCGCAGCCTCGCTCGGACTAGCGGACAATAACCCACCACACCGCAAGAACCCGCTTGGACCAATGGATAGTCAGAGGCTCTGTCTGCAAAGTTCCACTAACCCGTCCTTGCCACGACCTGAGTATCCCATTGCCGCTACAGTGTCTACCAACTCCACCGGCTACGCCCAATCCCTAAGTCAATCTCTGCCTTGACGTCGTGTCGCCCCAGCTAGTTAGCTGTAGCCTTGCCAGCTCAACGTGACCCCTTTTCTCTATCTATCGCCCTGCACCGCCGTGCCCTCGTCTCGCACGCCGGCTATAAAAGGCCATCCATGCCTCTTCCTTCCCCTGTTTTTGCAACCCAGCCGTCTCTGCCAAACCGCCATCACCAGCTTTACCGCTAAACTGTCATCTTCCTCCTCCCCAGCCCCCGGAGCCGTTCCTGCTCCCCGAGCTCCATCGCTGCCGCTCGTCGCATCGCCCCTGTGTTCTTCCGGTCGGAATGCAAAGAAGAAGAAGACCGAGCTAGTCTACCATCCGGAGTTCCTAACCGGTGAGCCTTGTTGCCCAGTCCGCAAGCTTAACTCAGCCGGCTACGATAAACCTTCATCCGTCTACCGCGATGTTCTTTTCCTAGTGTTTTACCTCTTTCCGGCGTATCAGTAATTATCTTTTCTGTGTGTTTAGATCCTGCACCGGCGGACGATTCAGAAGCCGTCTTCGTCGAGGAAGATCTTTCGCAGGAACAAGGCAAGTCCCTTTGACCATATTGTCTCCTATATGTGAAAAATTATGTTGTTTGCAAAATATGCATGCTTAAGTTACACTTTAAATTGATCGGCCTCGGTTTGCAAGCGCAACCGACGGACCTACCCAGTAGTCGCACTTATTTTGGTAGGATACCGATGTACTTCTTCCTTGATAGCCCCTCAAATGTCACGTTGGCGTCATATCCTTTGGGTACGATTGCTGAGTAGAATGGCTTAGCCCTGCAGCATTTGTATTGTCGTTTTGGAAACAGTGGGTTTTGCTCAACTGTTTGAAAACCCGGTACTCTGTGTATCGGTGTGTTTGTGAAATAAATGAAAGCTTGTGAAAACCTTGATGTACAGAGACAGTGCCTGTGTGGCCTGGCTATGTATTATCGATAAGGACTGTTTCCTTTGGGAATTGCATCCGAGCATTTTTACAGTGCGACCATATGGGTAGAATGGGATACCCCTGGCCGAGTAAATTGTAGGTTTAGGGAAGTCTGGTGCCGACTGGAGTGGACTCATCTAAGTTGTGGCTCGTGAGCCCTGGTGCTGACGGTGGTTGGAGCCGACCTGAAGCATTGATCCTGTGTGGATCCTTCTGCTGGCATTAGATAACCCTAGACTGGCTTTGGAAATGGCCTTGTCACAAACTTTCGATACTGGTCAGTACTCGGTGTAAGTTTCGTGTCGTATGGGTAAAGCGTGCACCCTCTGCAGAGTTTAGCTAAACTGTTTGAACAGCCGTGCCCGGGTTAAGGGCGATGTAAGGTAATTCCCATAGCGTAGATTTGTTTGCCAGTGGTTTGTGAAATGAATTGATGGGAAGGGTACCATGACCAGAGTTTGCCGAGTGGCAAACGGAAGGCCTGTGTGGCCAGAAACGGGACTGTGTGACCCGGGGTGTTGAAGCACCATAAGCAAGTGTGTAAAAAGTTAACAGGAGAAAAGTCTTCGGGTTGTAGTCAGAAGACAATAAAGAGCAGATTACCTGGTTGTAGCCAGGGCAGCGAATTTGAGCTAACTGGTTGTAGCCAGTGAAGCGAACGAGCTGGTAACCGGTTGTAGTCGGAAATTGCTAAGAGATAGCTGAGAACCGGTTGTAGCCGAGTCTCAGGGTCAACGGGTGGTCGGAGCCACTCGGGAAAGATAGCAAACCTAAGGAGTGGTCGAAGCCACTCAGGTGATGGCCAAGTATAAGGTCACTCGGTTAGTTACCGGAAGATGAAAATGGAAATACATGATTCAGTAACTATATGTGGCGAGTTGTTGAAAAGCAACTTGTAGAATGGATCGAGGCGTGAGCCTCTTTCCGACAAAATTGGACACACTAGTTTTGACAAACAAAATATTTCTAAAGGTTGTTTTCACAAATAAAACTCTTAGCCCCTTTGTCTAACCGACATGACATCTTTCCCCGGCTTGCTGAGTACGAAAGTACTCACCCTTGTTTCTATATATGTATATGTTATATTAGGTTTTAGAGAAGAAGACAAAGACCCGACTGCTGCCGAGTTCTTCCAGGACCAAGCCAACTACGAGGACTTCTGAGGTTTCAGGTCTAGTTCCCAACCAAGCCTGTGGTATCGTCGTGCTCCATCGCCGAGTAGTTTTCCTCCCCTGCTTCCGCCCTACCTGCGCTGTATCTCGCTAGTTACCATGTTTTTGCTGTTGTCCATCTGGGGCCTGTCCTGGATGGAAATCTTTGTATTATATGTACTCTGCTATGTATTTAATGTACTTTGAGTTTATATCACCGATGACTTTATGTGTATCCGACTACTGATCCAGGGATCAGGTACTGTATGCACATGGTGGGCCCCCACCGAGGTGGAGGCGCCACACCAAGGAAACATGTGGATGCTGAAAAACAAACAATTTTTTTTTCTTCTCAATTTTGTCCTGCACCTCTAGTGCCGAATTTCTTATAGTAGAAAGCATGTGCTCAGCCCAATTATATTTTTCAATGTTGTCAACATCCAAGCAAACATTGGCATATTGCATACATGGTTCTTTTGACTCTGTTGGGGCAATGATCTTGCATAAAGTAATCAACATAAAAGTTTTGATGAACTTGTTATCTGTGTTACCTCCTTGAAGAGTACTTTGTAAATGTTGCATGATAATTTGTGCACCTGATGGAACCCCAAATATGCACTTCAGTGTCTTGATAGACTCATGCTTTCCATTGTTTAAGTTAACAGTCACTCCGGTAGAAGGGATACCAAACACAAGATTGACACATTTAGGATTGACTGGAATCTGACCATTTGGTAGCTCTAAAGTGTCAATTAACACGTTATAGTGTTCTAGCAATCATACTCCAAGTTGCTTGAACAGGTCAAGAGTGAGGTCTTTCATGGATGAGGACTGCATCTTGAGTCCATCCTATGATGCAAAATTTTTTATTTCAGCACACATGGCAGGAACTTAAGGTATAAAATGTAGTGTGCTCTCTTACTCCTCATTGCTCTAGTCTATAGTTAGGGGCAAAAGTTGAAGTAATGGAAATGGATGTCTATTAGTTGGGGTAATGAGTTTAGTGAATGATAACATGTCAGTTAAATGCAAATACTTCCTACTAGTGACTCATTATCCAATGAATACCTCATAAAAGTTCACTATCATCACACCAACATGAAGGTAAGAAGTAAAATCTAAACGAAATGCTAGGACAAACGACAACAATTTCATAGCTTAACTTTAAACTTACTTTAATGATAAGGGAGTGTGCAGAATCAATTTTTACTTTCTTCTTCTTGGGTAGGTTGGCGCCAGAATTTGATTGTTTATTTTTATGGAAAACACTGGTGGTTGACCATGCAACTATTTTCTCCCCCTTCGATGTGCTAGCATCGATATGCAGATTACTTGCAGGTTAGCTGAAAAAAGCACAGAAAGGAAGGTCACTTCAGAAAGACACTCAGTGTCAAATGAACAGGTACCACTTTATACTACTGCTACAATGGTTACTCTCAGTAACATTTACGCACTAGGAGTTACTTTTATTGCCTTAACTGCACCCGTAATGATGGCTAGCGCAAATTTGAAAAATTTTACTAAATATAATCATAAGATGTAAACTATATTTTGAGAAATAAATACCATTCAGGATATGTGCCAATCTCTGGCCTCGCCTCTTCCTCTGTTCATGACCTCACGAAGACGGAGACAGAGAGCTCATGTTCTTTTGGGACAAAAATGCAAATATGATAAAACCTTGCAAACATAACATATGGGAGATGAATTAAGAATGAACTGACTAGTCGGTGATATTTTACGTGTTCTCCATCTCAATTATTTCTTCTTTCTACACATCGCTAATGACTTGATGGGGACGAAGAAAACATTTCTGATATGGTGTAGCTGATGGATGATTATAGTCATCAACAAAGTCTTTCACATACCACTGACCCATATTCTTGCTAAGCTCAATTACCATTTTTGCCCTACAACCACAACAAGTGATGTTTCATGCCTTTCTTATCATGTTGTCTTTCTTTACATGCTTTCATTCTCGAAACCCTTTCCTGCTACAGACAATCACTCTACCTCTCTTGTAGCATTTCTTCGTTCAACATATGATTTTCTTATGCTAAACCCTTTATCCCAAGCGTACTTGTTGTAGAAGTGAATTCCTTCATCCTCACTATTGAATGTCTTGCTCACAATTTGTTGGAACTCCAATAGATTCTCAACTGATATCCCTAGATCCCCCATCTGTATGCAAATTCTACAGGAAACAATATACACATTTTAAAACGCTCTTACCCATCTTCATTTACTTTACAAATTAAACTCTTATTCTAGTTACCAAAGTGTTATGTATAAATATCCCTAAATAGCTATTTATTAACAACCTGTCACAAGTATCCTATTTGTTTATCATTTCTTTTCATCTATACAATTGACATTAACTAACTTGTATACCAAATATAAAACTGTACAATTCATGTACTGAAAAATAAAGTGAATTAGGTGTACAAGTAACATGCAGTACACATAAAAGAATTGTGCAATGCGTAAAAATGAAATAAACTATGCAAATAAGAAATAGTTGCGTCGAGTGAATTATCAAAATAGTACTATGCCGAGTAAATACAAAAGAATTGTGAACTATGTAAACAAGTAATACACTGTGCAAATAAGAAAAATCCTTGTGGACTGAAGTATCAACCCTTATCAGCGGTAATAAAGGGGATTATTGAACTCTGTATAATAAACCAACTACGTAAATAAGCATAGAAGGTCTTGCCCTACGCACTTCTGTTCAAACCCAGCCTTGGCTGTGTCGAAACACTCGATCATGCTAGCGCTCCCCCTCAACCATGCCTCCTTCCAAGTGCACCTTGTTCAAAACCCTAGAAGAAAAAAGGACGACAAGAAAGCCATTCTAGATTTAGTCACTTATCCGTGGCAATACGAAGGATTTGTGACCTACGTAAACGACTAATCTATGTAAATAAGCATAAGGGATCTTACCGTATGCGCTTGCGCCTAGGCATCGACAGGATCTTGTCTCTCAATCAACCTTCAACTAAGCCGGTGCTTCTCCCTTCCAGCGGCAGGCAAACCCTAGAGAAGGAATGCATGCAGGATGAGAATAAAAGAGATGGAGAAGATAAACGAATGATCTCCTGTGCCTTCTTAGGTGCAAATACTCATCGATTGATAGGTACTGATGCGAACCGTCAAGGTATTCACCATAACACAAAATGCCCACAATTTATTAATTACTCCATTACCATCAGTTACAATATTTTTCTTTTCATACCTTACCCCTCTCTTGATCAAGGATTCATATTGTTTCACCTCTCAGTACCTCTACATATCTCGTAAATACTATAAAACTCCTCCATTCACTTTATTAAAAATATAAACATACGAAAGCTTTTTTTTCCATATTAACAAGTTAAGATTTTGAATTTTAACTGTACGAACTGCAGGCGTGGGTATCTTACTGGGGTCGCTTTCTACCATAATGCAAGAGGTGGAAACTTCATATCGCCGTTATCAAATGATGCCGTAAGATCTTATCAGGATGTAGAAAATTCTGGATCTGCTTCAACTGCACACACCATCAATTTTGGAAGAGGGCGAGTGGAAGACGACGGATACAGATCAATATTAAGACAATATGCGAAGACTTGATAGTCCAGGTCGTCGAATGTATTATTTTTTACTTTTTGTGTTACCATTAAGTACATTATTTATCAGTGCTGTCCCTGCTCGTCTTCATATACGACTCCTTTGAACTGAGGAGAGCTCAGCTAGTTCAAGTGGCCGACCAGAAACACATAGTTCATCTACCCATGCCTCCTCACAGAAGTGCAGCAGTGGCTGCTATGCTCGCTGCATTCGATGAACATATTTGCTTAAGGATGCTATTGCTCATCAGCACAGTGGTTGCTGCTGAGCCCCTCGCGGCTGGGGCAAAAGCGCAATGCCAGGACGCCGAGTGCGGCGGCGTAGACATCCCTTACCCGTTCGGCATCAGTTCAAGCGGCTGTGCCATGGCGCCTAGCTTCGAACTCGACTGCAACGACACCGCCGGGAACGGCGTCTACAGGCCTTTCGTCGGAAATGTAGAGGTCCTCAGCATCTCCCTCCAGTTTGGTCAGGCCCGTGTGATGAATCACATATCTTCTTCCTGCTACAACCGCACGTCCCAAAAGATGGACCCCGCCGACGAGTGGCAACTGAACCTGACGACCACGCCGTACAGGCTCTCCGACTCCTTCAACAAGTTCACAGTCATCGGGTGCCGGACACAGGCGTACATCGTCGACCAGTTTTACGTGGGCAAGTACATGAGCGGTTGCGTGTCCGTCTGCCGGCGAGGTGACTTGAGGAGCGCCATCAACGGCACCTGCGCCGGGATAGGCTGCTGCCAGACAAACATCTCGACAGACCTCAACTATTACCAGGTCATGTTCGACGACAGGTACTTCAACACGTCCGGGATCTACAACCGCACCCCCTGCAGCTACGCGGTGCTCATGGACTCATCTAACTTCACGTTCTCAACCACCTACCTGACTTCACCGGAGTTCAATACTTCCTATGGAGGCCAGGTGCCGCTGGTGCTTGATTGGGCTATCCGAACTGCCAACAGCTGCGAGGAAGCGCAGAGAAATCTCACGTCTTACGCGTGCAAAGGCGACAATAGCATCTGCCTCAACTCCACCAACGGACCAGGATACATATGTAACTGCAAAAAGGGATACCATGGCAATCCCTACCTTCAAGATCCCAACGGCTGTCAAGGTATATTTGCCTATAACCCATCATAGGCAAAATTTTGCAGTAGGAATTAAACCACCTATTATTAGTGTTAATATATCTCATTACGTGATATATTGCATGTTAGGAGGAGCTATCCATACTGCAGTGCACACCCTATTTCGTCCAAAACAACAAACACGTTAGACGCATGAGGGCTAGGGATGGGCGCGGGTCAGCCCAATGGTAATACGTGGCCGGCTCTAGTTAAACTAGAGCCGGCCACGTATTACCCGTGGGTTAACCCGCACCTATCCTAAATGAGGGTTGTAAACAATTCAGAAGAGAAGGAGATGTCTGAGTCTGCATGTTGAGATCACGCGCACCCTCCGCGGAATCCGTTGCTGCATGCAAGAAAACTACTCTGATTGTGAGGCTGTTTTTCTATGAGAAAGAAATCATGCATCTAATAGTTACCGGTGCATAAGCCCTTTTGCATACAGCACCCGACGCTAGCGCTCGGATCGAACACCCAAGCACTAGTCGTCCATATTTTTTCTACTTAATATATGTTTTTCAGATTTCTGATTCTTCTTTCACATGTCAAAATTTGTACTGCTCTCCGATTCCTTTTGAGGTTCCCAAATCTTTTTCAGATGTCAAATCTTTTTGGTATCTTAGAGCTTTTTTCTTCCATCTTTTCACTTTTTTCTGATTTACTAGATATTCAACTTTTTTCTAGAAACTATCATATGTTTCTACTTCTTTCGGTTTTTATTTTTAATATTTGACACCGTTGACTTTTGGATATACATTTGACCATTTGTCTTATTCAAAAATTATGTAGAAGTATCCAGAAATATAAGTCATGTTTAAGTATCTTTAATGATAAAACAAATCATATCAAAATAAATAATGATTGCATATTTTTTTAAATAAGACGAATGGTCAAATATATATTTAGAAGTTAACGGCGTCAAATATTAAAAAATGGAGGGAATATATTTTTTTAAATATGTGTAGGGGACAATGGGTGAGCGTGTGCCACATTAGTCAGGAGAGTGGGCCACACGCTAATTAGCTTTGCTTCATGCTATTCTTTACTTTGTAGCTCTATATTGTTCTATTGCACTAGTAGAAAAACCATTTTCGTAGACGGTCAAAAGAAGTTTCCGCCAGGCGGGCCTCCTAAGTCACCCGCCTACAAAAATCAATTTTGGCGCTAAAAAAAATTACCTACTGCCACCCCATCTGCTACCGCCGCCGCTGTGGACAAGCCACTACCGGCGGCCGGAGGGGCCATGCCCCCTTTGTTGCTGTCGTTGCAGCCACCCCCTTTGCCGCCGCCAGCCACCTCCCCTCCGGCTAGATCTGGGAGAGTGAGGGCGAGGGGGCTGGGAGTGGCCATGGAAGAGCCGCTGTCACGATCGCGGTTGCCGTCGCCATTGTCGCCATTTCCTTTGCCGCCGCTGGCCTCCTCTTCTCTAGCCAGATCTGGGAGGAGGAGAGGAGAGGGGAGTGGAGGAGCTGCCGTCGTGGTTGCGGTCGCCATTACCGTCCTTGAGGTCACATCGTCATGGTCATGGTCGTCGTCGCCGTCGCGGGCCTCCAGTCGCTATCCCTTTGCCTCTCGAGCCCGCTGGCTTCGGATCCTCAGGCGGCATCGGCATGGTTGACAGTAGTGGCAGAGCGGTGGGCGGGAGCGGAGGAAGGCCGGGCCGGCCGTGACGCGGGGCGTGGCGTGCGGGATCGATGGGGAGGGTGAGAAGTGAGGGAAGGGATAAAGCATGCTAGCTGTGAGTGTGGCTGGGAGATGCATCCGGACTGGCCAATTAAAGTGTTTTTCGTTTTTACGTAGACAGTGCTCATAAGGTGTCGCCTATGAAAATTGATTTTCACAGGCAGTACAGGCAATTTTCGTAGGTGGGCCATGACCGGGGACCTCTTTGTACATTTTTACAAGTGCGATTTTTTCAACCCGTCTGTAAAAACAAATAGGAGGTGCTTGCAAAGAAGGTTTTTGTAGTAGTGTTGTATTCTACTCCTTCCGATTTTTAATGTTTGACACTGCTGACTGCTAGACATACATTTGATCATCATCCTATTCAAACGTTAACGGCGTCAAACATAATAAACCGGAGAGAATAATACATTGTTCATGGTATAACCATATATTTTCTTTCTAATGTCTCCGTATTTGATTGTAGATATTAATGAATGTCAAGATTCTAAGAATTACCCTTGCCATGGAGAATGCCATAATAAACCTGGCGATTTCGATTGTACCTGCCATGCTGGTAGCCGAGGAAATGCAACTATTCCTGGAGGATGCCGGAAAGACTTCTTACCTCTAAAAGCACAACTGGCAATTGGTAAGGCACACATTATTCCAACTCAGTGTCGCTGCATCTTATGATCTGCTCGATCTGGACTTTCCAATAACATCACTGTCAAAAAACCGATGTCAAAGCACTTGGTTAAACCTTTTTTTTCTAATGACATATATTCGTTTCTCTAGGAGCTATTGCCTGTGTATTGGCTGGCATGTTTGCTTTCCTGGGATGGGAAGTGATTCGGCACAAAAGGAGCATTAAAAAACAAGCTTTGTTAAGACAAACTGATGAGTTTTTTCAACAACATGGAGGCCAGCTATTGCTAGAAATGATGAAAGCAGAGGGCAATGTTGGGTTCACTCTCTACAAGAGAGGGGAGATAGAGACTGCCACAAAGAACTTCAACAAGGAACACTTCATCGGTGAAGGAGGATAGGGAACAGTTTACAAGGCAGTCTTAGACGGAATTGTTGTTGCGATAAAAAGGTGCAAGGAGATTGACGAGTGTAGGAAGATGGACTTCATGCATGAGTTAGTCATACTTTGTCGTGTCAACCATCCCAACATTGTTAAGTTGCTCGGTTGCTGCCTACAGTTTGAGGCACCCATGCTTGTCTATGAGTTTGTAGAAAACAGAACATTACAGGAGTTGCTTGATCTTTAGAGGAGTAAGAGGTTCTGTGTCACGCTGGGAACCCGCCTAAGGATCGCAGCAGAATCAGCTGATGCTCTTGGGCATCTCCACTCATTGCCACACCCTATACTACATGGTGACGTGAAGCCGGCCAACATCCTTCTCGCTGAAGGATTGGTCGCAAAGGTGTCTGACTTTGGATGTTCAACAATTGATGAGAAAACACAAGCTGTGCTCAAAGGTACACCGGGGTATATTGACCCAGAGTACCTGCTTGAGTATCAGCTCACAGCCAAGAATGATGTCTATAGCTTTGGTGTCATTCTTCTTGAGCTTCTAACTGGTGAGAGACCATTGTCAAAAGAAAGTAAGACATTGGCATCAATGTTTCACGAGGCTATGGCGGAAGGCACATTCCTTGAGCTTCTTGACAGTGAAATAGCAGATGAAGCCAGCATGGGAGTGCTCCGTCAGGTTGCAGTTCTGGCGATTCAATGCTTGGCTCTTCCAGGTACGGCAAGGCCGGCGATGAGTCAAGTCGCAGAGGAGGTCCGCCGACTAGCACTATCAGATAAGATGCAGCAATGCCCACAGCCGGCACTGGTGCTTGAGGGTCTCAGCTTTTCAGTGATGGGGAGCACGGGTACAACTTCCTTGATGTACACAGAGGGCAATAGCAGCGGAGTTTATGATCTTGAGAAGAAAACCGTGATGAGCACAGAATTTGCCAGATGATCGATTGAGCGTGTGCTATATTGATCGCCTTACTTGTATGTTTGTACGCTTGTGTTAGGTTTGAGCGTTCTTCAACACTTCTGGAGGTGGAAGAGCTAATCTGTGTATGTGTGCACTTCTGGAGGTTTGAGTGTTCTTCGCATAGTGATGTGTGCACTATGTGAACGTTAGTCGTGAGGAATAATCGCAGGATCCTGCAAGACAATTAATGTAACGCTATAATTATGTACCGAAGACATTATTAGCAGAATTAGGAAGAAAACCCGCACGCGTACGTGTGGGTATCTTATTTGATATTTGATATTGCTTAATAATTTATTACTCTAAACATGTGATTGTTTATGCGTGCACGACATTTTCTTGAAATATTCTTTGATTCTGTTTTAAAGTTTTAATCTTTTTGGTTGGTACTGCTGGTTACAATTTTCTAGTAAGTGCCATAGGAAAGCATATAATTCTAAAATAAAATTAATTAAAATTGTGGAACCTTGAATTTATAAGAAAATATTGTAAGGCATTTTGACTTTCTTTAATTTTAACCTTTAAAGAAAAACATAGCAATATCTACAACACTAAATTAATTTTATTAAATCAATCATTGAATATATTTTGATAGTATATTCTTTGTGTTGAAAAATATTGCTACGTTTTTCTATAAATATGGTCAAACTTAAACAAGTTTGATAAAAGTGAAAATGTCTTATGATATGAAACGAAGAGAGTATGTTATTATTGTGAATACTTTATCTGTTTATTTTTTAATCGTGCAATTTGTATGGCATAGTTTACTAAATTAGACTAGGGCCATATGTTTCTTTTTCTTTTTTTACATTTCTAGCATATTTTCTTTTTGGAGATTCTGAATATTTATCATTAGGCTTTGCGCTCACTCCAGTGTGATGTTTGAACTTGCACCTTTTTTCAATCTGTATTTTTTTATCAATTTTGACTTTAATCTCTTTCCATACTCATTCTGTTAGTTGAACGTTTAATAGCTATGATGTCACGTCGTGATAAATTTATCCCAGTTAAAATTCATTGGGTAAATGGAATAATAGAATTGTAATAAAAGTTGAAGGAAAATCTCAAACAATAAAATACGTTCAAGAAAAATTCGAATGTGGGTCGGAGTATTTTCTTAAATTCTCCATGCTCTAAAACGTCTCCCCAATTTTTAGCACACATACTAATTTTAAATCAACCACAACCATTTTCAGAGTTTTATAAAAAGAAAAGTTAAAATAAATCCCCCTTTCCCCTTCGGGCCAAAACCATCCCATCTCCCTTGCTCCCTCCAGCCCAACCTCTACTTCTCCCTCCCTCTCCCTCTCGGGCCGTCTCCCTCCCTAGCCTGTTTCGGCCCATGCTGTCTTGCTCCATCGCCTCCACTCCGGCCTACCTCCTCGCTCCCGGCCAGGCGCAGGTTTCTCGCACCCTTGCCTCCGCCCACGCTGCTCGCCATCCCACTTGGGCCGGCCTTGCCACAGCCCAACAGCAGTAGGCCGCCTCCTCCCTCTGTCTCCCCTCATGCACGCCTTGGCCCGCCAGCCTGCGTGTAACAACCCTAAAATTTGCTAAGTTTTAAAACCATTTTTATTTTTGTTAATTTTGAAAATCACACGTTGAGTTTTCCATTTCGTTCAATCTTAAAGTCGTTTTTCATTCATCGTATTTGTTTCTCTTTTTATTTTCTTTTATATTCCTCAGAAGTGCAAATCTATCTATCCATCCATTCCAAAACCCTCGCGGTCAGGTCTACAATACTATTGACATATCGACGCATCCCTCTCAAAATTGCTGATCCGTTTTTTTCCGTTTCGATCTATTTTTCCTTGACTTGGCCCGCTTTCCTTTCTTTTTCCTTCTCTGTTCCTCTTTCTCTTTTGGCCCAGGCTAGCCCAAGCCAGCCCAGGCCAGCCCATCGCCTCTCCACCACCTTTGCTAATAGGCAGAGTGCTGCCAACACCGTTGCCGCTTCTGCCTTTCCTCGTCAAGCAGCTGCTTGCCGCTGCATCACCGCCCACGCATCGTCTTCATGCATGCCAGCCGCAATAGAAAACTCCAGTACCAATCCAAGCGAGGATTTGAGCCAATCCATTTCGAAATCCTCTGTTCGAGTTCACCACTGCCATTGCTTCCTCATCCTCCACCTTGTCCTCCCTCTACAAGCCTTTTCGTCGAACATCGCCAATAGTCAGGAGGAGCACTAGCACATCCCCTTCAATCTCCCGGAAGCCACCTCGGCCTTAGCGCCACCATTCGTCATCACCGGAGCCGAGAGTGCCGAACCCTAGTCCCGGCCGCCTATGTTCAATCCCCAAAATTCATCACTATTGTCGCATCTCATCCAAAATTGAGGTGGCCATCGTCATCCCTATGCCAAACTCTCTGTTTCCCCTTTCCTTCCATCACCGCCCCGCCGCTTGCTCGTCGGAGCACCGCCACCACAGAATACCGCCACCACAGAATACCGCCACTGCCTTCCTCTGTCTGCCGCCACCAGCCTCGCTGCTGGTGTTCCAACCTCGGGAACCTCGGGAATAGGGTCGCCACCCCTAGGGGACCCCGGAACCGGTCTCCTCTCACCACCTCGCCGCCTCTCCCGCCGCTGGTGCCATTGAACCGCCATCGAGCTCCTTGAACCAAAGAAAACCGATGAACCAACCTTTTCTCTTTAAAAGAAAATTCACAAAACCCTTTAATTCCTGGTTCAATCGGTTCAGTGACCGTTTGACCTCAAAATCAAAATCCGAGACCTATTCCTGACTCTTTGAATTATTCCAAATCCATTCGCGCCAGTTTTGTCATGATCTGAGCATCCGTTGACGCAACCCTAATTTTAACCCTAGGGTTTGCCGCTTGCGGCGACTCCGAAAAATTCCCAATTTCCTCCATAATTCCTGTTTTGATAACTCATGCACCTTTTGGGTTTTCATGTATTTATTTGGAGTTATTTGCTTATTTATTTTTATTTGTGTATTGATAGATCCCGTCGCAGCAGATCCGATCGAGGAGTTTGAGTTCGAAGCTGATGCGTACGTCTACGCAGCCGTAGGAGGAGACGAGTGGTACGACTACACCGATCTCGAAGGCAAATCAGGCATCCTTTGAACAATAATTGAACCCAATTTGATCTAGGTTATATTTTGGGTAGAGTACTACCTTGAAGTACTTAAATAGGATGCATATGTTGATTTTCTAAAGTGTTTCAAAATAGTGGTTACCATTTATTCTATGTTTTTAAATATTGCCATGCGTTGATCTTGAGCCTGTCATACCTTTGATAACTCTAGGTTAATCCTGCTCATTATTAACATGTTAAATATTATATGAAATTTTCATTATATGTGATGGTTTAGGAGGTACTATGGTTTATTTAAATTTTTTATGGACATAACCCCCCCTTGTGTCAGTATAAGTAACATAGTTAGCACCCATCCGCACCATCGAGGTATTTGGACCCAGTGTATACTGCTCCAGTGAATTGAACTTCTACAGCCTTTCGGTGAATTGGCATTTTAGGCTTTAACATGTGTTATGGCCACTAAGTGAGGTGAGATTGTTTAATTATGTGAGTGTAGGTGCTGCGGTGCCCTCTGCGGTCTTTGAGGATTGTGTGTTCCTCCTAATCTTGCAATAGTGGGTGGACGAGCCATCGGGTTGGTGCACACTCTCACAAAGGCCAAGTTGAGGCCAACAAGTACCTTGTCCTTTAACCCGTTAGGCAGAATAGAGATGAGCTTGGGGCAGTATTACACTTTGTTATCTTCAGCCTGCCTAGCTATGGATATCGTGCGGGTAAAGCTAGGCAAATGCTGCAGAGTCATTTGGTATTCAAATACACCATGCTTCTGGTTAATAGAGATATGTCTATGGGTGAATTCAGAGTAATGGCATCAGTAGACTTGGAAGAATGGTTTAAATGGGAGTATAATGACAAGAATTGTTAAACCCTTTAAAAGTAAACTTGATTATGAAATGGGATGTTTGTGAACTATTGGTAAGGTTTAGAGTTAAACCCATTCCCTTCCTTGTTATATCCTGCATAGTATAAGTTTTCCTGCATCGCTTGCGGAGTACTTGTGTACTCAATCTTGCATATTTTGGGCTTCAGCTGGTCAGGAAGAAGTTGCAGGTGAAGTCGAGGAAGCCGTCAATCCCCAGGACTGGGATGAAGATGAAGGCTTCGATTTCTAGGTCGACTCTATGGTCAGGCCATTCATGTGGTGCAGAGTTGCGTCTTTTGTTTGTATGTGTATGGCCATAGGCCCGTCGTGTGCTGTGTTGAGTCTGGGTTGTAATAGAACCTTGTCAGTTTGTGTAATTAATCAAAGTTTTGTTTCTGTATCATTCTACGCATAACTGAACTTCCTAGATGGTTACGCGTGTTGTGGGATGTTTGGACCCCCTCCAAACAGTCCCCACACTGCTGCCTTCTCTCGCCTGCCCGGCCTATTTCCCTCACGTGTGCCCTGGAGCCACTGATAGGTGGGTCCCACCTATCAAGGTCGGCTTCAACCTCCAGCCGCCTCGCTCTCTCCCTTCCTGGAGATCTCGCGTCGTCCTGCCCCAAATTCCGCCTAACTCCGCCGAGTTCATTCAAATTGCTTGAGGGCAAATATTTCCCTTATCCCCCTCATCATTTGCCCCCTTTATTTCACCTTCAATCACGCATTGAATCGATCGGAATGGCTGCCCATTCTCCGGCTGCATTGATGGCCTCCTCGTCTGAGTTTTCTAGCGCAATTCCCCTACCTGCTAGGCCTATAAAGAAGTAGTTTTCTCCTCCTCTTACTCCTTTTGCCGTCGTTCGAAGCCGCCGAGCTCTCCCGTCATCTCCTGGACCTGTCTCCTCTCTCCTCCTCATCCGGTGTACTACGGCCGCCCCTTGCTGTCAAACCAAGCGCCGCCGGACTACGCTGCCACCGTCCTCTAGACCGCATCGTCGAGCTTGACCCCAACATCACCTCCTCTTCGCCTGACAATCGCCGGAGCCGCCTTGTCATCGTCAACTAAAGCAACGCTGCCGTTCGAAGCTCCTCGCCACCCGTTGTCACCGTCGTCCTCTCACCACGCTGCCCTCGCTAGTGAGCTCCTTGTGATGTCCTGCCCATGTTGCGGCCCTCGCTAGAGTTTGCCGCTGCGCCGTCGAGCCTCGGCTCCCATGTCGTAGGCGGTGGACGCCATCGTCTTCTCGCGTGGCTGCTAGCGGTCCTGCACATCAGCCACCCCGTTGGCTGACATGTGGGCCCGCTTGCACTGCATCACCGTTGATCGTGGCCGTTGGATCTTGGCGCCCGATCTAGGCCGTTGTCACGCCCAGAAATTCACCAGAATTTCCAAAGCTAATTTGTGCAATAAATCATTGTCCAGGAATCAGCCAAGGTACACAAATTGACAATTTGATCAACATAACCAAATACGAAATAACGATAAATACTTACAACAGAGGCACTTAGTCCTCACACAGAAGAAAACAGCAGCGGAACGACAACTAGCGTAACTTCAGCACCAAGCCACAGGCAGCTCAACTGGGGTATAAGCCAAACACCATCTTCTCCTCCACGCAAAACTTCACTCTATAGATTGCAATAATGCAAGACTGAGTACCACCCACCGTACTCAACAAGCCACACTAGGGAATGCAATGTAATGCAACAGGATACCAAAGGAAAGGCATAATATGGCTTATTTGCGTAAAACAGCATTTAAAACATTTGCATTTAAAATCATTAAAAACAGTATAATTTAATTATTAATCAGTATTGAATCAACCACTGAACAGCGCTCCAACGCAGTTCAGGCCCAAACCAAAACTCCTCCAAACAGGAGCTATCCATATTCCATCATTTATTTTTATTAATGAGTAGTGTGGGACTAATCACAGAAAACATTGCTAGGCTCGCCCTTAACCGTGGGCACGGCTATTCGAATAGTTTTACTCTGGCCAAAGATGTACCAATTTACCCACAAGACACAATCTCAACATCATGTCAGCCATGCGTCGCGATACTTGAAAGTACCCGAATAGAGATTGTGATAGAACCCTCCATGTAACCCGCACAACAAGGAAGCCACCCGCTGGACCACCAGTTTCCGGCCAGAACTGATCGGGTTCTGAGTCTGGGAAATGATCCAACGCCCAAAACATGGACTTATTGACGCAGCCATGGTGGTCTTATTGACACAGCCACAACACACCATGGTGGACCCCGGTTGAACGTACTACACATTGGATCCTACCATTACCCATGCTGGCTTGTGGTTAGCACGAGTATTGCTTCGCAACAAGTAGCCCGCGAACTGGTCCTTAACTGTCATGAGCACCGCTAGCAACAAACACAACCCTGGTGCTCACAACCCACCATTCAGTCAAGTTTTAGTTGACATAGTGAATTAATCAACCACGACCAAGCGTCGTGAAAATATCACCATTAATCATTAATTAATCAGAATGAATTTATAGTTTCCCATATAAAATGACACTACAGTTTCTAGGCATGGCTAAGCAACTCCTAAATAATCTAGCCAGATAAATATTTAAACATCCAGCTAGTCAGTATTATTCACTCAAGGTATCAAGGTATAGATAGCAATAACCAAAATGGCCATAAATATCAAGGAATATTGGCTAGTAAATAATTACCCGTAATAATGTCATTCTAAAGCATTTTATGCAATAAATTTAAAATAAAATAGCTTTCGCAAACGGGATCAACATGCTCAAGGAGATTGTCGTGTGACTTGCCTTGCAATCGCAAAACGTCTTCAATTGCTCTTCCGAACTCTTCCGCCGACTCCGCGATCTTTTGAAACGACGATATACGTAACTACACGTAAAACAATAACAAACCCTAAGAAACTCCAAATAAACAATACATAAAAATACATAAATAAGTGAATTGTGATTTTAAATGAATTTAGGAAGAAACGGGTCGATTCGGACTTCAAATGGAAAAGATATGGCTTTTGGAAGATTGAATCCAGAATGAATCCGAAAAGGATTGGAAAAGAATATTCTCAAGAATATTCTCTGATTTTCGGATTAAAAAGACTATTTTGGCTGTGTACAGTACAAAGTGGGGCCTACTGGCGATGACCTAGATCACAGGGCCTGGGTCCATGGACCAGAGGAGTGATGTGTGATGAACCGGCTGGGTTGGCAGGGTGAGATGACGATGATGTGGGCGCCGATGTGACGATTAAAGCAGAGATGGCACTGGTTGACAGTTAAAAGAAAATCCGACGGCACAACAACTTAGGTGGCAGGGTTAGCGACTCCGGGGTGGCGCGACATGGTGAAGACGGTGACGACGATAGTGCCACGGCGCGGCACGGGATGAGGAAGGAGGAGGCGGCTCCGGTGAGGAGATGCCGATGGAGGAGTCCTCGACCGGAGCTTATCGGCGGTAGTGAAGAACATAGACGACGACGACGTTCGGCTGTGGGTGGGGACTGGCGGTCCTCGGCGATGCGGCAACACGCATCACCGATGATAGCGATGGACGACGGCAGGCGACGACGCCGGGTGGTGGAGGTCGACGGTGCACGACAGATGGGGTGCGACAGCGACAGTGAAACTGATGGCGCCACGGCGCGGCAAACCAGCGATGACGATTCGTTGGCGAGCCGATACCGACGAGGGACGGGCGACACGGCAGGCTATGGAAAGAAACAGGGCGCTGGGGAACATAGAAAAGATGGGAGTGGCCTAGAGCTCACCAGCGGGCGCAGGCGAATGCGACGACGATGGCCCGGCGACCATGGCGCTGGACAGCGGCGGCGGGTTTGTAGGCGACGGCGCTGGAAGCCGGGCGGCGGCATGGTGCACAGGGGAGGAGCAGGCTGAGGCAGCAGATGGGGGAAGACAGAGGGCGGCATGGTAGGGTGCTCACCGGCGACGGCTTGCAGGGGCAGAGGCGGCGACGTTGGTGGCGTCCTTCGGTGGGGATAGATGACGAAGACGGCAACGCCGAAAGGATGAAGCGGCGTCCGGCGGTAACAGAGCGGCGACCGGCCGGTGACGATGGTTCGACGACGACGAAGCCGAGTTGCCGAGCAGAGGGAGGAGGTGTGGTTTGGAGGCTCACCGGCAGCGTCTTCCGGAGGCGGCGACGGCTTCCACAGGCGGCGGCGCTAGGGGCAGAAAGGGCAGCGGCTCCGGCGGAAGCAGCAGAGGCAGGGCGCTGGCGCGGCGGCAGGTGGAGACAGCAGGGTGGCGCGACGGGGTGGCGGCGGCGGCCTGGCGGCGTGGAGAGGAGCAGAGCCGGCTAGGGCACAAGGGAAGGCGGCTGGCTTTATGTATAGGGCGACTTGGCGGCAGATTCGGCGGCGGCCGTTGCGGGAAGGAGGCGGCCTGGACCGGCGGCTGGCTTGGGCCGAGGTCGGGCGCAGGCCGAGGGGAGGCGCGGCGCCGGGGCGCAGGCCGGGCCGAGGAGAGGGCGCGGGCGCGGGCGAGCGAGAGGGCACGGGCACGGCAAGGGAGAGGGCACGGGCACGGGCAGGGAGTCCCGGGGCGCGGCGGCCTGGGCCGGGAGCGGCGGTGGTAGGCCGAGCACAGGCCGGGCTTGGAGGAGCTCGGCCGAGGAGGGGCTCGGCCCGGGCGACTCGGGGTTGGACACAGAGAGAGACAGAGGAAGGAGACGAGAAGAAAGAGGAGGCCAAGAGAAGAAGGTAAACAGGGAAAAGGGATAAAGGATAAAGGGAAAATAAAAGAGGAAAGGGAAAAAGGAGAGGGATTTTGTGAACTTTTTTTGGAACTCGGGATTAACGAGACATTTTCAGAATCGGAATATTTATTTAGAATAGAGGAGACCAAGGGGTTTTAGGATGAAACAACTATTCTGAATATTGAGGGTATATACATTCATACATATATATACATAGGTATAAATATATATATTGGGAATCGAACAGTATTTGGAAGTAAGTAGAAAAAGAATATATGTAGTGGGGATCCGGGAGACGGAATATATTGTGGGATTCGGAGAACACTTGGAGGAGATTAGGAAACGGAATATACTCTGAGAGGTTCGGGAAACAAAAGGGTAATTTCTCAGGGAGTATTTGGGGAAACCGGATCTCGGAATAATTCGGGAATCCGATAAAATTGGAAAGTATTTTGTAGAGATCAATAGTTCGGATTATTCGAGCATAATTGAACTTCCCAAGATATGTGGATATTTTGGAGATGCGGGAAATTATAATATTTTCCCAGGAACTGGAAAATGGAATATTCCGAATAAAATATTTTGGGATTAGGGAATTGACAAGGGTGTTTTATTGGGACCAGAATTTGGAGAAATCTCAGACGATTGGGGATTTGGATTCATTTTGACAAAAAAGGAGTTTAAGGGAATATCTGGGATTTATCTCAAAGGGACATATAGATATTTCGAATACAAAGGATCTCGAATTGGGAGTCCAAAGAGTTCTAGGATTTCAAAGATGAATAAATCTGGTAACTCCAAATTTAGGTTTTTGAGGTGACTTTAGGGTTCTGGAAACGACACAAAACCCTAGAGGAAAAGGAGTCAGAGTTCGCGATGAACGGGGAGACTTCAAAGGACTGAATCAGAAACGACCCGAACAGGGGGAAAGGAAAAGGAATTTATTTATATTTATTTCCTTACTTTAGTGATCTTTATAGCATTAAAATTAATTCTGTAGCTCCGAAAAATCCAAGAAAATTTCAGAGAGTTTATTAAATCATGGAGAATTTACCAGAAGTAAATACCACCACGAAACACGATGAATTTAATATTGTAAATACTCAAATGCTTAAAATACTCCGACAAAACCCCAGGAATATAAAAGCATCCAAGTATTTATTTAATGATTTAAACTCGGGATTTTTAATATTGGAAATTTCAAAATTTTATTCAAACTCTTTTCTCAAACAAAAATTTCTAGTGTATTCTTGTATTTCCATTTACCCACGATAATTTTTAATTAAGACGATTTTCAGGGCGTTACAGCCGTCCATTCCTGTGAACCCCCTCTGTGGAACAGGTTCACAGTGGACTCGTGGACCAGACTATGGACCCCACATGTCAGCGAGCCCGAGGCCTCCCCTCTCTCTCCCACTTGCTATCATGCCAGGCCCGCTGGTCAATCTCTCCACCCGAGGGCTGGCACAATAAATATCTTTTTCAACATAAAAATAATTCCACAAATTCATAAATTTCTATTTAAATTTTATTTAAACTTTGGATGGCCATATCTTGGTCATAAGAGCTCCAAATTAACCCGTTCAGGTCTCTAAATTTTTGTTAAATCATGAAGAATCCAAATATGTGATTTTCATGTACTGATTTTGCTTCTTGAATAGTGTTTTAGTCTCATTTTGTGTATCTCGTGTAGTTCCAACGTGTTGGAGGATCCGGAAGTGCAAATCAAGACGTCAGAAGACTGTTTTTCTTTGAGCAAGGCAAATCAAGCTCTTGTTGAGCATATTGAAACTCAGTTTATGTAAATTATTTTGATTTAAATTATTGCATTTCGTTTTACTAAATTTCCTCGTTCATAACTTTTTATTTAGATGTACCTATAAACCTTGTGATAGCCTTATTATTGGGACAATATTTAGCTAGTAATATGTTCTATATGTGGTGCTTAATAGTTAATTAGATTTATGCTTAGCCATGCTTAATTAGAAACAATCTAGTTGTTTAAAATGAACTAGACTTTGGGAATTACAGTGTCTCTTTGGATAATAATGGGAAATGGCTGGTTTGCCTGGACATGAATTTTATCAATTTAAAATTCCCAAAACCCTGTTTCCGACTAGGCTTGAGGTGCATGGTTGGTTCTGGTTAGACGCACCTCGGCCAATATAAGGACCGGTCTCCAGGCCTCTGTTACAAAGCATAAACCATACTACCACATGTCTAATGGGAAAGGCTTAACTGGAAGCTTAGATCAGCCTTAGGCGAAGGAACACGGATAGAGGCGGGTGGAATTTGGTTGTTGACTGGCGTCTCTGGCAAGTGAAGGTCACTGGGGGTGGTCCGTGACCGAGGTACCGTGTCCTAGGGGTTTGGCCGTAGACGGGGGTCGGTGTCGGTTCTTTTGTCTAGGATTGGCTGAGTGGAAGGTTTCGTCACGATCTTTGCTTTTCAGGTACCTTTCAGGTATCACGAGTGCAGTGCTAATGTGCAGTCAAGTATTGTGTCTTATGGGTAAAGATATACACCTCCGAATAGCCGCGCCCTCGGTTATGGGCAAGTCGAACAATGTACCCAAGTTATATGTTTCCTCTATTAAAATGGAACCATGGATAAATGGGCTAAAACTTGATGGATGACCTGGTTTGGTCTGGTAGGCCTAGTGACCTGGTTTTGTCTGCCTGCCCTGGGTTAAGGCAGGTTCGCGTGGTTTCACGACCTGGATAATAATTTTGGAGATAGACATAGGCTCATGTTTTACAAATGCATTGGTTTACCAAATTGTTTTATAAGGTTGTTTGCTGCAAAATAGTTCCAATAAACAAACTCCTTGTACTCCCCGTTGCATTAAATCTGCATATCTCTGGTGTGGACTGCTGAGTACGGTGGTTGTACTCATTCTTGCTCAATCTTTGCCCCTTCAATGTGTGAAGCTTTGAAGATGAAGTCCTTGGTGGAGTTTTGGTTTATACCCCATTTGAGCGCCTGTGATGATGGAGCCGTAGACCCGCTTTTTTGCTGTTGTTTGTTTTTCTTTTGTTGTCAACTGTCACACCCTAAAAATAACTTAATAAATAATACCTGTGAAAATATAATTTTTAGAAATTATTTAAAGATCTAAAGAAGTGGTTAATGAAAATCCCTAATAAATTTCAATGCAAAAATGGGCCTAAGAAAATTTTATCAAATACTTCTTTAATTCTTGTAGTCCCTGGATTTTTCTAGGAATTATTTGAGCTATGGAAGTATTTTTAATGAATAGAAAACCAAATCTGTGAATTAATAAATGGAAAAAGGTTTTTAAATTCTTCCCCGGGGCCATGGGCCGAATTCAGCCCATCTCTCCCCTCCTCTCTCTCCCTTGCCCGCAGCCTAGCTCGGCCCACTCCTCTCTCTCTCTTTCTTTTCCTGCCGACAGGTGGACCCCACCTGTCGGGGTCATCGTCTTCCCTGGGCCAAGTCCGAGCCCGAACCGTCACCGCCGTCCCGCGTGAAATCTGGTCGCCCCGTTCCTCCTCTCCTCAAATCGGTTGAGGGGAAATCCTTCCCTCTATCCCCGCTGCCAATCCCCTCAAAATGCGGAGCAAATCGGTTAAGATTTGAGCCAAACTCGAGCTTTCCTCAGAGATCCGCCGCCGTCCGAGTTTGCCGCCGCCATAGCCGCCTTGTCTGCCTCGGACTCTTCCAATTGGTGATGCTATAAGGACCCCTGTCCTCCCCTCCGCGTGCCGCCGCCCTCGCCCTAGCCCCAAACACCCCGGAGAGTCCTAGCCGTGGTTAGATCCCTTCGCCACCACCGCCGCTAGGTCCAGCCAAGCCGTGCCGCCACTCGGGTTGTCGCTGCCCCTCGCTGTCGGCCCTGTCGTGTTCACTAGGAGGAGCAGCACCCCGTACGCTGCCCCGTAGTTGCCCTTCACCACCGACAGCTGCCATGTACTCGAAGGACACCACCGCTTTTTCTCGTCGCTGGTGACCATGCGCCGCCCGTTCACTGCCGAGGGACCGTGAGGTAGGTTCGCCACGTTGAGCTCGTTCTTTTGGCCCAAATCGCAGCCGCTGCCGTGCCCTAGATCGCCGGTGAGCCTTGTCACCGCTATCGGTAGTCATCCATGTCATCGCCCCATCAGCCGCTGCGTCACCCCTCCGTCCCCCGCGGCCGCCAGATCGGCGCCAAGTGTCGCGCATCCATGCGCTGACCTCAGGATGAATAGGAGCCGTCGGATCTGGATCCGATCCATCCTAGCCGTCAGAACCTATGGACCGATCTAGTGGACTCGATCTACGGTGGACCGCTCTCTGATGACGCAATAAATCTCTTTTTCCTTTTCAAAATTAATTCATTATTGCGTCATTAATACCATAATAATTCCTATAAATAGTTTTAATCGATTTAAACTTCTAAAAATAATAACTATTTCATACGAACTCGGATTGAGGTCGTTCAAGTCTCTAAATTCTTTAAAAACAAAATCTATCCATTAAAAATATCCACATGTGCTATTGCTATGTGTTTATGTACTTTTTTGCTTGTTTCATTATTTGCCTATAGTTTTTGACGTTCCGAAAGAGTCGGTTTACGTCGAGGAGAGTTCGGAAGACTTTGTGGAGAAGCAAGGCAAGTCACACAGATCCACAACCCTTTGAGCATATTGATTCTATGATTTAAATCTTTGTTTTATTCAAAGGAGCATTTATTTTATAATGACATTGGGAAGGGAAACCCTGATCTTGTTGATAGCCCGTTGTCTTGATAATATGCCTTGGTACCTATAGGATTAATATGACTAGCTAGCTTAAGTATTAGTTAGCTAGAATAATGCTAGGACGCTTAGCCCTGCTTAGAAACTGTAGAATCACATAAAGGTTGTTAATCACATATGATGTCACATAAAATGATGATGGTTCTGTTCACGACGGTGGTCGTGTGAGGCTGATTCTTAATGGGCAACTAAAACATGAACAAATGGTGGCAGGGAAGTAGCGGCCAAGGCTCCATGCGGCCCAACGGTGCTAACAAAGGTGGCAGCGAGCACTGGCGGCGGTGGAGGCGGTGGCTAGATGCGACCGAGAGCTCAGCAGCGGCGGTGATGGAATCCCGTGCGCGGAGGGAAGGCTAGGGCTAGCTACGGCTCACGAGGATGCTCGGAAAAGCTCCTAGGGTCTTCGGTGGTGCTATTTAAAGGAAGAAGGAGAGGAATCTGGCTTGGGAACGATCTCCACAGCGACGGAAAGATAGGACTGGGGATTCCTCCCGAACAGACTTGAGCCTGAGCTCGTCTCAACGCGGTTGGGGCTCCAAAATTTGGGGGAAAAGGTGGAGGGAGATAAGGGGAAGTAAACCCCTCGTCCAATTTGGAAAAAGCCCACACGGATACGGTGAATCGAAGCGAGATTCGCGGCAGTAGCGTAGTGGAGCATAGTTCCTCTCTGACCCAAGGTCGGGGATGGACCTGACAGGTGGGCCCCACCTGTTAGCGGGGAGCAGAGGGGCACGGGCGGCCATGGGCCGTGGGCCGTGACGCGTACGCGGGAGGGTTAGGTGCACAGTCCTAGGCTGAAAACAACCCTAAGGCAGAGAGGGGATTTTATTTGGTTTTTCTTTTATGTAATTACTGAAATTCTTATTTTATTTATTAAAAATACTTTCCTTGCTCAATTAATTCCTAGAAAATTCTAGGAGGTAAAGGATTAAGCAAAGTATTTTCTAAAATTAAATCTAGGCCAACTTTAGTTGGGAATTTTCTCTAATTTTAATATTTTCACTCCTTGAGGCTTTTAAAATAATTTCTGAAATTCTTTTTTTCCACACAATTAATTTATTTCAGTAATTTCAGGGTGTTACACATCCTTTCTCCACTTCTTGATTTTAGGGGCGTACATAGTCGAGCCTAGGTGATGGGGATATATGTTTCTATTCGCTAGGGCTAAAATTTTCTTTCTCTTTTCCAATTCTTCTATAGAGGTCTTTGTTGCTACAAATTGGTCCCATTATGCATATGTTATCTTCCCGAAAACCCTAAAAGGGTTCCAACCCTTCTTCAGAAACTTTTTGTTCATCTCAGACTTCCATCCCTGCCATGACTTCCCCATAGTCTTCAACGCATAGTCCTTGGGAAGATCACCTGTTCCAGGAGGAAATAGAATCCTTTTCTTCAGCTCGGTCCAAAGAAATTGCTTAATCCTCTCCGAAACTTCATCCCAGTCCTTGATTGTGATTGGGACATGCTCTCTCACTAGGGCACCGCATTGATTGCTATATTTGGACAAGGATGATTCCAGTGATAGTGGTTCCCCTTTCGGATCAATCCGAGTTAGGATGTGGCTCTCGTCTGATAGCATGTTTCTGTTTCGCGCTCCCCTTCTATGTTTAGGTGTACTCTCATGAGTGGTAGGGGCCACAGTTTGTTCTGGGCCAGAGGATCCTGCCACATTCTTGACAGGTGCTTCTGGCGCACAGATGGCTTTTCATTTGGACCTTCGTGGAGCCTTCTTCTACAACACGTTACACATAAATCAGTATCGGCTTAAATACCATCTATAGTTAGTAGTGTTGAATCGGTTAAATACGTACCGCCTTTACCGGTGGCATGTACTCAGAGTCTATCGAAGGAGGGAACTCCAACCGTGGGGAGTCTAGGGACCCCCCTTTGAGGTTCGGCCAGGGGAGTTGTTCACAGGACGACTGTGGCATCGGGACGATGGCACGTAAGGGAGACAGAAGAAGTAGACAGGTTCGGGCCGCGCGGAGGCGTAATACCCTACTCCTGTGTGTATCTGCTATGTGGGAGGTGAATGTGGTTTGCTCTTACAAGGTGTTCTTCAGGGGTGCTCAGGAGCTAGCCCTGGCTTGGGAACTAGGTCTCTCTAGAAGCTGAGCTTAATGCAGAAACCGATGGAATGGGAAGTCCTCCAGGAGCCGGAATCCCCTTCCTGCTGGCATGGATCCTCCTTTCATAGTTCAAGGGGAGTCCACAGTGCCTAGCTCACATGTGAGGAGAAAGCTTTTCTAGGTACGATATGTCTTGTCGCACACGTCCGCCTGCTGAGCCACGCTGGAGTTGGTTCGACGCGTCTAGTCGTCATGTTGCTCGGCTGCTGCAGGCGGCTAGGTCATGGAGATGTGATAGCGCACGCCATCGCTGCCAGAGTGTGGAAAAACGAAGCCCTCTTAGTCAAATATGTCTGACTGCACAGGGAGTGGGCCCACTGGGGGCCATCATGAGAGTCCACGCACGTCCGAGCGGGCGACAGGCGTGACACGCCCCATCGCCTCGCCATTAATGTGGGTAGTTGGAGAGTTGACCCGCTCGAGTCAGGCTCGTGCCCGGGGCAGAGAGCTCATCGAGCCCTTTGCGCGCACAAGGCGTCGAGTTCCTTGGGGACCGAAGCTGTGGGCCCCGAGACCGGGGGGCGAGACCCGGGGCCGGGAAGTCCCAGCAATGTGCCCCGGGGACGCGACCCGGGGCCGAGGAGGTGGGTCCCGGGACCGGGGGGCGAGGCCCGGGCCGGGAAGTCCCAGCAATGTGCCCCGGGGACGCGACCCGAGGCCGAGGAGGTGGGTCCCGAGACCGGGGGGCGAGGCCCAGGCCCGGGAAGTCCCAGTAATGTTCCCGGGGACATGCCCCGGGGCCGAGAAGGTGGGTCCCGGGACCGGGGGGCGAGGCCCGGGACTGGGAAGTCCCAGTAATGTGCCCCGGGGACGCGACCCGAGGCTGAAACTGTGGGTCCTGGGACCGGGGGCGAGGCCCAGGCCCGGGAAGTCCCAGTAATGTACCCTGGGCCCCGGGACCGAGGAGGTGGGTCCCGGGACCGGGAGGCGAGGCCCGGGCACGAGAAGGTCCCCAGGACGGGGGGCTCGAGGTGGAGGCGAGCCGTCGTCGCGATTCGCCCGGGGAAGGTGCACCCGGGCCCGGGCAGTGCTCAGGCCCTAGGCACTCAGCGGGAGAACGGCCGTAGCTGGCCGCCACTTGTGCAGAATGTGGGCCCCGGGGGAGCTGACGTGGCCACAGATCCACGCGTCCCCGGGGTATGTGGGGCCCCTAGTCCCGTTTCGCCGACAGAGTCAATTTCACCGTTCTCCCCACCCCTTTTTGTCCTTTTTGGACTTGGACAAGGATCACTTGAGCTTTGATAAGAAGATCCGTTGTCCTCGGCGCCCTATGAGCTTGACGATGGACATTAGGGCACTATGGCTGCTTCTAACAATCGAAGTTCTTCCGTATCTGTGATAACTGTAAGTTACATTCCACAAAATTCACAAAAATAATTCTCAAATTTGAATGTTTATTCTCAAATTTGATCCTTTATTATTGATCCTCAAAATAAAGTAAAAAATTGAGAACAAACTTAAGGGAAAAATTGATGTCGACAGGGTTTATATAAACTGCGACCGATAGTCATGTAGTGTAATGCAAATTCACCATAATTCACCTAATTATTCACCAAAATAATTCACAATACTCCAATGCAAATTCACCCAAAAAATTCGCTTAACAATATTCCTCAAAATTCATCACAATTTCTCATCACAATTCCACAAAATTCGCCAAAATAATTCACAATATTCCCCAAATTAATTCATCATAATTTCTCATCACAGTTGACCAAAATTCACCATAATTCCCCAAAATTCACCACAATTCACCACGGTTCATCAAAACTCGCCCAAATTCCGCAAAATTCACCACAATTAACCCACATTACCCCAAAATTCACCACACAATTCACACAATATAGGAGTTAGATGGGGAGGGTACTGAGGACAACCGATGACGTCAATGGCGGCTGCGGCTCCTGAGGTCGAGGCAGTGGCGGCGGCGGCTCCTAAGGTCGATGACATGGCGGGCAGTGCCGATGGCTCCTGAGGTCAAGGCACCTTCTCACTGCTAGTCTAAGGCAGAGGGTGAGGCAGAGGAGGTCGAGGCACCCGCCGGTGGAGGTCAGTGATGGTGGCTCCAGCGACTACACGCGGTTACGGTGCGGTCGAGGCACGACGGCGACACCGGCGGTGGAGGTCCTCTCTTGACGCGGCTGCAGTGGAGAGCTCCGGCTGCGGTGAAAAAATTTGGTAGCCTACCGGTGCAAAAATTTCTAGGGTTTGTTGCTGGACATTGAAATCATCCAAGTCCTGCGAGAATCTATATAAGCCCCCGCCTGCGAAAGGGGGCAAATTAGTTGGTTCAGGTACATAAAAAACATGAGCGACACGATCAGCTAGAACCCACAATTCATCTTTGTGGCCTACATTCCCGAGGTCAACAATTGTAAGCCCGAAGTTATCCATGAACACTCCATCTGGGTGCTTGACCCATTGGCATTGAAACAACAGTATCTACCTATTGAGTCCCTAGTCGAGTTCCCAGATTTCTTCTATGAACCCATAGTATGTGCTCTTTTGCCTAGTTGCATCGATTGCTTCTACTCAAACATTAATGTTTTGGGCTACACCCTTCTTGCCCTTTGCTTTGGTATAAAACGATATCATATGATTGCCAGTAGGTGGCTGTACTTGATAGGCCACGGGTCAACCTTTTTATAATTTTTTTCTTAGTGGTTTCTTCATTTGGTATGTTTTGTCCTTCAACTATTCAGTGAAACAACGCTTGTGCATTTTCATGATCCAATCATTAGACCGTCCAATATTTTGAACTCTTATCTGATTTAGGTGTTGCTCTATGTACGGCTCTAGAATCAAAAGTTGCTGCAGGACACTATAATGTGCTTCATGCACTGTTTTGTAATCTTGATCGATTAAATCTTTTCTTTCCTTTCATCCCTTTTCCAGACAGTCTCCCCTCGTGTCGAGGTGCTGGTAAATCAATTGCCTTTCCATCTTGTAAGTAATCTATGCGGCACTCCACGACCTCATCGGTAGTGTATCCCTCTATCATCGATCCCTCTGGGTGAGCATGGTTACGCACGTATCCCTTTAGAATGGACATGTACCACTTGTATGGCCACTTCTGATGTAAGTACAATGGTCAGAGTGCAATTATCTGTGGCATGATATGAACTATAAGCTGCACCATCATGTCAAAAAATGATGGAGGTAAGCACATCTCAAGCTAGCACATGGCTCTGTCATGAATACACGAAGAGGACCTAAGTCTTTAGGATCAATGACCTTGTGTAAAATTGAGTTAAAGAAGTAACACAAACTTGTGATGACCACCTTAACATGAACTGGTTTGATTGACTTGATTACAATAGAAAGAAATACCGTAACCAGCATATGACAGTCGATAAAATTATAGTTGGACATCGATAAATCTTTCTTCGAGACTAGTCGCTTAATGTTTAATGAAAAACCAGTTGGCACTCTCACCTCATGTAGGTAGTTGCACAATGTTTTTTTCTCCTCAAGAGTCAAGGTGTAGCAAGCTGGGGGGGAGGTAGATTTTTCCATTACCTTCATCCACAAGGTGAAGCTCTGGCCTTATATTCATATTTACCAGATCTTTTCGTGACTTTAACCCATCTTTTGTCTTACTCGATATGTCCAGTAAGATACTAATAGTGCTATCGAACGCATTCTACTCTAGGTGCATCACATCGATGGCATGTCGAACCTCCAAATCTTTCCAACATGGCAAGTACTTAAAAAAATTTAATGCTTTTTAAATGGCACCTCGGGTACGTCCGTATTTTTCTTTTGCCATGTTCTCTTTTTCTTTGACTTTCCCAAAATAACCTTGATTTTCTTCGTCATTTTGAACACTACTTGCCCATTGCGGAATATTGGTGCAAAATTAGACTCTTCAGTATTGTCGAAATGTGTAGCCTTCATGCAATATCTGTGATTTGTGGTTAAGAATTGTCGGTGCTGCATATACACTAGCTTGTTAGATTCTGAAAGGTACTTATACACGGTACAATCCATGACCTTTTGCTCGCCGCCACGCGCGCCACGGCCGCATCGACCTCCGCGCCCCCGTCCTCGGTCTCGGCAACCGCCGTGCACACCTCCGCAGGGTGGTGGTGGCAGTGGCGTGTGCTCAACGAGGTAGTACTGCATCATCTTCTGAGGGTCCTCCATCTCTGGCGAGTAGAGTGGAGAGAGAACGAGAAGTGGCAAATGGGGAACCGACATCATTTCCTACTTAAAGTAAAAAAGAGGAGGGGCGGTAATAGCAGATGCGACAGATGACCGGGCGGTGGCTCAAGTACCAATTCCACTATGATGGACTAGAGGAAGATGAAAGGGCACAACTCAGGCAGACCACTTAATGAGCTACCCATGGAAACATTACTGCATAGGAGGCCCATCTAAGCGAGCACCTACAAAATTGTGTCAATCTTCATAGACGGACCTCTTAAGTTGACCGCATGCGTAAATTCCATTATCACAGGCGGATGTCTTAAGTGCCTACCTGTGTAAATGACGCATGCGGGTGTCTTAAGTCTCCACCTGTGTTAATTCTTTTTCTCAGACAGGCCTCGACCTCATACCCTGTCTTACTTAACGTAGGTGGCTGGAATTTTTGTTTGCCTGTGTTATCTGGGGGGTGTTCGTGAAAATTATTTTTGTAGTAGTGCACTGAACGCTTAGCACTTCATTTTTTATTGGCTACTTCAAATTTGAGTAACCAATCTTATACATTAAAAAATGGAGGAAGTATAATATAGGAGTACATAAAGGTGTTCAGATTTCTAGACCAATTTGATCCCACATTGCTTATTTTATCTAGGGAAACCCTTGGTCTTTTCCATAATTGAGATGAAGGAAAAAAAGAAGAGAAATATATAGGACGCGGCTACACCACATGCAGTAGCTGATTAGTCCTAACCAGTGCGCGCGCCCAAAAAGGAAAAGAGTAGTGCGTGTACCGGCCGCCCACGCCATCCACGATTGGGTTCACCGCGCCTCACAGGAAAAATAAGTAGGCCCCATGTGGCCCACGCTAGTGGGGCCCACCCCGTGCCCACCTGCATCAGGACCCTCCACGAACCTAGCTCACCCCACCCCCATGACAAGCACGGCGACATGCGCCGCCATTAATAGGAGGAGAGATCCTGAAAGAAGTCCAAAAAACAGAAGGAAAAAAAAGAGGAATCAAGGAGGAGGAGGAGCAGGAAGACCAAGGAAGAGAAGATGAAGAGAAGAAGAGAAAAGAGGAAGAAAATCCAACGGAGAAAAATTGAGAGATCAAACCTGGTTAGGTCAAAGATCTCCAAAAAAAAAAGAGAGGGCAGATCCAACTAGGCAGGTATATTTACATCCCAAAAATTCACACAGCATTTGTCTTGGTTTTTCCTTCCAACTATGCTACCTGTTCCTTTTCTTCCCTTGTACCTCCCAAAAACTTAACCAAAAGCATGACAATCACCCCCTTCATCATCTTCTCTTCTGATACTGCATCACAAAGTCCAAACAAAAATAAGAAAAAAAAACATAACTACTGATGAAAAATGTGTTAAATCTCAGAAACAGATGTGGAAACAGAAAAGTCACTTCCTAGAGAACTGTAAGTTACTTCCAGAAATAATGTACTTACTTTTAGCAAGTATTAAAGTGACATCCCAAAAAATAGGTACACAAAATTACTTCTAGCTGAGATTAAAGTAACTACCAGGGGAGATTAAATTTACTTCCCCCCAAAAAAATATTTACATATAGTTGCTCCCAGGAAAAAAGGTAAAAGTTATTTTAAAAGAGTTATTAAATCTACTTCCCTGAAAATACATTGTGTACACATTTGTTATGATAGTGTGTATTGTGATCATCATGTGAAAAAAGGGCATTTGTACCTTTATGTGACATTGTGTGTCCCTAAATGTTCCTTCTGCTCCTTGTCGGATACTGCATAAAAAGGAAAAAACTTGGCATATGTATTGGTCAATATGCACCTTATAAATAGAATATCTAACAAAACTTAGTAAAGTTGCTGCATAAGTTGATCTCATGAAGGTACCATAGATGTAATTCTATACTAAAAGTTACATCAGTGCTATGTATTATCTACATTGTCATGATGTATAAGTTACATCTTCAAAATTGTACAGAAATAAGTTTATGCAACCTGTGGATATGAACTAATTTGCAATGTCCTGTAAATAAATGCAGATATGGACCCAGATCCAATGTTTGACCTCAACAACCTCCCGTAATTTGATTACGATGAAAATGTCAGTGAAAATGCATTTTCATTCGAAGATGCTTCACTTGGTGAAAACACAAATTGGCCTTATTTCCCAATACATTCAAACGATGGCATGATTGATATTCCCCAAGTGAATTTGGATGATAATTTTGACATTGCAGATATATACAGTGCTTGTGATGTGAATGATAGTGGTGCCTCAAGAAATGTTCCTAGTACTGACCTTGTCCCCCATAATGACACACAATTGGCTTCATAATTCTCTACCCGTACAGACAACACCATGCACACTGGACATAAAACTGGTGCAACAAATGCTAGTGATGACACGCTTTCAAATAAGGAATCTAATGAAGATGATTTCAAAGTGCAATCGCAGAATATTTTATGCACTCCCCAAATATCGTACCCCATGATGTCATTTGATACAGAGGAGAAAGCAAAAAGTCACTACAACAAGTATGCGAAGCGCGTAGGTTTCTTAATCAAAGTCAGCACATCGAGAAAATCAGCCAAAGATGGGCAACGTGACAAGGTTATGTTTGTTTACAACAAATGTGGTCCAAGCACAGCAAACAACAGTAAAGTGTCTCCCTCCAAGCAAAGAAGAAGAAGTAAGACTAAAAGAACTAGCTGCAAAGCACGGATGACAGTGAAGCGAATGGGTGCAAGGAGGAAAGTAATTCAGTTTATTCAAGAACACAACCATCTACTAGTTCATAAGTTTTCCCTCAAAAAGTTCCTGAGATCACATAGAATGATACCGAAAGAAGAGAAGGATTTTATCAAAATGCTACATGGTGTCAATGTCTCATCAGGGCGAGTTATGCAATTGATGGCAGAATTGTATGGTGGGGCCAAAAATGTGCCATACACGACAAAGGACATTAGCAATTATTAGTCAAAACTGGACAACAAGTATAGATGTAGAGATCTAGCCGAAATAATTGCACATTTTGAGAAAGTTAAAAAGGATGACCCAATTTTCTTCTACAATATACAACTTGACAGAGATGATAGGGTGCAGAACCTATTTTGAGTAGATGCAGCAGCTAGAAATGCTTACAAAGAGTATAAGGATTGCATCTCTTTTGATTGCACCTACATGACCAACATGTATAACATACCTTGTGCACCTTTCATTGGCATAAACAGGCATGGCCAATCTATTCAGGTACTAATATCTGGTTTTAGCTTTATAGAACACCCATTGTCTTACCTCCATAGTAGGTACTTGTGCTGTAGAGTGAAGTTACATTTATTTCCCATTGTGGTTACTTCCATCATATATTAAGTTACATTCTGCAAACCTACTGAGTTACTTCTTGCGTGCCTGTTTAAAAAATACCTAAGAAGAAATGCAATTTATTCCTTATAGAGTTGTTTGAATATATGACATGCATAATAATTTATGCCAGAAAAGGAAGCACAACTCAAATTTTCATTTTTATACATTGTTTTGACAAAAAAAATAAAAAGAGGGAAATACTTCTACAAAACTAGTGAGCTACTTCTTGAATGTCCCTAAGTTACATTTGTATACATGTTTTACTTTCTGAAAAAAATTGTAGTTACTCATCATAATTATGTTTTGTGACATTTCAGCCGTGGTGTGGTTTCCTAAGAAATGAAAAGACAGGATCCTTTATTTGGTTGTTTCAAGCATTTCTTGAGGCTATGTAAGGTGTAGAGCCTGCTAACATAATTACTCATCAAGATGTTGCAATGAAGACAACAATAGAGATAGTTTTCCCTAGTGCTACTCATAGGAACTGCCATTGGCACATAATGCAAAATGCTTAGAAGAAAATTGGTAATCTAATAAGTAACAACAGAGAGCTTTGTGATGCTTTCAATGACTGCCTTGACAACAGTTTGACGGTGGAGGAGTTTGTGGGTAAATGGAATGCAATGTTGTCGACACATCATCTTGAGCACAATGAGCATTTCCAACACCTATGGGAGATGAGGGATTGTTGGGTCCTAGCATACTTTATGCACTCCTTTTTCCCTTTCCTCCAAACTACAACAAGAAGTGAGGGGTTCAATGCGGTGCTGAAGCACTATGTGAATCCCCAAAACAGTATATACAACTTTATTTTGCAATATGCAAAGATACAGTAAAAGATCATGGTTGCTACTGATTAGAACGAGTTCAGAGAAGAAGAAATTGTGCCTTATATGTGGTGTAGACATCCACTAGAGATGCAAGTATTGGAAGTATACACAAGATAGATATTCAATCTCTTTCAGAAAGAGTTGATGCTGCTGTAGTGTATGACATGGTGTCTAATTCTAGCAGCTCCTATAAAGTGATTTCTATCGGATACCTGATTTTGAACTATGGCACAAGGACTTACAATGTGAATGTAAACTTGTTGGACAGAACATTCACTTGTGAGTGTTGCAAGTTTCAGAGGGATGGCATCCTTTGTTGTCATGTTCTTAAGGTAAGATATCCTATTGTTACTTCGATTGTTGAGTTAAGTTACTTTTATTTACCATTGTAGTTACTTTCCCCAACACACATTGTTACTTTTGCTGCACATGACTATACTGCTAAGTTAAGTTACATTTCATTTGTATTGTAGTTACTTCCCCCAACACAAATTCTTACTTTTACTATACATAATTATACTGCTTAGTTAAGTTACATTTTATTTGCAATATAGTTACTTCTCCTGACACCCTTTCTTTCTTCCACTAACACTACTTTTGTTATAGGTGATGCAAAATTGACGGGTTTATGAAATTCCGGTGCAGTACATATTGCCAAAGGTGGACATCTATGAAAGAACCTGAATTACCTCCAGTTGATGCCAATAAAGAACAAATGAAGATGCCTTTGGGGTCCTCGAAACTACTACGGTATAGCTATCTACGCAACAAGTTTACAAAAATTGCTAAAGAAGCTGCAAACAACGAAAAGTCCTATCGCCTCGCTCTAGTGCATATGGGTTCAATGGCACATGATCTAACAACTTTGAAACATAGTAGGAAGAAACAAAAAGGTGCTACAAGTGGAGCTTCAAATGTGCCCTCGACAGCAGCTCCAAAACAGAGTGGGGAGAAGCAAAAAGGTGCTACAAGTGCAACTTCAAATGTGCCCTCGACAGCAACTACCCCTGTCGTTTAGATAAATGGACCCCCTAGTGGAAATGATCCTACCCTTCACCTTCAGATAAACACTTCCACCACACAGTGGCAAGGTAGGCCAATTTCAACAAGATGCAAGCCCGGCATCTATGTGAGGCCATCAAAGCTAATGCTGTGTAGACTGTGTGACAGTACTGACCACACAATACAGAAATGCCCTCTAAGGATCCCAAAATCTAGTTAGCAAACACAATGAATCAGATCAATATATTTTACTTTTGTAACAGTTAGTTCTGGAGTTGCTAAAGTTACACAATGAACAAACATGGGATGTTGCAGTTTTGAAAAGTCATGATATTTATGTAATTTATCTCTAAAGGCTGTCATATTTAAACATGATATTTATGTACCGGTTCAGTAAGCAAAAAATTAGACAAAAGAGTTTGTATTTTTACTGAGAGACCACATTTGGTTGTTCTTTTTACAAAATTTGCTGCCAACCAGTTACTTTGTTTTCTTTAAATGACATCAACCTGCGTGTAAATAGCTTCCTAATGCTGGGAATGTCCCTTGCTTTGAAACAATGCATTTGCTTGCCATCCACAGCTCTAGACTTCAACATGAAATAACCGCAATCCCTCTTGGTATTTTTAAAACAAAAAAAACAAAAGATATCAGATTTGAAAAATATATAGTTCAATCCATAGGAAAAAAAATGTTGCAACAAATCCATTACATACGTGTTTGATTGGTTTGGACAATCAATAAAGACAATGGGGAAGTTTTGGACAATTGTTTTCGAAGAATCCCATACGATCTCTCCCACATGATCTTGATGGATGCAACGACAAAGTTACATACAAATACTAGCGATTCATCGCCCTCATTCCTCAAAGAGTCAAGAACCTCAAATCTTTCAGCTTTTAAATTTAGGCACACTGTGAACCAATGTCCTACGTTGTCAACCAATTCAGCCATCTGCTGGAGCAGAGGAAAAAAATCTACACACACATCAGGAAGTAATAAAGTAAAAAAATTGGGAAAGTATCTTCCACATCAAGAGAAGGTGTAAAAAAACATACACAAGGAAAATAACTCAGTAAAGGTACAAAAGTAATTTGTGCACTAAAAAGATATATAAAAACATATACCACAGATCTAAGTATACATAATACCAAATTGCTTGTATTTAGGTGTCCACAGAGAAATATCTAAACGAGAGATAAGAACCTAATTTTTAAAAAAAGGGAACCGGTCAAAAAAAGGACATCTTTCGCTTACAAGTTCCTTGTGGTCAAGGCGGTCATCAGACTTACTGAATAGACTTTTGATATCGTTCCTTTCCAACTGGTTGTTGAGGAGATAGACCTGCCAAAATATAACATGAAAACTGTGTAAGGGGCTTAAAAAGATTGGGTATGAAAATGGTAAAAGTTTGTGTTTAATCACTCCTACTCTAGCAAGGATTATTTTCTTCAACTTGTCCTTGTTGTCAGCTGAGATAACATGAATTGTCATCTCAGCTACATTGTTGGACAGTAAGTCCAAAGGTTTGACAGAGTCGGCAAGATCTTTGAGCTCAACATAAAATGATCCATACTCCATGATTTTAACACTGGATGTTCAAAAAAGAGAGGTCAACGCATGTTTTCAAAAAAAAGGAAAATGCATGAGGGAGCTAAAAAAATAGATGAGCAAAGTCACTCTGTTAAACATAAAAAGTTACATCTATGACTACAAGAACTTACTTCCAAAAAGCTAAAGTTACTTCCACAATAAGACAATAAGTTGCATTTTTCAGAAAAGATATTAAGTAGTATGTAAAACTATTCTAAGATGGAGTATGCAATTTCCATACCTCTTTTTTGTTGAAGACGACCTCGATCCGTTCCTGCACACTTCATTGTAAATCTCATTTATCTGACGACTCACGATGAATTGCTTCTTGTTCTCATAATCAAAGAAAAGAGATCTTTGAAATTTTCCAGATTTGACAACCCTTTTGTTGTACTCTTGTGGGACTGGTGTTGTATCTTCCGAAGCTTTATTGGCAATTGCTTCATATGCTTCTCTCTGCACCCTTTCAAAATCTTCCAAAGCTTTTAAAGCAATTGCTTCATCTGGTTCTCTCCCCACCCATTCAAAATATTCAGTTGTAAAACTTCCATAATCTTCACTTGTGATGGTCACCTCTTCAACTGTTTCTTATGTGATATCAAATCCAAGATTGAAGGTGGGCACATCTTCTAATATGCTTGGTGTGGCCTGTCTTGCTAGGAATGAATAATCTCCAATTGCTTCCTCCTCCTGGGTTGGAGTTTTTGAGCTAGAGCTAGGGCTAACCTTCTTATTGTTCCTTGCTTTCTACAGAACAGAAAAATTGTAACATGTATATACAATAAAGCTGTTTAGGGATGTAAATTATAAATAGGAAGGATGTATAACATGAATGATGCAAATGTAAATTAAAGGGATTTTTTTGAAGTCACCTTCTAGGCGGTCTTCAGCTTTTTCACCATCTGGCAGCTATCCCTTCTTTCTGTCATCAGCATCGTCTTCCATGGCTTCACCCTCTAGGTGACCTTCTTCCTTGTTAACTATAAAAAGAGATGAAGAGGGATATGTCAACAACGGGATGCAGTGAGATAAAACTAAAAAAGTAACTTTAGGAGATTTTTTTTCATACCTTGTACATGGTTTTCAACTATTTCAACATCTGGCACCCCTTCCTTGTTTGTGTCATTACCATTATCTCCCCTGTTTTCTTCTTCTGGTTGACTTCCAGGGGTAACATCTTCACCACCATCTGTGTTCTTTTCAGATTCAGCAAGATTTTCATCTCCATCTCCATCTCTATCTTTTCCAACATTAGCATCTTCGGTGGTACCTTTTCTTTCAACCCCATCTTCAGTGTCATCATCATCATCTTCATGTTTCAAACCATCCTCGCCTTCATCTCCATCTCCATCTTTTGATCCATCGATGTCTTCACCTTCCTCATTATCACTATCATTTGTATCTTCAACTTCATCATCATTGTCTTGATCTTCACTTTCTGCATCCTCTACATAATCTTCATCTTCATCTATTTCCTCATCTGCGCAGTCATGTATTTCCTCATCTGCATCAATAGTTCTACGTTGTGTCGTCTTTTTCGAGCTCTTCTTGTTGCCCTTTGACGACTAGAACTACCTCCTACATCCATATTTCCAGCATAAGAAGCTCCTGCATCAACCTTTTCTAGACCATAAATTTCTCTCACAAACTTAGAGAGAAGCCCTAAAAAGTCATAACACATGTTATGGATAGCAGTTTCAATTCTCTTACGGTCATATAATAGAAAAAAAAAAGAGCAACCATGCTACTTATAGTAGTTAAGCAAGCATGATATGAGTAAAGTTCATCCAGATTGTATAAAAAAATAGCAAAGAAGTATAGAAAACTAATCCTATTATGCCAAATATATTATGTTCAGACAAGAACGCAAAATATACAGCAGGTATGCAGAGGATATTATTTTCATACAAGGACATAAAAAAATTCATTTAGGAAGTGAAACTGAAATGGTAGAGATGTAATATTCAAGCAAGCATAGTATGAAAAAAAATGCATTTACAAAGTAAAACACTTATGACTGAGATGTATAACAGGAAAAATTTATGAAAAAGAATACAGTCAGAGTGTGCAGAAGCTAAATCTGATCATTCATATCATTGGGCACATTTCAATTGACAAAACTTCTAAAATCAAAACCACTTCCAAACAACGGGATTTCTTCATGCTCCACGATTGGCCGAAGCTAAAAGTTCAACACAATAATTCAACAAAATAGAAAAAGAACAAAAAAAAGACATAATGTATTTGTATGAAAATAAAAAACTAAAAACGTACCGGTAAGGTACCAAAATTACCATCTGGCAATGTATCCAACTGTATAGCTTTGTTGACCATATCATTTATCCAGACGGTGGCTCGGTACCCTTTTCTCGGCACATTTATATTCCCAATGCGAAGTGAATCCAAGTACAATATATGGAAAAATAAAAATTTAATAAAAATCAAACCTACATGTACAGCATGGCATGTACACACAAAGTAGAATGCAAATATAGGGACATCCAATAAAAGTTTCAGAAAAGTAATTTGTGCATAAGCAAATTGTAGAACATATACAAAAGGGATGTAATTTAATCACAGGTAGGATGTAAAAAGGTGTAAATTGTACATAGACAGAATGCAAAGTAGTTATGGTAGAGATATAACATTCACACAAGCAGGATGTAAAACAAGTATATTCAGTGTAGAAAACTTTAGGAACTTACCACGATATACAGAAGGCAGTATTTTGTAGGACTTGACTTGGTTTTAAAAGACACAGCTTTTTGCATGGTTGAAACCACAAACTTGCACCAATTGAGCTCTTTGATCTTAAACATATCAACCATGGATGGATAGCATCTCAGGCTGACTATTGTCGCCGTGGTTGGTGCTAAAACATAAGACATGGCATAAATGATCCAAAGCCGCACATACTTCTCATCAGAAGATTTCATCTTGTGTAATATTTCTCTAAGAGTAGAGAGTGATGTTGCGTTCCCATCTTCAATTCCCATGTCAGCCAAGACAACTTTTGTCACGTGTGAATCCAACTCATAAAGCACATCTGTACCTCCTCGAGGGATACCCAAAACTCTCCTCATTGAATCTTTAATAACCTATATAACTCTGTGTCTAGGGAAAATAAGTTGATTGGTAGTAGGATTAAAGTGCTACACTACCCATAAGCAAAGGTCAAGGCGAAGTTTTGAACACTTCAACTCCAAAAAACCGGGGAAACTAGCACCATCTATTGCAGTCTTCTCATACTTGTCCATGTGAGCATACAATTTAGTAATCTTCATGGGAGAGTCTCTAGTATGCTCTTTCTACAAAGTAAAATAATTATGTCAGAGATGTAATTTTCAAGCAAACATGATGTAAGGAAGAATCTATCAAAATGTAAGATATTTATAGACAGATTGTATAGCAGAGTGAAAAATAAACAGAGTATAGTACCTTATTTCTAGGCCTTTTTGCAGAAGGATGCTCTACCTCCTCTGCATGATCATCTGCTAGGTCTCTTTTAGTACCATGTCGTGCCGCTTGCTTTATCTTTACAGAATGTAAGATAGTTATAGATAGGTTGCATATTAGACAGATTGTATAGCAGAGTGAATAATAAACAGAATGTAGTACCTTATTTCTAGACTTTTTTGCAGAAGGCTGCTGTACCTCCTCTGCATGATCATCTCCTAGGTCCCTTTTGGTACCACGTCATACTGCTTGCTTTGTCTTTACAGATGGAGCATCCTTCCTTGCCGCTTTATGTGCTTTGGACTTCATTCTAACTATCCTGTTTTCTATTGAAAAAGTAGGGGAAAAGGGAGAAAAGAGAGTCAATAAATAAACAAACACACAGAAAATGCAACTTATAAAATCATCCATCCAAAACTAGTAAAAATGCAAAAATCACATGCCATCAATGTGGTACATGTAGACCTTTTTACCACCTTTATACAATCAAAACTAGTAAAATAATTTATATGTAGAAAAGTTAATTCTAAACTTACAATTGCCAGATCAGTGGCCGATGCATTCTCGGCCTTCCCCATTAAGAAGCACATCATCTGCAACCAAATCCACCACCAAGATGGCCCCAACATCCAAGCAAAATATTACAACCTAAAATTCAATGAGTGTTGACTCCTAAACCACACCGTGTATCTCGCAATGAATCATGTTCCTCCCAAAACCGACATTGTGTACTTCCTGTTCATCCCAAAAAACCAGAAAGTGTTCCTCCTAGCAGCTCCTCCTCCTTCCCAACCAAATCCCACACAGTATGGTTGTTACCACGACGGCTAACAGCCTTAGAAGAAAAGTAACTTGCTGCTAGCGCCATTGATGCCATACAGGTAGCAACACAAAAGGACTTGCCCCCCCCCCCCCCCCACCTCGGCTGACCCCTACCGCTGCTGGTTAAGTCGTCGCCGTGCGTGCTCGGACATCCCACAAACCCTGACATCCCACAAAACGACAAAAACCCTAGACGCGCAGGGTAACTCAGATCGTTCGTGCCGTCGCCGCTGGAGCACCTCCGCACCTTTAGCACTGTGGCCACCCAAAGTGCGCCTCCACGCCAACCATGTAACTGAGGGGACGGGATGACGGGAAGCGGCGCGGAGAGCTCGATGACGCCGTAGCAGTCGCCAAGCACCACCACGAAACAAGCAAATCGCCGTCGCGACCGCTGCCGTCGACCGATTTGGGATTTGGGAGAGAAATCACCGCTCTCCCCTTCTCCGCCTCCTTCTCAGCCTCTCTCTCTATAGGGGCGCGGCTCTCAAAATTTGAACAATAACTGCAATAGGAGGCCATTTCGGAACAGATGAGGATAACATGGTGATGTGGAGAGTGCGACTGTGCGGGCGTACGGATGGACACGCGTGTTCATCTGATGCCTGTCGTTATGTGCGCACGATAGGACCATTTTAAGCACGTGCACAAATTAGATTGCACGAAATATTTAATTTGTTTTATGTTTATACATGTCAGGACCACCGGGCAACAACTTGACTATAGCACTACCAGAGATCCCCTGTTTGTTTATGCCTATTTGTGTTAATTAAGTAAAGACGAAAAAAATATTAGGGAAACAGTTCCGCTACCAACCTTGGAACATGCATGTATGATTGCGTACTGTAAAGTTGATGTTACTAGATAGCCAACTCAGAAGACGATGAAATGCAAAGACCTGGTCGTCGAAACAATATTGGATTGGACTGTGCGAAGACTTGACAAGTCCAAGTCGATGGGTGCATTCAATTATATATTAATATTACTGTTATTTTTTTATTTTTGTGGTGTGCACATAGTAGGGCCTATTATAAGTGCTGTCCCCGCTCGTCTTCATTAAGATTCCTGCTTCCTCGTGGAAGTGAGCTTGCGCAAGTGTGCTGCTCATTCATTTATCCATGTCTCACCGAAAAGGAGCACTTGTGTGTGCTATTCTTGCAGCATTTTATAAAAATATTTGGCTATTGATGCTATTGCTCTGCAGCATGGCGCTGGCTGCCGAGCCCCTCGCCTCTGGGGCAATGGCGCAATGCCAGAGCATCACCAAGTGCGGCGGTGTAGACATCTTTTACCCGTTCGGCCTCAGTTCAAGTGGCTGTGCTATGGCGCCTGGCTTCGAAGTCCACTGCAACGACACCGGGAACGGCGTCTACAAGCCATTCATTGGTAGAAATGTCGAGCTCCTCAGCATCGATGTCCAGCATGGTCAGGCCCGTGTGAGGACTGGCATATCTTCTGCCTGCTACAACATCTCATCCCAAGAGATGGACCCCGCCGACGAGTGGTATCTGAACCTGACGCGCACGCCGTACAGGTTCTCCGACTCCGCCAACAAGTTCACCGTTATCGGGTGCCGGACACTGGCGTACATCGCCGACCAGGATAACGTAGGGAAGTACATGAGCGGCTGCGTGTCCGTCTGCCGGCGAGCTGATCTGAAGGGCGTGACCAACGGCACCTGCTCTTTGAAAGGCTGCTGCCAGACAGCCATCCCAAAAGGCCTGGATTACTATCAGGTCTGGTTTGAGAAAAGCATGAACACGTCAGGGATCTACAACCAGACTCCCTGCAGCTACGCGGTGCTCATGGAAGCGTCCAGCTTCACGTTCTCAACCACCTACCTGACTTCGCCTCACGAGTTCAACAACACCTATGACGGCATGGCGCCGGTGGTGCTTGACTGGGCTATCGAGACTGCCAACACTTGCGAGGAAGCGGAGAAAAGTCGCACATCATACGCCTGCAAAAGCGACAACAGCGTGTGCAGCAACTCCTCCAATGGACCAGGCTATACCTGCCACTGCTCTCAAGGATACCAAGGCAATCCCTACCTTCAAGGTCCCAACGGATGTCAAGGTGAATTTCCCTTCACTCCCCAATCATAGCCAGAATTTTGATATTTTGTGATTATACTCAAGTATTTCTTGACATGCTAGCCTGAAATAGCTTTTCGTAGTATTTTTCGTTCGAACTTTAACTTGGCACATATAAGCTGCTTCCCTCTACCCATGAACTCTCTCTCCCTCCACCAAATCCGCCCCATCTCCTACCTACCCCTCAACCCCTACCATGAAACCGAATCATGGTCTGTTCCATTTAGCTTAATATATTGGTTTATAAATCACATGTAAAATGATAAACATCATTAGCGTATGATTAATTAAATATTAACTATTAAAAATTTGAAAATAGATCTATTTGATTTTTTAGAGATACTTTCATATAGAAAGTTTTTTGCAAAAAAGTATCGTTTTACATTTTAGAAAATATGCTAACGAAAAATGAGGAAAAAGGTAGAAGCAAGAAGCAGAAGTGGATACCATGTCAGTCGCTGTTACTTTTAAGAACCGTGGCATGACAGAGAAGCATGGTGATGGTGGTGACTGGTCACTGGTGATCGAGAGGAAGAAGACGACCACTGGATGTTGGATGTCGACATCGCTTGCCATTAATCAATCAATAGTTTTGGAAATTTTAACTAACTGATTAATAGGAAAGGGTATTTCTTAATATTATAATCTTTGTTTCAGATTCTCACCTTTTTTCCATTTTATTTTTCATTCTTTTCTACTCCCTCCGTTTCATAATAGTAGCAACTTTCTATTTTTTAAGAAAATTAAAGTTAGAGTTAGGAATGGTTGTGATTGGTTGAGATAAGGAGGTTGGTGAAAAAAATTAAAGGAGTAATGGTTATGATTGGTTGATAGATGGAGAAGTAATAGTATTTTGAAACAAATTTAAATAGTAAAAGTAGTAGTATTATGGGACGGAGGGAGTACCGTTATTTCCACTCCTCAAAATTTGCCGAATTCATTTTTTTATTTTACAACAATTTTCATCCATTGAATTTTTTATTATTGTATTGTTGTTCTTAATATATCTAGACACATTCATTTTTTTAAATAATGGTATTTTGTTAGGTTTTTCACATGGGTAGCGGGAGCATGGTTAGTGACCGTGAGAACAATGAGCATATGGACCATAAGCTAATCAGCACATTATTTCTTACGTCATATCTTTGTAGCGTTGTCCGTTATCTTCATGTAATATTTTCCAAGATGCATGTAACGTTATATTTTTCTAAAAATCTTTATAATTGACTCTAGACGTTGATGAATGCCAAGATCCAAAGAATTACCCTTGCTATGGAGATTGCTACAATAAACCTGGAGGATTTGATTGTCATTGTCATGTGGGTAGCAATGGAAATGCCACTATTCCAGGAGGATGCCGAGAAGACCTCTTAACACCGAAAACACGACTGGCAATTGGTAGGCACTTTTTCTAACTCTATGTTGCAGCATCTTATGATCCGCTTGATCTTGTCCTGGACTGTTTAAGTGTATCAATTTCAACACGTACATATTAAAGCACTCTGCTGAAAAAAGCTTTTCACTAATTGCAAATCTTGGTCTCCATAGGAGTTGTTGCCAGTTTATTGGCTGGCCTCTTTGGTTTCCTAGGATGGGAAGTGATTCGGCACAAAAAGAGAATTAAGAAACAGGCTCTATTAAGACAGACTGATGAGTTTTTTCAACAACATGGAGGCCAAATATTGCAAGAAATGATGAAAGCAGATGGAAATGTTGGGTTCACCCTCTACAAGAGAGGGGAGATAGAGACCGCCACAAAGAACTTCAACAAGGCATACATCATAGGGGAAGGAGGGCAGGGAACAGTTTATAGGGCTGTTATAAGCGGAGTTGCCATCGCAATAAAAAAGTGCAAGGAGATTGATGAGAGCAGGAAGATGGAGTTTGTGCAGGAGCTGGTCATACTTTGTCGTGTTAACCATCCCAACATTGTCAAGCTGCTTGGTTGTTGCCTCCAGTTTGAGGCACCCATGCTTGTCTACGAGTATGTACCGAACAAAACACTACAAGAGTTGCTAGATCTCCAGAGGAGTAGGCGGTTCCATGTCACGCTGGGAACCCGCCTAAGGATCGCTGCAGAATCTGCGGATGCACTTGCACATCTCCACTCTCTGCCACACCCGATACTCCACGGCGATGTGAAGCCAGCCAACATCCTTCTCGCAGAGGGCTTGGTAGCAAAGTTTTCTGACTTTGGCTGTTCGACAATCGATGAGAAAACTCAGGTTGTACCCAAAGGCACACTAGGGTATATTGACCCGGACTACCTACTTGAGTACCAGCTTACAACCAAGAATGATGTGTATAGTTTTGGAGTCATTCTTCTTGAGCTTCTAACCGGTAAGAAGCCGTTGTTAAAAGAAAGGAAGAGCTTGACATTGATGTTTCAGAAGGCTATGGCAAATGGCACAATCGTTGAGCTCCTTGATAGTGACATAGTTGATGAAGCTAGCATGAGAGTAATCCATCAGGCTGCGGTTCTAGCAAGCCAATGCTTGGTTGTTCCGGGTACGATGAGGCCAACAATGACATTGGTGGCGACGAAGCTCCGCCAGTTAGTACTAGCAGATGAAGTGCAACAATGCCCACAACCACCACTAGTGCTTGAGGATCTGGCCTTTACGGAGATGAGGAGCACAACATCCACGTGGCATGGTGAGGGCAAGACCAGTGAGGCTTATAGCCTTGAGAAGAAAGCCATACTAAGTATAGAATTTGCGAGATGATCGATATATTGTTTATTATATTAATTCCTTTGTGTCAACGTATAAGTGTGTGTTAGACTGAGCGTGGAGGAGTTGGTTAGTTGTGCGTGATCATGAACAAAATAATATTAGGTGTATTGTTGAACTAATGATTAGCATAATCTATATATCTATCTATCTATTATATCTCCACTATTATAAAAATAAATAGCGTTTTTCCTAGAGTTTCGTCTGTCGTCCCCTTGTCCATATCGCATGCTGCTTCGTTCATCTCCGATGCGTATGTGTTCCTTTCCGAATGCAGGTTTCCGTTTTTATCCTGTTTCTTATCATTTCGCTCCCGATCGCTTCCTATTCACCTCGCGATCCCAACACCAGCACCTCGGCCTCTCCTACCCATGCGCCGGGGCGCCAGTCAGGGAACCGAGCTTGCAGGGAGCATGAAAAACCAATATTGTCTGGGAAGTAAATCAAGTGCATGCATATGTTTAGATAAGAAAAAACCCACAATAATAAGAAATTACATCCAAGACAGAGGTGCCTGCTTTTGAGTGCATTCAGCCATCAATCTAAACTAACAGTACTCATTCAACAGCTAGACATGTCTTAAAATTGTTACACTTACATATGATCCTGTAAACCAGTATCTTCAAATTGCAGTCCAGACATCTGAGATCCAGCTCCATGTGAGCCAGCTTCGACTTGATGTTCTCAAGATGTTGAATGTTAGCCTGCAATCGATATTTTGACAAATTAAACTCTCAGAAAATTAGGAACAAAAATTTCACTGCTAGGTATTTCAATAATTTTCTAGGCATGTACTGAAATTCTTAGGTAGCTAGCATTCTGAGTACATTCTGAGTGCGGACAAGAATAGTAAATCTTTATATTAATCTTAAAAACCTTGCCATTACAGTGATCTAAGTGCCTATTTATAAGCCTAGGGGTATATTTATAGGTTCTAGGGTTTCATTTACAGGTAGTATTATATTATGGGCCCCTTAATAGGGACAACTACAAGGGTATTTCCGTCTTTTCCTATTCACATGCCTCTACCGGGCTGCTGGGCCGTTAAACTAGCCATCGGGCCGCTATGTGGGCCATTTCCTTAATGGGCCTTTCGGCCCTCTCAGCCGTCAAGCCACCAGCAAGGCCAGACACGCGCTGCTATGCCTAGCCTGCCGGAGTCGATCTTCGGTCGCCTAGGCCCTTCGCCTGATGCTTCGGTCTTCCCTCCTACTAGCCAGGGTTCAACCCACTCCACGGCGGCTTCACCCTACATGCAGTGCCCTTCGCCTTCGCGCCCTTTGTCTTCGCTTGACGCGCTGCATCCTTCACCCTTATCGGCCCCTCGCCTGTGTTTTGACCTTCCGGCGAGGGCTATCAGTCTTCACCACAGCGTTTCGACCGTGTGAGACGAAGGAGAAGAAGTGGGCATTTTGGCCCTCAACGCTAGGTTGCGCCGCATGTACTTTCTTGGTGGCACTACCTGTCACCACGTGTCAGTCGATGGACAATGCAGCGATTCGTCTTCCGATGTGCCACGTGTCATCCTTTCATGGTGCCATGCATCATGCCGTTAGGGACGATTTGGAGGCCACAGTGGTTCGCATCCCGGGGTGACACGCATCGGCCCGCGATTGGCTAACGTCGGGGGGCTCGCCTATATATACCCGCCCCTGGTAGCCAGCGCCGTCATTCTACACTCGTGCAAGAAAGACACTCTCACTCTTGACCAGCTTTTTCCTGCTCCTTGCTCTCCGGCTTTCCTCTTCGCCTCCTTCCGCCTTCGACCAAAAACTTTTTCAAGTATTATTGCAAATTGAAAAATGAAATGGAATTGACACATGCCTTTTTTCTTAGTAGAATCAACAGTGTGTTGCACGTGTTACATAAAAGCTAATTTTTTAAAAATATTTTTTTTAATCTTTTTTTGCAGAAATATACCATTTTTTCGAAATTTTGCACAAATATACGCTGCCGGTTTTTTAAAAATTGATAGGGAGTAAAAGTAATTTGGAAAATCGGTAGGAGTCCTACCAATTTTCCATAGGTCGGTAGGGCTCCTGCCAAGTTTTCATAGGTCGGTAGGAGCCCTACCGATTATCTGCAACACACCCTACTTTGTCATCATTTTATTCTTCTTTGGTTAAGAAAACTACATGACATTCACGAGCCGAAAGGTGCTAGTTAAAGGTGAAGCACATAGTCAGGCAAGCAGACTGGACTGCGCCGAAAGTAGGGTGTCCTGTTGCAAGGCGTGGGGAATGGACGGCACCGAAAGTAGGGTGTCTGAATAATTGCCGGATGCCGATAAAAGGGACATATGGCCATGCTCGATACTCTCGTGCATCCTGTCGACAAGCGGTGCAAGGGACATGGTGCTGAGAAAATGAGAGAAAGCTTAAGTAGGTACTCTGTAGAGTTCAAGGCTAACGAACTAAGGTTAGGAACTTCAATAGGCTTGAACACTTTGCAAATTAGCAGGCTCTATCTTCACGTGCGAACTGAGTTAGCACTAATTTGCTATGAATACTTGTGGCTTACCATAAGACAAGATCTCTAATTTACAAAGTTGTCGAACCTACTGATGTGTTGTTGGGATGCAAGTCATAACCTTATGCCATAGAGAAATGAGGTATATTTGATTAAGTTTATTTATTAGTTGCATCTTAAAGTATGTTCTCTTATGCAGCTATGATGTTCGGTGCCCCGATATGTCTAACCAGTTTGTCTTCCATTTAAGTAAGTTCACATAGTATGTGGTTTTACTAATTGAACCATGGCTTTATAGCATGCAGCGAAATAACGCGGTCAAATAGAATACCTCTAAAGTTAGAGGACGTCAACTGGGAGGGTGGTCAGTGCTCCCGCTGGGACATGCACAGCGGTGGAGGCGTCTGGAACAGCTGCTACGATGGTGCGTCGGACTGATCTACTTGCATCGGTTGTGTCGGGGGTGGAGCTCCCTGTAGCTGCGACGACCCCATGTGTGTATGTGCCGTCGACCAGTAGTCAGTCGCAAAGTAGTTTTCACCTACCTATCGAACTCCTCCATGTCTTGTAGGCAAAGTCCTCCTCGAACTGTGGAGCGTACTGTCCAAAAAGGAAGTATTGCGGTCCTATACATACAAAATAGACGGTTAAATTCATTTAGAAATACCAACGCACAATGGTAACCTCCAGTACGAAACCCTACCGCCTGCGAAGGCGAGTCCGCCCTCGGCATGAAACCGGCGGGCGGTCCCGTAGGTTGACGCGGCCGGCTCGTGGACTGTCCAGCCTCGTGTGATGACGGACCATCGAAGTGCATACCGCCGGAATGTACGGGTAGTGCCTGCTCGTGGATGCACTTGCAGCACCAGTCGACCTAAACTGAGACACGGTAACTAGCTCGACCACCTGTTGTGGGCCGTCCTATCGATGATCCTACTGAGGGCACCCAAAACTTCCTGCGCGGTGACCTGCGCACCGGACAACAATCGTTCCCGGAAAGACAACGTATGTCCGTGCGCGTCACACACGATGTCACTCTGCAAAACATTGTTGTCAGATCTAAGAACATGCAAATTACATGATTGAAAACAAGTGGCTACAGCAAGTTAGTCTCAAGGTGATGACTGACGACCTCGGGGGTCGCATCAGGATGTATATACTCAGCTTGTGGAAAAACAAGAAAGCAAACGCATCAGTAAACGGAAGGAATCACTTGGTAATAATATATACGACATTTCAGAAGAAATGACTTTACATACCTCAAACTGTCGCAGCCACACCTCTATAAGCCCGTAAGTGCTGTTGAAAGTCCTATAATGCCTCCCGATAAGCAGAGCTGGTTGAACTACAACAAACCTCTATAGGATCTCCGTCCATCAGATCGGAGTGGTGTCCACAGGAACTACGGCTTAGCCTGCAATCGATAGACCCAGAAGGAACATAACGTCCTGTAGTGTAACCGTTATCTCCCTGACCGGCATTGGTTGTATATAAAATACAATTGTATCTGTATAAACAAAAGATAAGAGTTGTATATTGAATCAAATTCTATTTTTAATATTTATTGTATATAAAATATAATTGTATATATGGAGAGAGGAAGTAAGAGTTGTATATCAAATTCAATTCAACTAGCCGGTATAAAATTGTGCGAAAAATCTCCTAGTTATAGTTTTTACATTCATGGTCACTCTTATATATGAGCTTGAGCCATACACTCTCCACACCAGCCGTTGGACGCAATCCGAGGCTAGAGACAGAGAGTTAACCGCGAGTTAACATACCTCTCGTAACCTTTGTTCGATGTCTCACCTTTGTGCTTAATAACCCGAGGTGGTTGGGTCATGCTTTGCAAACGAGATTGGCTTTGCTGATAAATGATGGCTTGGACATGCCGTCTCTCTTTGGATCTCAAGAAAAGTCCGTCGTGCTGGCGACTTGACGCGTGCCGGTGACCGCGAGCGCCGGTCCAGGTCGACGCAAAGGCCGAAGGAGTGTTGCGCGCCACGGATCGCGTGGAAGCTGCAATAGTGGCTGCGGAGACTGCAACGCTGCAGCTAGAGCCGACGACGACGTCGCCGCAGATCGAGTGGACGCACGAGCGGTGCCGCGCGAGCCGAGGAGGTCGCCGGTCACTACAGTCCACGTCACGGGCGGCACGCCAGTTGACCCGTCGCAGGATATACTTACGCGTGCTTCTGCTGTCAGTGCTGACAGGTTGGTGAAATTGAGAATTCACGACGGGCTGGCCGTGAGGGATGGTGGCCCAACCAGTTGAATGTGCTGGCCTCCGGCTGTTAAAAAGGCTTGCGACACCTTCTTTTTCTTCGACTTCAACTCTGGACTCCTTGAAAATGCTGTTTTCTAGAAACGTAGAAATAAAAAAAATAAAAATAGAATACCGAGCTCTATAAAATCCTATAGGATTCTAAAACACGAGAATACTAGAGTTGATGCCTTTAGATGGTTCGCATTAAGTAACCAGAAGGATTTCGTAGAAATTTGCATAAGATAGAGAGAGAAACTAGAGAGCAATAGAGAGAGTGTATTAGACTTCTCAAAGAAAAGAAAAACATGATATTTGAGCTCATGTTTTTTCTATAAAATTGGTGGTATAGAGGCCAATCAATACGAATTTTGGTATGCTATTCCTTCGTTCTAAAGGGTCTTATAGGAAAAAAATTCTAAGATTTTGTATCCTTCAAATTTTCCCCTATAAAAATTCTAAGATTTTGAATCCTTCAAAATTTTCTTAAAATATCCTTGTATTGTTTAACCCTTTTAATACGTAAAACACTAAACAAAGAACTAGCACAAAAAACAACTTTATACTTTTTTAAAAGATTCTTTATCGAAAATAACTCATTAACAACATAAAAATGCAAAGTAAAATCAAGAGCAAAGGATGATTCAAACTTTTTAGTTTTCCCAATTTTAGTTTCTAATATCAGAAAAGTGTTAGTATTGACATTTCTTAAATTAGTAATTTCATAATATAACACCTCACAAAATTTGCAATCATCATCATCCAAAATTAGAGATTTTAATCTTGCAATTTCAACACTTAAAATTTTAATAGTATGATCAAATTTTTTAAGTTTTTAGTACATTTATCAAGTTTATCAGCGAGATCAAAAGCAACATATTCTAATTGATTAGAAGTAAAATTTACCTTGTCATTATCGCTGTCAAATTCATCCTCATCGGAGTTTGATACGCTACGAGCAATAAAAGCTAAACTTATAAAATGCTTACCTTTGCCTATGCTTGCACCATCACTTTCAGATTCTTCATCGCTCAACTCAACTTCTTGAAAGCTTCTAGCAATTGATGTACTAGTTTGCGTTTGATGTTCTTTTCTTTATCTTCAAAGGTTGGGAGCTTGTTGTCATTCTTGTTCTTCTCCTCCTCATCTTTCTTGTTGGATCTTCTAAGCTTAGAACATTTGGAACGAATGTGGTTTAACTCTCCATATTCAAAGCAATGGATTGGGCCTCCTCTTGTTCTGTTCTTAATATTATTAAAAGCTCGAGAAAACTTATTAATAAGCAAAGCCAAGTCCTACTCAGAGACTTGTTCGAGTTGTTTATCGGATCTGGCTTTCAAAGCAGTAAGAGAAATTAACTAAGAAGCATCTACACAAAAACTTGAAGAAGATACCAAAGTAGTAGATTTAGAATCAATCCTGTGAGAAAGAATGTTAATCTCATGCGTCTTTAGTTTAGTGTAAAAAGAATCCAAGGTTAAAGTATTTATATTTACATATTCTTAAATTAATGTAACATTTATCTCCTAAACAGACATATTAAGACCATTCAAAAGATGTTAGCAATTTCGGATTATGTATTAGTAGTATTAAAAGAATCATCCACGGAATGAAGGTTGAAACGTGCAAAATAATCATCCAAAGTTTCGCTAGGTTTTATCTCAAATTTCATATAGTCATTTTTAAACACATCTTTACGTATTTCATTGATATTAGAAGAACCTCGATGAAAATCACATAGGGCTTTCCATATCTCGTAGCAGTTTCAAAATGAGAAATCCGATTGAAATGAGAGCGAGAAACACCACTTAAAATCATATTTCTAGCTTTACAATATAAGGATTAGAAACTTTTTACCAAATATCATAACCCTGAGATATAATAAATGATTGCATCTTTTGTTTTCAAAATTGAAAATCAACTCCATTAAAAACATGAGTCTTGGTTAAAAATCTATCAACTATGACGAAAACTCAAGATCAGTTAAGATCAAAAAGAGCAAATGTGGCTCTAATACCACTTGTAGGATTGAACACAATAACCAAATCTACCAGAGGAGATGAATGGTAGAAAAACCAAATAACCAAATCTTTTAGCAAAAATAAAAAAAACCCCAAAACTTGATAAACTAACCTATCAATCACAGTCTGAGCACCCTCCTATTGCCGATCCGATTGCTCGCGAATCAAAGAAACATAGCTTAAACTATTGAATTAGATCAACTTTATTACATCAAGATTTGTTTACAAACTGCATACAAAGCACTCATCTCTCTCAAAACTAAACCATAAGTTTTCTCCTCTAAAGGTTGATATATCTAGGGTTTCAACCCCTCGTCTATCTATACCCAAAATCTCTGACACAAACTAGAAATAGAACTTCTAATCCTACTAGGACCCAATCCCTCATATTCTAAATCTAATTTAATTTATCAAAATTGAATTCTTCTCTATCTTCCAAATCATATTAGACCTAGCCACAGAAGATCCAACCGAGTTGGACTCGGACTCCCTCCCGCGTGTTCCTGCCGTACCCAAACTTTCTTCTGCTACAGTACCCACTATAGTGCCTTATAGTACTTAGTATCTTTTTCTCTTATATTTTCTTCTAAATTTCTCCATGAATTTTTCGGCACTTACACACCCAATTTGTGAAGCCAGTTGCGAAGACCTCCGATACGGTGTCCATCCACTGTGTGCCACCTTGTATCTAACTTCGTCACTCGGCATCCTTGACTGTTCTGGACCTCAACTCCTCCCTAAGTTTTGTCCCAATCGTGCCGTTGACCAATGTTGGCACCAAGACAAACTAACTTTAGTCCAACCTCATCACATGGCATCCCAACTGTACTAAACCTCGGTTCCTCCCTGAGCGTGGTCCCAGTTCTCAACATTAACTAAGGTTGATCTCAAGTCACCTGCACACAAATTGACAAAACAACCGTTTCTCGACACTGATATCGCAACCTGACCCACATTAGTCACACACACTCACACCAATATCTATTAAATATATTATTATTGGTCACACACACTCACAACAGTAGTTATTTTCAAACCAATTTCTATTAAATATATTATTTATAAAGTCAATTGTTTATCATAAAATATTGATCATAACAATGATTTTATACATATGGCATATGATATACACCATAAATTAACTTGTTTTGATGGACCGTTATGTCATCCCTCCAACTAAACACTACCTTAGCGGTACACCATACATGGTGCTATACATACACTAGATATTAATTGTAATAACTCCCAGACTTGTCTTGTCGTTATGGCCAACCGTGGTTCTCTGAAATCTGAATGCTATTGCAGAGGATCGCCGTTTTGATGTGTCAATGGCTTACAGAAAATAGTCACTCCAATTTGCAGTTCACATAAAAAAACTGGAATGCATGGACTGATCCAAGGCCAAAGAAAACCAAAATTTGTACAATTTTGTCCATTTGGACACACTTTACAAACGCAACCATTGCAGGCATCTCAACAAGAAGTGCACCTGTGATAATCGAGGCCCCTGCTGTTCGCATATGTCTGAAATCAAACAAACAAAACCAGCACTCCAAGCCTCCAAGGAAACAACTAACCAATCTATCCCTCTCACTCTATACAGCAAGGGAGCAACAAATCAATCGTCATCCAATTCAAAACCCTATTCCACCGCCTTGTACAAGCAACAGAACATTGATCAGGTCATGGCTCTTTCAGAGCCTCAATAACCAAATCCCTAGCCGTGTGGAAGCACTTGGCAGAGAATCTCTCGTACACCATCTCGTACATCTGCAGGTTCATATACGCGAACCTCATGTATCTGTCAATGCATTCTTCGTATTTCTCTGGTACAATGTGCAGATCAGGATGGAGTCGATCAGAGGAGATGAATTATCGTCGGTTTCTTTATCTAACAAAGGATTGGAAATAATAACAAATAATATTAAGTTATTCTAGGGAATGTCTATTGGTCAAATGTTTTAAAAAAATAAATCCATCAAATAATTTTTTCTATATTCAAAGACCAAGATACAAACTATTAAATGTAGTTGCACATATTTATGACTGAGTTGCACAAATTTATAATTAAAGTTATATAAATCGATAACGGCAACTACTAAGTTAAAAGTACAACTACAATAAGTTAAAAGTGTAATTTAGAACTTGTTTCCCCAATCCAAAATCTTAAAGTTCCATCTAATAAACAACATTATTGTTTGACATAATTAAAAAAATCAAACGTTTGATCAATAACAAATCTGGTTATTCTAATATCACTAGAACACCAAACTAATTACCCTCATGTGCAAAATACGCAAAACAAAACTTTAACTCGCGGCTACAATACCAAACAGTAAAAACTACAGCCTTTTGATAAAATCATTAAAACTCCATCAATTCAAATCCGTTTGATATGAAACTTAAAACATAAGTTCTATACATAGCCTAGGTTCAATTTTAGCCAAGAAACACAAAAACTAACGGATGAAATTGATGGGATCTAAGCAAACTTAAATCTGAACGAAACATGACAGGCGTGCACTAAAACCTTGATTAATTAAAAACTAGCCGATGGATCTAAGCCAAATTTGGTAAGCAAAAATTAGACTTCATTGCGAACCCAACAAAAAATCAACACTCAAATCCAACGGTTAGATCGAAATCTGAAAGTAATATAAGATTAGAGAAAAACCTGCCAAAACTCACCATGCAAAATCCAAATTGAAAAACGGAATTATGGATGGTTTATCAAATCATATTTTAAAAGTGCCTATAAAAGCACCCAATCTCTCTCGACACTCGTTCTCTCAAACCCTAAAAAGAACACATTTTTCTCTTCTGTTCTCCCGTCACCTCTTCACTTTCTCTCCCTCTACCTTTAATACAATAAAGTAGACACAGCCCAATAAAATATGACTAGGCCCAACATTGGCCCAATTAACCCATGTAAACTCTCAAGCCCATCATCTATTGCAAAGTACACCGCCAGCCCAACATCATCATGTCTAAATACCACGGACCCAATTGACATAGAACTTCTCCGTTCTACGTCCTCCATCATCTTCATATGACCCAACTAGAGCATGATCATCCAATGATATCTCTCGACTGACTCTGACCTCAGAAACCGCATTCTAGTCTCGGTCCCTCGTCACTCACCATGATCACCTCCTAACTTCACTTGCGCATCAAAGATAAAGAAAACATATTCCGAAAACAAGTTCTTTCCAACTTGATTCACATTAATACAAACAATACTTGCTTTTGCTAATTATTCATCATATATGTCACAGTGATCTAACAGAATGCTAGGATGGTCAGAATAGCCACAATACTTGTCAGCATGATGCAAAGAAAGAGTGTGTGCTTACTATGAACAGTTCAATGTTGAAGCATCTTGAAGCCAAAATGTTGGTTAAGTTTTAGAAACAAAAAGATAGAAGCTTTTACTTGTGTAACATAAAGTGGGGAAATCAGTTAGGCTACCAATGATAGAAATGATTCAAAAGCTAATGAAGACTTGATAAGATAGCACCGTCTATCCCGAGTTCAGACCAAAATATAACAGGGGTGCCACTTCATTCATAACCGCTGCGAATGTGCATCTCTGGAATAGGTGGTTTGTACCCAGGGGGTAAAATTTGGGATTATGCCATTCTCAAAAGTGGGCTTCATCCAAATGCTATCACTTAAATGGGATTTAATAAAATGTCACTCTCAACCCAGGGTCTTTGCTACAACGCCATCCTGGACGATATTGCCCTTAGTCTCTTCTTCTTCCTCTCTCCAGCCACTGTTGCTGTCGTCATCGTCCTCCTCTCTACATGTCGTCGCCATTGTCCTCCCTCCCTTCGCGCCGATAGTGTTGGAGGAGCTCGCCGGTGACCACCACGTGCCATGGCCGCCGCCAATCCAATTAACCCCACGTGCACGGCTTCCTGGTTGTCACCCTCGGTGCCACGCCATCGTGGTGAAAGCGCTCTAAGTCGGTGTTCCACCGTTCCGCCGTCGCCTCCACCCCGACATCCCCGACAAGGGCCTTCACCTCCTCATGCGTCTAGCCTTGCCACCACAACGCTGTGAGGAGGCACCGATAATGTTGGGGACCTCCTCGCGCCGCGCCGGCAGCTCACATGGAAGCGGAAGCTGCGCTACGTCGACGGCGGCACGGAGGGAAGACGGCGACGGCAGCGTGGAGAGAGGACAGCAGCGACAGCGGCGTGGAGAGAGGAGCAGCGGGGAGGAAGAAGAAGAGACTAAAGGCAATATCGTCCAGGATGGCATTTTAGCGAAAACCCCCAATTAAAAGTGGTATTTTATTGAATCCCGTTTGAATGATGGCATTTGGGCCAAGGTTCGTGAGTTCTTTCACAACCCACCTCAGACCTCTTATATTTTTAGTTTAAAAATCTATATAAAAGTCAGTCTAATTTTTTTTGGTCTAGCCCTTAAATTTTATAGCTAAAAAGTTAGATCCATTACGGCCCTACATATACCTCATTTGTTTGCAGAATCAGCATCGTTTAATGCTGTTGTCCAAAGTCCTCTCACCAACGACATGCAGGTCACCGCTGACAGGGAGAAACTGTACTAATCTTGCTCACAGGTATATGTCAGTAAATATATCTTAGCAAATGCACATACAAGATTGAGTAACGGATGTTGAAGTTTATGTTGCTTATAGAAACGCTGCTACAGTGCTACCTTGTGGTATTGACTGGAGGTGGAAAAATTCTATGGTATTCTCTGTAGTACCAGTGGGGAATTTTCTCAACTAGGTGGTGCTTGTTTATAGCTTTTCAGTTATGAGTTGTTGCGGACATTTATTTCTCTATCTTCTAGACGAAATTAATATTGTACAGTGAGCCCACGTGTATTAATTTACTTTTCTCGGGTCGATGTAATCTGTTAGAAGAAACTTACTTAGTGCTCCCTTTTTTAAAAATACTAGACGTTTCTATTTTTTTTAAAGTCAATATTTAAAAATTTTAATTAATAAGTTAATTAAATATTTATACGTTTAATGTTATATACGTGGTATCATTAGACCCATATTCAATATATTTTTATATGATATTAATTTTATGGTTGTAATATATTATAGAAGAAATTAATGGTCAAAGTATAATATTAAAACGTCTTATATTTTTAAATGTTATATTTTTAAAAGCAGGGAGTAGACTACTAAACTGAATATCCCAGAGTACTTAGTGAGACGTATCAGTTTTAGTGTTGCTTGGCTTGTCACGCATTTGTGCAATCCAATCGCCAACTCTTCAGTTGATTTTGCTTTCTGTCCTGCTTGGTCCTCGCCGCGTTGTCTTATTTTAGACTTTTCTAGTGTCTCAACGACACGACCATTTCTATGCTGATTTGTTTGAAGAAAAGAAAAGGTAATCCTAGAAAACCGTGTTCATGTAGGGAAAAATAATATAGCGATCAATTATTTGGAAACTGGATGCATACGTACATACTGTCCACGAATTAAAACGCGCAATTGCATTGTGGAATCTTTCAGCATTGCTACTTTGCTACCCGGCCGATTCAAAAATTTTATATAGCATGTGACAGCAGATATGACTTCATTATCGAGTAAACTACTCTGCCAATGCCATAACTTATAAAGTGGGCTTAATTTGGTTGTTGATGTTGCAAATTACTTAAAACGAGTCACTCGTCTGGTTTTGACAAACATTGTTGTTTGTGCTATCTTTTCTAGAATGTCATGTTACTTGCTTTATTTGGAGATATGTGTTTCTTTCTTTTAATATTCCTCCATCCTATAATGCTAAAAATATTTTTGGTAATTGGTTTAGGAGAGTTGCTAGGTCCATCAAAAAGATGATTTTAATTAGAGCTTTTGTTTTATGTTGGTCAATTTGGTTTTGTCGTAATGGTGAATAATTATCTAATCCTATATAAGTTATCTTCATGTCTTTCTACTGGCTTCATTTTTATCTATGATATTACCACAGGAAGAACATAATATTATATGTAATAGTACTATAATCTTAAAATTAGTAACCAAGAATCTCTTATTCTATTATGGATGGTGTGGTACCATTAGAATTCTTAGCTATAAACTATGTGACTCTAGCAAAACTAGTTACTAGTAAAGTGAGTTGAAGGTTTGCTTCATCACCTTATGTCTTGTTTTTCTTTTTTTCATCAAATTAATTGATTATATGTCTTATAGCATAAGCCAAAAATTCACTATCATTATTAAAAAAAAATCTGGTTTTGATGACAGATTTTGTATAAACGTGCCATGAAGGCTGTTCTTCAGCCAAGTTGGAACACCAGGTCGTCTCTTTCGCAAGCATGGTTGCGCACGGCTACGACTCACAAATAATTAAGCTAGCAATATGATAATTTTATAACAATGCCCTTGCATAGATATCTTATTCTAATATCATCGGTTAAGTTTCATGTTTACATTATATATGTCACCATCAACTTGGACGAACTTGATACCGGGATCAATGTGACTAATGGAGAAGTTAGCAGCACACGATCTCGTGAGTCCCTCAGTAGACATTGGAGACGCTTACAAGTTTGATCTGATTGCTTTCCATTAGAATAGACGTGAATCTCGAAGGATTGATTCTGTGATGGCTCCCAGCCTATGTCCTAATTAACATCGTGACTGCAATTATGATGAGTTTTCTAATCGATCGGTTATAACGTTTTGAACACCCATTCCACCCAGTAAGTCCAATATAAGATGAATCATATGTTGTTGATTACTAAGAACTGTGGTTACGTTGGGTCGATTAGAAGAATGCACACAGCAACTGCATGAAAAGAACGGGAGCTAATTTATATATTTATTGATTTCCTAATCGTGTAAGCGTTTCTTGCCAAGTTGCCCATGTAGTATGGAACGTGAGCACTATGTCAACATGACATACTTCAACTTGGTAGCGAACAACCATACTACATGTTTGATGAGATTTACACATTACCCAAAGATAATTAACTTATTTGAACAATTTAGTTCTATTGTTGTGGTACGCAGGTGTAATATTTATTCTTGGTTATTTTGGGCCGATATTTTTCTGGAAGTGACAAATTATTGCTCTCGCTATCCCGTAGTACATTTCCATGACAACATGTGATGTCTATAATCACAAGTGAATTTTGGCTCACAATATATTGATATTCTGTATGTGGTGACTTCTCGCGAGTTTGCGACCATAACTACTACATTATCATAAATTGCAAATACCAAATGAAATCACAAGTTGCACAACTCCAAATTAATCTTATCGGAGAAAAGAACAAGTAAACCGTAAACGGCTGCATACTGACAAGATAATAGAACATGTCCAACAAAGATAATCAAACAGTTTAATACTAATTGCCTACATGACCACTAGTTAGAAGTGAAAGTCCTTAAATAAAAAAGGCTCCTCTGGGATGGCTTCTAACCAGCTTATGGAAGAAGAAACTTCCCACCTTGTCAAAGACCTAGCTTTTGTGAAGAGCTTCTCTGTAAAATACGGCAAAATGTGAAGATAAGCCCAAGCACAAATTCGTAAGCTAAAAAGTAGAGATAATTACTGACTTTACAAGTTATGTCGATATGTTATAAAAACTAGCACCGATATAGACATTAATAGCTGAATGCGAAAGAACACCATAAGAAATCCAAACTTAATGACAAGACCGAGACATGATATTTGTTAACGAGATTTAGTCGAAGGCTATATCTCAAGGCTCTCATTACGAGCGAGAGTCCCTGATCCAGCATAATTATATTATATCAGGGTATCAATGACCTCAACAAGCTACACCGTCGGCCAGTCGTTCCCTCACCTATGCTAATGTCACCATACAATTATATCATGTGGTCTCTCTTTTTAAGAGAGAGTATAGGATAAGAATCTAACCCTACATATATTCTAACACCTATTACAACTCTAAGACCTATTTTGCAACGGACTCTTTTTTACCAAAAGTTTTGCAACTAACTTTGTACACAAATTCGATACAAGCTCTATCCTAGAGCTGCGTCTGTCCGAGTGGCCGATGCTGCTGCTCTTAGGGAAAGCCGTTGCCTCCTCGAAGAAGCCAGCCCACACTGAGCTGCTTTATCGCCTAAATGCCGCTCGCCGAAGCTGTGCAGCGCCGTCTCACCGCTCAATGTCAAAAATTACAACTGCTCATGAAATTAGGTTAGATCTCACTGATTTGCTCAGTGTCTTGCACTTCTGCTTGCTTATCGCAATATTCCCATGGTTCTCTGCAGATTTTATTTGGGGCAATGTGTTCATTTTGCGTCCAAACCAAAGTTCATATCCAACCCCTTCTTGTGTTGAATTCAGTGTTTATCTCGATTCTTTACAAAGCATTTGGCCTTTTGTGACGATTAGCTTTGTCACAAACAAGTGAAAATTCGTCATTTCGTTCATAAGGTCATCACAGAAGGTGGGCAGAGATCGTGTTCTGTGATGAAAAAGAAGGTTTTGATCATAGATTTATGATGTTCCTTATCATCATTAATGAAACGAAAACATGATAAACCAGTTGGGTACTGCCACATGGATGACCTAATGACATGGATCTGATATCACATAACACTAACGTGGCAAAGCATTTATGACGAGTTGTGTCGTCATAAACTACTAGAGGTCCATATCGAATCTAATTCATCGGCCCATTTTAAGGCCTAATTCATATTGTTCCTAGCCCCTTTTTGGGACCAATTTGTGATGAGTCTAGCCCATTTTACGTGCAGATTTGGACCAACACGATTTCGAGCACCGGATGATCCGCTTATTTGAATATGTATCACTGGAGAAGAGATAAGAAAAATAGTATTTGAGCACCGGATGATCCAAATATTTTCAAATAGACTTCACAAGACTGACACACAAGAAAGAGTATTTAGTCATATGGACACAAAATATGCAGACAAATTCACTGTAGGAATCTTTCCTACAGTACTTTTCCTTCAAAAAAATATGCAGACAAACACATTAACTTATACAACAATTCATATTGTGTGCAATGTAGTAGACTCAGACACAACACTGTGTCCGACTCCTTCCCTACCACGACCTCTTTAGATTTGAGTCCTGCGCAACTCCAGTTGTAAATAGAACCTTCCTGCTATCTGGGCTCCGGTCACATCTGTGGTACTCAACTTCGACACATAGTCACGCACACCGTAAAAAAATGACATCTCAAGCCTTCATGCACCTCGACGACCCTGCTCAGCCACCTAGCACCTCTGGATGACTCCACTGATGAACAACACCGGTCTACTGCATCTAGTGCGTGTTGGTGTGCTTAACACGGTTGAACTAGTGCTTGGCCGCCAATTTGACTGCCCTCTGCTCGGATCCATCGTCTGCCATATGTACACTGCCTCTAGCAATCCATCATGCACCACATGGTTAACACCTCCAAAGCAATCTCTAGGATGTACCAGTGGCTCATGCCACTATTCTGCTCCACCTCGAGTCTGCAACCCACTTCTACTTGATCGTCCGTCAATCTAACCGCGAGCCAAAGCCAATAAATTGCCATGCCATCTTTCTAGCCATCAAATAATCCAAGCACCACATATGGCCATCTCTCTATCAAACACAGCTCAGCGAAAGATCAAGATCACCCCAGTGGAGTGTTCGACACCGCCGATCGAATCATCGATCGCCTCCACCAATGACTCTTCCTGGGAAACTCCATCATAGTTCTATCTATGGATCTCCCTAGTGGACAGGCTATAAAAACCTGCACCGATATAGACCTCAATAGCCGAACGCAAAAGAACAGGAGATTCAAACATGGTGACACAAATGAGGCATGATATTTGTTAATGAGATTCAGCCGAAGCTTACATCCTAGGGCACTGATTATAGGTTCTCCTCCCCAATTCTACATAATTACATCTCATCAAGATAACAGCGACCATCGACTGACTAGGTTGCCGGATAATCGTTCCCATGCCTATGCTACTTTTTTCATGCGGTTACATTAGGTGGTCGTGGGATAAGAGGCCGACTCTATTTCTATCTTAACACCTATTATAACTCTAAGTTCTAATTTATAATCGACTTTATACATGTTTTCGATATAAACTCTAACAATTTAGGGTTAATATTGTTAGCTAATTATTATTATACTTTAGCTACAAGGTTGTTTTGATTTTTATCATCATGTGTCTCTCACTTTTCTATTTAATTCATCTCTCGAAGCATGTGCAAAACTCTCACCGGAGTCAACACTAATAATTTTCTCTCATCTATCTGCTTACATATGCAAAGTCTGAGCGATAAGTTGAGTAATGAACACAGGAAGATATACATGCATGTTACTTAAGAAGGCTAACTCACTAAATGACATAGCCATGAACCGGTACTGGCCTCAACTAGTAGCACCTATTTTTCCAAGTGAAACTATAATTTTTCATTATGGGATTCGAACTCTAAACCTCTCTCTCGCATGCTTATATCCTTATCAACTCACCTACACATCAATTCTACTTGGCTATGGATATTTTTTGTTTTGACCCTTTATATCTGAGATTTAAAACATATATTTGAGCATTTAAATGACGTCAAATGAAAAAGTTGTCAACTACAAAATTGTAGGTCTCATCAAAAGCTATAATTTTTATATAAAGTTTATCTCCATCCGCATTTGTATGAAAAAGTTATATTTATATTAAAAAATCGGTACTAATATGGTCATCAGGTCTCATCAATGCCGGTTTTAGACACGAACCGGCACAGATGACCTCGACCAAAAATTAAAAATTTTGCCAAAAAAATTCTTATAAGTACCAATTCATGGCTCATTCCGGCACTGATGTGGCACTAGTCGGTGTCTGTTCTAACTACGAACTGACACTGATAAGGCCCATCACATTAGTGCCGGTTCGAAAAGATGCAAACCGGATGGGTGGGTAGGAAATCTCCTGTCAGTGCTGGGTTTTTCCAACCGGTGCTGATAGGACGGCATAAATATGTTGTTCTGTAGTAGTTAAGCATGCTTACGAAAAAAAAAGATAATAAGCCAATTCCATAAATTATCTCAAACACTACCTAAGATCTATATGCAGAGACATAGTCCAATGTCGTTGAGTCCATTATTATTTTTCTTTAAAAAAATTGTAGTTACCGGTCAATATAGTGTTATGTACGGTGATTGGATGAGTCGATGCTACGCCGTCCCTGCCCGGCTGCCCTCAATACAAATACGGTCCCTCCCCCGGATGCACAAGTATTCTCTATCGACGAATCTAACACACGCAGTGCATTTACCCATGCGTCCCCACACACAAGTATTCCACAAAAATGTTTGGCTAGCAATGCTATGGCTCAGCGCGGCGCTTGCCGTCGACCTCCTCGCCGGCGGGGCAAAGGCGCAATGCCCGGACACCAAGTGCGGCGGCGTGGACATCCCTTACCCGTTCAGCATCGGGCCAGGCAGCTGCGCCATGACTGGCTTCGAACTCGAGTGCAACAACTCCAGGCCGTTCCTTGGAGATTTCGAGGTCCTCAGCATCTCCCTTCAGCGTGCTCAGCTCCGGGTGCTGAACAGGATATCTTCTTTCTGCTACAACTCCGCATCTCAAGTGATGGAGGAAATCACGTGGGCGAAGAACCTGGACACTCCGTTCATGCTCTCCGACGCCGGCAACAAGTTCACCGTTATCGGGTGTCGAACGCTGGCGTATATCACTGACGAAGACAACGTGGGCAAGTACATGAGCGGGTGCGTGTCCGCCTGCCGGCGAGGTGACGTGACTAGCGTCGTCAACGGCAACTGCTCCGGAATAGGCTGCTGCCAGACAGCCATCCCGACGGGCCTCAGGTATTACAAGGTCTTCTTCGACGATGGCCTGAACACGTCGGCGTCGATGTACAAAGCCACCCCGTGCAGCTACGCTGTGCTCGTGGACTCGTCCAACTTCACGTTCTCAACTACCTACCTGACTTCGTCGGAGTTCAACGACACCTACGGCGGCCGGGCGCCAATGGTGCTTGATTGGGCTATCCGAACTGCGAACAACTGTGAGGAAGCACTGAAAAATCTCACGTCCTACGCGTGTAAAAGTGACAACAGCTTGTGCATCAACTCATCCAATGGACCAGGCTACATCTGCAATTGCAAAACAGGGTACCAAGGAAATCCTTATCGTCAAGGTCCCAACGGCTGCCAAGGTACGTAAATCTCATTATTAGCTAGAATTCGGAAATTGCGATTACCCTCACTATTTCTTGACAGCTTTACCTTAAACAATTTTGTATGGTCTAGTCAGTAATATGTATTAGCGCCGACTGTTTATATTACAAAATCAGATTTGCTATTGATCAAGCGTTTGATTTTTTTTATATTCTATTAAAAAAACAAAGTTGGCCATTGGATGAAACTTTAAGATTCAGGACGAGAAAAGCGAGTTCCTAGTTGTACTTTTAACTTCTTATAATTACAATTTTAACTTGTTATAGTTGTTATTATCGATCACACGTAACATTAGTTATAAATTTGTGCAACTCAGTCATAAATATATGCAACTGCATCTAATGATATATATCTTGGCATTTTGATACAGAAAAAATAGTTTGATGAATTTATTATTTTTCAATCGTTTGATCAATAGGCAATCCCTTACAAATTTGCTATTGATCAAACATTTGATTTTTTTTTATTCTGTCAAACAATAACGCTGGTGTTGGATGGAACTTTAAGATTTGGGATTGGGAAAGCGAGTTCTAAGTTACATTTTTAACTTGTTGCAGTTACACTTTCAACTTGTTGTAGTTGCCATTATCGATTTATACAACTTTAGTTATAACTTTGTGCAACTCAGTTATAAATATATGCAGCTGTATCGAACAGTTCGTATCTTGTCCTTTGTAGAAAAAAATCGTTTGATAAATTTATTTTTTTCAAACGTTTGACCAATAGGTATTCCCTTTATATTATACTCCCATCGTTTGATAATATTTGTTATTTTTGTTATAACTGGTAGGGGTCGAATTTAAACTTGTATGTTTATAGAGTAATATATCACATATTAATCTATCTTGTTAAAATTTTTTAAGTTGTTTTATAACTATTTTGATAACATGCATGCAACAAGTAGACGTCCCCTTAACAGCTTAAAATCCATTCTCGCTGGTGATAGTGCATATGTATATATGCCTAATAAAATTTTATATATTTCTTAATCTTTTTTTCCATAAAATTTAAAAATCAAAAACTAAAAAATAGATTTTCATAGGCTATCATCTCTAACATGGCCGTCTATGAAAATCCATCATTTTTACATGTGTTTTTCACAGGCAGGTGGGAAAACTGCCTCTACAATCTGCCGATAAAAATATCTTTTGTAGTAGTGTTTGAATCAAATTATGCTAGCTCATAATTGAGAATAGGTGATTGATCACGCAATATAATTCCCATATTATGTTTTGTCGCTTATAGTCGTCGGACCACGATTCCAAATGGTTGGTTGTCTTCGATCCATATAATCACAAAAAGGAAAAAAGAAAGTAGTAGTAAATGGTTGGCCGTTACATCTGCTGTCATTTTCCCTGCCTAGCAGATGGCCCGACTTGGCTGTTTCGTTCAAGCCAAGGACTGATGACTAGCTACAGACAGTGGCCCTTTGAACAGTGAAATAAGTTTCCGTTCTTCTCGTATGACATCGGCACGCAAGTACGTACGTGGGTTCTTGGAAATCTCAGCTCATCGCCTCGGCATGCAAGTTGTCCTCTGCATGCAGTTACTGTCTTGACTCGATCAACCCTCTTCGTCCTTAAAAAATCAATTTTTAATTAAAATATAGACAAAACCTAATTTAGGTTTATAGCTTAGTAATTAATTTTTTAGATGAAGAGAGTATCAAGCTAGCTAGGTATGTAGGTATAAACTCGCGCTGCGATTTCATCCTAGCTGACCGCACAGACGCTTCATAAAGATGAGACTGTGGTTTGTGCACTTGATGAGATCGAGCTCCGCTTTCCGCAAAGTCAATATTTAAAAATTTCGACTAATAATTAAACTAAAAATATATGTGTTTAGTGTCATGCATGTAGTGTCGCTAGATTTGTATTTGAAAATATTTTCGTACGATGTTTGTTAATTTTGTAGTTATTAATGATATATTATGAAATGGTTAAAGTATAATGTTGGAGACCGTATAGAAACATAATACGTCTTATATTTCCAAACGGAAGGAGTACATTTTAAAGATATGTTAACTTAATTTTAGGTACTCAAGTAAAACAATATTAGTAATACAAAAATTCAAAATTGGTACTTACACAATCACTTAGTATTTATTCTACTACATCATTTCACCAGCCACAAAAACTAAAATTACGATAAACATTAGATGATTATGGTTTAACTTTTGTGATCTAAGCCTTTTAAGAAAATATATTCTCCACATGGACCTAACTAGTAAATTGTTCAAAATAGTTTATTTTCATGTCCACCAACTCTAACATAGGGAGCTGGCAGCAACCAAATCCTAGCTGAAGGGAGCGAGATGGAGGAGAGGACTGTGATAGGAGGGGCGGACAGATTGGGCAGAATTTGGTGGGATCATGGATTTTGTTTGGTAGCATTGGTGGGTAATTTTTGTCACAGTTTGGAAATACGATGATCAGTGTCCAATAGAAGTCAATAGACCACCAAACCAATCATAGCCATTTTCCCATTAGACTGGCAGGACGAACAAACACAGTAGGAACAAGAACAGAAATTTTGTGAATTTTTTTTAAAAATAGGTAGAGATAAAATAGCGCTTTTATCGTACATTCCACTCTAAGTGGTAGTAGGGTAGTACAATTTAAATCTAACTGTCGATTTGAGTGGGGCATTACAGTTATGTTTTCTAAATTGTTACCATTAGCTATTTTGCACCGGCAGGCTCAATTTAATATTCAGGTAATTTAAACTGCCAAAATCTATCTAATAAAAAGGGACCATGCATGATTCGGACTTTTAGCAAGGTCAGCTGCTTTCATGGTATAACTGGGATCAGGGGGGAGGGGAGGCTTCCTGGATGAGTGTCGGGGTCAGCGAACTGCTCCCAGTCATGTGACATCATGCCCTATTATACGCTGGCACTAGAAAAAAAAGCTCCAAGTATTACTATGATCTAGTAAACAAAAAACTGATTTCATAATTACTATGATCTAGATAGCACATAAGTTTGATTAGCATCTAGCTAACAAAACTAACTAAAATTTAAGTTCTAGTAATGACAAAACTAAGTTATGTTAGTAACTTAGTATATGACAGAACTAACAAAACATCACCGTAGGCTAAGTCAAGTCCGCATGGCTAGTTATGAGAACTGGTCATGCTTTTAGTAGATGATAAATGAGAACATAAATTCAGAAATTATACACAAATGCAAAGTACAAAAAGACAATATCACCAGTTATCGATTTACTGAGGCATGAATCTGGACACAAATTTCAGAGGGCAAATGAGAATATAAAATTTTGCAAATCTGAATTTCAAGAAATAGAAATATCTGGAATTCAGGAGTATGTAACAGATCAACAGAAAATTTTGATAATGATTGGTATTTTAATAGCTGACATAACTAAGAACTAATAAAAAAATCTGCATAAAAAATAACATCAAAACAGTTGTAGAGATGGCATGAACTAACATCAAAATGAATTCAATTCTAAGATGACAATGGACTTGTTTTCTAGAACAAAATAGTCACTATACAAAACAAAGAAAGTAAAATAACCAATCGCGAAGTTTGTGTTTAGGACCATATGTGTTTTTAGTAGATGACAAAACTAAGTTAGTAGCACTGTAGCAGATAGAACATATTAGTGAACTAACGTCAAGAAGACTTCTAAACTGAGAACTATTAGTGAACTTAATGAACTAAGTACTATTAGATGACAAAACTAACAAAATATTCCTTCTCAATCAACTCAAAAAAACAAAAGGACAAAACTATGTGCTTTTAGTAACGAACAAAACTATGTGCTTTTAGTAACTAGCTGACAAAACTCAATATGTGTGTCAAGGACCTCGGGTCCTTGGGTAGCTGGACCTCGGCTACGTAGTTCGTATCCGCGATCCGTCTTCTCCGGCGAGGTTTTCCCCTCCGCCGCAGGCTTGGTTGTTTTAGAGAGAGAGAGAGATTAGATTGATAATACTTTGCTTAATTCTCTACGAGTCTGAGTACAGGGATATATAGCCTAAGGCCTAAACCGACTGGAGGCAACATGCTCCTAAAATTAGGTAACTAATCCTATCTTTCCAATTAGGAAATAGAAATAGGTAACTAATCCTCTCCTTCCTCTTAGCCACTGATAGCTGGTCCGGCCTGGGCGTCTGGCGTGCGCGCGCGTTCTGCGCGTTCGGCTGCTCGCCGCACGTCCCTGGCACGCCGGCGCCTAGAGTATGTCAGGCCCGACATGACATCTCTCCGCCCCTTGAGAACCAGATCGTCCTCGAGCTGGAACGCCGGGTACCGCTCGCGAAAGGAGCCGATGTCCTCCCAAGTTGCTGAAGCCGCTGGTTCTCCTTTCCACTGGACGAGCACTTGGTGAATGCCGCGGGCGAGGCGTGAGCGCACGACGAGCTCTGGTTCAGGTTGCACGGCGCCATGCTGGATGTCAGGCAAGGCAGGTGGAGCAGCCGGCACCGGCCCGACGAATTTCTTGAGGAGGCCCACATGGAACACATCATGCAGCTTGGCTCGCGGGGGCAGCTCGAGACGGACTGCGACGGGGTTGATGATCTCGACGACGCGGTACGGGCCGTAGAAGCGGGGCTTCAGTTTGCCCTTGCTGACCTGAGGCAGGGAGGCTGGTGCGCGATGACGGAGTCGAAGAAGCACAAGGTCGCCGACGGCATAAGCGACTGGACGGTGCAGCTTGTCGTAGTACTTCTTGTGGACGGCCTGCGCTTGCTCCAGGCGGTAGCGAACATCGGCCAAGAATTCATCCCTGTCTGCCATGTTCCGTGCGACGGCCGCCACACGGGTCTCACCCGGTTCATAAGACCGGATAGTAGGAGGGTCGCGGCCGTAGACCACCCTGAAGGGCGTGTCCCGCAACGACGTCTGGTAGGCGGTGTTGTAGACGTACTCCGCCCACGGGAGCCAGCGGATCCATTGGCGGGGACGATCACCGGTGAAACAACGAAGGTACATGACGATGACACGATTAGCCGCCTCGGTTTGGCCATCAGACTGCGGGTGGAAGGCAGTCGTCATGTGCAACTTGGTGCCCAGGAGCCTCATTAGTTCCCTCCAGAATGTTGAGGTGAAGACGACATCCCGGTCGGAGACCAAGGACTGGGGAACACCATGGAGACGCACAATCTCCTTGAAGAACGCCTGCGCGACGGATTCGGCAGTGTAGGGGTGAGCTAACGGAATGAAATGGCAATATTTGCTGAAGCGGTCCACCACCGTCAGGATCACCGACTTCCCTCCCACACGGGGCAGGGCTTCCACGAAGTCCAAGCCGAGGTCGCTCCAGATTGCCGTGGGCACCGGCAGTGGCAAGAGGAGGCCGGCAGGGTGGAGGTGCTCGGACTTGTACCGCTGGCACGTGTCACAGGCACTGATGAAGTTCTGCACCAGGCGACGCATGTTGGGGAAGTGAAAGTCGCGACGAAGCCGATGCAGCGTGCGCTGCACACCCTCATGGCCGTCCTCGTGTACGGCAGCGAGCACCTCCTGTAGGAGCGGGGATGACGGCGGGAGGTAGAGCCTGGAGCCGAACGTGACCAAGCCGTCACACAGTCCCCACGGCGCTCCCCGTGAGCCCGCCAGGATCGCATCGCGGATGGCCACGAGCGCGGGGTCCGTGAACTGGGCTTGACGCAGGCGGCTGATGTAGTCGAAGCGGGGAGCGGAGACAGCCAACACCGCATTGTCCTCGGTGTCGCGGCGGGAAAGAGCGTCGGCCACCGTGTTGGAGACGCCTGGCTTGTACTCGACGGCGAAGTCAAAACCGAGGAGCTTGCCCACCTAGTGGTGTTGCGGAATGGTCGCCAGGCGTTGGTCGAGTAGGTACTTGAGGCTGAAGTGGTCGGTGCGCACCACAAAGCGGCGCCCCCAAAGGTACGGCCTCCAGTGGCGAATGGCGAGGACGAGGCCGATCAACTCCCACTCGTAGGCGGCGAGGGCACGATGGCGAGGCGCCACAGGCCGGCTGAAGAAAGCCAGCGGGTGCTTGTCCTGCAGGAGCACGGCGCCGAACCCGTACGTGGATGCGTCGCACTCGACGATGAACGGCTTGTCGAAGTCCGGGAGGGCGAGTACGGGGGCGGAGGTGACGGCCTGCTTGAGAGCTTGGAATGCAGCGGCGGCCTCCTCAGACCAGCTAAACCCGTCTTTCTTGGTGAGCGCCGTGAGGGGCGCGGCGATGAGGCCGTAGTCGTGGACGAATTTACGGTAGTAGCCCGCGAGACCGAGGAAGCCGCGGACTGCACGCGCTGAATGCGGCTGCGGCCAGTCCAAGACCGCCTGCACCTTGGCGGGATCCATGGCGACGCCGGCCGCACTGATGATGTGCCCCAAGTAGGAGATGGAGTCGACGCCGAAAGCGCACTTAGAGCGCTTGACGAAAAGTCGGTGCTGTCGCAGGACGAGGAGGACGGCTCGAAGGTGGCGCAAGTGGTCCGCCCATGTGGAGCTGTAAATGAGGATGTCATCGAAAAACACAAGGACGAACCGGCGGAGGAAGACGCGCAGAATGTCGTTCATGAGCGCCTGGAACGTCGCCGGGGCATTGGACAACCCGAACGGCATCACAAGGAACTCGTAGAGGCCGTCATGTGTGCGGAACGCCGTCTTGGCGATGTCGTCGGGGTGCATGCGGACCTGGTGGTAGCCTGAGCGCAGGTCCAGCTTGGTGAAGAATCGGGCGCCGTGCAGTTCGTCCAACAGTTCGTCGACCACCGGGATCGGGTACGCGTCCTTGACGGTGATGGCGTTGAGGGCTCCGTAGTCGACGCAGAACCGCCAGGACCCGTCAGCTTTCTTAACGAGGAGGACTGGAGAGGAGAACGCCGACGTGCTGCGGCGGATGAGTCCTTGCTCCATCATAGCGGCACACTGCCGCTCCAATTCATCCTTGTGGGCGACCGGGTAGCGGTACGGGCGGACGGCCACTGGTGCGGCGCCCGGCAGGAGGTGAATGGCGTGGTCGCGGCCACGCTGTGGTGGCAGCCCGCGAGGCTCCTCAAAGACGTCGCCGAAGGAGGACAGGACGGCGTCGAGCAGCGGTCGCGCCTCGACCGGTGCACTCGAGGGCGGCGTGCGCGCCGTGGTCGCCGCAGCCGGTGCCGGACGCATGTCCAGGCCCGCAGCCATGGGGCCAGGCGTGTCCTGGTCGGCCATCTGCTCCAGCCCGCGCCAGCAGATGGTGCGGCCCAGCCGCTGGAATGCCATGGTCCCTGCCGAAAAGTCCCAGGCAATGCGACCCAAGGTGGCCATCCACTGGGTGCCCAGGACCATATCATACCCCGCCAGGGGCATCACATACAAGTCGACGTGGAACGCCAAGTCGTCGATGGAGATTTCCGCGCGACGGAGGACGCCGGGGCAAGGCACTTTCTCGCCGTTGGCCACCGTGGCAGTGAGGCGAGGGCGCGGCTGGACGGGGAGACCCGTGCGCGACGCCGCTGCCTCCCCAATGAAGTTGTGGCTGGACCCGGTGTCGACGAGCGCGATGAGGGAGGCGGCACCCAGAGTGACGCGGAGCAGCAGCGTGTTGCCACTGGGAACGCCGGCCACCGCGTGAAGGGAGAACACCGGCGCCTCCGGGTCCGGCTTGTCCTCGCCGGCGGCCTCGTCGTCGTCATCGTCCATGATGCTGTCCAGCAAGAACAGGCGTTTGCAGAACTTGTTGTGGCCGCGGCTGTACTTTTCGTCGCAGTTGAAACACAAGCCGAGGCGGCGGCGCTCCTCCTGCTCGCCCTGGGTGAGGCGCTTGACGGGCCGGCCCTCGACAGTAGCGGTGGGCGCGGCTGGCTTGGCACCGGGTCCTGGTGGCGCGGGCAGCGCCAGACGTTGCGGGGGTGCGGGCAGGAGGCCGCGACCCGCTCCCTTGGGCGCAGTCGCCACCGATGCGGCCGTCAGCGTGTGCTGCTCCCTCAGCTCCAGCTGGCGAGCGAGGCTCATGGCCGCCGCGAGGGACTGAGGGTTGTGAACCTGCACATCCAGGCTGAGCGGAGGAAGAAGTCCCCCCGTGAACAATTGGACCCGCTGTGCCTCCTCCAGATGGCCGGCACGGGGAAGGAGCGCCTGGAAGCGCGCCTGGTACTCCGCAACGGTGCCTGTGCGCCGGCAATCCGCGAGCTCGAAGAGCGGGGCAGAGCGGAGAGGGGGACCGAACCGAAGATTGAGCAGTTCGGTGAAACGGCGCCACGACGGCGTTCCCTCGTCCGTTTGCACCTGCATATACCAGAGCTGCGCCTCGTCGTCGAGGTTGTAGGAAGCCATCCAAGTTTTCTCTTCCTCCATGATTCTCTGTTGATGAAAATACGAGTCACACCGATTGATGAATATGAGGGGGTCCTTCGTACCATCATACTTCGGAAAATCCATCTTCTGGAATTTCGGCGGCCGGTCATTATGATGCTCACCGGTCGGCGCCTTGGAGCCCGACGACGACGTACGCTCGGCCGTGAGGGAAGCGATGGCCTTGGCGTTGGCCTCCACGGTGGCCTGCAGCGCCTTCATGGCGTCGGTGAGGGCTTTGATCTGATCGGCATCACCCATGGCGGCGGCCGAAGAAGTCGACGAGGACGCGGATGAGGGTGATACGGCGGCGGCTGGAACTGGTGGTGGGCTGGTGGCGGTTGATGGGGAGGTGGGACGGGATGACGAGGATCGCCGGGATCGTGATACCAGGTTGTCAAGGACCTCGGGTCCTTGGGTAGCTGGACCTCGGCTACGTAGTTCGTATCCGCGATCCGTCTTCTCCGGCGAGGTTTTCCCCTCCGCCGCAGGCTTGGTTGTTTTAGAGAGAGAGAGAGATTAGATTGATAATACTTTGCTTAATTCTCTACGAGTCTGAGTACAGGGATATATAGCCTAAGGCCTAAACCGACTGGAGGCAACATGCTCCTAAAATTAGGTAACTAATCCTATCTTTCCAATTAGGGAATAAAAATAGGTAACTAATCCTCTCCTTCCTCTTAGCCACTGATAGCTGGTCCGGCCTGGGCGTCTGGCGTGCGCGCGCGTTCTGCGCGTTCGGCTGCTCGCCGCACGTCCCTGGCACGCCGGCGCCTAGAGTATGTCAGGCCCCACATGACAATGTGATTTGGTAGTAGTATACTCAAGTATGCCTTATTCACCTAGTAGGAGTTGAACACCTTGACTCCACCCCAACTTGCTTCCAGCTATCTCCTCAGCAACTGACCTCTTGTTCCTCTGGAACTTGACCCCTTTAGGAACAAAGAATATGCAAACGATTTTCTTTTAAGATTTGAATCCTTATAGATAATTTTCCATATATGATAGTTTGAACATACAATTGGATATTTATAAATTTTATGAAATTTCTATGGGACTCCTCAATCCGTAAAAATTTTAGAGAGAACGCTACTACAAAACCGCACGTCACTAATGATTCATAACCGGCAAGTGCGCTACCGGCGGTGATATTGTGACGTACCAATGCTGGTTGCCGAACAGGCAGTGATATTTGTAACATTGCTGCTGGTTCAAGGCATCAATTGGCAGCGACAAGCCCTTCTAGTGGAAAAAATACGCTGGCCCAAACTGTCTGAACCATTTCAATGCCCGACCCATGCCAGCGGTCCTAATTGTCTGACCCACTGTAATATCTGGGTGGCTTGGTAATGGGAACTGCCAAACCAGGTTGTCCGGTGTCTGGATAAACCAACAATGGTCCGATCCAATCATAATAATGTTAAGATCCAAATGAGCATACGATCTTATTTGCTCAGGAAGCATGTTCACTCAGAAATGTAATACATTAGTGAAGCTCTTATCGGACCAACTATTATTTGCCTTTAATTGCAGTAGCTCGATAATGATATTCAACCTTCTGAACCGATTGTTTTTATAGCTTTGTCGTTTCTATATCTCTCGCAATATTTTCCGAGAAGCAATGTTTTACTTTTTCTAAATATCTTTATATTTGATTGCAGATGTTGATGAGTGTCAAGATAAAAAGAATTACCCTTGCTATGGAGAATGTCGCAATACACCAGGCAGTTTTGATTGTATTTGTCATGCAGGTAGCAAAGGGAATGCTACTATTCCAGGAGGATGCCGAAAAGACTTCTTCACACCAAAAGTACGACTCACAATCGGTAGGTACATATTCCTTCTCTAAGTGCCCCATCTTATAATCTAGTACACTTGGTTGTCATTGATACAGAAATGCTAATCATTGCCGGTTTATAGCTGGCATCACTACCGGGGCACTGTTGCCAACTATTACTGCCGGTTGAAGTCTTAAATTGGTAGTGATTACCTGGTCAGCCTGGTCTGGAATTTCAATTTTGTAGACGCAAAAAAGGTTCAAACAAAGTTTCCTATTTTACTAGGTTCATTAGGGTCCTAACTCACAAGCCACGTGATTTTTCGTGTGAAATACGTGCGCATGCCACATGGGATTCTACTCAGGATCTCTATGTCCACTCATAGCAATCTTAACATAATTTCTCCATACAAGCGTAGCCTCATTACTGTCTCACATGCTTAACACTCTTGACTAGTGTAGGGGATTCGAGTATTCCTATTGGCTTTTCGCCACTAGTGTGTTTGAGTTCATCAATGTCAAAGCTCTAATGTTAAAGCACTTGCCTAAACCTTTACAGTAATATCAAAATCTTTGTTTCTCCAGGAATTGTTGCCAGTGTATTGTTTGGCCTATTTGGATTCCTTGGATGGGAAGTGATCCGACACAAACGAAACATAAAAAAACAAGCTTTGTTAAGACAAGTTGATGGGTATTTTCAACAACATGGAGGCCAGCTATTGCTAGAAATGATGAAAGCGAGGGCAACTTTGGTTTCACCCTCTACAAGAGAGAGGAGATAGAGACTGCCACAAAGAACTTCAACAAGACGCACATCATTGGGGAAGGAGGGCAGGGAACAGTTTATAGGGCTGTTATAAGCGAAGTTGCCATCGCAATAAAAAAGTGCAAGGAGATTGATGAGAGCAGGAAGATGGATTTTGTGCAGGAGCTGGTCATACTTTGTCGTGTTAACCATCCCAATATTGTCAAGCTGCTTGGTTGTTGCCTCCAGTTTGAGGCACCCATGCTTGTCTACGAGTTTGTACCGAACAAAACACTACAAGAGTTGCTAGATCTCCAGAGGAGTAGGCAGTTCCATGTCACGCTAGGAACCCGTCTAAGGATCGCTGCAGAATCTGCATATGCACTTGCACATCTCCACTCTCTACCACACCCGATACTCCACGGTGATGTGAAGCCAGCCAACATCCTTCTCGCAGAGGGCTTGGTTGCAAAGTTTTCTGACTTTGGCTGTTCGACAATCGATGAGAAAACCCAGGTTGTACCCAAAGGCACACAAGGGTATATTGATCCGGACTACCTACTTGAGTACCAGCTTACAGCCAAGAATGATGTGTATAGTTTTGGAGTCATTCTTCTTGAGCTTCTAACCGGTAAGAAGCCGTTGTTAAAAGAAAGGAAGAGCTTGACATTGATGTTTCAAGAGGCTATGGCAAATGGCACACTCGTTGAGCTCCTTGATAGTGACATAGTTGATGAAGCTAGCATGAGAGTAATCCATCAGGCTGCGGTTTTAGCAAGCCAATGCCTGGTTGTTCCGGGTACGATGAGGCCAACAATGACATTGGTGGCGACGAAGCTCCGCCAGTTAGCGCTAGCAGATGAAGTGCAACAATGCCCACAACCACCACTGGTGCTAGAGGATCTGACCTTTACGGAGATGAGGAGCACAACATCCATGTGGCATGGTGAGGGCAAGACCAGTGAGGCTTATAGCCTTGAGAAGAAAGCCATGCTAAGTATAGAATTTGCGAGATGATCAATATATCATTTATTATATTAATTCCCTTGTGTCAACGTATAAGTGTGTGTTAGACTGAGCGTGGAGGAGCTGGTTAGTTGTGCGTGATCGTGAACAAAATAATATTAGGTGTATTGTTGAACTAATGATTAGCATAATCTATATATCTATCTATCTATTATATCTCTACTATTATAAAAACAAATAGCGTTTTTCCTAGAGTTTTGTTTGTCGTCCCCTTGTCCGTATCGCATGCTGCTTCATTCATCTCCGATGCGTACGTGTTCCTTTTTGAACGCAGGTTTCCATTTTTATCCTATTTCTTATCATTTAGCTCCTGATCGCTTCCTATTTGCCTCTCAATCCCAATGCCAGCACCTCAGCCTCTCCTCCCCATGCGCCAGGGCACCAGTCAGGGAACCAAGCCTATAGGGAGCATGAAAAACCAATATTGTCTGGGAAGTAAATCAAGTGCAAGCAGATGTTCAGATAAGTAAAAACCCACAATAATAAGAAATTATAGCCAAGACAGAGGTGCCTGCTTTTGAGTGCATTTAGCCATCAATCTAAACTAACAGTACTCATTCAACAGCTAGACGTGTCTTAAAATTGTTACACTTACATATGATCCTATAAACCAGTATCTTCAAATTGCAGTCCAAACATCTGAGATCCAGCTCCATGTGAGCCAGCTTAGACTTGATGTTCTCAAGATGCTGAATGTTAACCTGCAATCGATATTTTGACAAATTAAACTCTCAGAAACTTAGGAACAAAAATTTCACTGCAGGTATTTCAATAATTTTCTAGGCATGTACCGAAATTCTTAGGTAGATAGCATTCTGAGTACATTCTAAGTGTGGACAAGAATAGTAAATCTTTATATTAATCTTAAAAACCTTGCCATTATAGTGATCTAGGTGCCAATTTATAGGCCTAGGGGTACATTTACAGGCTCTTGGGTTTCATTTACAGATGATATTACATTATGGCCCCTTGATAGGGACAACTACAGGGGTATTTCTGTCTTTTCCTATTCACAGGCCTCTATCAGGCCACTGGGCCGTTAAACGGGCCATCGGGCCGTTATGTGACCCGTTTCCTTAATGGGCCTTTCGTCCCTCTCGGACGTCACGCCCCTAGCAAGGCCAAACACGCGCTGTTGGGCCTAGCCTACCGGAGTCGATCTTCGATCGCCTAGGCCCTTCGCCTGATGCTTCGGTCTTCCCTCCTCCTAACCAGGGTTCTACCTACTCCACGGCGGCTTCGCCCTACACGTAGTGGTCTTCGCCTTCGTGCCCTTCGTCTTCACTTGACGCGCTGCTTCCTTCGCCCGTATCGGGCCCCTCGCCTGCATGTCTTCGATCTTGAGCTGTCCGAAGGGGCTTCGGCAGTAGGCCTTCAGTCTTGAATATTTCGAAGGGGATGCGGCCTGTCTCCAACAAGCCCCTCACGTGCAAGGGTGAGCTGGACTCAGTCGAGCTCGTGGATACAGTTCCTGACGATAGGGAGGCCGCTCGCCGTCCCTACTACAGCCGAGTTTTGCTCAAGACCTTCCGGCGGGGGCTATCAGTCTTCGCCGCGGTGTTTCGACCGTGTGAGACGAAGGAGAAGAAGTGGGCATTGCGGCCCTCAACGCCAGGTTGCACCGTGTGTACTTTCTTGGTGGCACCACCTGTCGCCACGTGTTAGTCGATGGACAATGCAGTGGTTCATCTTCCGAGGTGCCACGTGTCATCCTTCCATGGTGCCACGCGTCATGCTGTTGGGGATGATTTGGAGGCCGCGGCGGTTCGCATCCTGGGGTGACACACGTCGGCCCGCGATTGGCTGACGCCAGGGGGCTCGCCTATATATAACTACCCCCGGCAGCCAACGTAGTTATTCTGCACTCGTGCAAGAAAGACGCTGTCACTCTTGACCGGCTTTTTCCTGCTCCTTGCTCTCCGGCTTTCCTCTTTGCCTCCTTCCGCCTTCAACCAAAAGCTTTTTCAAGTATTATTGCAAATTGAAAAAGGAAATGGAATTGACAAAGGCCTTTTTTCTTAGTAGAATCAACAGTGTGTTGCACGTGTTACATAAAAGCTAAATTTTTAAAATATTATTTTTTTAATCTTTTTTTAGAAATATACCTTTTTTTTTTGAAATTTTGCACAAATATACCCTACCGGTTTTTCAAAAATTGACAGGGAGTAAAAGTAATTTGGAAAATCGGCAGGAGTCCTACCAATTTTCCATAGGTGGGTAGGACTCCTGCCAAGTTTTCATAGGCCTACCGACTATCCAAATATCGGCAGGAGCCCAACCGATTATCTGCAGCACACCCTGCTTTGTCATCATTTTATTCTTCTTTGGTTAAGAAAACTACATGGCATTCACGAGCCGAAAGGTGCTATTTAAAGGTGAAGCACATAGTCAGGCGAGCGGATGGATTGCGCCGAAAGTAGGGTGTCTTGTTGCATGCTGGTCCAGTGTACTGCTTGCATAGTAAGGCGTGGGGAATGGACTGCGCCGAAAGTAGGGTGTCTTGTTGCACGGGTCCGGTGTATTGCTTGCATAGGATGCCCATTGATTGCAGCTCGGTGGTCACATAAAAACAATACTCGGCTGAATAATCACCAGATGCAGATAAAAGGGACATATGGCCACGCTCGATACTCTCGTGCGTCCTGTCGACAGGCAGTGCAAGGGACATAGTGCTGAGAAAATGAGAGAAAGCTTAAGTAGGTACTCTTTAGAGTTCAAGGCTAACGAACTAAGGTTAGGAACTTCAATAGGCTTGAACACTTTGCAAATTAGCAGGCTCTATCTTCACGTGCAAACTGAGTTAGCACTAATTTACTGTGAATTTTTGTGCAAGAGCTAGTCATACTTTGTCGTGTCAACCATCCTAACATCGTCAAGCTGCTAGGTTGCTATATGCAATTCGAGGCACCCATGCTTCTCTATGAGTTTGTGCAGAACAAAACATTGCAAGAGTTGCTAGACCTCCAAAGGAGTAGGAGGTTTCATGTCACGCTGGGAACCCGCCTAAGGATTGCTGCAGAATATGCCGAGGCGCTTGCGCATCTACACTCACTGCCACACCCTATACTCCACAGTGATGTAAAGCCAGCCAACATCCTTCTTGCTGAAGGGTTGGTCATGAAGGTGTCTGATTTTGGATATTCAATGATTGATGAGAAAAAAACAGGCTGTGCTCAAAGGTACGCCGGGGTATATTGACCCAAAGTTCCTACTTGAGTACCAGCTCACAACCAAGAATGATGTCTACAACTTTGGTGTTATTCTTGTTGAGCTTCTGACCGGTAAGAGGCCATTGTCAAAAGAAAGTAAGACATTGACGTCAATGTTTTTGGAGGCTATGGAGGATGGCACACTCATTGAGCTCCTTGACAGCGACATAATTGATGAAGCTAGCTTGAGAGTGATCCATCCGGTTGCGGTGCTTGCGAGTCAATGCTTGGTTGTTCCAGGTATGACGAGGCCAGCAATGACGCTTGTGGCGGAGAAGCTTCGGCGGCTAGCACTAGCAGATGAAGTCCAGCAATGCCCACAGGCATCATTAGTGCTTGAGGATCTGACCTTTATGGAGATGGGGAGCACAACATCCACGTGGTACGGTGAGAGCAAGACTAGTGGGGCTTATAGACTCGAGAAGAAAGCAGTGCTAAGCATAGAATTTGCGAGATGAACAATAGGCTGTTTGTTATATTGATTTCCTTCCTTATGTCGTTTGAAGGTATGTAGTAGATTGAGTGTTGTTCCGCACTTCAAGGGGTGGAAGAGCTAGCAATTGTCTGTGACTGTGCATATTCGTTATGAGGAATAGGAGTACAAGAACCTATAAAACAGTGTAGCATAAGTGTATTATAGAACTAATGATTAGTTGAATTGTAAAAAAGCTAGTGGTGGTGGTTATATAGGTGAAATAATTATGTACCCGTGGCCACACATTTGTTCCTCTCTCCTGCTTTGATTTCTTCCTATGCAACTCGTGGCTAGAGGTGCAAGCATTGGTGTGGTGTTCGAGCTCGATGAGCAGGCGGTGGCATGTCGGCATTAGAGGCGGATGACTTTTTCCCAGTTGATGTGGACCAACTCAGGTGCGGAAGAAGAATATCCCATTCCCATGCTAAAAGGAAAGCTCTAGATATAGAGATATGGGACCCACAAAGGGCAACATTGGAAACTTCAGTTTGAACACTGTGGAGTGAAAAGTATTAGCAAACCCCTAAAAGTGGTCAAGATCATAGGTAAATGAGACCTAAAGAAGTATCACTTAGAGCCATCGATGTCACACACAAAAATCATGCTAGAAATAGAGATACATTGTGTATTATTCCCCGTCCTAGTGTCAGCCAGGGTACACCAAGTACAAGATTGATACTACAGAACAAATGTAATAAAGCGTTAAATATTACCTTATTACATAGGTGCTTAAGGATTGACACCCAAATAAAAACAATAGCTGTAGAAAACGGTCCTACAGCTCTACTTCATGCTCTCAACTGGGGTATAATCGAGGCTCCTCCTATGAGTTTTTCTCCTTAGCTCTTTTTTTGGAGATGGAAGCTGAGCAAGATTTAATACCACCCACAATATTCAGTAAGTCATACGAGAATACAAAGTAATGCAAGGGGTACAAAGAAGGCATATAGGAGAAGCAGCATTTCAAACAGTTGGAGTTGGAAAACAGTGGTTCGAAAACCTACAACTACCTCTAGCAATTGATGTTACAGTGCCCCCACTGCCTAGCCTCAATAAGCAACAACACCCCATTGTGTCTCCTAACAGGTGACCTATTAACTCTAACCAGTTTATTCATGAAACCACTGAAAGCTAACCACGAGTAACATTACTCAGCATGCCTATGACCGAGGGTGCGTCTATTTGAATAGATTATACTTTGCCGAGGGAGAGAGGAAGGTGACCGGGAAGAGCTCGGAGTGGAGGTGGAAATTAATGGCAGCAGCGGCGGTGTGAATCTGAGGTGAGAAGGCCCGATGGTTGCGTTGTGGTCAGTGTTGCAATTTCATTCTAGGTATTTATACCGGTGGGCACTGAAATTTTCTGAAATTGCAAACCTTGTTTGGGGTCGCGATGGCATCGACGTCACTCCCCCGTCCCACCAAAGCGGATTGAAAGCACAAGACGAAGCGAATCTCTGCAATCGAGTCAAACTCGATCAAGCTCGAGAGCTCGGGGTGCTCCTGGCCGGCGGCGAAGCGGTCAAGCTCTATCGAGAGCACGGCAATGACGATGTGGTCATGTTGCACGAGGCCGCCCAACATTTCTCAGGAAAATAGTGTTAGGCGACACTCTTCTTCCGACGGAATCAGCCCAAACTAAGGGTAAAAGTATTATGTTACGGCCCATCCAATCATGATTTTTAGATCTCCGGTGTAAAGTATTTCGAGCCTGTATTTTACGAATTTTTACTGTTACTAATTTAATTTTTTTTAATTTACAAAACTAATTTTTGATTTCTTTTTTTGCAGAAATAGCCTCTTGCCGCCGTGGGCTAGGGCGGTATTTAAAAACCGCCGTGGCCCAGGGCGGCGAATGGCCTCCCTGTCACGCGGGGCTAACGGCGCGGGCCGCTGTTAGCCGGGGAGGCCACGTGGCGTTGCCGCCCTGGGGGACGGCGGCGAATGCCTCCAGGGGGCCGAATACAAAAATGCATTCGCCGCCGTCCCTCAGGGCGGTTTTTAGCCCAATCGCCGCCCTGGGGGATGGCGGTTTTTAGCCCTCCCCTATAAAATCCCTTCGCGCACTCGCCGGTGCGTCATTTCCCTCTTCCGCCTCCAGCGTTCGTCCAATAGAGCTGAGGCAAAGGAGGAGCAGTACAGCGGCGAAGCCCTCACGGATTTTTGAGCCGAATCCAGGTATTTTTTTGCTCTCCCTCTGTTATGTAGTCAATTTTTTAGACAAGTGTTAATTAGTACTAGACGCGTAGTGTAATACCCGACATAGTATAAAAATATTAGCGGTTTAGCATAACCATCGTTAGTGTTAAATTTATTTGACCGTACTAGAAGAACATAGCGGACAGGTAGTAAATTGTAGATATTTTAGAAATAAATATGCTCCGCCATGGCCATTGTTGGTATACGTCATTTCGACACGTTAGATAAACCTAGCGTATAACTTTATTAGCGCCGTTGGGTTAGTTTGTAAAATATAGAAACGGTAATGGTTTGACTCATACCTATAGCCTTTTTATGGAACGAATATTGATTAGTACAGAGTAATAACTGTAGTGAAAATCTTTTTTGTCAACAGAAATGGCAAATAGAGTTGTATTCGCGATATATCACGGTGAACGAAATGTCAGAGAAGAACAATATGGGGTAGATTTATCGGAGTTCAATGTAGCACAAAAGGGAATTATAGCTCCAGCTGAGAGAAGTTTTCCTGGAGTTTACAATTGGTTAATGAGGGGATTCGGAGTAGATCCTCAAGTAAATGCAATTACGGTGCACGCACTGGTTAGCTGGGCTGTGGAAAGTTTTTGGTGGGAATTGATGCCAATAGATTCGACGGCCAGCTGGGTATTTTTTGTGGAGAGTGCACTGCAGCAGGCAAGGATGGGCACCGAGCATCCTAGTGGTAGTGCATGACAGGGTCAGCATTGATCAGGCTGGTCCAAGTACAGCGGAAGGGCCCGATGAAACAGGGGAGCAAAATGAGGCAGAAGACGAGGGTACCAGAGAGGAAGGAGGCCAAGAAGACATGGGACCAGGGGGGTTTGCAGATGAAGGGGAGAGACACCCAGGTCTAGTACAAGAGATGGAAATTGAAGACTCAGAACCTGAGCATATGGAGGATGATGATTCTTCGGAGGACGATGTATACCCGGCAGAATGGGACAATGAGGACTTCTCCGGACTCGTTGTCTTAGAAGGGCACACCATGGCATGGGAGTATCGGCAGAATGAAGTGGTGCAAGGCGCTAGATACGCCGAAAAAGTACAGTTGACAGAGGCTGTGAAGATGTGGGCTGTGTCACTTGGGAGGGAGTTCTGGGTATCAAAGTCCACCAGATCAGTGTACGAAGTGAAATGTGCAAGTTCAAGCGATGGGTGTCCATGGAGGATGTACGCATCCAGGAAGAAATATGACGACTGTTGGTCTGTGTCAATCGTGACGGAGCACAACTGCCATCTTCCGGGTGTTCAGAAGTACCACAGGAACATATCATCTGCATTCATCGCTTCAGAGCTGTATTATGCTATTGTGGAGAACCTCCGGTTCGAGTCCAAGTCAATTATCAGGCGCATCGAGGAGAAGTACAAGTACACCATTACATATGCCAAGGCATGGAGGGCCAAACAGAAGATAATTGAAAGGAGATTCGGCAGTTTTGAAGCTTCGTACAATAATTTGCCTCGTCTACTAGAGACCATCTGTGCGAGGAATCCTGGCAGCTACTCCGAAATCAAAACTTTCCCATCGTTAGCAAATCCTAGGCAGAGCGTCTTTCAGCGGGCCTTCCTCTCTCTGCAGGCGTGCATGTTTGCATTTCTTCATTGCAGGCCCATTCTCTGCATCGACGGCACGTTCCTAACTGAAAAATACAGAGGGCAAATGTTGACGGCAATCGGAGTAGACGGGAACAACCAAGTGTTGCCCGTGGCCTTTGCCTTCGTCGAGAGCGAGAACACAGAGAGTTGGTACTGGTTTCTGAAGCTGGTTAAGGAAAAGGTGGTGGGGATGAGGCCAGAGGTACGTCTCATACATGACCGTCATGCAGGGATGCTGCGTGCAATTGAGGAGCTACGAAACGGCTACGCAGACAAGAGATACCCTCCGGTGTGGGAAGATGTAAAGAGCAGATGGTGCATGCGTCACATGGGCGCAAACTTTTATAAGCAGTTCAGAAACAAGGAGCTGATGGCCATGTTCAAACGTTTGTGCGCCCAGAATCAACAGAAGAAGTTCAATGAGCTGTGGAGGAGACTTGATGAGCTGACAGCCAAACATAGAGGCGAGAGTTCTGCAAGACCCGCAGCTAGAGGTGTTGACGGCTCTGAAGCTCTAGGTGCACTTCCCACCGATGACGGTACATTCAGAAGGAGGCCCGGTTCCTCGGTTAGCAGATTTTCGCAGTGGATCGAGCACGAGCCGAAGGAGAAATGGGCATTGCTGTACGATGAAGGTGGAGCAAGGTACGGCATAATGACCACGAACCTTGCAGAGGTCTACAACTGGGTCATGCGTGGTGTGAGACAACTCCCCTTGTTGCCATCGTGGAGTTCATCCTATATGGAACACAGACGTACTTCCACGACAGACGCAGACAGAATGGCCCATCTATGGCCGATGGAAACCTTTGGTTCGGCACCAAAATGACAGAGTACCTTGATAAGAAATGCAAAAAGGCAAGAGAGCACCGAGTCCGAGTGCAAGGCACACGAGAGCATAGATTTGAGATATTGTGTGCCGACAGGTCCAGGCGTGGCATATTCGCAAGGAAACCTTTGCAAGAGTGTGTCCTAAAGGAAGATGGGACATGCAAGTGCTCCTGCCGGAAACCAAGCTTGTACCACAAGCCCTGTTCTCATGTCATTGCCGCTTGTGGGGAGTGCGGCATTGATGAACGCCAATATGTGTCCCTGTACTTTAGAAAGGAAGCAATCATGCATACATGGAGTACCGAGATCTTTGGTTTCGGCATCGTCGGCACTTTCACTGAAGACACAAGTCCAGTTTATTACATCTCTGACCCGACGAAGGCAAGGAACAAGGCAGGCCACCGTCGGACACGGAGGATTCGCAATGATATGGAGGAATCCGAGACCGGCGTTAGCGCTCAACGTTGCAGTAGGTGTGGACAGGAGGGACATACCTACAAGAAGTGCACGAAAGACGCCGAGGCCCCAAGTGCAGCGGAAGTTCCTATGGAAGGATCAGGCGCCGATGGAAAGAGGCCAACTGGGGAAGGCACCACTGATAGGCAGTGTCATCGCAGGCGTCCTCGTGCACCTTCGGGTTATGTTGTGTAGTATAGCCGCTGGTTGCTGATGTAATCTCCCTGTAATATGTACCAATATGCATGTATTGCTATCTGATTTTCGTTTTAGTGTGGGCCTTTTAAAGGTATTTTGCTGTCTATTAATTCTCTGACTGTAATGCACTATGTTTAATTGAGCTAATCCGTTTCGCTTCTTTTTCCTTGCAGGTATGGACTACCAGACGCCTGAGCTGCTGGATCACGCCACCGATTAGTCCCATCGGTCATTTCTCTCGGCGGTGCAGAACCTCGAGCTCGGTACCTTACGTCCTTGACCTTCTAGGCGACTCCTTCCCGTGGACGACAGGTTCACGACTAGGTACGTACGAACGTTGTACTGTGAAGCTATATATGTCAACTTATTAACTTGCTTTGTTTTGATTGTCAGGTGCGGCAGGCAGGCCTTCTGCCGCTGTGTAGGCTGGTAGCAGCCGCAGTGGACCCGAATGACCCGGCGAAGAAGTGGAGTATCGACCGGTCACTGATCACAGCTCTTATGGACCGATGGAGACCGGAGACGCACACCTTCCACCTCCCATGCGGTGAGATGGCCCCCACGCTGCAGGACATCAGCCTCCTCCTTGGGCTGCCTCTAGCCGGTGATGCGGTGGGCCCAGTTGACGGGCTCCAGGCATGGCGAGACGACATCTTGCAGCGGTTGGCCCCGGTTCACCGTGCTCCAGGGCTTCCCCTCATCGGCGAGATCTCCCCGTACACGCATGCGGGTCCCCCTCAGGCTTGGGTACTGAGCTACACGGTAAGAATGCTTTCTTGTTGTTTTATGTTCATCCTTCAGTCCGTACTAGAATTACAGTGTCAACTTCCTTATATGTTACTGCAGTCTGATCAGCTAGACCCGGAGGCCGACGCGTACTCACTGCAGAGGAGCCTGGAGGCGTACCTGTTGTGGCTGTTCGGGTGGGTGATGGTCACCAACTCGCACGGCCACGCAGTCGACAAGGGCTTGATCTCTTACGTGAGGGAGATAGCCGACGCCAAGGACGGTGCTATTCCCCAATACAGTTGGGGATTGACAGTCCTTGCCGCCACGTACAGGGGTCTGTGTGACGGCTGCAGGAAGACCGACCTAGAAGCGGTCTTCACAGGTTGTCTACTCCTACAGTTCTGGGCGGCAGAGCGGTTCGTGATCGGCCGCCCCGTGGTGGACCATAGTCCGTACGAGTCGACCCTGTACGTGGATGTCCCACCGGAGGACTATCCGACGATGGGAACAGTGTGGTGTCGTCGTGAGGTATGTTTGGTGTTAGAACCGTCTCGGTTTTTTATGTTACTTGGACTAACGAGAACTCTTTTCTTGTTTGTAGCGTCGGTACGTTCACGTGCAGGTGCAGAAGTCGTACCTAGACTTCGTCATGGAGTTTGACAGGATCACGGACGACGACGTTGTCTGGGAGCCGTACAACACTGAGGCGGTGAACGCGCGTGCGCCGCTTGGGCTGTCGTCCCTCTGCACCAGGGACTAGGCATACTGGCTAACGATGACGCCGATGCTGTTCAACATTTCTGTCGAGCCGCACTGCCCGTAGCGTGTGATGCGGTAGTTCGGTATGCGATAGACCTTTGGCCATCCACAACGCCCGAGCGTACCGCAACACGTTCACAGGTATATGTGGAAATGAATATTCCGTATTGTTATGCATTGTGTCACTGGTTGTGCTCTGTAGGTTAAATCGGCTGGCCAGGCCACCGGTAAGTTGTGGAGACCCACCGTCATCGAGTACATCAACGACTGGCTCATAGCCACGGAGGACGTCATCACAGAGATGCACCCCTACACAGCCGCCAGGTACGAGCAGTACCTTTCCTGGTACCAGGCCCGTACCAGACTACGGGTGACGTTCACTCCCGAGGCTCCACTAGCGCACGTCGCGGGGGTGCGAGACGCATACCCGACACACCGCGACCAGGACTACTTCCGCGCGGTGAGACAATGGTTTTCATACTATTTTCAACGGTAGTTACCACGCGCAATTAACCACGCATGTCCTGCTGAACAGGCGGACGATGCTAGGCAGGTCCACACGGAGCTCGGCCTACTGCGGCAGCGCGAGGCTGGCATCCCTCTCACGTAGCAGGAGCAGACGATCACATTCGGCCGGATGTGCAAGACGATGCGCTTGGTCGTCCGTGCTCTGACTTGTCGCCGTTCCGATGCAGCCCCACCGATGCAGATACATATGCGAGGTCCCCATGGTGAAGGGACATCGGCAGGAGCGGCGGGTTCTGTAGGGGCCAGTACGTCGTGGGAAGCAGGTCCTTCTGGTACCGCCGGAGGATCGAGGTCAGCAGCCTCCACGATCGGGAGAGGATTGTCAGGTACATCAGGTTTGAACCTATTCTCGATAACTAACTGCACTTTTTATTCGGCTGACGCGAACTTTTCTTCACCAGACCCACGCGGTGGATCTCACCACCACCTAGGGGACACTAGGCGGGGATCTGCCCCGAGCACCTCTGCTTGGATCTCTACCGAGGACGACCTCGTTCTGGAGCAGGACGTGATCGGGTCGTCACAGCTCGGAGGTGCACCGCACACACAGCCGCACGACGCCGGTGCTTCCCCTGCTGCTCAGGCGGTCCGAGCCACCCGTGGGGTACCGGCGGACCGCCTGACGTACTCGCGCGGGCACGTGCGAGCACAGCCTAGGAGGACGAGGAGGCGTATGACCTAGGGGCTATTGTTGTATTTATTTATTTATAGGTCTCGCATAACTTGTTTAAATTTTTTAGGTCTATATTCACCCCCTCTAGGCTCGATCCCACCCTTCAGATCTGACCTTTCACAAATATTTACAACGGTACTCCGTCCTGTCTGTACCATTTTAAAAGGACAAACCACTTTCGGCGCATACCATGCACGAGTACGGACCACCTTTACTTGCATAATATAGGCCGCGCGTGCGCCACATTGCAACAAGCGAGCTTTTGGCGCGTCGCTTTAGTCATGCGTCGTCACGGGCATTCTAAATACATGGTCGGCCACTTCAACCGCTTTCTGCATATGCATGTCCTTTATATTTTGACCTGTACGTCTCATAGGGAAATAGACGCACGACAACGTATATAAAAGCACCATCATAGTAGCAGAGGGCCTTCACCCAGGCCCTCGGGCAAACTTCGCACCGTTTATGAACTACGGCCACTACCTGCCTCATTAGTTTCCTTTTCTTCTTGTAGCAGCATCGAACAATGTCTCCTACACCTCTTTTCGTCGAGGATTGCAACTGGCGATATTTAGGTTTCGCTTTGGTACTGCCACCTTGGGCTGAACGCTCGATATGCCTTTGTGGTGACCGTTGCCGGCTACGCGTATCTCATCAGGAGGAGACTTACGGCTGGAGATACTTCGAGTGTGTGCACCAGAGTCCCCAGGTACGTGTTTCAGTCAAGTCTTTGTCATATTCGTTTTTACGCCCATGACTCTTATACCAGGATATTTACCTTAACAGACCGAGAGAAGATATTGCGGCTTCATCAAGTGGATTGACAACGGCAACCCGGAATATGACTACCTCCCGTTAGACGAAAGCATGGCGCAATACATGGCCAGGAGAGCGGAGCACGAACAACGTCTAGAGCTAAAAGGGGCAGGCTGGAGAAATCGACCTCTCGGACTACCGCGATGGGAGGACCGTCCAACGTGCGCTTATGGTAATCGTTGCCAGGTCGTCAGGTCGAGAAGGCCAGGAACTCTACGACGCAGAAGCTTTGTTTGTCTGAACATTCTTCACAACGATATCGATATAAGTTCAAGCCGCACCTTACTTCCTGCAGATAGTTTACCTTCACCAAACGTGACGAATTTACTAACCAAACTCATCCCACAGGATCCTCCAAGGAGGTGTCAATTCACACAATGGATTGACAATTTCACGCCGTCATATCTATCATGGCACTGGAACATGCAACCAGAATCACCAGCCGATTACAGCCTGTCTAGATCGTACCATGAACGAATCGCCCGCTTTTCTAGGAACCGGTGACTAGAACGAGCGGATACATTGTACTACTAACAATGTAGTATCCCTTGTTGTATTTCGTACTATGGGTGTCGCATTCATCGTGCCGCAATGCGAATGGCTCGTATCTAGCTAATATCACTATGCTATTGTACGTGCACTGCGTTAAATATCGACCGAATGAATGACGAATAATACAATATATCGTCTTCCAATGTCGAATTAAAAATCATTCAGTACGTACATTGCGCAAAAATTTGGAAAAAAATTCATAGGCCCTAACATTCTGTTCGCCTGGGGTACTAAGCCCCTCACGTAAAACGGACCGGCCTATTACCATGTCATTAATTAAGTTTTACCAAAAATAAACTTGAAAAAATGATCAGTACGATTTTACAAACCAACGCCCACCATCGTCGGATTATAAAAAAAACTTCAAAAAACATACCCTAAACCACGATTAAAACTAAATTTTATGAAGCATGTAGGCGAAAAACGGGGAGGAGTGGATTGTGAGTGCCGATCCGGACATACGAGGAGTGGAATGCGAGTGGCGATCCGGAAATACCCTTAGTTTGACAAGTTTTCTTCACGACGTGAACAATCTATGATATTTGGTTTTTTTTTAACATCGACCCAATAAATGCAATGGCACAATAAATAGAATTTAAGATTCTAATTTTGACAAATAAATTTTCAAAATTTTTGGGGTTAAAAATTAGCAACAAAATTTTTAAATTTGGTAATTTACAAATGGCTCCAGGGGGCCAAGGCCTGGGCTGGGCAATGGTCCGATCGGGAGGGGGGACGGTCCGATCGGGGGTATTCGGACGGTCCGATCCCTAGACGGACGGTCCGATCTGGGGCAACGGTCAGTCCGATAAACGGTCCAATCCGGGGGCAACGGTCCGATCATGTGCATTCCGATGGCCCGATCCCTGGGCGGATGGTCTAATCTTGGGCAATGGTCAGTCCGATCAACAGTCCGATTCAAGGGGCAATGGTCCAATCGGACGATTCGGACGGTCCGATACCTAAGCGGACGGTCCAATCCGGCGGGCAATGGTCCGATCCCTGTGCGGACGGTCCGTTCGCTATGCATTCGCCGCCCTGAGGGACGGCGGCGAATGCCTCTAGGGGGCAGGCATTCGCCGCCGTCCCCCAGGGCGGCAACGCCACGTGGCCCCCTCCGGCTAACGGCGGCCCGCGCCGTTAGCCCCGCGTGACGGGGAGGCCATTCGCCGCCCTGGGCCACGGCGGTTTTTAAATACCGCCCTGGCCCACGGCGGCAAGAGGCTATTTCTGCAAAAAAAAACGAAATCAAAAATTAGTTTTGTAAATTAAAAAAAAAATTAAATTAGTAACAGTAAAAATTCGTATTTTACACCCTGATTGGACCTCTAAGCAGGCCTCCTTAGTGGTACACCATACATGGTACTATACATACACTAGAAATTAATAACTCCCAAATTTCTGTCATTATGGCCAACCGTGGTTCTCTGAAATCTGAATACTATTGCAGCGGATCTCCATTTGATGTGTCAATGGCTTACAGAAAATTGTCACTCCAATTTGCAGTCCACATATAAAAACTGGAAAGGACTGATTCAAGGCTAAACAAAACCAAAATCTGCACACAATTTTGTTCCTTCGGACACACTTTACAAACGCAACAATTGCAGGCATCTCAACAAGTGCACCTGTGACAATCGAGACCCCTGCTGTTTTGCATATGACTGAAATCAAACAAACAAAACCAGCACTGCAAGGAAACAACCAATCAATCTAATCCCTCCCACTCTATACAGCAAGCAACAAATCAATCATCATCCAATTCAAAACCCTACTCCCCTTTCTTGTAAGCAACAGAACATTGATCAGGTCATGGCTCTTTCAGAGCCTCAATAACCAAATCCCTAGCCCTGTGGAAGCACTTGGCAGAGAATCTCTCATACACCATCTCGTACATCTGCAGGTTCATATATGCGAACCTCATGTATCTGTCAATGCATTCTTCGTATTTCTGGTACAATGCAGGGATGGTCAGAACAGCCACAATACCTGTGCGCATGAGGCAAAGAAACAATTAACTATGAAACAGTCGAATGGTGAAGCTAAATGTTGGCGAAGCTTTAGAAATAAAAAGATAGGAGCTCTTACTTGCGTAACATAATGTGGGGAAGTCAGCCAGGCTGCCAATGATAGAAATGATCCACAGGCTAAGGAAGACTTGGTAAAATAGCACCGAGTCTCTCCCAAATGCGATATCATGGAAGACGGAGAAGACCGTGTTCAGGCCAGAATGCAGCCGGGCTGCCACTTCATTCACAACCTGCTGAGAAATGTGCATCTGCGGAATAGGTGGCTCTGGCCTGCACAGAAGTCCACAGCGATGAGCGACTAACTCATCTGATTGAAGTAAAACATAGCAAGCTGTTTGCAAGATAGTTTATTGTCTACCCTTTGGCTCTTTCAAAGGAATCTTGTTGGCATTCAATTAACTACTTTACATCATCATCTACCTAATCTGATAGCAATATCATCTGGTTGGTCGTTGGATTGTCAATTGGCATCATTTGGTCAAAGAGTTACTTTCCCTGTTAGTGAAATATTAATGATTAAATTGATGGAAGAATGTCACAACAACGATGAAAGGTTTGATGAGGATAAGATATAAGGGCCTGAAATGTCTCTTGCATTGGATTAACTGATTTTTGTACCCAAAAAGGGAAAGTACAGCAAAACTCCATCTTGTGTGGAATCGCAGACTAGGATTGAATTGAGATTCCATCTCACCTGTTGAGGAGGCGAGCGGCCTTGGCCCAGAGGAAGAGGACGGTGAGGAGGAGCAGCAGGACGTTGGAGGCGAGGGAGAGGAAGGTGTAGCCGCCGGAGCCGAAGAGCAGCCAGGCGGAGACGGTCGCCGCCAGCAGGCAGGCGCTCACGTCGGGTCGCCGCCACAGCACCACGTCCCCAACTGCAATCGAATCCATTTATTGCTCGACCAAACAAGGCTAGAAGCTGCCTATCTACTATCGGATCGAGACGCCTACCCAATTCTCCGACGAGAGATGCGCCGCCGCCGGAGCAGCCAGACTTATCATGACGATCCATGGACGGCTGATCGAATGGAACCGAACAAGCAGCAAATCAGCGATCAGACTGGAGATCGAAGAAAAGTCAATGATTTTTCCTGAGCAAGAAGAGGAGAAATGATCGAGATTCGACAACTTTCCCCAAATGATTTGTGTGCGCTGGACTCCACTCAACCAACCGTCAAACAGCTCGGCTCCCAGCTCCCTGTCACAGCTGACAGCTCAGCCCGGCGTGTGGGCCCTTGCCATGGTACAGCGTGGACAGTGCTCACGTCGGACTGGACGCTGCCGTGGAGGAAAGAGAAAAAAAAAATCAGCGGCTTTACTTGCAGAGAAGACGAGAGGAGAGCGACCTGCTGGTCTTGCACGGCGGTGACGATGGCAGCGGTGGGCGGTGGTCAAGCCCCGCGAGCTCCGCGGCAGCCGGCGGCGCCCCGATCTGGCGAGCGGCCACGGACGAGTCACAGGACCGGCGGCGGGGAACAGGGGCTGGGGGAACAGGAGACGACATCCAGGCCCCGAGCTTGCTGAGAATTACGGCGGAGCTCGCGAGCGTGGCGCGACGGAACATGCAGCGGCGGTCAGCGATCTGGGTATGCTGGGCGAGCGGCTGCACGGAGGAACCTACCGCGTGGCCCTTCGGACGCCGGCCTCGTGATAAACGGCACCGGCCGGCAGCGGCGGCGGTCATCGGAGTGGGTGCCATAGAGAGAGGGGAGAGGAAATAAAGAAAGGGGCTACCTATATAATATGTGACAGAAAATCCCACTTTAAATTATGTGAATTTTAGACTATTGAATCTGCTTTGAGATTCACGCACTTCTCTCGTTAACCCTAACCCCCTCCTTCTCACTCCGATGCACTGCCGCCCGCTGATTCCCCCACCTCCTCCATTGCCACCGCCCATGCTGGAGCCATAGCCCGTCCTCGCCGGAGCCGAAAGGCGCCAACGACACATGTGATACCTGCCCGGCGCTCCCTTTGTTGTCTCTCTCCTCCTTAAACCGATGGTGACGAGGTGCTACCGCCCCACTGTCTTCCTCGTATCCGGTGGCTCCTCGTCGCCAGAGACGCCACCACAGCCCCTGCCTTCTAACCACACTCTCTTCTTTGCCCTTGCCATGAACGCTGGCCCACCGCCTGCTCTGGCTTTGGCAAGGGCGCCACCCGCCCGTTCTGCCGCCCACCACCAAGCTGCCACCTTCCATGACCATCCCTCTTAGCCCGGGGAACTCCCCTCTCTTCCCCCTCCCCCAACCCCAAAACCTAAACCCAACTTTGCTACCGGTTGTTGGAGTTCACCTCTCGAGCTGGAGGAGAAAGAGCTTACATCGCCGGAGCACGAATCGCGAAGCAGATCCTAAGGAACTGGAGGGATACGTCTATACTACATTTGGTCAAAAGTAAGATTAGGAGTTCTTAAAAAAACTTTGTTCAAAACATCCATCTTTCTATTTTTCCTATGTTTTACTATACTTTATTTCACACTTGCATTCCTCTTTTTTATTTTTCCGGTGTGTTTATTCATGTGTTCCAAATAGGGCCTAAAGTTGATGCGTTGGGTATAGGGCCGCCACTTAGTATCCATTACCCCTATCCAAACTCACAATACTATATAGGGTAGGGAGAGTATGAATAAAGGATTATCCATTTGAGTTTTGGATATGAAGTGTGTAATATCTGTCTTACCCACCTTAATCATACATATTTTGCATGGGTATAACTAGATCCAAAATTTTTAAACTCATGTTCATATTATGAAAAATTGTGAAATTTTGTTGAATTTCGTCGGGATGATTTATTATATAGAAGAACAACTTTATACAACTTTTGAACCATTTATACAGATGGGATCCACATATGGGTTACCCATATCCATTTGGTAATATCCATTATATTTAGGTATGGATAGTTAATGCTAATTCTCTATTCTCTTGTGAAGCCACATCATCCCAATTGTTTATACCCTTTGGATCATTCATCTATGATGCAAATTAGTCCCTCTTCTCCTTAAGTATTTCTAATTGTGGAGGGCAGGGACCCTAAGTAGCTTCATGGGAAGGTTATCCGACAACCTAGACGGGAGGTGGACCGAGCCATAAAGTTAGAGGTAGAGTAGATCTTAATGATGTGAAGACGTGCCCTTCAAGGCACGGGCTAGAGTCCTATACGGACACCCTCATGCAACTTACTGTAAATAGAATAGAAAACCAAGTCGTACTTGGCCTGGTTAACTAACATGTAACCCAACCCCTGTACTATATAAGGGGAGCAAGGGTCCCGGCCAAGGGACAAGAGAGACAAGAAGTAGATAATACACAACATATTGAAACCCCTTAGATGTCGCCTAGAGGGGGGTGAATAGGCGTTCCTGAAACTTCCGACGAGGTCTCTCGGCCAAACCGAGAGGACTAGCCGGAACTTTCGGCCTCTGGACCCAAAACTTCCGATCAGCTGTGAATTGCTCTCATAGCACAATCAAATAGCAAGATATGGAATACTAAACAAAGAGGTAAAGTATGCAGACAGCTCAATATAGAAACATATCATAAGACCAAAAAAAACTAGAGAGTGAATCACAAAGAGAGCAAGTAGAGTAAGGAACAAGCGAATTTTACCCAAAATTCAGATCACAAAGATCATACGTCTCCGTTGAGAAACGCCTGAAAGTCAGGTCTCGATTAACCCCTTACCTCACCAAGTGATCATGAAGATCAACTCAGTTCGTACTCAAAGTTACCTCTTTTCCTTTCGGAGGCGAGCTCCACCCTCACAAACTTGGCTAGGTCAATCCACAGCTTGAGGATGCTCACAGGCGACGCCTAACAGTATAGGAGGTCACTCTCCAAGAGTAACAAGCTCTAAACAGCAGCCCAACATCAATCCCCAAGTGCTCAGAAAGCTCTCTCTCAAGTGTAATCCCTCACAAAACACCTAGATCAATTCTTAAACAACCATAAGAACTCAAGAACTAGGTGGAAGAAGGCTTAGAACCATAGGAGAACCCTGGAGATGTAAAAAGAATGTGGAATGACCACCTTGCCTTGGAGGGGATGGAGGGGTTAAATACTCACATTCTTACGTCATGTAGCCGTTACTCACAGAAACAGGGCCTGGATGTTCCAACCCCAAGACTAGAACTTTCAAACCACACTTAGCACCAAACAGAGAGGGCTGGCCGAAACTTTTGACCTAGATAACCGAAACTTACGACCAACCTGACTGAATACCCCCTAAAAACCTGTGCAAGTGGTGTGCAATGGTGTCTCTTATCTAGACAAGATATAAACTTGAGCACTTAATTATACATAAGCCATTGTTTGGAATCCCCTTGATAGTATGGCTTGCCTAGATTCAAATTCAAAAACATGAGAGAAATTTTAAACAAGTGTCTAGTCTTCTCGCCGTATTGCATTGTTTGTAGGTGCCTCTATGCATCACCCTAAGCAACATGAGTTTAATTTCTGTATATAGCTCAATATAATCATTAGTCACTTAACCGTTTTGTCATTAATCAACAAAAATCCACATAAAGGACTAGATGCACTTTCACATATAACAACCCAACGCAAGTCGACGGATCAATATAATCCGATGGGTTCCAATCTACCAAACAAAAGTAGGGTATTATCTCTAACGAGGGTCTGAACTTGTCTACATCTACACGTCTTGTGTCCCCATCAAACTCTAGGTCCAGTGCATAGCCCTAATTTTATTATTGCCGATCATAAATATCGACGTTAACTTTTTTTATGTCATATCACCTCAAATATCTTTTTATTATTTAGATAATTGATCTATTACCCCTCTTCTCTTATTAAACTACATCATCTTAATATATATTTTTAGCATGAAGAATCTATAAATGATGTAATTGTGTAAAGCACGTGATGTCAAATTGTTTGGCTACAAAACAATTTTAATTTGTATGTTAGGTTTACTTATTATCAGACAATCAACGCAGGGGTTTTATCTAGTTAGCTAAATTCGCAGGCCTAGTTAGGTAACTGCCAGGTGGACCATAAGGGTATAGTTGTAAATATGTTCCCTTGATTGGGGTTCATATTGTAAAGATCGATTAGCTCCGCCCTACGCCAGCGGCCCCTATGATCCCTCCGGAGACGGCAGCATTAGGCATTAGCAAAACTCCACCCGCCGTCGTTGCGCTCCACTCCCCCTTACCCATCGCACAGCCGCTGCGCTCCTCTCTGGCTCTCCGCCCCGCCACTCTTGCCGACCTTCCCCTACCTCGATTTGCCGGGCTGGCCTCCATCTGGGGGCGTGGGCGTCCATTAGCGCAGCCGGCTGCCGACGCTCCGTCGGGTACAGAGGTAACGGCTACGGCATCGTCAGCCCAATCGGAGACGACGGCAACCATATCAGCTACTTTACTGGCGAGCTCCGACCTCACCTAGCTCCCTTCGTCGGTCACAGCGGTGGCCTATCGATCCCCTTTTATTTGTCGAGGTGAGCGTCCACTAATTCCCCATTTAATCCCGTTACTTCATGCTTATGAGTAGTTTCTTCGTTATCCTATAATGCTGTCAGTCTAATGGGAAAATCTTCTACGATGCTCAAGCAGACAAATCTTGAATTACTATTGTCGGCGAAATGGGACTGGGGCCCCATATTCTGCGGGGACGCGTGGATCTCCGGCCACGTCAGCTCCTCCGGGCTCACATTCTGCACAAGAGACGGCCAGCTACGGTTGTCGTCCCGCTGAGTGCCTGGGGTCCGAGCACCGCCCGGACCTAGGCGGCATCTCACCCGGCCCCGGGGCACCATCGGCCCCGGGCCTTACCCCCGGGGCGCCATCTTATCGCCCTGGACCCGGGTGCCGATCCCTCGGTCCCGGGTGCCGATGCCCGGGCCCGAGGCCGACTGCCGACTGTCGGGGTGCCGATCCTCCCGGTCCTGGGTGCCGATCGCCCCGGTCCCGGTACCGATTGACTCGGCCCCGGGTGCCGATCGCCTCGGCCCCGGGGGCCGATTGACTCGAAGAACTCAGCGGACCAACTGCCAACTACCCGCATTAATAACGAAGCGACGGGGCCTGTCGCCCCTGTCGCTTGCTCTGCAGTCAGACGTGCAGTCAGAGACCTTTGACTTCGACAGCGAGGGCGTGCGTCGTCATACGCCCGTGTCTCGATGACTTGGTCGCCTACAGCAGACCTACTTCGGCATGGGCACAGCAGGTGGGCATGAGCGACTGGACGTTCCTCCAACTCCGGCGTGGGCGTCGCAGGCAGACGTGTGCACAGGAGAACTCACCGAAAAAATCTCTCTCTCCGTGTACTGGCACTGTGGACTCCCCTGATTCTATAAAGGAGGATCCGAGCCGACAAGGAAGGACAGGCAAGCTTCAGCATTAGCAACCGCCGACGGCTAGCTCTGACTCGATCTCTAGCTCTCTAGCACGCTCTTTCTCGGCCACTGTTCATCTTCCTCAGCTCCGGCCACGGGCTGAGCTGCTCTTGTAACCCCAAAACCACATTCATATCTCCCACATAGCAACACACAGGAGTAGGGTATTACGTCTTCGTGCGGCCCGAACCTGTATACGCCTCCTGTCTCTCTTTCGTGCTATCGTCGGGATTCGGACGGTTCAATCCTTGAACGGACGGTCCGAACCCCGCTATCTCTCACCCCGGGCCCTTGGCTCCCGAGCATCGATTGGTCTATTCATCCACCGGATGTCGCATTCGCCTGAGGACAACTCCTCTGACCGAATCTCAAAAGGGGAGCCTCCAGACTTTCCGCCGTCGAGGTTTCATCCTTCGACAACTATTGATTGATTGAAGAAAAAATTATGTAGTGTACTCCTTTGTTTCAAAAAAAGAGCAGTATACTCCTTAACAGAACTAAATCACCCTGTTCTGTATCCTTACATGGGTAAAATTATAGGTATTAGCTGCTGCACTGCTAGATTAGTATATCCAACCAGCAGAACATAAGGAAAGAAAAATCTGCTTGTATTAAAATTACACGCGGTTACCTTTAAAGATGTAGAAATAATTGGCACTCTCAAGCACGCCATTAATCAGGTGAGATGTCAGCACAATAATTTCCCTTCTCAACTAGGTGCTCCATATAGACTTTTGATCAAGGTTGTTGTTAGTATCGAGATACATATCATAGTATCATACGACATTATAATACTATCCTAGCGAAATGATACGTGTTCAGGATCGTTTTTGGGTGGGAGCGCGCTGGGATCGGGATACAGAGCGTAGTATCGTTAGAATCACGACACAAATACGATCTTGTGTGACTCTACGCTCGGGTCCAAAATTAGCCCTGGATTAGATCGGACGGTCCACACGACTGGCAAAAACCCTATGAGAGAGAGAGAAAACAGAGCGACGCCATTCTCTCGCTTGTTCTCCCTCGTGGCTGGCGGCGGCGCGACGCCAACGCTGCGGCGGCTTCGTTCTCCCTGGTTTGGATCTCTGATCTCTCTATTCTCTCGTTTTCTTCCTTCCCCGTCTCTTGGATTTGGATCTCTCTATTCCTCCAGCAGAAGCCTGTTTGGATTTGGATCTCGTTTTCTTGGCTTGTTCGTGAGGCAGCAGAAGCCTGTTCGTGAAGAGGCTCCGGCAGCGGCCACCGGCTGCAGTGTGCGTTAACAATTTACTGTCTTTAGCTTCTAGCTGAAGCCTGAACTTTAGGGATGTTTTTTGAGATTGTGTTCATGTTCATTTAGGAACTTGGGGTTGGGGATAAAGGGAAAATGTCAACAGGAGAAAATGCTGCAGGATCTAGTGCTAGCACGGGCAGACTCAAAAGGAAAAATGCAGCTGGGAATAGATCTGATCCTGGTTGGGACCATGGTACTGAAATGGGTAGCAAGTTAAAAACTGTCAAGTGTAGGTATTGCGATAAAATCAGGTCTGGTGGAATAACTAGCCATAAACACCATCTAGCTGGTACTGGTAGAAATGCAGAACCCTGTCCCAAAGTACCAATTGATGTGCAAGAAAAATTCCTGAAGCTTCTTGGAGATCATGCTGAACAAGCTGATGCAAAACAACGGAGGCTATTAGCACAAGCTTAAACTGACCAGGGGGAAGCTGATAAAGGTGCAGTGGGGAAGTGGGTGACAAAGCACAAGAGCCAAGGAACCATGAACCAATATGTCTTTTTTTTACACTAGTGCTATCTCTTTCAGTGCTATCTCTTTCAATGCTATCAAGAATCCTGAGTTCAAAAGATGGTTGATTTGATTGGGAAGTACGGTCTGGGGTTGAAGCTTCCATCTTATAATGATGTGAGAGTTAAATATCTCAATGCAGAGGTCGAGTCTACACTGAATATGATTGACGAGTTCAAAGAAGAATGGAAGAAAATTGGATGTACAATAACGTCAGATGGTTGGACTGATAGGAAAAGAAGGTCAATATGCAATTTCTTGGTCAATAGTCCTAAAGGAACAGTTTTCTTGATTTTGGTTGACACATCTCACATATCCAAGACAGCTGATAAGGTATTTGAGATGCTAGATGAGATCGTGGAAAGAGTTGGAGAGGAAAATGTTGTCCAGGTTGTGACAGATAATGCTTCAAACTACAGAGCTGCAGGTGATCTCTTGATGGCCAAAAGAAAAAGATTGTACTGGACTCCATGTGCTGCTCATTGTATAGATTTGATGCTTGAGGACTTTGAAAAGAAAATCGATCTTCACAAGACAACAATTCAAAAAGGGAAAATATCAACTTATATATACACAAGAACTATGCTTCTTTCATGGTTGAGAGACTTCACAGGAGGAAAAGACTTAGTTCATCCTGCAGTCACAAGACTTGCCACGGCCTATTTAACATTGAAATTACTTCATGAAAACCAAGGTGCTCTAATAAACATGTTCTGCTCAGAAAAATGGAGGGGCAGCAGGTAATATTTTTTAGTCTTTAACCACTTTGTTTTAGCATTCTTGCTGTAAACTAAAGATTATTTGTTTTCTTCTATTCATGCAGATTTGTAAAAACCAAAGAGGGCAAGACAGTAGCACAAATCGTGCTAGATAGTAGTGGATTTTGGCCTAATCTTCTAACATGCCTGAAAGCTGCTTTACCTTTGGTCAAAGTTCTGCGCTTAGTTGATTCAGATGAAAAGCCTGCTATGCCATACATTTATGAGCATATGGACCATGCAAAGAATAGAATTAAAGAAAATTTCAACAATGTGAAGAAAAGCTACATGCCTATATTGAAAATCATTGATGAAAGATAGGAATCACAGCTTTCTAGGCCTTTACATGCTGCTCATATTTTTTTAATCCAGCCATTCAATATAGCATTGAGTCCAAGTCAAATGAAAATACGTAGATTATATACAAGTACAACTATGAAAACATGTAGAAACTAAAGCATATATAGTTTTCAGTAATAAATGCACTGAAAGCTTAGGTGAGAGCCCTTAGCAAGACCTGAAAGTCCAAGTCAAGCTATTTTTGTTTCACACAACACCATCGAACAATTTGGCCATTTCTATGTGGAGGGGGCTACCATCAGTTGTTCTATGTATATCATCATCTCCGTCTGGGAAGGGAGCCCTGTGCAGGAATAGTTGGTGAGGAAGACATACAGGATCGATCATTTGACAATTGGCGGATTGAGCCATGCAGTTCCACATATTAGTAGCACTAGTTTTAATTAGTGTAGGTCCTGTGGCACTGCTTGCCACCGTTGGAGCGTTGCCGCCACGGCCACCTCCTGGCAGCAACTGCCCGACGGCATGTGGCGGCGTCAATATTTTCTATCCGCTCGGCATCAGTCCCCATGAAGATTACATTGGAAATCCTAACGTCTCATGCGTTGGCAGTTCATCTAGGCCAAGTGATGAAATAATTTCAGACGCAGCTATAGACACTGATAATTTGTGGTAATTTTAATAGTTAGTTATTTAGCTGTTCTTGTGGCTGTGGTGTGACTCCCAGCTAAATGTTGCAAGCTAGACAATGTTTGAATTCGGAGATCAGAACTATCTGAATGTGTTTGTGTTCATGTATCTTCAGATCATTTGTTAGTGTGGTTTCTCTTGATAAATATCGCTCTATTTGTATGTCATATATTGTTAGTACTCTATGTTTTTAGAATAGCTATGTATAATTAATACAAATAATAATTAAACTTAAAAAAAGAAAATCTCATAGTATCCCGATACTACGATATGATTCTACGATCCGATACTACTTTGGGCAAAATGATACTGATCCCGATCCTAACAACCTTGCTTGTGACTGATCAATCAACATGGACTCAGACCTAGATATTATTGTTGCGCTATATGTATACAACAAACAGAAGTGGTGCTTAACATCTATGAAAGGTTCAAGGCGCCAGACGGTGAACTAGGGAAATGGTAAATACATTTAGCGTGGTAGACTAGCAGTTGACATAAACTCTCGCTGCAGGCTGCAGCACTTTGAAGATGCTAAAGTTGCTATGTCAATAGCCAATGAATTGGAACCACTAGGTAGTACTTGTATCTCATCGTCATTCCTTTGGCGAACTTGAGAAGAGCTCAGCCTTTTCCGGAGAAGAGATTGCAATGTTACCTCCACATCTTTCATAGATGGCCGTTCTTTACCATAGAGGCTTAAACACTTTTCTGCTAGAGATGAAACAACATGAATCTCTTCCTCAGTTGCTTCCTCACGAACTTGACTAGCCACCATCTCTGCAATAGGTTTTGACTTCATCTCGAAAAGGAAATAAATGGATAGATTTTGATGTTCTCCTGACGCAGTTGTGAAAACAGGTTCCCTTCTAAGCATCAACTCGAGAAGTACTACACCAAAGCTGTACACATCGCTTTTCTCATTTAGTTGCCCAGTATGACAGTACTCTGGATCCAAGTATCCAAATGTTCCTTGTACATTTGTAACAACATGGCTTTGATTAATTGGAACCGATCTTGAAGCACCAAAATCTGAAACTTTAGCAGTGTAGTTTTCACCTAACAATATATTAGATGACTTGACATCACGATGGAAGATAGACATTGAAGCAGCAGAATGGAGATAACAGAAAGCTGCTGCAGATTCTGACGCAATCCGTAGGCAATCACCCCAGGATAAAGCAAATCCATTACTTGAATTATCATGAAGAATGCTGAATAGTGATCCATTTGGGACAAAATCGTAAACTAACAGTGGCACCTCAGCTTCAAGACAACAACCAAAAAGTTTTACAATGTTTCTGTGATTTATGTGAATTAGAATTGCCACCTCATTGATGAATTGCTTGATTTCACTTTGTTTGAGACGATTGGACTTTTTTATTGCCACAACACGCTGATCAGATAACATACCTTTGTAGACCATGCCATGTCCTCCGCGACCCAGGACACGTGTAGGATCAAAATTATTTGTCGCCTTCTCCATTTCTTCTAGGGAATAAATCTTTGTCTTATCATTCACATTGTTGTCCGAGCATATTAGTTGTTGTAGTAGGAGCCCTTGATTTTATCGGAAATGCTTTTTTCGTAGTTGCTTCTGCTTGTCTTCTTTCCATCTATGTAAGAAGAATGACCAACTTATGCCCACAAATAGCATGCAGAAGCCAATGCTGAGGCCAAGCGTTATCCCTGCATAATATTGTGCCACATCAATTAGTTCTTTTCCTATTTAATTATCAATTATGAACAAAGTATTACCTAATGCAAGAGTATGTCGTCTTTTTGGAGCGCAGCGCCCTTCTACACGGTTGTATTCTCGGTCGTAAAGGCATTCACCAGTATAATCTGGAAATCAACCACATGTACTTTGGTAAGACCCAGAACAGACATGGACAAATAAGTAGCTAAACATTATATATTTTTAGAATTACTCTGTTGTAATTATGAACAGAAAAGGTTTAAGAAATGTTTTGCAAAAGATAAACTATAAATTTGCCCGTTGTCCTTGTTTCTGACATGTTTTTTTTTTCTAAATGGAAGAACTTAACTTAATTAACGATTCAATGTCTGTGTGTGTTATGTACGTAGTAGTACTGTACTGCAACCCATCAGCAAAAAAAAAAGACGTAGTATTCTAGTATCAAAAACGCTACTGTGATTATGATCAAGTGATACTGTACCTGCGGCAAGTGAGCAGCCATACATGGTGTACGGATTGCCTTCATATCCTTCATTGCATACGCAACGGTACCCATACGAATAATCTTGACTGTAACAGCTGCTATCTGTGCTGATGCAAGCATAACTTGTCAAATTTTTGAACGCGCTGTTGCAACTTGGTTCGTCCACAATACGCCACTCAATGGCAGCAGCTTGACTTGCAATCTTAATTTCGTCCCAAAGCAAGGAGCTTCTGTTACCTCTGTTCTGGCGGACAAGTTTAAGGTTGAAGGCAGGGACTCCTTCATCCAAGGAGATGATGCAACATCCAGTGCCGTCACAGTTCTCTGTAGCGGCCTCCTCCGTGATGCTTCTGTATGGGCAGGTAGAACGGCATGCCTTCATGATTCTATCGATCTCACGGTCGACCAGGTAAGCATCAAGGTCACAACCGATAATTTGCAGTTTGGCGAACTGACCAAGAGTTAAAGAATTCCCGGGAGTCTTCCATGATATGTTGTAAGTATCAGCCTCAAATCTCGCTGGAATGGTAAGCGAAATGGCGACGGCCATCGATATTTCGTCGGTGTAATATGGACTAGTGTCGACGACCTGTGTGGTGCCATCATTTAGGTAGAGGCTCGGGGGATGAGTGGTGTCGTTACAGAAGAGCTCGAAATCGGGTTGCCGGAAGCACCCGTGGCCGATGCCGAATGGGTACTGGATGCTCAGATTGCCGCACAGCTTCGGGCAGCCGTCGAGCCTCGCAGTGGAGGGGAGGGTTGCGCTTGTGTTCCCTTGGCTTTGGATCTCGGATGCTCGCACGGTTGCTGCGCCCTGCAGTTCGAGAGCTAGCAGCACTAATAACGCAGCATCCAACTGGCCAACCATCTTGACCAATAGAATTGAGAGAAACATTTTATGGGATAGAACGATCAAACATTTTATGGGGGGAATATATATGTACTAGTAGTGTGTAAGGGTTTAAAAACCGACAAAAGCCAAACTTTTTGGGAGAACATAAACCGCTCAGTATTCCGTTCAAGTTCAAAAAATTCAAATTGATTTTTAAATTTTTGATAAAACCTATCCAGATTTCATTGGTTTTTGTTGGTTTACCAATTGTCTTCATGAAAACTGAAGATACCACTCATGAGCGGTTTTTGATCCAGTAACAGGATTGGGAATCATATGAACAGAGAAATGTTTAGTAGCTGTGGCTGTTCAATTTAGATTATTGAGTATTTTATTGTCGTAGATTATTTAGTTAAGTATAAATTGTATTGACAATACACGAATTTGCGAGGTGAATGCATTCTAATACACGAACTTATGGACCACTCATTTCGAGACATGGACTTGTCTGGTGTGTTCGAACCAAGGCCAAATGGTACACATGTAAAAGAGGGCACGAGACATGCTCTATTTGTAAATAGCTCCTGTTTTCGGGTTATATTCTACCATTCTTATGTTTTTAATACTACATCTCTCCTTTGTTTTATATATCTTTCTCTATATAATTAACACTTATTTTATTCTTGACTAAGCACATGCATAAATACGTGGTGTAATGATCGCATTTTATCGGCGTCAAAAGTATTTTAATAAAAAGCTATATTCGAAAAATTTGGCTCTTTATCGGTTTGGAATTTTTGTGCCAAGTGGATCTCAAGAAAAACTCTCAAAAATATTTTGAAAACAACCCTAAGACCTCTGTAGCACTCCTCAGATTTTTGCTGAATTTTTGGACCCAATTTGAATCGGTTTCAAAAATCAAAAACCCCAAATCCTATTCAAGTCAGCCTCTGGAAAATTATTAAGGAGCACTGTGCAGCCGGGCCGCCCTCCTTCCCTTTCGGCCCACTCGTCCTTTGCCTCCCGTAGCCCAGCCAAATCCCCCTCTCGCTGATGTCTGGGCCCCGCTGGCCAGGCGCATGGTCGCCCGCGCCCGTGCCCTCGCTCGCCGCCCCGCTCGCTCCTCGGCCGCTCGATGCCCACACGCGAACGGCCTGGATCCCCTCTGCCGCGAGCACTGTGCTTCGTCTACCTCGCCTCAGCCCGTCTCTCTCTCTCTCTCTCTCTCTCTCTTCTCTGGATCTCTCTCGATCTCTCCCTCTGTGACCTCTCTGCCCGCATCCATCAGTCACTCCGCCGCTCGCGCACGGCGCGAGGCACTCCGCCATCATCACTCCGCCGCTCATCGCACGGCGCGAGGCGCGCTTCGCCATCCGCGCCTCGAGCCCAAAAACCAGACACTGGCCGCCGTTGCAATTCTCATCACCAAGCCCCGGAGATCGACCCCCCCCCCCCACGCCGGGTCACCTCATCCCGTCGCTTCGCCGCTCCCGCCGCGTCCCGTTTTTCCCCTCTGGAGCGCGTGACACGAGCCACGGCGTTCAGCGCCATTGATGGACCTTGTCGGCCGAGCCCGAGCTAAACTCCTCTCTCTCTGTCTCTGCCCTCCGTCCGCTAGCACCAGAGACTCCCCTATAAATAGGGCACCACTCCCCGTCATCTGGCCGCAAAAAGAGCAAGCCGAACCAGCTCGCCACCGAGAGCCTTCCTCCGCCGCCTTCTGGCCGAGCTCCCGCCGCCGATTCCGGCCACCCCTGACCCAACCGACACCACCACCGGACTCCCCTAGTCGCAAGGAAGCTTCACCGCCCTTCCTCGCCGTTGATTAACCGCCAAATCAAAAATGCCCAATATTTCCTCTCCGCCGTCCGCCATCGCCGCCGCTTCGATTCACGTCGCTGGAGGAGGTAAAACACGAATTAATCTCATTCCCTAGCTTCCTAGCCTAACACCGCACCCAGCTAATCCTATTCCGAGCCAACAGCCATTAATTTGGTCATCGGCGGCAAGCTTCTCTCTCCGCCGCCGCCGGCGGTTCTGTGTCGCCGTCGCCGACCTCCTTCCTCAGCCCGTCCAGCCAATCCAAGAGGACGAGCCGATTCGCCGTCGTCTCCGCTCTCTGCCCATGTCAGCCGCACGCCGAACCTCGCCGCCGCCGGCGAGATCCCCTCTGGCCGCCGTCGGCCGTCGATGCCCCGGCCATCTCCTGTAGCTGTCCGGCACCTCGTCGCCCTCTGTCCCTGACATGCGGGCCCAGCACAGTATCTCTGTCCAGTGGGCCCGATTGCTCAGCCTCCCCCTCTGTCACTTCCAAGTGGGCCCTGCCTTTAAGTGCACAGTGACCATCCCTCTCTTACTCTCTGACATGTCGGCCCCACAGTCCAGTCTCAGTGTCTCTTTCTCTCTCTCTGATCCAGTGACTCCACCTGTCAGCCTCGGATATATCTCCTTTTTTCTATTTCTTTCCTAAAAAGATTTTAAATCCTTTTTATTTTCAGAAAATAGTCCCAACTTTAGAAATTCATAACTTTTAAACCGCAACTCCGGTTGAGCCCATTCAACTCCCAAAATTTTTCTAAAATCGAGATCTACGCATTGGCACTATTAGTTATATAATATAGGCTCTGATTCTTGGTGTTTTTGTGTGTTTTCTTTTACGACGATTAGAGGCCGTTTCCGAGGAGCTGCCACAGGAGATTTCGTCGAAGACCCGTAGGACCTCGAGCAAGGCAAGTCACCCTTTGACCATGTTGAACCTACGATTTAAAATATATTTTATTTCTAAAATGTGCATACTTAGGAACACGATTAATTTTCGGCCGTAATCCGTAATCGGATCCGTCCGGCCTAACCCTCTTGCTGCATTTGATCCTGCCTTGGATAAATTGATGACCCGATCCTTGTAACCCTGTCATCTTGATGTCTGTACTTGTGTATGGACGTCGATGACCCCCTTTCACCCACAAATAAAATATGACGTTGGGAAAAATCAGGGATTTAACTCAAATGATTTAAAATGGTCTCGACACCCTTGGTCGAGAGTTTGCGAAATAAAATGGTTTTACAAAACTTGGTCATGGGACGTCGCTGCCTGTGTGGCTCCGACTCTGCATGATTTTTAAGAACCGTTTCCTTGAGGAATTGCACTGAGCATAATACAGTGCGACCACACGGGTGTTATGGGACGCCCCTGGCCAAGTAATTAGTAGATCCAGGGTTGGCTTGGTTGCCTTTGGACGTGGAGTCACCGGGGTAGCAATATGAGATGCACCCGCGGGATCCTGAGTACGAGGAGTCTGGGACTCGCTCGGTACTTGGTCTGGGACCCGTCCAGTTGGCTTCAGGCAATCCTGGAGACGCTTTGGAAAGGCCTTGTCGCGAACCTCCCCGCTTGGCCAGTGTGGGAGTAAGATCGCGTCGTGTGGGAAAAGCGTACCCCCTTTGCAAAGGATTGTTATGAACTGTTTGAACAGCCGTGCCCACGGTTATGGGCGAATGTGAAGTGATTCCTCTAGCGTAGATTTTTCTCTTACAAATATCTGTGCAATTGTTTTGCGGGTTGGGAACCGTGACCAGAGTCAGTCTGTGTGACTGACGGATGGCCTGTGTGGCCTGAAACGGGCCTGTGTGACCCGGGGTGTTGGATGACACCAGAGTTGAGTTGCTAGAGATAAGAGATGAGTTTGAGATAAAAAGGATTCACCTAAATGGAGGTACCAGTGGAGGGTACGCTCCGAATCGGAAACTGTGACAAGTCTCTGACTTGTGGAATGGGTCGAGACGCGAGTCTCTTCCCGACTAACTGTGGTGAGTTGTTGCAAAACAACTCACGGAATGGATTGAAGCGTGAGCTTCTTTCCGACAACTCAAAAGAGCACACTTAGAGTTTTAAAGCACAAAAGTCTTGAAAACCCCTCTTGCAAAAATAACCATAACCTCCCTTTGCTAAGCCTTGCATGCCACATAATTTCCGTGACTTGCTGAGTACCTCGTGTACTCACCCTCCCCTTCTTATCTTTCCCCAGAAGTCCTCGAAGATGAAGATCCTTCCATTAGCGGATTCTATCAAGATCAAGCCGAGTATGAAGAATTTTAGGGTTTCGCTCTAGGTCCCCAAGCCGTTGCTTGTGGATATAGGTCTACCCGTGTATCTTCCGCTGCCTACTTTTGCAATGTATCGTTGCATGTCTCGGGGTCTGTCCGAGGCTGCACCTTATGTAAGGACTATGCTTAATAAATAAAGCAGGTTTGGCTGTGATCCACCAATGTCCTGTATGTACCAGCTAGTCTCCTGGGACTGGTACAGGTATTACAGGTAACAACGTTCCTCTTCCGTTAACCTATACGGGTTAGTGGGAGAGGGGCGTTACACGTGGCATCCTCCCCACGTGTATGCCTACGGGGCATTCTAATCAACATCCAACTTAGCAAGATTTGTCATTTTGGTCGTGCCTTGCACGCATCATATAAGTTTGTGTGCTAGGATGAGCATTCTACATGTTTGTTTACTAGATTGCACCTACCTCATAAGTTCATATACCATCGGTGCAATTTACTATTAATTATAGAAACAAATAAAATATTTAAAAAAATAAACTTAACAAATAATTTAAAACAAGTGGTCTAAATAAGATAGTAAAAGAAAGGTTTTTAAGAAAATATATTTTTGAGCCGTGGAGTAAATAATCTATTTCAATGATCTGATGAATAATCTACAAAAGAAGGCAACTAATACTAGGGGTGATAGACATATCTAGTTTTGTTAATATCATCTATTCATTAATTAAAAGGTAGCATACATCAGTACACAACACATTACCTAGTACATTTGTCTCGATCTACAACAGTAATTTTATTATATTTGTCTGCTTCTTATCTAGCTATTGGCTCTCTTTTTTTTTTATCTCTCTTTAAGCTCGTATAGAGGCTACCTTCTATATATAAGGGGTACCTCCTTTTCTCTCTTCTTCTATCCTTAACATCATCATATGAATCTACCCGACATATTTAGAGGTAGTATTTGATGTATTATTGTACTCGTACTAACCCATACAAGCGGAAAGGGGCATTGACCATGCACTGGACTAGATCTGACCATTAATTATGAACAATGCTGGTAAGTGACGATGGGCATGTTGTCCAGGTGGTGAAGGAGACCTTATAAGCCATATCTACATCTTAAATTTATAACAGCTAATTTAAAAGCTTTTAGTTTTCTATTTCTCTGTGTTGGCTTCTAGACTGCTACAAGTAGAAGTATAAAAGTATTACTATGCATTGCTTCTCTCTCAAATTATAGGCTATCCTCAAAAACTCCAGCTCTTCCAAACAGTCAACATTTTTGTTCTAGATTCTGAGACCTAGTAGCTACAAAATACATAAATGAATTAGTAATCAGAAACTAGATAACCTAGCTTCTCCAGATTCATAACAGATTGATACTCACTAGCTGCTTCTCATAGTCTACAGCTCCTCAAACATGGTATTAGTATTAAATAGAAAATTTTAGAGTAGAAAGTGCATGCTAGAAAGTCTTACAGCAGAAAGTTGTAGAATAGCAAAAATGTTGAATTCAGCTAAAACTTTGATTACACGTAAATAGAATGTCCTAGGTTTGAAAATTTTAATTATGAAGTTTTAAAAACCCGAGTACAAATTTGATTCACCATTGTATCACGGGACCACAGATCCATGCAGCATGTCTTCTGCCAATGTGAACGTTGCTCTCTCCGGCTCCCCGCTCCCCATCACCTGCTATCAGCTGCAGGCATGTCCTGCACGGCTTTTTGCCCTTGCCTTTGTTGTATCCAACACTTCAATTCAAAATAAAATTATAATTATAATTTGAATTTGAATTGAATTTGTTTCTGTATAGAAAAGTTAAATTGAATTTGCAGTAACCGTATGTCACCTGTAACTGCGCCTAGCACCTTCATGGTGTATTTTGAATAAAGTAAATCATTTTCAGATAAAGATGCTCTTTGCTTGAACGGAGAGACCGAATGGTCAATTCCCCTTTTGAAGGGGTAGAATGTCGATATCATGGCCCATTATTTTGACGTCTCTCTGTCGACGTATGGTGCTGGTTGACTGGTTGCTTCCAAAATCTTTGTTCAAGTTATCAATTATATTATCATTATTAAGACAGCTCAAATAAATGGCACTACATTCGCTCTAAATATCTAGAAATGAAAGAGAAACGATATTGGCTGTCAGATTGTTGTAGGTTAATGTTATAACTGTATAGACTGATTGACATCATTGTATATAAAATAGAATTTTATCGATAAAACATAAGGTAACAGTTGTATAGCAGATCCAATTCTAGTTTTAAATCTATATATTATACAAAATATAATAGTATGCATGAAACAAAAGCTAATGGTTGTATATCGAATCAAATTCGATTTTTAAATCTATTATATAGAAAATAAAACTATAGACATGGAAACAAAATCTAATATATATTTGTATACCAAATTTAATTCTTTAAAATATAGCTTTATGCAAAATTGTACTGGAAAGTTTTCTTTTGATAAAAAGGTCTTTCCATACTACTAGTGACTACATTGGCGTTACTAAAATTGTAGGCCACACTAATGCATACGATTGAGAAAATTCGTACCCCTTTATTTCATATTACTTGTTATTTAGCATTATTCAATGTTTAATCAAAATTTTACATCCAAAGCATTTTAATAGAAGATCTTCTCAAGCAACCCTTCATTAATGCATCCACAACTTTATTAATTAGAGTTAATGGCTCCTTCGAGAAAATGATTATGATGTATTTAACGAGGATATCGATGCAAATTGCCCAAGCTCAATGTCTAGGGGTGAGATTTACTATAACAATAAGATATTTGAAACATAGGGAGTAGTATAGATTGGTGTTCTACCCCCCCCCCCCCCCCCCCTCATTTGTATAGCACTATTGACTTTTAACTTTGACCACTAATAACTTTTAAATGGATAAACTGTGTGAAAGAAAGCTTTAATTAGGATGCAACACACGTTTTAATAATGCATCATCTTATTAAGTTGAAGCTTTTGCAGAAAAGGAACAAGTGACCCAAGTTGGGTCAAGAAAGAACAGAAATGCCCTTCCTCCATATTTCGATTTAATTTGTAATCAGACAGTTACTTCTGTTCCAAATCAAGATAGAGATAAGGCCATACGGGTTGCCACGTCCTTCAGTCCATACACTCCTACGCGCGGGCTTCCTCTTCAATCATAGATAAGGGTTGGCATGTCGTTGTTTGTTCCTGCGTACCCTGGACCAGGGATCGTTGAAGCTCGACCGAAGACTCGCTGTCCAACTCGTTCGTACTGGCCACGGGAATTTGTGCATATAAATTTTGTGGAAGCGACCAATGAAGAGAACAAGCCATCTGTGACGGGTAGACGTAAACGTCACTTAAAAGTGGTCATTGACGGATGTCACTATCCACATATCGATCATTTTTCGAACGAATTATATATACATACAGTAGATAGGATTCGAACCTGAGACCTCCCTCTACAAAGAGGGTTTCATTACCAACTCACCTCTGGAGCCTACGCTGAATCCTCTTTTGATGTTATTTTTTTTGACTATTCCTATCCAAATTATATAACATGTATTTGATATTTTATATGATTTTAAATAAAAAAGTCATCAACTATAAAATTACAAATCTCATCATTAACTACAAATTTTATTTAGGAAATATCTCCATCTGAGGTAGTTTGAAGAATTCAAAATTTCGCTATCTTATAATGCATATTCGGGTATGTAAATGATATCAAATGAAAATATTGTAAATTATAAAGTTGCAGTTCTTGTTAAGATCTACAACTTTAATATAGGGCATGTCCCCATCCGAGGTCGTTTGGAAAATTTAAATTTTCATTTTTCAAAATAGATCTAATCACTTATAATGTATATTCGGGCAGAAAAATGAAATCAAATGAAAATATTATCAATTATAAAGTTATAGATCTCATAGAGATATACAACTTTGATATAGGACATGTCTTCATCCGAGGTCGTTTGAATAAAATAAAAAATAGATAACATTACTTGTGACAGGTGCTAGTTACGACCCGTCAAAGATAAGTGCTCTCATCTGTGATGGTTCATCCCACTACTCTCACTATAGATAACATGTCATCTCTAACAGGCTATGGTTGTGGTTTGTTATAAATCATCTATGACAGGTTACTGCTATGACCTGTTAAAAACGACCTCATATCTATGATGGGTTGTTCCCGGTAGTAATATCTCAAACATGCTATTTTTTGATTCGTACGAGACAAGGCGTCTTAAACGGGTCACGTTTAACTGTTATTGATGACCTACGACGGTTGTCCGGATACATAAGTAGTGGACAAAGCACTAATCACTATCGCGTGTTATATCCGTTACGCTATTTAGTGATGAGTAGCTGTAATCAGACAGCGACTTCTGTACCAAAATATATTCAGTAGTGACAGGTGAGTTTGCCACATATCCTTGTCAGTAGCATAAATCGTACAAACCAAACTAGATAATCGCACGTCACAACCGGCCCAGTCATATTGAAGTAATGAATACGCAATATTTATTATTACAAGAAAAGCTCAACAGTCTCGACCCATCGCTATCGATTTAGTGCAAACTAACAGTCATAGAATATCATTGTCGGTACAATTGGTTTTTCGTCCAAACTAAAATGAACCGATAGTGTAACTCAGTATCAGTATCAGTTTGTAGCTTGTTTAAGCTACAAATCGATAATGATAGTCACAATAGTACTGATGGTTCGTAGCTTGAATCAAGAGTGTTACATCACTGTAAAACCGACTGATAATCACAATAGCACTGATGGTTTGTGGCTTTAATCAACAGCATTACATCAATGCAGTTCAAGCCATGGATCGACAGTGACACTACGGTCTGAACATTTCAGAATATTTTCAATTTTAGAAGCCTTTTATACGCGTGAGTACCGTATATAGGATTCGAATGTGAGGCCTCTCTTTTCACGCGTTGCCTCCTTTATCATCACATTATCAAGTACTTGTCTAGATTGAAAACACTATTTTTTTGTCTTCACATCTATCAAACTTATAATGATTATTTGACAGTCTAAATGATTTCCAACAAAAAGGTCATCAACAACAAAATTATAGATATTGTTGAGCTCTATAATTTTGATATAGAACATATCTCCATTGGAGATCGTTTGAAACATTTAAAAGTTGGTTTTTTAAATAGACCCAAATCTTTTATTGAACATATGGGCCTCTAAACTACCTCAAATGAAAAAGTTGTCCACAGGCGTACGACTTAACTGCCCTTTGTAAAAATTGACTTATACAGACGGACAGCTTATGCATCTGCGTGTGAAAATCGTTTTCTATTGGCGGATGTTTAAGTTGACCGCCTCTAGAAATGGGGTTATATTTAGAGTCGGTTGACTTAAGTTACCACCTCTAGAAATTTATTTCTAGAGGCTGCTGTACATGCGGGTCTTCTTTTAGATTACCAATAAAAAGAATAGAGGGTGTCGTCGAAAATGGTTTTTTTATAGTGATTATTTAGTCAGTCCCAATGTAAATTGAGATCAAATTACTCAATATGGTACAACAAGCGCATGTTAACAATTGGTTTCTCTGCCAAAAATTTCGAAGTTATATACTGTTTTTATAAATTTAAAATTTGTTTCAAGTTTGGCTACATTGTGATGTTAGTACCACGTCGCCAAAAATCACTGTAATTTTAAGCCACATTCTGAAGTCATTTGAGGTTTGTACGCTCAACTGGTTGTTAGTTCTTTTTAATGCCACGACTATAAAATAGAGTTTTGTTTTCAAAATTTGTTTTTTAATAATTAAGTATTTGTCTAGGGTCCTTATATATACTCCTCTGTTTTTAAATATATAATGCTCTGGTTTTTGGACATGTCGTTTGGCTATTCGTCTTATTTTTAGAAAAATAAAGGTATCTTTATTATGAATTATTTTGATATTAAAAATAATATAAGCATGACTTATATTTTTGTGTATCTGCACTAAATTTTTAAACAAGATAAATAATTTAATAACATATTTCACTGCTATGGAAAAACCATTTCCACTTACAGGCAAAAGACATTTTCAGCTCCTCGAACAATAAGCATGTACAAATGGACCATCTATAGATCGTATAATTGAAAATGGTGGTAGTTTTTCTCTTGGATATTCACAATTATTTGGAATAAATTAATTTTCCTGACGTGTGAATTCCAAGTGCGTTGTTTATTTGGAGAGACATTCGGCAAAAGGCACTTGCGAACATCTGGCAGTGACGAGTGCCCCCACCGAGCGCAGGTGCCTGCTCCCAGAGATGGGCAGCACCACGCGGCAATGTGTGCCAGTCAGCTAGTGTAACCCACTCTTCTTTTTCAAGAATACTACTCCGTCCTTTCTAAAATATAAGTAATTTTAACATTTAAAATTTGTACTATAACATAAGCATTTTTTGGCTGCTTTTTCGTCTCAACCAATAAGGACATCTCTTATTTAATTTCTTCAATTACTTTCTCGTAATATCAATCATAGTTATTTCCCACCTCAGCACTAATGTTAAATATGTGATGTGAATTTCATCCTGTAATATATTCATATTAGTTTCCTAGTATAATTTCTAGTCTTTTCTATTAGCACTGTTAGCTTTTATCCCCTTTATATATATCTTGTAAGCTGCATAAGAAGGGTATGATGGTCCATTGTTATTCTTATATGTTTGTAACCATCTTCTCAATAGTGATTCTTGCTGTCAGCGTTTGTGGTTTTTTCCTCTCTATATTGTTGGGGTTTTTCACATGAAATTCAAGTCTCTTTTGAATCTATTTTCATAACAAGTTTCATAAATAATCATAATAAGATAAGATAACAGTTTCTTATGTCTTGACTTGCCACAACGAAAATCTCATATCAAGGTCTATGAGTGAAAGATTATACTTCATAGCCGTCGTTGGTAATAAATTCTGAACACATTGGTAGGAAGTTATGTAAGGCTAGCAGAAAACATGATATCTAATACATCCTTGGTGTGCACCAAGAGAACTACTTTGATCTCCTGGTAGTCTTCTGTGTGCGTGTAGCAACCAACACAAATTTGGATTCACATGAAACAGAACAGGAGCATCCATATTAGGATCCAGGTCCTCTGGGCTCACATGTCATAACAAAGTCAAGTGCGTGCACCGACGCAGATCGATTGCTTTGGCCATCGAAGTGTTCTCCTCCTTGGTTTACGCTCCTTGGTTGACGTTTGTGCAGGTACGGTGCTGCTTCTCCTCCTGCGCATGCAGTAGATGGCTCTTTTTGTCACTAGGTACCGACCAGTAGTCTTCTCAGATATCGTTTTACAAGGAAAAGAAAATCTACTTGCATTATTGGTGCCTAACATTACAAGCGTTTACCTTTCAAAGGTATAGAAATACATGGTATTTTAAAGTACACAGATAAGAATGTCTCCATCAATAATTTTCCTTTTCAACAAGGTGTTCAATATAGACTTGTAGGAAGCCACAATTTAGTTCAAAGTGGCAATTTCTAAGCCAATTCGTCTAAATAGTGACAGTTTATCTATTAGCTTATAGGTAGTGGCAAATTCTAGGGCGCGTGGCATATGATCAATTTTTCCGTTAGAAATGCCAAAGCATCACAAGTTGCATACTTTCCTAATCTTCTAGAGAAGAGAAAATACGTAGATTATATACAAGTACAACTATGAAAACACGTAGAAACTAAAGCATATATAGTTTTCCGTAATTAATGCACTGAAAGCTTAGGTGAGAGCCCTTAGCAAGACCTGAAAGTCCAAGTCAAGCTATTTTTGTTTCACACAACACCATCAAACAATTTGGCCATAAAACCATCAGTTGTTCTATGTATATCATCATCTCCGTCTGGGAAGGGAGCCCTGTGCAGGAATAGTTGGTGAGGAAGACATACAGGATCGATCATTTGACAATTGGCGGATTGAGCCATGTAGTTCCACATATTAGTAGCACTAGTTTTAATTAGTGTAGGTCCTACGGCATTGCTCGCCGCCGTTGGAGCATTGCCGCCACGGCCACCTCCTGGCAGCAACTGCCCGACGGCATGTGGCGGCGTCAATATTTCCTATCCGTTCGGCATCGGTCCAAGGTGCGCAATGCCCGGCTTTGAGCTCGCCTGCCATGACACCATGAAAGGCAAGAGGCCTTTCCTGCCCACGGGCTCGCAGGGAAATGGGTCTTTGGAGTTAACCAGTGTTTCTCTGCTTGAAGGTCAGGCTCGGGTGCTGAATAACATCACCTATTACTGCTATAACTCCACCTCCAAAGCGATGACCAACCAACAGTGGTGGCCGGTCTTCCTCCCTCATCCGTACTTGCTTTCTGAAACCGGCAAAAAGTTCATGGTGACCGGGTGCAAGGCTGTTGCCTACATCAGAGTCGGAGACACCAATGTGCGTTACGTGAGTGGGTGCTCGGCGTTGTGCGGGCCAAAAGGTGATAATCTCACGAGCCTCTCCGACGGCACCTGCTCCGGGGAAGGCTGCTGCCAAGCAACCATAACCAAGGGACATAGCACCTACGATGTGCAGTTCGATCCAGAGTTCAACACCACGGAGATTTACAACACCAGCCTCTGCAACTACGCGGCGCTGATGGAGTCATCAAGCTTCAATTTTCGGACGACCTACGCGACATCCTCGGAATTCTTCGACACCAACGGCGGGCAGGTACTGACGGTGGTCGAATGGGCTATTCGGGACGCGCGAAACTGCGAGGAAGCGAAGAAAAATCGCGAATCCTACGCATGCGTCAGCGTCAACAGCATATGCGTCAACTCGTCCAGCGGGCCAGGCTACATCTGCAACTGCACCAACGGATTCCAGGGCAACCCTTACATTCCGAACGGCTGCCAAGGTGAATACACGTTGTTCTCTAGAGTCTATATAGTCCCCTCCACTAGCGACGAGCCATCATTTCACCGCGGATTTTTTTCATCGTTTCCTACAATTTTCTTTCCTTAGTATATACTTAATTACTGCAGGCTACTTATTTCTTCCTTGGTGATCAATTGATTATTTCTATCCTTTGGGTAATTGAAAACAGACATTACACACAGCCTAGCCATGAGGGAAACCACGTTGACATAATGTATTGCATTCGTTTTGTCATGCATCCATATGGTAGTGTGCAGGTTTTTTATCCATCAATGTACTACGACGTGTCCTAATCTAGTGATCTATCTCAACGGAATAAATTAAATGGCCTTTGTAACATATTACTCCCTCTATTCCATATTATAAGATCATTTAGGTTTGTCCTAAATCAAGCTTCTTTAAATTTGACCAAATTTATAGAAAAATATAGTAGCATTTTCAACATAAAACAAATATATACACTATGAAAATATATTCAATGTTGGACTTAATGAACCTAATTTAGTGTTATAGATGTTGCTTTTTTTTTATAAATATGGTCAAACTTAAGAAAGCTAGATTGACTTAAAACAAAACCAAAACATCTTAAAATATGGAACGGAGGAAGTATCTGCCTACACTAAATAGAAACCATTATGCTAATAGGGCCCACTCCAATGATTGTAAATACATTCCCGCAAAGTAGTAAATACAACGCTGAAGTGTACTGCATGACACAGTCTCCAATATTATACTATAACCCTTAATTATGTTCTTAATATATTGTCAACTACTGTGAAATTAACATCATATGAAAGTATTTTCAAATACAAATCTAATTATACCACATGCATGACACATAAAAATATGTATGGTTAGTAGACACACTTTTCTAGAGGGGATTTCCAAATTGCCTAGGAATTCTATTGTCTATAAAAAATTTTTAGAGGCATTTTAAAAATTACCTAGAATATTTTTACTCTAAAGACATTTTAGAGACATTTTTAGCATATTTTATTAAATTTATATTGTAGAGGCATCTTTTTGGAACATTAAAATTTGCCTCATATATATGTAGATGCATTTTCTTGAGGCGTTTTTACCTTTGTAGTGACACTTTTTAAAGTGTTAATATATGCTATGTAACTAGATATAAGTAACACAAGATAGATATGTTCAATTAATGACATGAGGTTGAGATGGTTAGTGCATTACAGATAAATTGATCTTCTCAAAAGCTCTTGAGTTTGAGGATTGGTAATACTAGGGGAAAATATTTTTTTTCTCTTTTTTCATATTGGTGTGCTATGGCTGTGGAACAATTTAATGCATAGAGACATGTTATGAAATGTCTCTCCGTTTTCAGAGAGATTTCACCAAAAGGCACCTATGAGGCATTTTCAAAAATGCCTCTATAGTATTGTACAAGCATTTTAAAAATATCTCTATAGTATTAGAAAAATGTCTAGTTAGTCAAATGCAACAAATGTTGACTTCATGAAAAAAAGACGCCTTAAGTTGTAATTAATAAACACATACCATGACTATAAAGATGTCTCTAATGGAGTAATAAATGCATCTCCACAAGTTGTAAATGAATTCTTGTGTGACTGTAATCGGCGGAGAAGTGGTACCACCCTAAGAGCTTATAATAGCAGATCTACGTACCATTTTATAGTGTTTATTCCAGATATTTTATCTTCATTTATGTTGGATTCCAATTCATAAGCTAATTAAATTCCTATATTTTTTGGTCAAAAATTCCTATATTTTTCATTCTAATTTTTTTATATTCATGCAATATTTCCTGATATATATTTGCTTTTGTACTTTTATACAAAAATGTGATATTTTGTTGTAGATATTGATGAATGCAGAGAACCGATGAAATACCCTTGCTATGGAAACTGCAAAAATAAAGATGGATATTTTGAGTGTTCATGCCCTGCGGGCACCCGAGGAAATGCATTTGTTGAAGGAGCATGCCAAAAGAGCCTCTTACCGCCTAGAGCACGAGCGGCAATTGGTATGCACGTATTCCAACTCTATCATGACCTACATATATATACACTTTGCATATCTACTACTACCAGTTTTTTAACCACGAACTGGCTGTAAAAATGGAGCATTATCAGTTCTAAGTGAACCAACAGATATAGGGAGGTCATGACTGGTTCTATACTAGTGACAAAACATATTTAATTACTACAAAAACATCCTTAATTAGAACTGCATTCCATGGTTGGTTTGTATTAGAGTTATGATGTGTTTCGTAAGGTAATGTAAACAAAACTTGTGATCTGCTTGATTTGGTCATGTACTAGTGTTAATTAAGTACATATATATGTAAAACAACACTGATGTACAGCTGCTTAGACCTTATATTGATGACATATCTTCGAATTTGCCTCTTCAGGAGCTGTTGCCTGTGTATTGGCTGGCCTCTTTTGTTTCTTTGGATGGGAGGTGATTAAGCACAAACAGAGAATAAGAGAACAAGCTCTATTGAGACAAACTGATGAATTTTTTCAACAACACGGAGGTCAGCTCCTGTTAGAAATGATGAAGATAGAGGGCAACATTGGGTTCACCCTCTATCAGAGAGGGCAGATCGAGACTGCAACAAATAACTTCAACAAGTCACACATTATCGGGGAAGGAGGGCAGGGAACCGTTTACAGGGCAGTGATAGATGACACTATCGTTGCAATAAAGAGGTGCAAGGAGATCGATGAGACTAGAAAGATGGATTTCATGCAGGAACTGGTCATACTTTGCCGCGTCAGCCATCCCAACATCGGCAAGCTACTTGGTTGCTGCCTGCAGTTTGAGGCGCCCATGCTTGTCTATGAGTTTGTGCAGAACAAAACATTGCAGGAGCTACTGGACCTCCAGAGGAGCAGGAGGTTTCATGTCACGGTTGGAACCCGCCTGAGGATCGCTACGGAATCAGCAAATGCGCTTGCGCATCTCCACTCATTGTCACACCCAATACTCCACGGTGATGTCAAGCCAGCCAACATCCTTCTCGCAGAGGGATTGGTTGCATAGGTGTCCGACTTCGGATGTTCGACGATTGTTGAGAAAGCACAGGTTGTGCTCAAAGGTACACCGGGTTATATTGACCTAGTGTACTTGCTTGAGTACCAACTCACAACCAAGAATGACATCTATAGCTTTGGTGTCATTCTTCTTGAGCTTCTAACTGGTAGGAGGCCATTGTCAAAAGAAAGTAAGACATTGACGTCAATGTTTCAGGAGGCTATGGCAGATGGCACACTAGCTGAGCTCGTTGACAATGACATAGATGATGAAGTTAACATGAGAGTGATTCACCAGGCTGCAGTTCTAGCGAGTCAATGCTTAGTTGTTCCTGGTACAACGAGGCCGGCAATGGCGCTAGTGGCTGCGGAGCTCCGGCAACTAGCACTAGTAGATGAAGTGCAGCAATGCCCACAGCCACCACTGATTCTTGAGGATCTGGGCCTTATGGAGATGGGAGGCAAAATGTCCACGTGGTACGGTGAGAGCAGGACCAGTGGGATTTATAGCATCGAGAAGAAAGCCGTGCTAAGCATAGAATTTGCGAGATGATTGATAGATGGTTTGTTATATTGATTCCCTTCGTTGTGTCATTTGTAGGTGTGTGTTGTGTTCTTCTGTACTTTGGAGGTGGAAGAAATGGTCAGTTTTGCACAAGAAGTTGTAAAACATTGTAGCATTAAGTACTGCAGAACTAATGATTACAAGAGTTATTACAAAACAACTAGTAGTGCTAGGTACCTGGCGAAATATATAATTGCTTACCTTACCTTCAGAGTCACTCTTCTATATCCCAGTTGGAGCCATCCTGATCCAACTTTCTATCAATGTTGTATGAAATCTGGGGCTACACAAGAGCTGGCCACAAGTTAACATTCTTTTTTTAAGATAATGGAAATTGTTTACATCTCCAACCTCTATCAACAAACACCCACAACCAATAAGTTTTGTTGTTGGGAAAAGAACGATATAGAGTTATGGGACAAATCACTAACTCTAAAAAATGACCATCTAAAATAAAGGCTAAGAAAAATCACATAAACTCTAGCAAGTAATTCTGTAGATACTACATCATTCAAAGCAGAATAAAAGATCTTTGGCAAGCAATTCCAACGGTATAGTACCACTATGCATATTATGATGCATGCTGCTAATATGATACCATCAAAAACCACGAGTAGAGCCTGCTAATAGACATGAAGGTAACCTGCATAGGGTTAGATAACTTTTTGTTATAAAAAACTGCAGCAACACCAAATCGATCAACATAGTGCATTGGCCCAAAATAAAATGAATTTTTCAGAGGACCTGGACACTCCCCTAAGGCAATTTCCAACGAAATTCATGATCATTATGGGGGAGGGGATATTGAAAGTAAAGAACATAAATCATTAAGCACATCGGGCTAGGTGACATTCAAAGAAAATTTGTAGAATCGCCTCTTGCACATAGAAAATCTGCCTCCCTCCTCCAATTCTTTTTGCAAGGTCATCTTTTCTTAGAATTACTTTGCTGTGAAAGAACCACATAAAACTTTGTTTTTTAACCGGTACCTTCAACTCCTGTAAGATCTTCTTGTGAATCTCATACTAGAGTTCATGATCACATTATACATCAAATGGTATTTCTATGTAGTGATCAAAAGAAATTATTTTTATTTGATAATTTATATTAGCTAGCCAATATACAAAATTGTCGCACTCAACAAGCTTAGGACCAATAATTGCCCCACCTAAACGAGACATTTGATGGTGTCGTACTCATAACATGTGCCAAAGAATATGTTTCTTTTGAGCCATGTTATATAAATATGGTTATTATTGACCTTTGAGAGGATGTGTTTCCAATCACATATCTTCCCCAAATCTATCCTCTGTCTCATTAACAAAACTAAAAGACCCCCAAAAATGTCTTTCATTCTCAGTAAACTACGCCAAAACTGTGATATCCTGGGTTTAGACATATGACTGAGAGGTTTTCAATTCAAAATTTTGTTTTGCAAAAGGTCCTATCATAGGCCTGCACCATTGACCAACTTGAATATCCATTTACGTAGCAAGCATCCATTCTTTATTTCAAGGTTTTGAACACCTAGTCTACCTTGGTCTTTTTGTTGACATATCATTTCCCATTTAATAAGTTTGTATTTCTTTTTCTGGTTATCATTTTTTACTAAAAATTTTCTAGCTATCATCACTTTAGAAAAAAAAATGATTTGTAGAAGTCCTGTTTGTTAACTGTTAAGTATCCTAGTATAATTTCAGAGGACGACATGAATGAGGGTAGGCTCAAAAGAACCGAGTTTATAATAACTAACCTCCCACATGCATATGAGATGATTTTGTCCTTCCTTGTACTAAGCTTCTTTTTGAGAAATTCTATATTTTGCCATTGACAGGTCATCAGTTCTACAGATTGCCAATGATGAATGTATGTTCTACAAAATGGAATAGCACAAGCATTTTTCTTCTTTTTTTTTTGCCATCACAATCAGTTAACCATTAGTTGACCTTCGCTAACCCCGATGGTAATTCATAGAACTGATCATTTGTCAATGGCAAAACGTAGAATTTCTCTTTTGTAAACCTATCTGCCACTCCTTTCTGATCAACATTTTGAAGCAATGGGTAGTGAATAGGTATATCAATGTATCTCAAAGGAAAGGATCCTAAACTATAACTAATAGTTATCTATATTGATCATCCTAAATTATTAAATAGTTGTCTATACTGATACTACTAAATTATAACAAAAAAAATTGCCTATAGTAATTCTCCTCTTCCTTGGCTTTCCCATAGCAAAAAAAAATTTACTTTTGTGAAAATTAATTTTTAGCCCCAAGAATTGTTCAAATATACATGGAATGGGCTATATGTTATTTGCCTATTAGAAGTCATGATATACAAAGATTAATGTATTGCTAACATAACGATGACCATTTTAAAGAGGATCATGGACATTGGGCCCCCTTGCCACAATCTTTTGCATGTCAAAAAATTATGGCTCACATTAGTATTGACTTTAACACTCATACTTCCTCCTTCAACCCATTTGAAAAGCCAATACATCACTGTCGGGAAAATCACGTAATGCACAATATTTGTTGGAGAAATTGGCTATTGACCTTATCATATGTCTTTTCAAAGTTAATTTTAAAAATGATTCCATCTGTATTTTTTCTATGCAATTTATGGATAGTCTCGCATGTAAAATCACCACCCATTTGACAACATTTGTGCTAGGTAGAAACACCATCTAAGTTGGGCGAATGATTTTATGGGCAATTAATGCAATCCTATTAGTGCCAACTTTTGTAAAAATTTTGAAGCTTACATTCAACAGACAAACATGCTTATATTGTTGACTTGTTTTGCATCGTCTTTTTTTAGTACCTCAATAATCCTAAAGTTCAAGCTGAGAAATGGGAGAGTCCCTCTATGGAATTCCTTAATCAAAGCCATAACATAATCCTTAAATAGATGAAACCCCGCGTGTTGCTACAGAAATATTGTATATGATAATGGTAGAAATAAAGTGTAAGATGAATTTGTTTTGTAGCTAAACGACGTAGCTTTATAGAGAGTAGCTATACAACATTCGACAGTTTTTTAAATGAAAAATTTTAAATGTAGCTATAGTATAGTTAGAGTGTAATTATATTGTAACTGTAGTGTAATTATAATGTAACCTATATGTAAACCGTATGAAACTAGAGAAAAAACTCAGAAGTTGAAAAATCACTGATCAACCAGACTGCCCAAGTGCTCGTAAAGACCAGATGAGGTATGCTTGTGTTAGCAACAAGAGCATTTCAGGGACTCGGCCTTGGAGAAAATTGGCGACAACTGCCAGTGCGGTAATGTCTATGCAGACCCTTATATTCTGGATGGTTGTTCACCGAATAATGGTAAAGCAATCTCCAAACCCAATGTTTTTTTATGCGTAACATTTGTTTGTAAAGACTGTGATAGGCTAATAAATCCCTTCAGAACTGAAGTCCTCGTCAATATGGATACAGTTTGAAGGGATTGAAATTAAATATGTACATATCTAATTGAGTTTTTGAATGGATAAGATGAAAAATTTTCACTCCTATAGAAAGAGAAGTCATAGTCCTAGCCTACACATGCTTATAAATAAATATTTCTAATCCCATATAACCATTCTATATGTTGACCGTCAGATTCTTATAAATGACCATATTTCCCATGGTTTGCAACCATAAGTCCTAACCTACCCATTGAGATCTTAAATCTCACAAGGACATTTTTCGTTATGATAAAATTTTAGGGGCGTAAATATTTCACCAGAAATTTGAAAAATTTAGAATTTTAAATGAATTTCAGCAAAATTTAAAGAAATTTAAAAAAGGATGAATTTGAAACTAAAATTTGAATATTTTCAAAAGAAAATTCAACCATAGTGGAAATTAAAGCACCAAAATTTTAGTAATGGTCAAAAAGAATTTGAAAACAATTTTCCTTTACCTTTATGGAATTTCAAAGAAATTATGTTCCCTTTAAATTTGGCTGTTCTCCTCCGTCGGGGCTTGGTTCTTGGGGTTTTCTTGGTGATATACGATTGGAGTCAAGGAGACCTCCATGTCGTAGCGGCTTGGCTCGGACTACCTTGAGGCAACCGGAACAATGGCGGACGTCATGGCAGAGGTTTCTTTGCCGGAGGCGAGGAAGATGATGTCGTTCTTCGACGTACACGGCCCGTCTCGATAGGGATTCTTGGGTGTTTTAGTCTTCATGTGGTGGTGAATCTGTAGTTGTGATGGCTCGGCCAGAGATGCCTCATGGCGGCCGGAACGTCTGTGCAACGTGGTAGCTGCGACTGGGCAGAGAGCAAGGACGTTGGCAACGCCACGACTCGTACCTACATGGAATGGGGCACAAATGGCACTGAAGATTAGGCATGGGTTGGAGATCATGTTCCCATTGTCGGCTTGTGGCAAAGCTCAACAGACAAAGGATGGTAGCTATCGAACATTTGTCGGTGTCGAGGAAGATTACGGTGTTCCAGTGATTTCAAGATGCTTTCTCTCAATTTCTTCATGGAACGCTATGTGGAACAGGTGGAGACTATGGTGGCGAGGTGGCTGTGCAAATGGTGGAGATAGAGGTGGAGTCCATGGAGTGAGCCTGAGGGGGGCTTTGTACACGCGTCGTGGATGCGTGAGCGTGGCTGTGTCCTAGGTCTTGGGGCTGTGCTAGCTTGTGTTATGGGACCTACAGGTAGGACCCACAGAGTTTGGGGCCAATTGATAGTGGGAGGAAGGAGAATGCCATCTAGAAGCCAAGTGCTCATACTGTTTCAGCTAGCTATTTTGCACCCACGGTTTCATCGACTTCCTTTGGGTTTTAAATTGGAGGAAAATCATAGAGAGTAGACTAATATGTTTTCTTCCATTTCACCAAGTTCCAAAGTCACAACCCTTTCGGTTTTACCATGGTAAAAATGTAAAGGAGGCTCGGTAACATTGTTCACTGCAGTTTGCTATTGTTTAGGGGTTTTGTGGTTGCCATTTATTGTGGTTTCTTCAGGGGCAGAGCCAGGATTTTGGATGGATGGCGTCACAGCCAACTCTTACAAACATATGTATATATGTATGTATGTATGAAAAGCATAAAAAAGAATGTGAAGCAATGAAGTTAAGAAGACCAACTAAAAACTCGTCTGTTAATCCAAACATCCAATCATTAAGCACAGTAGGGATAATCATGGCACTATTGATCCAAAAGCTCTAAAATCGACACCAAAGGTAGAACATGGAGTAACCTGGAAACAAATAAATACAACATTTCATGATAATTTATATTTAATAGTAGTACTAAGCAGAAGTAAAACTATTCTTTGCATTGTTGCTTACCTCTCACATAAGCATTTTACATTTACGATCTTTCATATTCTGGAAGCGGTGTATGACAATATCATTTGGGATTTTAGCTAGAAAGGCTAGCTCAATAAAGCAAATGATGCAATCATTCATGAACTCGTTGCCAATACGATTACGTAGTATCGTCTTCACAATTTTCATTGCTGAAAAGCACCTCTCAATTGATGCGGTGGCAACAGGCAAAACAAGTACAATCTTTAAAAGATGATAGACCAAGGAAAAGCAAGATGCTTCTTCATATCCACCATCAATTTCGCAAGTTTGGTAATGGTGTTCAAGTTCAAAAATCTTTCATCGGCTTGTACATTATCAATGTATATCTGATGTTCATGAGCGAGTCCTTCAATTGAACTAAACTAAAATCATTAGGATAAATCTTAGAGTTCCATGAGGTTATCCAATTTAAAGTCAGCAAAAGAATCCTTAGGATTGAAAGTAGCCATGCAAGTAAGCAAATTAGAATTTGTTTCACTAAAGCGATCATTAAACTCAATAAGTAGCAAGTCCACAATAGGGTTCAAACAATCCCATCTATAGTGTTGGTAATTAGCGTGGGTTGTCTTTTTCCTTGGTTTATGACGGTCAATATAATCATCATTCATATCCAGCTTGTCGTTCAATACAATATCTAAACAAGTAGCAGTACAGGCAAAAGCTTTATCCACCTTCTCACTATAATCTAGCCAATCATATTTTTCAAACCTTTCAGGATTAAACTGTTGTGGCTTGCCTACTATGAGTGTTTCTGGATACATGAAACCTGGTTGTGGTCGGTGCAAACCATTGATCAAATATGTACTTCTTATTTGATCTTGCAGCTTAAGGCTAGGATATTTTGTGATTCTCTTTCTATCAATGGGATCATATGGAAGCTCATCTAAATGGACGCCTTTTGGTGAAAGTATTAAAGAAGGCCGAGTAGTGACATTGATGTTTGTAGAGATGGTAGCGGGGAATTCCCCGTCGGGGAATACGCCCCTATCCCCACCCCCGTAGGTAAAAATTTCCCCTATTCCCACCCCCGCCAAATGCAACGAGGGAACTTTTTTCCCATCCCCAACCTCCGCGCAGGGAATTAATCCCCGTGGAGCCTTCGTCCCTGCAATCAGCATGTAAATCTCAATTCCCAAGCTGCCTTCGGCCTTCCCCAGTTCAGTTCTCCTACAGGCGAGGGTGAGGGGAGGAGGAGGAGCGTTGCGCGCCTGCACGGGGGGCCGGCGGCCGACGAGCGGAGGAGCTAACGCTGCACGGCTGGCCGGCGACGTAGCTTCTGTCCTAGCTACTCGGCCTGGGGGCGCTGGCTCCCCGACCTAGCAGCGCTGCAATCACGCTCGCAGAGAGCAGCGACCAGCGAGCCAGCGCCCAGTGACCATCGAGCCACCAAGGAGACTGGGGACCGTCGGTGACTCTGTGACTGCCGTCGGTGGGATTTGGGAAGAGAATTGGGAAGATAGGTTATATACTCAGTGATATCTATTGGGCCTTATTGGGCCTTGTTGTTTTGGGCCGGTTGGACACAATATATAAAATTGCATCCAACCTATACTATTTAATCGGGTATCCACGAGGAGCGGGATGGCGACCACTTTCTCTCCATTTGATTTCCCGTGGATACCCTATTGTAACCATCCCCATCCCCTAATAAGAGAAATACCCGCAGGGAAACGGGGAACGAGGACCCATTGCCATCTCTGGATGTTTGACGTGCCTTGATCTGTACTAGTCCCTTCATCACTAGCATGTGGTAATCTCAAGAATCATTCCAACATATTCATGCTATCTGTTCAATTGGTGAGATTAAATCATGAAGTACTAAACTAAAAATTACTAGATACCTACATGGCCACATATGCAGAATAAATAGTAGATCAACACTATTGTTTCTTAGTTCTTATTTGAACATGACGTCATAGAAGATTGAAGAGGATCAGAGTTCAGAAATTCAAATCCCAGCCACTAGCAGCAGTGCTCAGCACCTAGTGTCCAACATTAATGTGACTTCTATGCACGATGCTCCAATGAAATATTGCTCAAAGCCTCAAAGATCAAGATCTCTACAAATCAAAACCCCCCAACCTAACCATGAGAGATTTAGGAAATTAATTGATTGGCCTCTTGATAAGTAGGTGAGAAGAAAATTTGTATGCAAATTGGATGGAAAATTGGGGATTTGGCAATCTAGGGCAAAAGAAAACTTACCTGGTTGTTAGCTGTTTCTCATCATTGAGACGGCCGCCGTCACCGCATATGCTGCCTCGTACTGGTAGGCAAAGAGGCAGGCAAGCAACGAAGGGGTTTCATAGATTTGTTGGGCTGCATATAACAAAGATGCAACCTGATGTTTGCTATCTACGGGCTGAGCAAAAAACCAAATATTGGGCCAATTATAGCTGGGTACTGGTGTCGAAACAATTGGCCCACTGGTGTCACCCATGGAAGAATAAAGGGGGTAGTTAGGCGAATTTTTTTATTTTTATATTTATTTAATAAAATATTTACAAAACTACATTTTCATTTCAAAAATTTACAAAAATATACTCCCGCCGCCCGTTGGGAGGGCGATATCTCTGAAATCGCCCTCCCAGAGGGCGATATGATGACGTGGCTGACGGCCGTTGGCCGGCGGCCCACGGCCGTTAGCCATTTTGCAGGCGACCCCCCGGGCCACACAAAAACCGCCCTCTGAGAGGGCAGCAAGGGGGCCGCCTGTAAAAATCCAGCCGGGGGGCTGGCCATTTTATAGGCGGCCCCCTTGCGGCCCTCTGGGAGGGCGGTTTTTGGGCAGCCAGGGGGCCACCTGCAAAATAGCCACATTATTATTTTTTTCTTTTTTTGATATTTTTTTCTCAACTAGAAACTCGAAAATAGCAAAACCTCGTGAAGGTGCAACTCAAACCGATGTAAGATGTGGCCTGTAGAAAATTATGAGCGTGCTTTAAAAAGCGTGCTGAAACTTCGGATCTCGAAAACTCAATCTTCCCGGCCGAATTTCGTAAAAATTTTTCGGACAAACCCAACAAAGTGGGGGAGAAACGGATGTAAAATTTTTTGTAGATGTCCGCAAAGTACTTATTTGCCCGATTCCGAGACCATATGCAAAAGTTATGACTGTTTTAAGGTACGTAGCGCGCGTTACAACAATTTGTACAGTCCGGACCGTCCAAACCATATTCGGACGGTCCGGACTATATACTGTAAAACAGCAATTTGTACAGTCCGGACCGTCCGAACCATATTCGGACGGTCCGGACTATATACTGTGAAACGGCAATTTGTATAGTCCGGACCGTCCGAATCCTGTTCGGACGGTCTGGACTATATACTGTGAAACGGCCATTTTGCAGGCGGCCCCCCAGCCACACAAAAACCGCCCTCTGAGAGGGCGGCAAGGGGGTCGCCCGTAAAATAGCCGGCGCCCCAGCTGGATTTTTACAGGCGGCCCCCTTGCCACCCTCTTAGAGGGCGGTTTTTAGGTGGCCGGGGGGGCCGTCTGCAAAATGGCTGACGGCCATGGGCCGCCGGCCAACGGCCGTCAGCCACGTCATCATATCGCCCTCTGGGAGGGCGATTTCAGAGATATCGCTCTCCCAAAGGGCGGCGGGAGTATATTTTTGTAAATTTTTGAAATGAAAATGTAGTTTTGTAAATATTTTATTAAATAAATATAAAAATAAAAAAATTCGTAGTTAGGCTAGTAAAAATTCGTTGGTGTCAGGTGACACCACTGTCACAACACCAGCTCCGCCCCTGGGTTTCTTTGTGAATTTATTAGGAAAAATTCTTGGTGGAGAATACATCTTGGTCAAACAATCCCCAAACAGGGGAATTGCTAGAAGTTCTATTGTTTGATTTTGACAAGGTTGCAAAGTAGGTATAGTTGTATAGTTTCGGTACTCCAATTTGAGGCATACCATTTCACTGTCTTTTACTTGTATTTAAATTATGGAAAAATTGTCACAAGTAGAGGGAATTGTGGTCTATATGCTGGCCAACATGCACAAGCATAGGTATTATGGTTAATGTTTGGTGAAAATGCAAATAGGGCTAGGTTATATAGTTGACTGTAGTCAATTAATAAATTAGGGTTTTGCGGGTCCTACATGTTGGTGTTAGAGAATGAATTGTTTAGGGCTGAGCTCAGGGTCAAAATAAGATGACTTGGTCTACCCTTTCACTGAAGAACATTGGAGAAAAGAGTCAAGAATGAATTATGGTGAAGCTCCAAAGATAGCTAGTTGTTAAGCTTAGATTCAACTCCTAGAGGCCATGTCTGAAATTGTTTGTACTTAGGGTTCTTGCATGCATTATTTTATGTGCTTACATTGTGATTTAGGCCTGGGAGAAACTACTGATGGCAAAGCAAGCTATGGTTAGCCATCTGGTTGAAGCCCACTGCGATTTGAGTTATGGATTTAATTTGGTGAAGGGGTAAAATGTGTCAAGTGATATTGTTAAATTTCACAAAAATTAATGTTTTATGTGCTTACATTGTTAAATGTTTTGCTGATTTGAGGTATTTTATTGCGGGTTTTATCTGTTGAAGTGATCAAATCCTACAAAAATTAATGTGTTGTACAGTGTTTTTGGAAATTTTTCCATGATTTTATGTTGAATCATTTATTTGTAGGATTTTCCCTCAGATCATGAAATGCATATGAAACCTATTATGAAATGCAAAGAAAGATCCAAAACACACAAAAACAACCCATGCACACGAGTCAAGCATGCATTATTCACCACATTACTATTTATGATTCGAATTGGTTTGTTTTCTTTTCATTGTACCAAAATTGAGTTTAAAGGGGCATTTGTAATTCACTTCAGGGTTAAATGAATTTCAACAACTAACCAACTCAACTCATATGGTTAGAAGGTTTTGTTTTGGTGTCATGGGTCATACCATGTGTTTAAATAAATTGTCGTATTTTACTATCGACGATTTGCCAACTTAGGGATGAAGGGGATTTTCCAATTAGAGTTTGGACTTTGAAATTCAAATTGTCGATAGAGTTGACCACCAATTGAACTGTCGTTTATTATACATATTGTGAAACTTATTAAGTGCTTCATTTTTGCACCTAGGACTTAATGTGTTTTGGTCGACGCAACTATATTTATTTATTTCTAATGTGTGTGGAATTTTCGTTAGGTCCCATGGAACTCTTAATACGTCGATGAATTTTGTCGGTGATGATGTAACAAGTTTTCTCCCGCACAATTTCAAATGGGGTAACTAACCTAGGTTTTTGACCAAATCCATTTTACTTAACCTTTGAAAAGTGTTTGTTTTAAAGATGAAAGAATTTTATTTTATCCCATTTGAGCTAGCACTAGCTAATTGAACCTTTGTTTGATTTTATGCACTAGGGTCACAAGGTATAGCTTATAAAATACACTTTTAATATTTTAGAGTAATCAAAATTCCAAATTAAGAATTTGGGTATGTTACAGATGTAAGTTTGTGTGTCTTGGGGCATAACTACTATTTTATCTAAAACAGTAAACATACCCTTGAAAACGCAAAATTTTACCAAGTTCATATTCTAAAAATTGTTGATAACAAGTAACAGTGGTCGAGCTCAAGTGAAAAAGATGACCTAATAATATACTCCACCCAATCATAAATATTTGACATTGTTAACTTTAGACATAACGTTTGACCATCCGTTTGATTTAAAAAATTATATAAGTATGATTTATTTTGCCCTTGACTTGTTTTATTATTGAAGGCATATATTTTTATATTTGCAAGAAAACAAAATACATTCTCTGTCAAAAAAATGTAAAAGACTTAACTAACAAAAGATAAGAAGGCACTGGTTCTGGACCACTATCATGACAACCGCTAGCTCACTGATCCCAGAGGGGATCGTATCTTGCTATGGTGACAAATGTGACCTTATACCGAAGATACTCCTTCGGGGGTTGGATGTTATATTTTGACTATTTTTATTTTAAAAAACACCAAGTTTTTTTTTTGCTCATCCCATTTTTGTCATTTGCGGCGGAAAAGTTGATAGATCAAGCACACCATCGATTCTTTCAACCAAAGCTGCGAAGATCTGTGCCAAAGATTTGGTTGGATCACTATTTGTTTACCGAACTTTAAGTAAAGTATGTTTGAAAACGAAGACTATGTGTGTCTGACTTCTGAAAGGATCACTATTTGTATCCGTGTTTGTTGATGTGTAATTGTTTCTACGTGCATGTACACATGAGAGACGAATGCAGAAAGGTAGATTTTTTTCGATATTCCTATTTAAAAATTTGTTACAAAAATTTTCCAAGAGACCACATGGTATCACCGTATCAGGCTGTCTGTGCGAACAAGTCCAACAAGCATGACGGCCTGGCAGATGGTGATTGTTGATTGGGACTGTATCCGGAGAAATTAGAACTTTAAGCATGAACCTGACCCACATGCATCTGGAGAATGGATTGAGGCGATGGTGATTTTTGATTGGGACTTGTAATACTCTCTCCGTCTCCATATAAAGGACATAAGTATTTAAATTTTATACTTAAATATAAAGTATTCTGTACTATTAATTTTTTTCTCCAATCACTTCTTATTTAAACATCTGTCTATCTTATCCTTAATCACTTCTTCCACCTACATATAATCTTATTTAATAAAAAGTATTATCGTAATTTTTCTTTAACCTTAGTTTCTTTAAAATAACCTAAAACCCCTTCTAGATAAGGAAAGAGAGTAGCGCTTGGTTGCAGATCCGGCAGCTGTTATTTGGTGGCTCAGGCGAAGACTGTCGTCGCGGACATAAAAAAAAAAAGTTTGTTAGACGATGCCGTGTTTTCCACTCCGTTCAATTTCTTTCGTGCGTCATGTGTCCCTCACCATGCACTAACAGTTCGACAGCAGGCCAAGCCAGCATCATGTTCCTCTTGTTTGCCCTTTTAGTATATATTTAGTTTTAGAACGAAGTGAGATGGATTAAATCTATCTCTATTTTTTTTGGATGGGCTGATCCTAGTTTTTGTTTGGTTAGAGGGATGAAATGAACTCTGTTTTTTTGATTAGTTGAAGGAATGGAATGATACTAGGATGGATCCATCCGGTCCGACTGCCCACCTTCACCTGATCGAACTGGTGGTGCCCAGTACGGACTGGGACCAGTCTGGTCTAGTACAGCCAACAGTTCTAGTGAAGTGGCGGTTGGATCGCCCTACTGATTGAACGACGTTCTGTCACCCGGTAGACCGGGAGGTGGGTCGCCACGACGCGGTCCGGAAGGTAGAGACCGTTTTTCCGCGGATGGATCAACTCGCCTAAATATTAGTGGAATATTCCCTATGGGTCATCCCAACCTAACAAACCCACAAATCAAACAAGTGTAAAAAGTAGAATGCTCTATCCCAACTTAACAAATCCCTTAAACCAAACACATAATTAAGGTCCGTTCGGGACCGCTCGTTGAGGGAAAAAGAATTCTCGTTTTATATGAGTATGTTTTCTAAACTGCTAAACGATGTGTTGATAAAAAAAAATGCTACGTATGTTTAGCAGCATGTGTATAGTACAGTTAAAATATTAAAAAAATAATTATATTAAAAAAATCGAGTAAACTTTATACTAATAATTTAAAACTTTCATCTCTAATCTTGAAATCTTCAACTCAAATTTTAAAACTATCAACTAAGAATTCAAAAAAATCTACTTAAATTTTAAAATTTTCAACCTAAAATTTAAAACTTTTAATTAGATTTTCGAAACTTTCAACTGGAAACTAAAACTTTTAACTCTACTTATTTATATATTATTTTATAATTAAAAATTATTAAATATTAATGATAGTGATTAGTGATTAATAAGGGTACGGCTGCCACACGAGCTACCACACCGCGCGCGTGAGCTAGACTCACCCTAAGTTGATTGGTTGAAAGAGCCTTGTGGGTTGGCGCTATGGTATTCATGGAATTGTTCTGTGCCCCCTCTCTCATGCAGGTGTCTTCGATACTATTATCTATTTATTATCTTGTCGGTCATGACCAAAATTTAAATTTTAAAACTTAATTAGTTTTTAATTAGAGTTTTCATTATAGGCTATTTTTTAGCATGAGCATTTAATCCAATAATAACATGAATATAAAAGCTTTACTTAAAAATTATTTGTTGTTGTTTTATTATTTTTTCATGACTTTTCGGCCGACTAATACCCTATTCGCTGCAGCTTATAACGTTGGCTTATTTTCTCATTTCTCGTGAGCACGCTTCCCGAACTGCCAAACGACGTGTTTTTGTAAAAAAAATTTATATAAAAATATCTCTAAAAAATCAAATAGATTTATTTTTTTAAGTTTTTAATAGTTAATACTTAACTAATTATACGCTAATAATATTTTTTATTTTATGTATGACTTATAAACTAGGACAATAAACCAATTCAAACGCTAGCACATCGACCAACCTGAAAATCGTATTGACTGACTAGGTTGACGTACAGAGCAAGTCATCACTATGGAAGCTACAAAGCGCGTGAGTGTGCAATGTGTGCTAACCAATAAAAATTGCCACGAGACACAAAAACTCTTTCGCGGCCTTATATACATGAGCCATAATTCTGTTACATATCACTCCCCGTACTTATTTTAACCCCCCAAAAATCAATATCCGTCGATCCTCAGAGTCGGACCACAGTTATAGGTGAATAGCTGAAAGCTGATGAAGATGATTTTCTTACCTGCGGTATACTGTCTGCTCCTACTTGTGCTGCTTGGGACGCCAGCAGTGGAGGCAGCCGGTGCTGTAGCAAGGATTCCCTCTGCTGCAACGCTCGCCGGCTGCAAGAAGAGTTGCGGCGATCTGAGATTCGACCATCCTTTCGGCATCGGAAGAGGCTGCTTCCGCAACCCCGATTTTGAGCTCACATGCTTCGACCGCAACAACACCAATCCACCGAGGCTCTTTCTGCAGGGCGGCACCGAGGTTGTGAACGACATCGATGTCAGAATGACATCTGACGACAGTTCACATATCCAAAGTTTCGGCGTCGCCATGTTCCACACTATCACCATGGTGCCCGGCGTCGATGTTTACAACTTTACCTGGACATCTCCTGGTGGAAACTTTGGTTACGGATGCCACGGTGCAAATCACCGGTTGCGACTTGGATGTATACTACAACAAATCCATTCTATGCACTATCACCTGCCCCGACGAAATATGACGGAAGCGGAGGCTAACAACAACTGCAACGGCACCGGTGTTGTACCAGCGCGTTTGGAGATTATGTCAGTACCTTCGACCTCCAATTTGTCCGCCAAAACAGTTAGAATCACTAAGTAGACTAAGACCCATATGAAAAATAATTTCTAGAAAAATCTCAAAAGCCCACATCATAGGGAGTGGCATGAAAAGTTTAATATCACCTTGCTAGTTCTAAGAAAGAAACCTTCTTATAAGAGTGAGCTCTTTTCTAACCACTTGAGACATGCATAGTGGAGAGAACTAGAGAAACACGCGCGCGCTCGCTCACCACGCCAGGCGAGACGACGCGTGTACGCGACATGCGCGTGAATGGGCTGTCAAAATTGCGCGTGCCGCCATACGCGTGAATAGTCTGTCAAAATTAGCTTCTCATGCTTGCGTAGATGTAGCTTCTTTTTTGCAGTCGTTCGTCGGCGTGCACCGACGGATTGGGAGAGCAGGTCTCCGGAACCCTCGTCTTCGACGTCCTGCACTAGAAGAGGGCGAATAAGGTTTTTGAAAAGCGCTACGCGCGACTGCTCACTGTGCGCCCATCACGGCTCGTCTTCCTTCATGTTCGGGTGCTGTGCGTCGTCGTCATCATCCGGTGCCGCGTGTCGTTCGTGCCGTACGTGCTGCGCCCATGTCTACTCCAAAACAGGACTATAGGTACACATACACTATGTCTCCTATTGTTTGATCTATTCATATTAATTGCTGTCACATACATGTTTAGGTCAGATTACATGGTTCTGTTTACTTATGCTATTAATGTCATGATTTATTTATGAAATAAATTAAATATGCATGTGCTTATATTTTCAACAATCCAAAAATCTTATTATAGACAATGTGATTTTTCGATGGCTGGTCTTACCGATGCACTGAGGCCGGATAAATTTACCGATGTGCACTTCAAGAGATGATAAATCAGGGTCACTCTGTGGCTGACAACTATAAAGTGCTTATGGGTGAGTACTGGCAAACCTGAAGGAGTTCTCTTCCCTGAACAGCAGAAAGAATTTGAGGAAGCCACTACTCTCTTTGTAGGATGCATTCTTAGCGTTCTTGGTGATCGTCTGGTCGAGGTGTACATGCACATGACCGACGCTAAAGAGTTATGGGATGCACTAAATACCAAATTCGGTGCTACTGATACTAGCAACGACTTGTATGTCATGGAGCAGTTTCACGATTTCAGCATGGTTGACAACCGTTCTGTGGTCAAAGAGGCTCATGAACTACAAACCATTGTTAAGGAACTCGAACTCCTTAAGTGTGCCCTTCCCTACAAATTTATGGCTGCATGCATTATTACAAAACTACCTTCTTCATAGAGTAGTTTTTGTATTGCACTCAAACACAAGAGACAGGAGTACTCCGTTGAGGGGTTAATTGCGTCTCTTGACGTTGAGGAGAAAGCTCGGGCAAAGAACGCTGCGTCAAAAGACGATGGTGGGCAGTCTAGTGCCAATGTGGTGCAAAAGACTGCAAACAAGAACAATAAAGAAAATTTTATCAAAGCTCAACAAAACACCAACTTCAAGAAAAAGAGGAACAACAACAATAAGGAGAAAAATGTCTACTAATTGGTGGGTTAATACGGAGGCCAATATTCATGTTTGTACTGATATATCTTTGTTTTCCTCTTATCAGATCAACCGGGATTCCTCCGTCCTAATAGGAAATGGGTCGCATACTTCTGTTAATGGTGTTGGCACAGTAGATCTGAAGTTTACTTTAAAAAAGATCGTGCAGCTAAAGAACGTGCAACATGTCCCTACTATCGACAAGAATCTCGTTAGTAGTTTCCGTCTAGGTAGAGACAGGTTTAAGTTGGTATTTAAATCTAATAAAATAATCATGTCTAAACATGAATATTTTATTGGTAAAGGCTATGAGTGTAGAGGCTTGTTCCGTTTTTCCCTTTTTGATTTCTGCAATAAGTCTGTGAACCATATTTGTGGCGGGGTGGATGATGAGGTCAGTATCTGGCTTTCATATTTATGTCATGTTAATTTTGGTTTGATGTCTCGGCTTTTCAGTTTGAATTTAATTTCAAGTTTTTCCATTATCAAAGGTTCTAAGTACCATAGTTGTGTGCAATCAAAGCAACCTCGCAAGCCCCATAAAGCTGTTGAGGAAAGAAATTTTGCACCATTAGAACTTCTACATTCAGATCTTTGTGAAATGAATGAGGTGTTGACATAGGATGGAAAACGATATTTCATGACTTTGATTGATGATGCAATTAGATTCTGTTATGTGTATTTATTGCAAACAAAAGATGAGGCCCTAGACTATTTTAAAATTTATAAGGCAGAAGTTGAAAACTAACTTGACAGAAAGATAAAAAGACTTAGGTCAGATCGTGGTGGAGAGTTTTCTCTGATGTTTTTGATTTATTCTGTGAGGAACTTGGCATCATACATGAGCGAACGTCTCCCTATTCTTCCGAATCTAATGAAATTACCGAAAGGAAGAACCGTATGTTGACTGACTTGGTGAATGCCATGTTAAACACTGCGGGATTACCTAAGGCATGGTTGGGGGAGGCTTTGTTGACATCGAATCATGTATTAAATAGAATTACTAACAGAAATAAGGATAAAACACCATACGAGGCATGGATTGGGAGAAAACCATCACTTTCTTACTTGCATACATGGGGTGCTTGGCGAAAGTCAATGTATCAATAACTAAAAAGTGCAAGTTAGTACCTAAGACTGTGGACTGTGTCTTTCTAGGATATGCTCATCATAGTATTGCTTATAGATTTTTAATAGTTAAATCTGAGGTACTTGACATGAATATGGGTACAATTTTAGAGTCTCGTGATGCTACGTTTTTTGACGGAATTTTTCCAATGAAGGATACATATAGCACTTCTAGTCAATCTTCTGATTTAAATTCCAATTTAATCAGACCACCAGAATAAACTGAACATACACTTGAACATCTCGCTGAGGAAAATGACAGTGAAGCTCCTAGAAGGGGTAAGAGACAAATGATAGCTAAATCCGTTGGTGACGACTTCACTATGTACCTTGTGGATGACACTCCTAAGTCAATTTCAGAAACTTATGCATCCCCTGATGCTGACTACTGGAAGGAGCCTGTCCATAGCAAAATGAACTCAATTATCGCTAACGGGACTTGGGAGGTGACAGAGTAACCCTATGGGTACAAACCTGTAGGTTGCAAGTGGGTGTTCAAGAAGAAGCTAAGGCCTGACAGTACTATTGAAAAGTACAAGGCTTTGCTTATGGCCAAGAGTTATACTCAGAAAGAAGATGAAGATTATTTTGATACTTACTCACCTATTACTAGATTGACCACAATTCGCGTACTTCTCTCCTTGGCTGTCTCACATGGTCTTCTCGTTCATCAGATGAACGTTAAGACAGCTTTTCTTAATGGAGAACTAGATGAGAAAATTTATATGGAGCAGCCTGATGGATTTGTAGTAGAAGGTCAAGAAGGCAAGGTGCTAAAGTTGTTAAAATCTTTGTATGGTCTGAAACAAGCTCCTAAACAGTGGCATGAGAAATTCGATAGAACACTAACTTCTGCGGATTATGCAGTCAACGAGCCAGATAAGTGTGTATACTATCGCTATGGTGGGGGTGAGGGAGTTATTCTATATTTGTATGTTGATGACATACTAATTTTTGGGACAAATCTTGAGGTGATTAATGAGCTTAAATTATTCTTGTCTCAAAACTTTTATATGAAAGATCTAGGAGTAGCTGATGTTATCTTAAACATTAAGCTAATCAGAGGTGAGGATGGGATTACGCTCTTGGAATCTCATTATGTGGAAAAAGTCTTATGCCGTTTTGGCTATATTGATAACAAGTCTTCTCCAACTCCTTATGATACTAGTCTTTTGCTTCGCAAAAACAAAAGAATTACTAGGAATCAGCTGGAGTACTCCCAGATAATTGGCTCACTTATATATCTAGCTAGTGCAACTAAGCCAGACATCTCCTTTGTTGTGAGCAAATTGAACCTGTTTACCTATAATCTGGGAGATGATCATTGGCGCGCGCTTGAGCGAGTTATGCGCTATCTGAAGGGTACTATGAATTTTGGACTTCACTATACTGGGTACCCATCGGTATTGGAGGGATATAGTGATTCCAACTGGATGTCTGATGTTGATGAGATTAAAGCCACTAGTGGATATGTTTTTACATTAGGTGGTGGTGCCGTTTTATGGAGGTCGTGCAAATAGACCATTTTGACGAGATCAACCATATAAGCAGAGCTTACAGTACTAGATACTGCTATTGTTGAGGCAGAATGACTGCGTGATCTATTCATGGATTTGCCTGTGGTTGAAAAACCAGTATCGGCTATCCTTATGAACTGTGACAATCAAACTGTCATTGCTAAGGTGAATAATTCTAAGGATAACATGAAATCATCTAGGTATGTGAAGAGACGATTGAAGTCTGTCAGGAAATTGAGAAATTCCAGAATTATAAGTTTAGATTATGTCCAAACAGCTAACAACCTGGCAGATCCCTTTATGAAGGGGCTATCACAAAATGTGATAGATAATACATCAAGGGAGATGGGAATGAGACCCATGTGAGTTACACTATGGTGGTAACCCAACCTATGTGATCAGCGATCCCGTGAATTAGGATCTAGGAAGAACAAGCCATTAGTTAACGGGAAGAGAGTACCTTTAACTGTCTCTAAGTGAAGATACATATACTCTCACAAGCTGTAAGGCAGGTTGGCTTTTGCCTTAATATATTTTGTTGGCTTTAATTAGCAAAGATGCTGTTCTACAGAGCATTCTTGAAAGAACACATCTATATGAGCTCAATTGTTGGTCGCGGTTTATGGAGATTTTAGGTGAATATCCTAGTAAGTCATGAAAGACCAAGTAGTATGACTATAAGTTCCAACTGAGGGGTAGGCTACTAACGGCCTAGTATCAGTCAAGACTTTGAGTGAAACTTGCTTGTACAAAACTTGCAATTCAAGACGTAATCCATTGTTTAAGTTGTGAGTAAGCGTAGCTTGGAGTTTTAGATGGATGTTCAATCTTAACCGGTTTTCATCAAAACACTGGTATATAAACAGTACTTTAGAGAATGGCAAATCTCTTTAGGGCTTTGAGATTTGATGGAAGATTGTTGGAATTACTAAGTGGGCTAAGGCTCATGTGGAGAATAATTCCTAAGAAAATCTCAAAGGCCCACCTCATGGAGAGTGGCATAGGAAGTTGAATACCATCTTCCTAGTTCTAGGAGAGGGAGACCTTCTTATAAGGGTGAGCTCTTTCCTAGGCACTTGAGACATGCATAGTAGAGAGAACTAGAGGAACACACGTGCGCGCTCACTCGCTAGGCCAGGCCAGACGATGCGCGTACACGATATGCGCGTGAATGGTTCGCCAAAATTGGCTTCTCATGCTTGCGCTTATCCGGAGTTTGTTTTGAACTCATGGGATAATTTGATAAACGTGAAGTCCGGATAAGATACGTGCGGCTTATCCGGTTCAATTACAAGATAGAGATCGTGCGGGCGTCCTAATCACGCGTCCTAATATCTCTATAAATACCGAGCTACTGTCTCCATGCAACATATACGAAAACAATCTAGAGCTTGCCATTTTTTCTGTTCTGAGCCATCGTTCATCGTTCATTCTGTCCCGTTCGTCGGCGTACACCGATAGATTGGGAGAGCAAGTCTCTGGAATCGCCTTCGACGTCCTGCACTAGGTTTTTGGAAAGCGCTACGCATGACTGGTCGCTCTACGCCCATCACGGCTCGTCTTTCTTCACGTTCAGGTGCTGCGCATCGTCATTATTACCCGGTGCCGCGTGTCGTTCGTACGGTACGTACTACACCCGTGTCTGTTTCAAAACAGGACTGTAAGTATACGTACACTATGTCTACTGTGTTTGATCTATTCATATTAATTGTTGTCATATACATGTTTAGATCAAATTACATGGTTCTGTTTACTTATGCTATTAATGTCATGATTTATTTATGGAATAAATTAAATCCACATGTGCTTATATTTTCAACAATAAAAAAAAGATTCGGACTCTAGCAGGAGTTCCTTGTGGCATAGAATCCATGTAAGTTTTTCCTCTGCTGACCTCCGATGGAGTATTGTTGATCAACCAAGTTGCAGGAGCACCTTGTATAACAGGGGAACTATGGCTGTGTCAGTAGAAATAGCACATGCTTGGATTCAGCAGGCTTTGGATATCTGTGCAGCTGCGAAAGAGGTTATGGAGGAAATCCCTATATTTTGGGTGGCTGCTCTCGTGACAAAGGTAATTCCATTACCCCCAAAATTAGACATACTGGTTATCAGCCACGGGCAACATGAGATATCTTCCTTAAGTCTTAGTGTAGGTATACAGAGAATTTAATTTTTTTCTCTGTATATTTGATCATGCATATATATTAATTGTAACAGTAACTTTCACAAAATTGCACGTACTAGTCAGAACTATCACTATGCTGCAACTTTAGATAATTATTTCATAAAGAGTGAAGTGCACTAACGGTCTTTAAACTTGTCACGATGTGTTATTTAGGTCCCTAAACATTTTCACATATTCAAATCCTGAAACTTTTAAAGTGTATCATCCTGGTTCAAAAATTGCCATGGCACATCTAGGATCCTACATGACGCTCACGGTGTCATGTGGCTACCACCTCCTTTCTTCTCTCTCTTCTTTGTTTCTTCCCTCTCTGCCAATGGGTTCCGGTTTCCTTTCAACACCATCAGCATCCTCTCCCACCCTCCTCGCCCAGTGTTGGCAAACCACGCAGTCCTCTTTGGTCGTCATCAAGCGAGTCCCATACGTGACATGTTTAGAGACCGTTGGTGCACTTTTCTCTTTCATAAAACTACAGCAATAACGAATTATTTTATCAGAAAAAAGCAACTTTATCCCTTACATGTGTTTGACATCTGGACCCAATTTGCAACAGTATGAGTATAATAGTTGCGGTTTTTTAATCTCAAATATTCTCTCCAATCATGAATACTTGATGTTTTGAACAATGGACAGAATTTAGTCAAAATTTTGAAACTTTTAATAACAATGACTTTTTAAAACACTTAGAAAACATAAAAACAATATGTGGAGTCTTGTAGAATCTCATAAACTTATTAAATTTTACAAAGTTATTCTAATATAAAATTATCGTGAAATTCTCACCTCAAAGACCTTAAAAGGTCAAACATTATTAGATATATTTGACCAAAGAGAGTAGCTTTCGTGATCAATTCAGACTTCATATATCTCAATCTATGTATGCAAGATGGTTTGATTATTTTTTTGTTTGGTCATATATATATATATATATATATATATATATATATATATATATATATATATATATATATATATATATATATATATATATATATATATATATATATATATATATATATATAATAAACTCCAGATACTTCCCTAGAATTTCAATGCATCTTAACATATTATTTATGGATATTCACACAGCATGCGAATTAACGAGATTGATCTTACTCATTGGATATGCAAGTTAAAATAGATTGGATAGCCAAGAGTTTTCTCTTTTTCATCATTAGCATCATAATTTGTAGGAAATTTTAAGGGGAAATTTGAAAAAATTTAAATATTTTGACAAAATTATTATAAAACCATATATTTGAGCTATTGTAGCACAAAACTGCACATTTAGTGTCGAATTAATCATAAAACTATAGATTGAAGCCATTGTATCGCAAAAGATTTAACTCATATTTTGTCATCAAACTAAAGATTGTAGAGGTTCCTTCCCCCTTGCATTGTTATCTATATTAATTTTTAACTATTTGGCTTTGTTATAATTTATGTGCAAAATTTGTAGTTTTGCAATAGTATAGTTTAAATATCTAGTTTTGTAATAAACTCAACGTTAAAAAGTTTTGCAACACAATGGCTTAAGTCTATAATTTTGAGATAGCTTTGCCAAAGTAGATGTAGTTTCATGAAATTTTCTCATTTTTCATTATTTTAATAATTTATGTTTTTTCACTAAGTTCCAGAGGTCCCTCTAATTAGTACTAGGTTTCCCCGCAAAGCAAATATAATAATGGTTTAAAACTTCCTGGGTATTGGTGATCGCAATGACATTTTTTTCCACTGAAAACAGGGTATAATCCTATTCAACACAAGGCAAACTGTTCCCGGTCGTGTGGGAACATCGTTGTTCCGTATCCATTTGGCCTCGAAGAAGGTTGTTTTGCAAGAGAACTGTTCCATCTCAATTGCACAGACGTTTTGACCCTGCAGTTCGACGACTAGAGTCAGGTGACTGCCATACAAATCGAGGAAGGCCTGGTGCAGATTAAAAAATTCGCTATCGGTATTGCAGATATTATCACACTTCCTTATAGCAATGATGATCAGCATTTTATGACGATACATGGAGAACCGCATCTATATGACCCTTGGGAATACTCTTATCTCTGTGGGATGGGCTATTGCCAATCTAACGTGCCCGGAGGCACAACAGAATGCCTCTGGATATGCATGCGTTAGTACTGACAGCATTTGTGTTGGTGTGAACTCTAGTTCTGGTTATGTTGGCTATCTGTGCAGATGCAGCGTTGGATTCGTAGGAAATCCATTCGTCCATAATGGATGCCAAGGTAAAGGACATTGAGTAATTTTATGGTCTTTAAAGAGATATCAGAAGGTATCATATTTTTTAATGTAAATTTAATATTTTTTGATATCTTAGGTATAAGGAGTTACTAAATTTTATACTTAAAATTTTGTTACCTCCTAGTACCTTTAAAAGAACTGTCAAATTTTTAAATAATATTACATATGTACCCGGCGAATTATACTGGACTTATGCTGTTTGTATATTGCTTCTCGATTCTCAACTTATTGAAATGTCTCGCAGATATCGATGAATGCGGTTTACCAAATTATTGCAAGGGTATTTGCTCTAATTTTATCGGAGGTTATACATGCACAAGTTGTCCAGCAAAAACAGAGTACGACGTTGTGACAAATCGGTGCACTCCAGCAAATTTTGAGCGCCACCATCTTCTCAAAGGTACATCAGTCTCCTGAGTCGTAATACTACTCTTCTTGATTTTTCTTTCAGACCAAATAAGGTACTGAGCTCAACCAAAATAAAACATGCTATATTCTTTTCCTTTCCGATTACATGAAAGACAAGCATGCACGCATATCCTTGAGTGAGCTCCATTAAGACACACTCCAAGAAATGTTATTTTTCCAATAGTGCTTCCCTTGAACATATTACTCCCTCCATCTCAAAATATAACTATCTAGAAGTATTTTGAGAAAATTAAGAATTTAGATGAAAGGTCTAAAATACCCTCATTAATAAATGATGGAATAATGAGAATTAAGAATAGCATGAGTGGGGTTCGAGTCTCAAAGATTTGTGGGATGATGAGGTCCACTAAGAGTAGCATAGGAACTAATAGGGTAAAAGTCACATTTTACGTATCCTACCTAATCATATTTGAAATAAAATTTATATCTAATACATTTTGGAACGAAGGGAGCAGTAGTGTTGCAGAGATCTCCTAAACAAAGATCGTCCTATAAAAAAATACTTCCACTAAGAAGATAAGATAGTATATAATTTTTCTTTTTTGCAAAACATAGCGCAAACACTCATATACACGTTCGTACACTCACCCCATAAATATGCACACACATCCTACCCCTATGGGCTCCTCTAAGAGAGTAGGCTGACACATGTTGAGAATGACAAAGTCATGACAAATGCCTCTCAGTCGATGGGTATGTCATCTACCATAAAAAAAATAATTAGCCATAAATACGATCATCCGTGCCAAGTTTAAGACTTAAACCGAGGTGGATAGGTTTCACAACAAGGAATCTAAACAGCCGAGCTATGCTCAGTTCGCATCCACTAAATCTGATTTTAGATTTTTCCCAAAAATAAATTGATCTTATATTTAAATATGATTCAAATAAGATAGAAGAAAGGAGTTTACAGACATATGAATATAATTGGTATATTGTTATTTCAAATTTTCTTAACATAGTGTGCAATATAGTTTTACTACTTACTTCACTTAACTTATTGAATGATACATAAAAAGTCATTGATTTCCCTACCACAAGGTTAACCTAACAGACTACTTGGGTTTATTTAAAGTGCTCCAACTTTTTGTGGTTGGATGTTGTTCATAAAAAGTTGGAGCACCTTAAATAGACCCATTCAACTGGATACTCCATCCATTCTCAAATAATTGATGATGGCAATGTTTAAATTTAAAATTTAAGCGCCTGGCTTTTTTTAAAAAAATATAAATACTTGAAAATATATTATATTATTGAAGTGTGTGGTGAGATATATATAACCATACAACTTTCATTCATCATAATATAATTATTTAGAAGTAATATGTGTTTAAAGTGAGACGCCCATAATCAACACTGATAATTTTTCGATAACGGAGGTAGTACAATCAGAACATGATCTAAATGCGCTGCTCTGGCTGCTCGCGTGAAGTCTTGTTTGATTTCGCAGCTCTTGCAGTAGTCTTGGTAACTCCTGTCTGTCGTCTTACTCTCCTAAACATTTGCTTCTAGATACCAAGTAATTAACTGTTATTTTCATTCTGCAGGTAGTAGTGCTTGCGTTTTCACTATTCTTATCGCTCTTCTTGGAATACAAGTGGTCATTCACAGGCGAAGTCTCAACTTCTTATAAGAAAGAGGGATGAGTATTTTCAACAACATGGAGGTCAGCTTCTGCCCGATACGATGAAAATCGAGCGTAACCTTGCATTTACCTTGTATAAAAGGGAGGACATTGAGGTTGCAACAAATAACTTTGACAACAATCAAATCATTGGAGAAGGAGGACAGGGGACAGTTTACAAGGGATTTATAGAAAATATTCCGGTCGCAATAAAAAGATGCAAAGGGGTGAATAAAAGCAGGAGAATGGAATTTGGACAGGAGCTACTCATTCTTTGTCGCGTCAACCACAATCACGTAGTTAAAGTTTCTTGGTTGCTGCCTGCTGTTCGAAGTCCCGATTCTGTTTTATGAATTTGTTCCAAACAAGACGTTACATGATCTGTTACATGGCCAGGGTGAGAGGTGTTGCATAACACTTGCAACTCGTTTGAGGATAGCTGCTGAATCTGCTCAAGCACTTGGACACCTGCATTCCTGGCACGTCCTATCCTCCATGGGGACGTGAAGTCTGCCAACATTCTGCTAGGTGACAATTTGATTACCAAGATCGCCGATTTTGGTTGCTCATTAATTGCACGAATGGACGAAGAAGCCCTCGTCGCGAAAGGCAGTGTCGGGTACTTAGATCCTGAGTACCTGCAATCATGTAAGCTCACCGAGAAGAGTGACGTTTACAGCTTTTGGTGTCGTCATTTTGGAGCTTTTGACACGCAAGATGCCACGGTGCCTCGCGTCGGTGTTTCAAGACGCTATGAAGATGGGCACGGTTGATGAGCTCGTGGATGAGGAGATCATTGACGAAGATGACTTGGAGGTGATCAACCAAGTTGCAGAATTAGCAAGCCGGTGTTTAGCTATGCCAGGTGATAGGAGACCGGTGATGTGGCAAGTCGCCCAGGAACTCCGCCGATTAGCAGGATTGGTGCGGCAACGTCCTGATACGGTAGGCGGTCTCGCTGCCTTCCCTGAGCTGGCTAGAAGCTTCACGTGGACAACAGATAGCCCAGGTTACACTGGGAGCAGAACAACGGAGTATTTCAGTCTTGAGAAGAAATCCTGACAACGGAGTAGTATTTCGTGCCGTTATTTTGGTATCCTGTTTAACTATGGTCTGGATGACCCAAGAACGTTGGTGAAATGGCGAGTTTCAAATGGTCAGAAGTAGAGGTCAGATGCCCTTTTAATGTTAGTATGGTTCAATATACAGCTTTGTGCTTTCAACTAGCTGTTGCATCAATATATGGTCCTGTCCCAATATTTGATAATATTTTCATTTGATGTTAATTTTGTTGTGGTTGATGATATATTATAAAAGAAATTAATGGCCAAAATATAATATTGAAAACCATGTAAAAATCTAATACGTCTTATATTTTCAAACCAAGAGTACTTATTTGTAAGTAAATTTTGATACCTCTAGAGACAGTACTAAGAGGTATCATAGAGTAAAAATAAAATTTTAATACTTCCGGATACGTACGAATTGAAAGGACCATAAAATCACTCTTTTAATAAGAGCAGGAACAAATTCTTTGGCCCCTGAAAGAAACATGATTGTTGCTTGTAAGTAGGGATGAAAACGGAGCGGATAGTTTCCATCCGATCCAGAGAAAAACGGATATGGATACAGTAGGGATCGGATAATTTTCGGATAATCCGAATACGGATATAAATACGGATAATTTTTTTTAGATACGGATATGAATACGGTATCGCAGTTTTCAACGGATACGAATACAGAGCTAGATATCCGAAGATTATTATATGCGGATATCCGCGATACCCAGTCAACAACCCAGAAGTATCCCACCCTCTAAAAAACCGGTCCACTAACTCAACAGCCTAACAGCCCAATACTATAGCCCATTAGGTATTGGAAGTAGGGCAGCAGAGCCAGAGAAGCAGAAACCAGATCGGCGCCGCCGCCGCCTCCCGACTCCCGACTCCCGCATCGCACATCGGCGCAGCGCTGCCCGCCGCCGCCACTCGTCGCCCCCTGCCGGTCAGCCGCCGGTCGGGCGCCGCGCCGCCGCCAAGGAGGAAGGGAGCATCAGTGCCAGCGTCCGGGCTCGGCCGCCCGTCACTGCCTCCCGACCTCGGCTGCCCGTTGCCGCCTAGGCAGGAGCATCGATAATTTGTTGATTTGTTCAAGCGGTCAATGTTGATTTGTTCAAGCCTCAGCCCTCAAGCGGTCAAGCTCTAGTAATTTGTTGATTTGTTCTTCTCTTATAGCCTGTGTTTTGTGGCATTCATGAGATGAGATCAATAAACTCATGTAAATGTTGGATGCACTTTTTATTTTGTGTCCAGATTTGTGATGGAGTCTGCTAGTGCAAGTAGCACAAGCGCAAATACAAGTACTGCTGCATCATCTCCAGTTCTGCAATTGTCACCACTGCCACCACTGTTGCTACGCAGGGCACTTCTCCTGTTGCTGGTTCTTTGGCAGTTGGCACCCAATGATGCAATTGATTTGACAACTAATGATGATAGTGAGATCTTACCTCCTGCTGGGAAGAGACCAAAGAAGTGTAGTTCTGAAGTTTGGAAGCACTACACCAAGTTTAAGGTAAACAAGCAAGGACCTGATGATACTGTGATTGCAGAGGAGTATGCTAGATGCAACAAGTGCTCATATAAACATCGGTGTGAGAGTAATTGTGGCACTTCTATTTTCTGGAATCACTTGATGCACAAGCAGCACATCAAGCAAGATCAACAGCTGCTACAGATGAAAAAGGGGAAGATGGTAGTGAAGGAGCTGTTGAGACTTACAGGTATGATGAGGTAATTAGCTTGAGAAAATTTTACATGGCAATCATCATGCATGAATATCCTTTTAACATTATTGAGCATGAATTCTTTGTGGATTTTATCAAATCTTTACGTCCTACTTTTTCAATTAAGAGTTGTATAACTGTGAGAAAGGACATTTTAAATATATATGAAGAGAAAAAGAAGAAATTGTGGCAGCATTTGCTTACACTCTCATGCCGTTTTAGTACAACTATGGACATGTGAACATCTAACCAAAATAAATGTTATATGTGCATCACAGTTCATTAGATAGCTGACACTTGGAACATGCAAAAGAGGATCATTAAGTTTATGCATGTAGAAGGACATCATTCGGGAACTAATCTGTGCAAAGAGTTTTATGACAGTGTGGTTGATTGGAATCTTGATAAAAGGCTTGTTGCACTTACTTTGGACAATGCCTCGGCTAATGATAGTTGTGTTAGGGGTGTTATTTTAAAACTCAGTAAAATTTCTCCTTTAATCTGTGATGGTATCTTCTTTCATATAAGATGTTTCAATCATATCTTGAATCTTGTTGCGCAAGATGGTCTGAAACAAATTGCACGAGTAGTATCAAATATAAGAAATACTATTTCAATTCTGAAGAACTCACCATTGCAGTTTGAGGCATTTCAGAAGTGTGCCTTAGAAGTTAATTTGGATAACACAAAGGGTCTTTCCCTGGATACTTCTACAAGATGGAACTCCACATTTTTCATGTTAAGGAGTACTATTTACTACAGAAATGCTTTCAGTAGGCTTTTCCTTCGGCATGGTACAAAGTATGCAAAGTGTGCTCCAAATAAGGAAGACTGGTCTATGGCAATAGCATTATGCAAGTGCTTGAAGCCATTTCATGAGGCAACTGAACTCTTCTCCGGTATTACATATCCAACAGCCAATCATTTTTTCGGTAAGTTTTGTTGCATTAAGCTTGCAATTGCTGATTGATGTAAGAGTAGAGATCCAACAATAAAGACTATGGCACACTCAATGCAAACTAAATATAATAAGTACTGGGAGAAGTCGAATATGGCTCTTGCTATTATATGCTTTCTTGATCCACGTTACAAAATAAGTTCAGTAGAGTATTATGCTCTTTAGATTTATGGTACAAAAGCTGTAGAAAAAATTGACGAGTTCAAGAGTGTTGTCAAAATATTGTTCGGTGTTTATGTTAGCATATCTGCAACATCAAACAAGAAAGGTGCTAAAGTGCATGTGCCTCAATCTCAAGTGCAACTTGAGCCTGTTGATACCGACGAGTTTGATGACATCTTTGATGACAATACCCGTGATCATGATCAACATCTTCAAAGATATTTGCTTGAGCGAAGCCAACCAGTTCATAGTGACACAAGTGAGTTAGAAATTTACATGGAACAACCATTGTTACAATGGACTTCCAAAGATACATTTGATATTTTGTCTTGGTGGAAGCTCAAAAAACAAATTTTCCTATCCTCTCCAAACTTGCTCGTGATTTGTTATGCATACAAGTGTCAACTGTTGCTTCTGAGTCAGCATTTAATGCTAGTGGCCGTGTTCTTGATCTATTTCGCACCCTTCTAGATCCTGAGGTTGTCCAAGCTTTAGTATGCACCAAAGATTGAAATTTATCAGCTAAGAATGGTACACTTTGTGCTTATGTTCATTGCTTATTTTTCATGTATATATGTGTAGCAGATTTGAAATCTATGATCCATCTGGCATCATTCTTAGGTTACAAGAATCGGGCAATTACCAATGAATTGAACATTGAAAGTTTCGAGAGATATCTGGCTAACTTACTGATAATTGCAAGCTATTTTCTTATTTTACCTATATGAATGTTTTTTTAATATGACAATAATATTATTGAATTCCTGCCAAGAAAAGAAGGAGAATGATGATGACATTGATCAGGAAGATGTTTTGGTGGAAGAAATGGATGAATGATGATGTTGTAGCCTTTAGGCATCGGACTACAATTCTATATGTTTACTTAAAGTTGTTTTTGTGCTATCACTCTATCAGTATATGTAGAACTTATCTGTGTTACCTGTTGAACTTGATTGTGTGTTGTACTTATCTACGCATTACCGTTGAACTCAATGCACTATGTTTAATTTGTGATGTCTTCTAAAATGATAAATATTTATAATAAATTAGATAAATATATGTGTTCTATTTGTTTCTACGAACAGTCTGAGTGATTTTTTGTTCCAAGAAATATTTGTTTTCGTATTCGTGTCCGATCCTATTCGAACCGTATTTGTATTCAAAATAATTCGTATTTGTTTCCGTATCCGATTAAAAATATGAAAACGAATACGGTACGAGCATATCCGTCCATATCTGCTCTGTTTTTATCCCTACTTGCAAGTAGGCATACTCATATGCCGAGCAGAGGCCAGAAGCATATAATTCATACAATTGCACAAACATTCAGATACTCCCCTCGTTCCAAAATATATGTACTTATAGCATTCAAATTTTGTTTCAAAATATAGCTATCAAGGGGTGTTTATAGCAATAAAATGTCAAAAATATGAAATTTGGAAGGATTTAAGTCACCTCAATCGTAGCAATTCCCTAAAATATATATCACCCTTCCGGTATCAAGTTGAACAATAAATTACTGTAACATCGATATCCAATAATTTAAATTTGATTAAATGTTAGACAAGAGATTTATAGGAAAAGGTAAACTCAAATAAGAAATCTCTGTAAACTCAAATAAATTACTAAGCATTTTGAACTTACCCTTAATAACGGGCAGTTTCAGGTAGACTTGCTCATGGGCCAAGCCAGCCTGTGAAAAGCCCAACCAGAAAAAAATCAAGCCCAAGCCCGACCAGGGTGAAAGCCTGAAAAAACAAGCGTTTTCCTTGTTTTAGTTAAGGAAAGAATAATTTGCTATTTATTTACTATTATTCAGAATTTAAAATATAACTTGATATTTAATCAACTTTTGAGCTTTGCGCGTAAAACAAAAAAAAGGGCCAAGCCTTGCCTGGTCGCCTGATCGGGCCGGGAAGCACATGAGCATGTGTCATTTTGGGCGACCCAGTGGTAAGAAAATTTCGGGCAATTTATAATTGAAGATCAGCAAAATTTCATATTTTGGCGTGGGACTTTTCCGGCCGCGCGCATTACTAATGCGCTAATGGATCCTACCAGTGGTTTGGAGTGACATGGACTTAATGGATTGGATTCAAGTTTAGGCTGGATTTGGATGAGTGAAAATGGGTTGAGGAGGCCAATGGGTTGGGCTGGTTTGGGGAGGCCGAAATGGATTGGATTGATTTGGTTTCGGCCACAGTTTTTGGATTCAACCCACGTGGGTTCAGCCCGTCTAGTAGTTCCCAAGTCAAAAGCCAATTTCCCATGTCCCCGTAAGTTCTTGTTCGGTTCCTTGGATTTTAATCCCCAAGGGGAACCAATCTAGGGATGGATTGGGTGAATCCCTCCCATATCACTCAATTTCTATGGGGTTTGAATCCCTTTTCTCCTAATCCCTCTCTAAAACCTTGTGTTTGGTTTAGAGGAGGGATAGCATCACCTGAACCCTGTGTTTAGCACTGCCTTTTGAGTTCAAAACAACAAAATGTTCAGGATGGAAGTTTAGATGATCAGAAATTCAGAACCAATGCATGTCTGTACCAGCTTCAGTTCAGAACATCAAAATATAACTAATCACTAGTATCAGTGACTAGATTAGTTGGTGGAAGTGACTAATAGTTGCAGTCAATAGTTCAGCATAATTTTGCACATATATTCAACATGCTCTTACTCATCAGCACACATACATCTTAACGGCAGATGACTCTAAGCAGTTGTAGACATCAAGAAAGCAATAGTTGAATATCAACAATTGGAATAACCACAATAACATCAGTTAGAATATGATGGCTACATCTAAATGTGTTTAAGCTCTAGGCAAAGGGTTGATATAGAACTTTCAGTTGAGTGTTCGCCAGCAGGTCCAAAGCTATCAAAGATTAGTACTCAGGCCCAAAGCTATCAAAGATTGTGGAATTTGTGAACTTACAGAACAAGCTGAATGTATCAAAGTTTATCTCAAATTGACTGCTAGGGTTCAGATAAATTTATTTGTTGATGTTTTACACCGGCAATATGAATATAGGGCTACTCGTCAGATCGAAACTCAGTGGACTGCAAAGGAACACTGGGAGTTTATACTGGTTCAGACCCTCGATGTGAGGTAATACCCTACATCCAGTTATGATGTATTTCTTTGAGGATGTATGATTTTGATGAATCTCTGTCTGTTCTGCCCTCAGGGAGCACCCTGTCTCCCTTTATATACTAGGGGACAAGGTTATAAAGTAGGAGTCCTAGTCGGACATGGCCAAGGAATCTCCTCTTAGAGATATAACCGGCCCGACTAGGACTGTATATTTCTTATCGTACAAAGCTAAGTTTGCGGAGCTCTATCATATCTCTAATTATAAGGCCAGGCTCATCCTCTACCCAAACGGCCCATATGCTTGTCATGAGTTACCCGGAGCCCATGGCCTCCACAGCAGTCCCTGAGACCTTTATAGTTGAGTCACAGCTGATGCCGAGTGCTCATCCTCCACGGTGAAGATTGCCCGAGTACATTGCTCTTGAGTACTCTTTGTCCGAGTGCTTCTTCTTCCCAAGTCCTGCTTCATGTTAGCTGGCAGCGAGACTATGAAGGGCTCCATGTAGAAATATGAATAGTGTGCACCAAATAGGCGCACTTATTAGGTGTAGCCCCCGACTTTGTGCTTAATTGTGAAACAATTAAACATAAAGTCAAAGATCTTTAACCTTGTAGTCTTTCCCGAATAGTATACTACTAGTATATGAGACTCTTTAGTATCATATCAATCGAAAATATTTTATAGTCTTTCCCGAGTAGTATGTCACTCGGAAATTAGACTCTTCAGCTTCATGTCAGTCGGGAGAATTGTTTATAGTCTTTCCCGAGTAGTATACTACTCTGAAGTTAGACTCTTCAGCGTCATGTCGGCTGAAAAAAATTTGCTCATGGCAATTGTTGGCCAAGTATGTAGGCCGAGTACCACTTTATGAATTTTAATCCAATATGTGGTCAGGTGTACTTGAGAAATACCTATATCCCCAATTTTACTGAAGACCAGCTTGTGACCCTTATAAGGATATATCCTCAATACCTGGTGGATAATACAGATACCCGAACACATGTGTTCGGCAATTATGCCTTCATGAAGCATATCTGATTACCCAATCGGTTCCTGTTGGTAGCACCAGCACTGTGATTTTAACACAGCCAACGAGCGGTCCAGTACCGACTTTGTAAGCCTAAGCCCACTTATCAGTATAGGCTCTATAAAGGCGGGGAGAGAGAGAAAAGATTCCCTCATCTTCTCCAATCCACCAATCATTTCATCTTCGAGCTTCCATGCTGAAATTCGCCTCTCGCCTCGCTAGGGTTCGCCATTGCTAGCGCTTCCCCTTTGAAACTCGGGCGATCCCACTCCTCCGCGTCCATTCCAAATCCTCAATCGCATTTCCCCCAAATTTTCTCGTCTTGAGCCATGCCGAGAGTATCAGAAATCTTGGAGATGACTGATGAATCTTGGCTGACTTCGGATTGCGGGTCGACTAAGCTGAAATATCTAGAGAGACAGTTGAGACTGCAGAGCCGTGAGGTCATCAATTGGCGTTCGGTGGAAGGGGAATCAATCCCGGCGCCCCAAGGTAATGAGGCTGTAGTTTTCGCCTCCTTCTTCGACCGGGGCCTTTCTCTTCCATCTTCAGATTTTCTCCGCCAGCTTCTTGTCTTCTACGACCTAGAGTTGGTGAATCTGAATCCCAACTCCATCTTGCAAATCTCTATATTTGCAACTCTTTGTGAGTGTTTTCTGGGTGTGGAACCCCATTTGAATCTGTTTAGATATTTGTTCCACAGCAAACCTCAGCCCTCCAAAAGCAAAATCCAAGTTATTAGGGGGGGTTGGCATCTAGCTTAGGAGCGAGATGAAGAAAATCTATATCCACATGCCCCTGATATCCTCCCTCAAAGGCTGGCATAGGGAGTGGTTTTATTGTTCTGATCTTGAACCACGCCTCCCCCTTTTCACTGGTCTGCCTCCGGTAGTTGTATCCAACTGGTCATCTATGCCCAGTTTTGAGGAAATGGGCCAAGTTTACTTGTTGATTGACAAGATTGACAAGCTAAAGAGCTCCGGATTGACTGGTCCATGGGTGGCCAGACGCTTCTTGACTCGCCGCATCAGGCCGCTGAAGTTGAGGAGCCACTTCGGCCGGGACTATAAGGGCAAAAGCGATTCCAGCCGAGAATATCTTGACCTGACCGACAAGCACAAGGTGACCAACATCCTGCTTGATTATTTCGCCAGCGGGGTGATTGAAACAGAAGATGCCGAGCATGCCATGCTAGCTTACAGCCAAAAAAGGCCTCATCTAGAGGTAATTCTTGCTGATATTAGCTTATTGTCCATCTGCGATGAATACTTGTAGCTGTGTATCCAGGATAGCTCTGCAATGTGTGATATATGTCGTTGAACTGCTTGCAGTCATGTGAGGAGTTTGATGAAGACTCCCAAACTTTGTCGGTCGTGAAATCGAAGAAAAGGCCGTTGAGTCCTTCCGCAGCCCAGCCCAGCTCCAAGAGAGCAGGGAAGAAGCCCGTCAAAGACCCGAGCAAGAAGAGGATTAGCAGGCCGAGTACTACAGCCGGGAGCCTGAAGATTAAAGACGCTGCCAGTACAGCTCCCAGGTCACCAAGTCCAAGACCGAGACCGGCGCCACTAGGCTCAGCAACACCGAGCCCAAGGATGGCGCCACCGAGTAGAAGGTCGTTGATGAGCCATAAGGCAGTGTCGCCGAGTGTCCCAGCGCCCCAGTCGGCCACACCAGAAACTGGGCCAGCTAGGACAAAAACTCCACCGCCGACTGCCGCGCCATCGAGCCCGACAGCCGGCAGCCCTCCACTACCAACACCTGGAACCCTCGGATGGAGGTACAAAACCTCCAAGAGGTAAGTAACTTTGAATCTTCTGAAAATCTTGTTCAGTATAGTAATATCTTGACATCTAACTCATCGTGCAGGAAACGAGCCAATATTGATCTCAAAGGGACCACACCGGCTACTCCTGTTGTCGAGCCAGCCCTAGCCAAGCCGACTCCAGCGAGCTCATCTGCCGAGTCGGTGATCGTCCTAGCCGTAGAGACTGAGGTGGTCCCAGCGGCAGGGTTGCTAGCACCGGCTGACCAAGGGGCAGATACTAAAGCTGCTACTCTAGCCCCCGAGCGAGTCCCCGAAGTCCCATTAGCTGCCGAGTCAGGGGCCAGGACCATGTCGCCGTCCATGTCATCATCGTCTTCAGAGGAGACATATCTCCCCAGGCTTGAAGCCCCTCGCGGCAAGTTCCCGAGAACGTTCCACTGGGTAACTCCTGAGGGAACTGCAAAGTGCTACGAGCACGATGAAGAGGCCACGGAGAGGGAGCGTGAAGTTCTTCATCATGGATCCTCTTGCCGAGTCCATAAAAGGGCTCCTTGACATCATGGATCCTCACCACGTGGGAACCAGCTCCAACACGGTCTCCCAGGTGCAGGCGCACCTTAACGGAGCCCCGAGTATCCTGAAGAGGTACTCGGATGAACGTGTTGTCGTCGGCGTGGCCCAGACCCTCGCGATGACCAAGTCGATCTACCCCAGGGCAGATCTCGAGGCCATCGGTGAAGGGTTTGCCAAAGAGACAACACCTGAGGAGGCGTTGGAGTTGATCACCCAGGCGATGCCAACTGCAAAGGTGATCACCAAGGACCTGGGAATGTAAGAACAATCCATCATGCAGTCGGTGTATATGAAGCCTTTTGTAAGGACATGTGTAAATATATGTGCAATGCCGCCGAGCTCTGAGGTTTTACTTAGTTGTCATTAGCTCTACTCGATTGTATGGTCTATGCCGAGTTAGTCTATAGGAACTTAATAAAATCGTTCACCATAGAAAGCTATACTCGGGCGAACATGACAAAGTCGTTGCAGAACTTCCTAACTTAAGTAAAACATGCTCGTATATTATTGACAAAGCACATATAATACATGCAGCCCCTGACTCGCCACTCGGTTGGAACAAGCGGCGTGGTGACTCAGAGAAAATCTGTACACATGGGAAAATATAAAACTCAGGTATAGAAAGGATATAGCTGTTCTATATTCCATGAGTTGCTGATGGGGGCACCGTCTTCAGTCTTTAGTCGGTAGGTGCCTGGCCGTGTAACCTCGGCGATAATGAACGGCCATTCCCAAATTAGGGATAGTATATGTCTGTCTTTGGTGGCTTGTATTTTTCTTAAGACAAGATCCCCAACCAAAAAGGCGTGGCCACAGACATTGCGATTGTGATAACGACGCAGGCCTTGAAGATATCTTGCTGACTGGATTATTGCGATGTCCCTCACTTCTTCCAACTGATCTAGTTCGACCAATCGGGTATTGTTTGATGCATCTTCTGAGTAAGTCCGAACTCGCGGAGAGCCGAATTCTAACTCGGTTGGTAACACAGCCTCAACACCATAGACCAGAAAGAAAGGGGATTGCCCTGTTGCCTGACTAACCGTGGTTCTTAGAGACCAAAGAACAGATGGGAGTTCTTGTACCCACCGTCCTGCATATGGCTGTAGTCGATCGAATATCCTGGCCTTGATACCTTGTAAGACCATACCATTGGCACGCTCAACCTGCCCATTGCTCTGCGGGTGTGCCACAAACACATAACAGATCTTGATGCCGAAGTCGTCACAGAAATCTTGAAATGCGCCGCCCGTGAACTGAGTACCGTTGTCCGTTATGATGCGGTTAGGAACCCCGAATCGGTATAATATACTCATGATGAAGTCCTTTGCTCTTGCCGCTGTTATGGTAGCAACGGGTTTTGCCTAATCCACTTCGTGAATTTGTCCACTACGACGAACAAGTGTGTGAACCCTTCTGGTGCTTTCTTGAAAGGCCCGACCATGTCAAGCCCCGATACTGCAAAGGGCCAAGAGATTGGGATGGTTTGAATTTCTTGAGCTGGAAGATTTGTTTGTCTTGCATAGAACTGACAACCCTCGCATGTGCAAACTATGTCCTTAGCATATGTTATTGTTGTTGGCTAGAAAAATCCCTGCCTGTAAGCCTTTTCGACTAACATCTTGGATGCAGCATGGTTGCCACATATGCCCGAGTGGATCGATTGCAGAATCTGCTTGCCCTCGTCGGGTGTGACACAGTGCATGAGGACTCCGGATGCGCTTCTTCGGTACATGTCTTCTTCGACTACTAGGAAACATTTGCTTCGACGGTTGATTTGTTCGGCTTGAATGTGATCTTTTGGGAGTTCATCTTCCAAGAGGAATTTGAGAACAGGAGTCCGCTAATCTTGAGATATGACCAATACTTCTTTTGTAGCCAGGGTAGGTTCGGCCCTCGACTGTTCTAGCACTGATTTCTTCTTGACTGATGGCTCCATTAGTTGCTCGACAAAGATCCTGGTTGGGACCACTTCTCGCTTGGATTCCATGTTTGCCAACTCGTCTGCAACATCGTTGTATTGTTGTAATACGTGAGTTATCTCCAGCCCGTCGAACTTGTTTTCTAACTTTCGGACCTCCTGACAGTATGCTGCCATAGTATCATCGAGACATGTCTAGTCTTTCATGACTTGGTTCACCACGAGTTGAGAGTCTCCTCGCACAACCAGTTGGCGGATGTCGAGTGATATAGCGATGTGGAGCCCGTGGATGAGTGCCTCATCCTCGGCGACATTGTGGGAAGCCGAAAAGTGGATCTGGAGAACGTACTTGAGTTTTTCACCGGTGGGTGATGTCAGTACGATGCCGACCCCGGCACCGCCGATCCGTAGGGAACCGTCGAAGTACATTGTCCAGTACTCTAGCTTGTCTGTTGTTGTAGTCATCTGAACTTCTGTCCACTCGGCCACAAAGTCGGCTAGAGCTTGTGATTTGATTGATGTCCGTGGTTGAAAGGTGATGTCGAACGCCATCAACTCGAGCGCCCATTTAGCGATTCGGCCGGTGGCCTCACGATTATGCAGGACGTCCCCGAGTGGATACGATGTGACCACCATGACTTGATGCGATTGAAAATAGTGCACCAGCTTCTGGACAGTGATGAGTAGACCATAGAGCAGCTTCTGGACCTGCGGATATCTCATCTTGGAGTCGGCAAGGACCTCACTGACGAAGTAGACTGGCCGTTGAACTTTTTGTATATGACCCGGCTCGGATCGCTCGACCACCAGCACCGTGCTGACTACCTAAGTGGTTGTCGCCAGATACAACATTAATGGCTCTTGGGGCATAGGCGATGCCAACACTGATGGTGATGTGAGAAATTTCTTAAAGTCTTCGAAGGCTTGCTGGGCTTCGGGAGTCCATTGGAAATTGTCTACTTTCTTCAGTAGCTTTAAGAAGGGCATGCCCCGTTCGCCTAGTCGGGAGATAAATCGGCTGAGTACCGCTATGCAGCCTGTCAGCTTCTGGACGTCCTTCTGGCTAGCCAGGGGTGCCATGTTCATGATTGCATTGACTTTCTCTGGATTGGTCTTGATGCCCCGATGCGATACGATGAAGCCGAGTAGCTTGCCAGATGGCACATCAACGGCGCACTTTTTCGGGTTCAACTTCATCTTGAATCTTCGAAGATTTTGGAAGGTTTCCTCCAAGTCAGCGATGAGGTCTTCTTTGGACTTTGTCTTGATCACGACGTCATCGACGTAGGCCCCCACGTTGCGCCCGATCTGAGTGTGTAGACACCGCTGAATTGCTCGTTGATACGTTGCTCCAGCGTTTTTCAAACCGAGCGGCATGGTGATGTAGCAATATGCGCCAAACGGCGTGATGAAAGAAGTCTTCAGACAGTCCTCCTTTAGGCTGATTTGATGGTATCCTGAGTAACAGTCGAGAAAGCTGAGAAGTTCGCACCCCGCAGTTGAATCCACCACCTGATCTATTCTCGGTAGACCAAATGGATCTTTGGGGCACGCCTTGTTCAAGTCAGTGTAGTCGACGCACATGCGCCATTTACCGTTCTTCTTTCGGACCAAGACTGTGTTTGCCAGCCAATCCGGGTGGTAGAGCTCTTTGATGAACCCGGCTGCGAGGAGCTTGGTTATCTCCTCCCGAATAGCATCTTTACGGTCCTGTGCAAAGCGCCGTAGTCGTTGCTTGACTGGCTTGGCGTCTGTCTTAACATTGAGGGCATGCTCGATCACCTCCCTTGGTACCCCAGGCATGTCGACAGGTTTCCAGGCGAAGATGTCCTTGTTTGCCTAGAGGAAGGTGACGAGCGCGTATTCCTATTTGGGGTCGAGTCCGGTCCCAACTAGAGCAGTCTTGGAGGGGTTGGAAGGGTCCAGGGAGATCTTCTTCGTGTCAGAGTCTACTGAAATTCCTGACTTTGCTGCTTTTTTCATCGGAACTTGGTCGTCCTCGACTTCTGTTGTGGCAGCTTGCTGAATGCTGTTGCGTTCGACTACCGCTTCTTGAGACTGATCTAACTCGCAGCTCTCTTTATCGCAGGTGAAGGCTTGCTTGACGTCGCTGCGAAGGGAGAGAACTCCAGCTAGCCTAGGCATCTTGAGCGCCATATAGGTATAGTGCGGTATCGCCATGAATTTGGCGAGCGCCGGCCGTCCGAGTATTACGTGGTACGCAGTCTCGAAGTTGGCGACCTCGAAGCAGATATTTTCTGTGCGGAAGTGATCCCGCGTGCCGAAGGTTACCGGTAAAGTTATCTGCCCGAGGGGTGTTGAAGACAGGCCGGGAATTATCCCATGGAAGGGCGCCGTACTCAGCCGTAGTTCTGAACGAGGGATTTTCATCTCATCCAGGGTCTTGGCGAAGAGGATGTTGAGCACGCTACGTCCGTTTATGAGAACCTTCTTCAACTTGATATTTTTGACGACCGGGTCCAAGACGAGTGGGTAGCGTCTCGGGTGTGAAATCCTATCTGGGTGGTCTACACGATCAAACGTGATGGGCGTTTCTGCCCAGTGCAGATATTGGGGTTGTCTGTTGTAGAGACCGAGTTGACGTCGCGTGCCGTTAGCTTTTGCTTCCTCTTGGACTTGTATGCAGACGGCCCTCCGAAGATATGGTTGAGCTCAGCTTGGGGATCTTGATAATCGCCGGCTGCGCTTGGATCTGGCTTGTCTTTGTCCTTGTTGGCGCCAGATGTTGTAGCTTGCTCGGAGGCAAACTTCTTGAGCCTGAAGCAGTCCTTAGCCGCGTGTTTTCCCTTGGGATGAAAGGGGCAAGGCCCGTTCATCACCTTCTGGTACTCGTTGTTCCTTGGGGGTCGCGACTAAGTCCGCTCCACGTTTGCCGCCACGTTTTCCGACTTTCGCTTGCGGCTGCTGGACTTGTTTTGTGCTAGCTCATTGTCTGCTTTTGCCTTTTGGTCCTTCTGCCGGGACTCTTTCTTTTCGTCGAGGGCCTCAGCGACCGCCTCGGCCGAGTCGGCATATTTATTTGCCATATCGAAGAGAGCCCTGACAGAGGCTGGAGGCTTCCGAGTAAATTTTGCGATGAACGTCCTTGACTCCCTTGCAGAAGGCGGCGATGACAACCTCGTCCTTGATCATTGGGATCGAGTTGCGTTTCTCGGAAAACCTTTTGATGAACTCGCGAAGAGACTCGTTCTTCCTCTGGTGCAGCTGGTAGACATCATGCTCGGAAGACGGTCTCCCGTAAGTCCCCTGAAAATTGGCTATGAAGTGTTCCCGGAGTTCCCCCTAGGAGCTGATTGATCGTTTTGGAAGCCCTGCTAGCCATGTCCTCGCCGAGTCGGCTAGGGCGACCGGAAGGTAGTTAGCCATGGCTTTATGGTCACCTCCAGCAGCTCGGATCGCTAGAGTGTATACGGTGAGCCAAGACTCGGGATTGGTTTTGCCGTCGTATTTTTCAATTCCCGTAGGCTTGAAGCCCGATGGCCAGTCGACCTCTTGTAGCTCCTGGGTGAAGGCAGGGATGCCTTCGTTTGCGTGAGGGCTCCGGCTTCGGTCACGGCGGTGGAACCGCTCGTGGTGGAGACCGAAGCGCTCGTACTCGTCCTCCAGTCGGCGGCGCTCGTCGTCTTCACGTTGGTGGCGCCGAGCAATGATGTCTTGGTGGAGATCGCGTTGCAAACGGACTCGGAGATCTTGGTTGAACCGGTGATTGTTCTGGGGATGCCGCCGATTGTTGTTGTTTGTGTTGCTGAGAGATGTTTGGCATGACTCCGCGTGCGGCTAACTTGAGCCGACCGCCCGGCGTCGTGCTGATGCAGACGAGACTGCTGCTGGAGAACCCGACGGGTTGGTCGGTATAAGTGTATCGCTCGACTGCTGGTGCTGCTGACATGCGGCAACTATAATCATGGCTTTGATCCTCGCTATAGTTGGGGTGGCCTGGTGATCAGGCCTGAGCTAGAGTGTGTCCAGCAGGGTTGCGGCGGCCACGACGTTCTGTTGTGGCGTGATGAAGACGTTGTGGTCGCCGACTCTAGTCTGGAGGATTTGTTGTTGAGCAGTTCGCCCATCCCTGTGTAGCTCGTCGTTGCGAGCCTCGCGTTCAGCCTCCTCCTATTGTCGCAGTCGGTGGGCCTCCTCTTCTTGCTGCTCTTGTACTCGGTGCACCTCCTGTGGAGAGGAGGCGTTGAAGCCATGAAGATTTCTTGGGGCAGAAGGAAGCTTGCCAGACTGGTGTCCGAACTGGTGTTCGAACTGTTGTCTAACTTGGAGTCGGAATCTGAGTAGTTCATCGAGGTGATGATGACTCCGACCTCCCTAGATCCAATCTGGAATGGCTCTAGGCCATGTCTGAACTGAACCATAGAGGATTGGATCTGCCGCGTGGGATGTAGATTGTAGATGTCCATGGTGTCCCTGAGTCTGCATGGGAGATTGACAATCTCTCCCCTTCCTAGCCCGACCCAGGTCGGCTCAAGGCCGAGTCCGAGCTGAACGCCGAAGGAGAGAGTTGTTCCGAGGGTTGCCACAGCAAATCGATGAGGGTTGCTGTGGCGTCGTGTGGGCCGACTGGCGCGGAGTCGGCCGGTTCCTCGGCCAATCGGACCTAGTCTGAGTCAGCCAAGGTAAGGTTGCCAAACTTGTCGGCGACGAAGTCAAGGCTTCCGAATGTAATCGTGTCTCCGGTGGAGAATTTGCTTCCGTCGACTCCGGTTGTCGAATCCATCGAGCTTGTTGAAGTTGATCTCGCCGAAGCCCCTACCTGGCGCACCAACTGTCAATGTTTTACACCGGCAATATGAATATAGGGCTACTCGTCGGATCAAAACTCGGTGGACTGCAAAGGAACACGAGGAGTTTATACTGGTTCAGACCCTCGATGTGAGGTAATACCCTACGTCCAGTTATGGTGTATTCCTTTGAGGATGTATGATTCTGATGAATCTCTGTTTGTTCTGCCCTTAGGGGGTGCCCTACCTCCCCTTATATACCGGGGGACAGGGTTACAAAGTAGAAGTCCTAGCCGGACTATGGCTAAGGGATCTCCTCTTAGAGATATAACCAGCCCGACTAGGACTGTATATTCCTTATCGTACAAGGCTAAGTCTGCCGAGCTCTATCATATCTCTAATTCTAAGGCCAGGCCCATCCTCTACCCGAGTGGCCCATATGGTTGTCATGAGGTACCCGGGGCCCATGGCCTCCACATTATTGAGACTGGTTTTTTTAAATGATGCAGTTCACACCAAGGCACTCTCCCAACAAATTCCTCAGCAACCTCTTCTGCAACACAGAAAATATTACCATGAGATTAGCCAAGAAAATCAGTCAAGTTCAACTAGATCTCTCTGAAATTTATAGTTCAACTTTAACACTTTAATCTAAATAAAGCTCCAAGAGTTCTACAAATGCAGTACTTAAGCTTTTCGAACAAAAGGTTACTACCTAAGTGGAGCTATTATCCTATGAAAAGTTAATTGCAAAGGCTCAGGTTAATCTCAAAAAAGGTTTATGTCAATCACATGATAGTAGAAGCTAGCTAAAGTAAAAGCTACTTGGTCACACAAGGGTCTGTTAACGCCAAAATTTGGTACGGATTTTTATTGGATTCGGTTAAGGAAAATCAAGGTTAACTGGTGGGAGTTAAATCCAGAAGAGCCGAATTCAGGAAGAAATCGTGAAGACCACGGAGAGGCAGTTTTAGTATCTTATCTATAAATTAGGTAGAGACATTAATTTTCTATCTTTTAAGAAACCTGATCTTGTGTGCGATTTGGTCTCGTTAGTTATTTCCTTCTGTAATTAGGAAATCGTGTGCCGTGTCCAATAAGGACTTGTATTAACTCGGGATATAAATACGTATTCCCGGGGACCTTGTAGAGGCATCTGACAGATCAATAAAACTTCGGCGCATCGCCACCCTATTCAACGGGTTCTTGCTTCTCGAGCCGGACTGCATCGGTTAAGTTCGACCTCCTGCGAGAGGGTAAGTCTCGTTACCCCGACTACCGCATCGGCTAGGACTTCCTCGGTTAGGTCCGATATTCTAGTCGGTTTTCGGTAGTCGGTTTACCATGATATATCTATTCTGTCTACGGCTACATCAGTTAGGTTTGATCTCATAGGCCGAGTAGATATATCACATCATGCGTGCATAGGTTTATCGGTTTACTGGGTGTAGTTTATCGTCAGTTTGTGCTGCATCGATTAGGTCCGACCTACTAAACTGTGCGATAAGTTATTCCTGCTAGACCGATGGGTTTTATGCAAGCGTTTTATTGGGATGTATAGCCGATAAGTTATCCTATTTTTACATCACGATTGCGTAAGATCCATCGGCTCATCGAGGTTCTTTTATCATTATTAATCTGTGCTGCATCAATTAAGTTTGACCTACTAGATTGATAATGATAGACTTATTCTTGTTAAGCCAATGGGCGTTTATGCAATGTTCTATCGGAGTGCTTAGTCGATAGGTTATCTTTTAAGGCCGACTGCATTGTTCAACACGTTTTTGGCACGCTATACTGCCATCGGCTTTTCAGCCGATACACATATCAGTAGTCGGCTAGTCTTTTTATTTCGTTACTGGTTCCTTAGCTACTCTATTATTTATCCATGCCATCATCGGCTTTCAGTCGGTGTATAAGTGCTACAGTGCATATCGGCTATCAGCCGATGAGACGAGTCCAAATCGGCTTCTAGCCGATTGGCTCACTGATCTAATTTTTTCTATCTCCTTGTCAATTGCAGGGTCAAATTGACTGGCACGCCTACAAACCTCAAGATTTAGGACCTGCACTGGAGCTAAGTAGATCTCCTAGGCCTTCGCGTGTCTCTAGGCATCGAACCAGATCATCAGCTCGTCTTCAGTGCTGCTGGTGATTTTTGGTGTCAACAGGGTCCAACAAAGATGCATTGGTTTTGGAATACAAAAACAATTACAGTGTGTACTTCTTGGTCACACAAGGGTTTTGCTAGCTCCAAAAAGTTTTGGAGTTGGAACTGTTGCTGTATTAAGGTCATTGCGGTGAGACAATTACCTGCTAGGCCATTTCATTTCTTAACCAAATCAAAGCAAATTCTGGATCTCCATCACAACCACTCACAAAAATTTCCCTATTATCTACGTTCTTGAAGACAACATATGCTTTGGCTTTTTCTTCCTGTGTCACTTACATTGAGTTGAGAATAGAAATGCACCTCTTGATTGAAAATTCATTGCCTTCCTTTTCTCTTGCTAAATGTGCCTCCTTTTCTCTTGTTAACTGTGCAGCTTCATCTTCAGCTTGCTTGGTTCTCATATCAAGGTATCATTACTGTGCCTAAAATTTTCTTGCAGGTCCTTATAGGAAGCATTGTAACTAAGCATGTATAAGAAGAACGCCAGCTTCTCCTCAACCTTAATCCTAGTATCATGGACCAACCTTTCAGTTCTAAGGTAATTGGCCAAGGATCTAAATACATCTGGTTCCATCCTAAATGCTACCAGACAGTTCTTGATATGCCCTTCAAGCAGCTCCCGAACACGTTCCTCACATGTTAGCTTCGATGTATGACGTCGCTTCTTCTCCCTTCCTCCACTAGAACTCAACAATATAGTGCAGGGAAAATAAACAGCATCATATCATTGTCCTCCTCTTCCCTCCTCTTTCTAATGCTGTGGGCACCCCGGAAGTGCATTATGAAGAGTAACTATTACGGCAACGCGAACTATCTAGATGGATGGGGTCTCAAATAAAAACCAAAGAAGTACGGTAACCATCCATCCTCATCGCAGACTTGCCATAATCTTTACCCACTCACAATACAAATCCAAAATGCCGAGAAGTGTACAAAAGAGATAATCATAAGGATAGCTTGCCAGTCCTCCCCGTCATACGCCCGTCAAACCACTCGATGGTGGCGACCAAACACGATACGTACCCCAGAGGACTCGAACCACAATAGCTATCCCCCAACCATCTCAATTATACACAACTCATACTCGTGTTCAGCTAGTCCCCAGGAAAGCGACTAGCCTCACACTTTCATCGCAAGCAATTGATAAACATCACGAGTACTCTAGAAATGGATAGACGGCAGCAGAGTTACAACTATTACATAGAGGGTTCACACCCTAATTCATCACAAAGTGACACAAAAGATTTACAGCGGAATATAAACACAAAAGATAAGAACCAGTGGTGCCAACCCCATGCACAGGGCAACCGACTGGGGATAGAGCTCAACTCAAACTACTAATTATCCTCGCCACCCTCGGCGGGATAATAGTAGACCACATTAGCTTCGTCGTTGTCCTCACCTGAAAAATAGCAACGTGAGTACGAATGGTACTCCGCAAGACTTACACAATAATAATAGTACAAAGGAAATATGCTGGTTTCTACATCAAGGAAGAAGGCTATATTGATTTGATTTTGCACAAAGCTGATTTTATTGAGCAAGTAATACTTGAAACTATAAGCATTTTGTGAAATAACTCAATCTGAAATTTTAAGACAGCAAGTATATGGTTCTGAAAATGGAATATAAATGAGCATAAACCATGCTTTAAGCATCATCCATGGGCCATCCTTGCCCAAACAATTGTGCTACACTAGCACACCATTTTTCATGACTAAAGCCAAGTCATAATTAACATTAAAAATCCCTCATATAAACCCATCCATTCATGACTATCCTAAGTCATGGTAACCACATAACCCAAAGTTGGATGCTAACATGACTGAGGAACACATCAAGCGGTCGTCCGTAACCGTGGACACGGCTATTCGAATAGTTCTTACTCTGATCAGAGGTGTACATCTTTACCCACACGATGTGATAGAAGCCAAACGGCTACACTCTAGTTTGATTCGTACCTGTCGGTACCCACACTCTACACATTGAGTGCGGACTAGAGGTCACAACAGAACCTTTTGCACGCTTAGCCCCAACCACCTAAACCACGTCTGGGCCCCCGACAACTTAGTCGTGCGTGTGTGATGACTAAGGTGGGCTTACCGTCGTGGGAGGCACCTCCGGCCACAGCCAGGCGCGCTCGAGGTCCTCCAACGGAAATCCCTCCTCACGACTGACGGACGGGCATAGATGGCCACAGCCTCCCGTGCTACTGAGTTAAGCCGTCCCACTCCCGGCGTGTGGAAGTACGTAGGGTGCTTGAATAGACGTCAACATGTTCGGTCCTTAACGACCCAGACGGAGCTACGTGCATTGGGGAAACACCATCCCTTCATTGCCCTATCATCCGTCCAAGTCAAACATATTCTCAAATATTAATTAGAAGTTATTCTTGTCAGATTTTAACCCATCTATTCGCATTCAACTAATTTTGAACCGATAGCTCCATCTATCGGATTTTGCTAAGTCTAGAATAAGCATGGCTAAGCATTCGGTAAAATAAAAGTATCCCAAAGTCCTTAATCAGTGGTGACAATGTAATAAACATGGCATCAATAAACAAGGAATGGAAATGTATACAATTAGGTAATATTAACTCTACCCATTTTCCATTTTAATAGACTGAAGCATGCATATAGATATTGTTTTCACAAACAAATCAATTTATTGAAAAACATAGGTTCAATATGCTTAGACGCTTGCCTTGCTGCAGCGAGAAGACACTCTCAACCTCAGGGTCAACCTCCACGTACTCCGTATTCTCTGAATCTATCGATAAATAACGAACATGCAAATAAGAACCAATAAACATGCTCATGCAAAGATGATCGATAAATTCTAAGATAAATACAGTAGGGTAGGGCATGCTCTAATAAGATTTTAGGAGAAAGAACCAAGTCATTTGCATCTCCGGATTGAGAGATACAAAAATAACAAGCCATATACGCTGAAAATGGCAGATTTGGAATTATTTGTGTATTACCCAGTGTATTAGGGGTAATTTGCATTTCCCATTAAGGTTCTATTGTATGATCATTTTTAGATGAAAGTGTATAACCTACTGGTTCTAACAAAATTGGTTTACTGAAATTCAAATTAAAATGAAATAAATATGAATTTTACAAGTTTAACAAAAAGAAAGGTTACTGAATTACTTAGGACTATTCTAGTAGGTATTTTTTATCAAATACAACTTCCACAGTAAGGTTACAATTTTTTGAGTTTAACAGAAGTGGTTTCACATTTTTAGCAAATAGGATGAATTTTCTAGAAATTTATAAAGTTCAAGGCCATAAAAAGGTATACAAAAGATATTTCTATTTTTAGAGAAAAATCTTATATAGAAGTTCTCACTTTTTATGTTACAAAATTGAAGAGCACATTTTTATGAAATTCACAGAAATTTGGTTTACCTTAAAAGGGGTTATAATGGATTTTATATAAATATTTCAAGTTCTTAAGCACAAAAATGAGTTATTATTGTTTCTTATTATTTTATAGGATTTTCTGTACAAAAGTGGTAATATTTTATTAGACAGTATTAAAGTTCACAGATTTACAAAACTAACAAAATTGGTTTCACTCAATAATGAGTTAAAATGATCAAGATATGAATTTATAAAAGGTAGGCTTGAGCGCCATACAGACAGAACAGAGTCAGGCGCCTGGGACAACAGAACGGACCGTCCATTCCCAGAGTGGATGGTCCGGCGGTGAAACAGAGGAGGGCGCGAGCAGATAGAGCCGGAAGCTTCGCGGCGGCGGTGACAGCGAACGGCGGCTCGGCTATAGTCGGCCCCAAAGAGAAAAGATAGAGGAGTTCACGGCGGAGCTAAGGCGGTCTTCTTGACACCTCGGTTACCGGAATCTCGCCGGCGGCGAGCTCCAGCGGCGGGTCTTTTCGGGCCGATGAGACAAAAGAGGCTACGGGCTCGGGCTGGCTAAACTGATGCATGCAGGCACTATCTTAGAGCTCTAGGAGTCTCACCAAGCGACGCGCGGGGTCCGGCAGAGTCGGCGCAGCAGCAGCGACGTCGAGGACGGCTCGGTGGCGGCGGAAAGCTTCGGCTCCACGACGGTAGTTCACTTCAGTCGGCCTGCGGCTAGGACACGGTGTCTACCAGGTTACAAACTTCCTGAGCACGGCTACGGTGCAAAGAATCGAAGTCGGGCTCACCACAGAGGACGAATCGGCGGTGGCGGCGGATTGACCGGAGAGGAAGGAGACGACGTTGACCTCCCGGTACACTGCGCTATATCCTGATTCCTTCGGCTAGGGGTCTTCTGGGGGCAGGGCGACGGTGTTGGCGCAAAGGCTCGGTCAGACTCGCTCCGAGGCGGCCGGAACAGCGAGATGACGCCGGCGGCGGCGCTGCAGAGCAGATGGCGAGGCACGGCGTCTTCGACCGGCGATCCTAGGGCAACCAAGTATGAAAATGGAACAATCAGAAGGTGCTCATCATGTTCTGGCTAAGGGAAGAGGATGGATTTCACCAGAGGAAACTCAGTTCCGGTCGAACACTCACGGCAGAGGAGGAGATGACTTCACCGCCGGTGATCTTTGGGGATTTTGTCGGTTTTCTCGGTGGGAGCGTGAAGAGGATGAGGAGGAGGTTCTTCTGGCGAAGTTTGAGTCGAGATGGTCGAGGTTTCCCAGATCAGTGCTTATCTCAGTGTCCCTGTGAGCTGTGAGGGAGAAGGAGAAGGAGGCAGCGACACCTGTGCCATGCAGTGCTGAGCTGCTCCATCTCCACAGTGCCTCTGGTGGGTCCCACATGTCAGGCAACAATGTTCTACCCATATTTAGCTAGATTTACTCTATGACTTGTGGGTCCTTGGAGTTAATTCCTATGGAAAAGAGAGGGGTGTGGGTAGGAATGGGGTGAAACTCACTGTCCCAAGACTGGCAGAGGCTTACAGGTGGGCCAGGGTGTTGTGGGTCCCACTGGTCAGTGAAAGATGAGAGGAGAAAACTCCAGAAACTAAGTCTTGCTAGCTGTCAAGCAGGCAGTCTTTACACTACTGTTTCACTAGATTAATGAGGAGCATAAATTGTGGGAAAATTAATGGAGGTAGAGGAAGATGTGTTTAACATGCTGACCAAATTTCATGGTTAGAAGTGTTCTGGTTTGCCTTTGGTGAAAATGCAAAGTAGGCACACTGATCCAGTTTTGCTGCAGTTTCACTTGTTTCTCCAGTGCCTTGATCTTGTCATTTTATGTGTTTTCTTTAGGAGATAAATTAATCCAAAATTCCTGATGATAGGGTTCATGTTGGCACACACTTTGGCAAAAGGGCTCTATCTAATTAGTCTTCATTTTCATGTGGTGAATTTTAGAAGTAAACTAATTTATTTCAGCTAGCTTCCTAGCTCTGCTGATTTGAGGGATTTCGTTGAAGTATTTATTGAAGTGATAAAATTATGTAAAATTTACAGGGGCTTACTCACATCACCTGACAGGTTTAGGAATTTTTGTAGGATTTTTAGATATATAGAACTTAGAAAGTGACAACTAGCACAAAGCAAAGGATTAGCTAGGGCTTAACACTAATTACCTTAATTTTAGATTTAGGGCTGTGACAAATGCGATCTCTTATTTTCATATTCATTGCAAAACTAAAAAGAAATTCAAGCAACACTTAAGAAATTAAAAAGACAGATATTATATTCACATCATTAGAATGCATCGGCTCCAAAATAAACAGTATTTCTAATGCAATCCCTTATTCTCATATTCATTGCAAAACTGAAAAGACAATTGGCAACACTTAAGACATAAAATTGACAAGGGAAAATTATATTCACAACACCATAAGGCATTAGCACCAAAATAAATATTATATGCACATCACTATAATAAAATCCCAGCAATAAGCAATATACATAAACAACTTCAAGCAAAGGAAATAGAAAAGATCAATGTAACGCCCCGCTTTCAGCGAGACATTAAACAATATTTTGCTAAAAACTACTCGTGAAAATTTTGCCTCTTTGTGTGTTGTATCATAAGTTATGCCATGGATCTTAGTTTGTCTCTCTGCCTTGATCTCAAAATCCCTCCTCTCAAAAACCTCCGTTCCAAAATAATCTCCAAATTCGAATCACTGTTAATGAACTCCGCTTCTAAAACCCTAACGACGAGTTCCCCAATCTTCTCCTGCAGAAATCCCTGATTCGATATCCATTTCGAAGATTCGAGTCGGAACCCTAAGATATCCCCTTTGGTTTCTCTCCTAAAAATCCCTGTAACAACCCTTGCTTTCTCTCTCCCTTGAGTCCCTGAGAAAATCCCGGGTTTAAATAATATGACTTGGGCAACGAACCTCTATCTAAATCCTTCCCACCAATATAAAATATATATATATATATATACTGTGTGTATATATATAAATCCCTGAGTATACACCCACATATATAAGCATATATACATGTATCAACACCCCCATATTCGATCCCACCATCTCACCGATATGCATATATATAAATATATGTTTATTCACAAATATATATGTATACGCCCATACACACAAGTGAACATATACGTGTCAACCCTCCATTATTATACCCATGTATATATGTCCATGTAACAACCTTCCACCCTTGTTCCTCCGAAGTATCCAAATTATTTTTTCCCTCAAAAATCCCTACAAAGCGACCGCAAATTCAAATTAAGGAATTTAATTTGAATCTGAGTTTATTTCCCCTTGGAAATTCTCCAAAAACCCTTGACCTCACCCCTGAGTCCAATTAATCCCTCCCTAAAATTTCTCTGAGTTCGCATGTAAAAGTTTGGATTCAAATCTCTTTTGAAACCTCCTCAAAATCCCTCTTAATTTATTCCTAGAAAAAAATAACAAAGGGACACTATGCTTCTTGGGCCAAAAATTCCCCTATCCGGCCTAGTAAACCACGCTAACCAGGCGTGCTTCCTGGGATGCCGCCACGTACCCCCCCCCCCCCGGGTGCCCAGCGCCGTCGATCTCCCTTCGTCTCACCGTTCACCCACGCCCACCGCAGCCGCTGGATCTGTGCCACGTACCCCCTAAGCACTGCACACTAGCCACCCGATCTCCTCCACTCGCCCTCCCGCTCGCTGTCTCCTAGGGGACAGCCATGCACCGCGGGATTTCGCCACATGGTCCGCGCGACCCTACTCGCCGTCCAATCCATGTAATGGACGCGCACGCCCCGTAGTGGCCAGAGCGCCGCCACGTGCCACCCTGCCCGCACAGCCGTTCGATCCTTCCCCTAACAGTCCTTCTTCCTCCTCCGTTCCATCTCTCTCGCGATTCCACACACACAGCGTGTTCGGCCGAATGCCGCCACGGATCTCCTGTGTCACGCCGGTTCACACTGGAGCCCCACAGTGCTCCTCGTCCTCCGCCGCGTCGCGACAACAGTGGGACGGCCTCGCTGCCCTTTTCCCCCTCGCTCTCCTCCTTTAGACCGAGAGGCACGTCGACATGCGCCCCGTTCCGAACCTGTCTCCCTCTCTCACCCCTTACCGCCCGCGCTGGCCCTATTCGTCCGCGCTCCGCGCCGAGCTAGCCTGCGCACGAAGTCCAAAACTGGCCGTCCGATGCACCGCCATTGATTGGCCCCAAATCGCCGCCGTCCGCGAAATCTCTCCTGCCCACGAGAACTCTCACCGCGGCGCCTTCTTTTCTCACACCTCCATGATTGGGCCTCAATCATTGAGCTCCATTATTGGAGGCGCTAGCCGAGCTTCTCCTTGCCCCTATAAAAACACCCCAAGACCTTATCCATTCCCCCCTTGGATCGCCTCTCCGGGTCACCGCTCTGCCTCGCCGCTTCCTGGACTTTGTCGCCGCCGCCGTTCGACTGCCTCGGAGCGCCTTCTGTCGGGTCGAAGCCCTACGCTGCGGACTCCGGTCAACCCCAACTCCGCATCCTCCTTCCTTGCTCGGTCTCTGCTCGACCCGAGAAGCGCAACGCCCCTATTTTTTTTCCTCTGCGTCGTCGCCCCACTCCCGAACTACATCGCCTCTGTAAACCCCTGCCGCCGATGAGCTCCCCGTCAAACCTCCATGCGTGTATCCCTCGGACACGCACCCAGCGCCGCCATGGCCGTCTCCCTCTTTCCCTCTTCTCTCTCCCCGTCGCATTTGGGCTCCCGTCACCGGCCACCGTTGCTCGTCCGCAACCTGATCCGAGCTGCTCGAAGCTTCTACTCGGTCCCTCCCCCGCGGCTCCGCCGCTTGCCGCCGATTGACGCCGCTCGCCGGAAAGCTCCCTGCCGTTGTGCGCCTTCGATCTTGCTAAACCGAGTGTCTCTCTCCCGCCTCTGTCGTGTGGCCCCGCTCGGGCAGTGACAACGGCGCACCCCAATCCCATGCACCGGTCTCTATATTCCATCACCAACATGTGGGCCCGCTTTCCCAGTCCATCGCGAACCAATCCCATGAGCACCCTAGTGCCGCCGACGACTGGGCCCCGCCCTTTGCCCTCTGCCGCTCGGGCCCAGTGGCTAGTGAGCCTTCATCTCCCCTCTGTGAACCACTGATCAGTGGGCCACCTAGGCCCACTGCCCACCCAACTCTCCTCTCTCCTCCCTGACATGTGGGCCCATTATGTCAGTGGGCCCCAACTGTCAGCAACCTTGAAAATCAGCCACTCTCCTTGTTCCCTCTGCCCTGTGGGCCAGCCTGGTCAGGGACCCCACTTACCAGTGACACCAGGGAATATTCCCTTGAATATTCTCCTCTGAAAATCAAATAAATCCTTTTCCAGTGCTCCAAAATTCATTTAATCTTCGGAAAATCATATCTTTCGATCCGTGACTCTGATTGACTCCGTTCCAACTCTAGTAATTTTCTAAAATTGAGATCTATCTTATGGCATTATTAGTAGCACTAAATAGAATCTGTTTCTTGGACTTTTTGTAGATTTTGTGTGTTTACGCATAGTAACCAATTGTCGGAAATATCGTTTCGGAGCGGATTTCGCAGCGATTTCTCGAAGACTTGTGAAGACTTAGAGCAAGGCAAGTCACCATTGATCATCTTGAGCCCATATTTGCGGAACTAAGTACTTTGATTGCCAAATCGCATTTACTAGGCTACACAGAGATGATTTCTCGATCGCGGTTGCAAGACGACCGACGGGCCGCCAACCCATTTGCTGCATGACTTTCTTGATTGATTGTGATTCCCTTACACATCCTTGTCACCGTCCTTAATAGATCCCAGTACCCGTGTCGACAGGCATGGTACCAGTGATCGCCTATCAAATTTAAAAATGACTATGATGGGTAAAACCTGGGTTTACGAAACTTTGGAAAACCTGACACCTGGGTCGATGCCTTGAAAATAAAATGGTTTGCAAAAACCGCGGTGCGGGGATCGTGCTAGCAGGACGAGTCTCCCGCACTGTAGCTAAGGTCCGATTCCTTCGGAATTTCATCCGAACATATGATAGTACAACCACATGGGTGATATGGGATAACTCCCGGTTGAGTAACTAACCTCCCAGGGACGCCTTTCATGCCATTGGACTGTGGATCGTGCGGGAGGGCGTTGGGGGTGCCTCCTGGGTTCCTAGCACAGCATGGTCTCGGTCCTACCCTGTTGTTGGTCTCGAGGACCCCTCCAGTTGGCATGAGGTAACCTGGGAGAGTTTAGGAAATGCCTTGTCGCGAAAACCTCTAGTCACCAAATCGTATCCAATGTGTGTGAGCTGGTGACTAGAGTGAGTCGTGTTGTGTGAGTAAAGTGTACCCCCTTTGCAAAGGTTTAAACTGTTTGAACAACCATGCCCACGGTCATGGGCTGATGTGAGGTGATTCCTTAGCGTAGTTTTGTTTGACAACTGTTTGCGAAGGATGTTTGCAAATTGGGAATCCAATTTTGGAAAATATGGTGACGCTATCGAGGACGGCAGGGCTATGGGCCCGATGTTGCTGGCTCAGCTGGTGAAGCTAGATCCCGGAAGCCAACTCTTGGGAGTTGCGCTAACTCAAAGATTGATACAACTCACTCTGATCGAGCGAGACTCACCTCGCCCTAATTATTGAGAAACACACACTAGCAGATTTAAAAAGATTTAAATAAAGCAGATTGCAAAATAACTAATCCCTCTTTGAAGCTTGCAACAACTACCTAAGTTCCCCTGGCTTGCTGAGTACGTATGTACTCACCCTTGCTCTATTTATATAGTTCTCCGCCGGGAGCTGGTTGCTAGAGTCGTAGTGAAGTGAAGATTAGGGTTTCGTCCTGGTTCCCAGCCGCTGCCTGTGTGTTGGGACTTAGTCCGCTGTTTCGCCGCTGCCGCTACCTCTGTGTTGTTCATTGCTGTTTTCGGCTTGCTCCGAAGCTGCAACGTAAGTTAAGATAATTATCTATTTAATTATTTAATTAATTAAGGTTCAACAATGAAGCATATCTGATTTTCGTGGATACCAGCACTGCGTCCTGGGACTGGTATCGGTATCGCGGTTCCGCGGGAAGTCAGTTCGCGATGTTTTCCTACGGCACGCCCTATTTGGTGCCGTTGTACGGCGGTGCCAGATCGGGGTGTGACAATCAAGTACCGCTTGGAGAGGGTATATGGTCCTAGGAAGGTGGGGTTTGGTCTTCTCCAACTCTAATTGGTGCCGAGGCAATCTATAAAGTACACACAATGTGCATGAGTAAAATTAAAATTTCTAAAGTGCAAAGGCCTATATGTGCTAGTATGCTACTTTTCTAGGTGCAGATATTATACTGTGAATAATCAAATTATTGGAATCCTAAACTAGGATAAATAGATGTAAGACACTAGGAGTACTTGTAATGTGAGGTACTGAGGTGAAGGTAGTAAAAGGACCGAAATGCAGATACAACACATGTCCGAGATTACCATTCATCAAAAGAAATGAAAGTTACCATTCAAACTTAGTAAAAGTTTTGCGTTCAATTTACATAATTGTTACTGTTTATATGCCGTGCACAAATCAATACAATATCTGATGTAACTTTAAGCCAGTACGTTCACACATTAGTAAGTTACTAAATTACAAAAAAGAAATAGAATCAGTTTCATAACTCTAGCTTACAAAAATCATGTATATGAGTCTACTAAGACATCAACTATACACTCACTAGACTCGGTTGATGCACATCACCAGCTACATCTGCCATACGTCTGTTCATACTATGCCATACTGCGTATATTCAGCTAGGCTCAATTTCTCTAGTGATGGTATTGATCGATGGTTTCTTGGTGTTCTTGGCAACATGTGATGGACTAGCCGAGCTTCTTCCACCAGTCACCGTCAAGAAACCCTAACCCCAGGGAGAGGAGAGGGGAAGGAAGAGAGACTTACCGGCGAGAAGGTGGCCTCTGGAGGGGAAAGCCGCTGGAGGAGAGGGCGATCTTTCACTGGCGTCACCGTCGCCTCCCAGTTGCCTTGCACCCAAGCCGCCGCCGTAGCAGCCGTCTATTGAGGAAATTTTCCATGCCACACGCGACGATGTTTATCTCCCTGCCGAGATTGAGGGGATAATGCTGGGGTGGACCAGGCTTGAATCCCGAATGGGCTTAACCGAATGAGCATTCTTGTATGGGCTGAGATTCATTCCTCGCGGGGACGATCCATGGGGATTGGGCCCCAACCCCGGCCTTTCCCGGCCCAACCGAACAAGGCCTAAAGAAAAAGAAACAATTTCCTGTGATCGTCTCCACGAGATCACACCCTGCGCCACCACCCTCACTTCAGTCGTTTGCCATCACAAATCACAAATGTACCATGGATATGGCAGTGACTCCATCGTTGGCGGGCCTAAGGGGCGTCAGCCATGGACGAAGTAGCGGAGCCCTTACTCTTGAACTTTGGTTGCTCGGGAACTCAGTGATAGTGATGGCCTCATAGGTGCCGGATCTTTGGACCACTTCTTCTTGTTGGAGGGCGGGGATGGAGAACTCGGCGATAGATGCAGGAGCCGACATCTAGGAGCTCTTCTTATTCCTGGAGGGGAGGGACGACATCTTCTTCTTTGCCGGCGCTGGTGAGGAGGAGTTGGTCTTGGTGGGAACTGTGGTGGTTACCTTCATGATGGTAACAGTTGGTGCTACTGCCGAGCACGGTGGTGGTTGGCGTTGCAGCGGACACGGGTGTCTTGTTGGAGTAGGGATAAAAGCAGTCCAAAATGGTTGGGAAACACACTAAATCATTTCCACGACAATATTATTTCTCAAAAACGGAATCGAAAATGATAGGCCCGGAAATGGAAAACGATATCGGAAATATCGAAAAATCAAAAATGGAACTATTCAATCGGAAACATGACGGTATCAGTTGAAAGCCGGTAATTCATGTTGGAAACAACGAACTATGACATCGCATATTTAACTAGCAACCTAGTATGATTGCATGATTATAGCACAAATTCATACTCACTCCATTCAATACGAATACATACAACATACATGACAAATTGATAAATGATAACACGTTCACGTATTCGACGATAGTTATAAATTCAATGACATATAAGTGATAAGCCACCATAATAATATGAGATACACAAACACAACAAGTCCACAAGAACCATAACCACAAATCCACAGTAACACTGTTGCACAACAATCACAAAGTCTCATATTAGTACATTGCTAAAGTTGTCATAGTCCAGTAGACTCATAGCACAGGCCACCCTTTGAAGTTGCACTTTGCCCACTGCTCTTTAACCAATTTACCATTAACCTCTACTGTCTTTGTGTATTTAGTGAAATACTGCCAGACATCAGATGTGCACTTCTTCTGCTCCTTTGTAGGATGCTCCCCATCCTGGCCATCATTTTCTTCCACAACTGTATCATCACCAGCTACGGCATTTGTACCTTCTGTCTATGTGCCGCTTCCACCAGTGCCAACGGTTGGAGGTGCACCTTCAATAGATGCAGGTGTTCCAGATGCAAATGATGCAGATGCACCCAAAGAAGCCCGACTTGCACCTACCAAATCAAACAATTTGTTTTAAATTAAATCTCAAATGATAAATGAAACACTCATGCATTAGGCTTCATATAAACTCGAAATAAAACAACAGACTACATAGAAGGATCCATCCACCTGGATTAGCGGAGGGTGAGATGGTCAGCAAGCACCCGGACGGTGTGTCAGAGGCATTGGTGCCCATGAGGTGGGGGCAGCTCAACAGGAGGCGCCATCGTGAGGAAGCTTCTCCAGTCGGCGGCATCGTCGCATGGGAACGCGAGAGTTGTGAACGAAAGTGCAGGGATGCGGTCGATGCGGTGCCGCCGCATTGGTGTTGCAGTGCCACCGAGCGCCGATACGTACTTGGAGCATCGGGAGCAGGCGAGTGGCTTTGGGTCAGTTGGTGAACTACTGCCGAACGTGCGGTGGCAGGAGCGTGTGGCCTCGGTGGCGTTGGAAGCGACTGGGAAGATAAGGTTTAGGGTTATTGTGGGAGTGGGACTAGGCCGACTAGGATAGTTAGGCTGAGGGAATAGGCCTGAAGACAACTAGGGTCGGGAAAAATTGAAGATAACTTAAACCAGAGATATTTATAAAAACAGTGATTTACCGGATTAGCCAAACGGTAATTATCGGAATAATACAGTAACTAGACAAAACGGTCGGTAAACGATCAAACCATTTCTGATATTATTTTCTTTTTTTACTGTTCCTAGTTCCGTTTCCAGAAATTATCATTTTCGTATTGTCCAGTTGGTAAACTTTGGAAACAAGGGCCGGCCAGTCGGTAATCTGCGTGATGGTCAGCGACACTGCCAGAGGAGTGGACTTCTGCACGGTGGTGGATGCCGCGAACCCGCGAGGAGGCAGAGCAGCTAAGCAAAGATGGCCCATGGGTACGGTCCATTATGCTAGAGTGGATTGGACCCATTTTAGTGAAATGATTTGGGGCGTATTAGGATTAAATCAAAGTTGGGTTGTTCTGGTTTTGGGTCCTGGAGAAGGAAAAGTGGCGCGAGTTGGTTCGGTGGGCTGCATTGTGATGAGTCATCTGCTTTATTCCGGTTGGACGGTCTTGCTGCTTAAAGAAACATGTAGCCACGTACACAGCCATGGCATTCCACAGAACGGCGTAGCCTAGCTAGGCCCAACATGGTATGTTTGGTTGCTTACATTTATCTAGTTTATCTCTCTTATTCAGGTTAAGTTTGGTCTGGCTAGCAATATATATATGTAGTTGTTTGGTTATTCAGGTATGTAGTTGTTTGGTGAACTTGCTTGCTCCGTCATAAACTCGCCACCGAAATACGTAATATATGCCTCTTCGCTGTTGTGATTCACGGTAGAAGCTACAGTACTAACTCCGTCCAAAAATAAATTATTCTTATCCTATTTTATATATATCAATACAAATATAAAAAGTTGCTTTACAATGTATTGTACTACCTTGTACTAAGTATATCGTACTTAGTAATCCGATGATTTAGATCCACACCATATTAGTAAGATCTATATTTATAGTATAGATAGTACACGTAAATGATATGTACTAGCACAAAGCTATTATGAAAAAAAATCATGATATATAGATAATTTACTACATACGTTTTAAGATTCGTACAAAAATAAACATCAATCTGACATCTACGACCGATTTTATCGAGCCCTAATCCACAGGCGACGCCGAAACGCTGCCGCAACCTGCTGCCTCGCTGGTGCCGGCGAGCGACAGGCGCCAGTGGCAATAATGTTCCTGATGAAGATTATCATCATCAATCTGAAAAGTGTTAAGAGATGATGCATGCAGCAGCCTTGCTCCTCGAGTCGGCAGCTGCTGCTTCCACCCTCCTGCACGACTGGATTAGCTCTCGCTAGCTAATTAATTACGTAATTTGCTAATCAGTGGATCATGCATGCATGCATGATTAGTATTGTTTGGATCCATGTATACGCTATGTTAGTTGCTGTATATGTACTCGTATATATACTGATATATAATATTTAGGCTTGCTAACATATATATGTACTTTGTCTTTCCGATATATATACATACATATCTAATTTTACTAGCAACGTGTCTATGCGTTGCAACAGGAATTAATGACGAGTTAGTTGAGAAAAGAGAGCGTGTGTTCGATAGGAGAACTTAGAAATGATCCTAGGGCGAAGAGTGGCTTGCCTTGCTCTAGATCATCAAATCTTCGAGAAATCTGTGTCTATTAATTTTCCGGAGCGGTGACCATGCGTACAATAAGCTAAATCACACAAAAACCTACAAATAAAGTGATAACTATTATAAACAAATAGTTCTATTGGATAGATCCAAATTTTAGAAAATTTCTGGAAGTTGAACGGAGTCAAATGGAGCTACGGTTTGCTAGATATGAATTTCCGAAGTTTAATTGAATTTCTAGAAATTGGGAAAATGATTTATAATCTCTAGAAAAAATATTCCGAGGGAATATTCTCTTGGGCTAACATGTAGGGCACTTTGTCAGTATGACAGAGGCGCCTCCGAGTCTCCGGTCTATGGTAGACTGGGTCTACCGAAGGACCCGAGGCACAATAGAGTAGACTTGGCCCACAGGACTAGGGCTGGCGCGCGGGACCCACCGGTCAGCGGCACGGCGCACGTGAACCGGGCGCACGCAAGTGCGGAAGGCGGCTGTCAGTGGGCCGGGCACATGGCGGTGGACCAACTCGTGGGGTCTACTTGTCAGTGACTCTAGTGTGATGGACTAGGTGTACAATCGCCCAGCGCTCCGTCACATATAATAAAGAGGAGCCTAACAAGAGATTATCTTAGGTGGGGTCCGCATGTCAGGGAGACAAAAGAGAAATCATAAGGAGGATTACTGTTTGCATGGGGATTGAGCGAGGTGGGGCCCACTGGTCAGTGGCCCCACTCTCTTACTTATCCCCCTTCTCTCCTCTCTCTCTCACTTTCCTCTTCTTCTTCGCTCTAATCCTCCTCATCCTCTCGCTCTTGCTCCTTCTTCGCCGGGAGGCGGGGTCCGACATGGCGAGCGGCCACAGGAGGGGATGGTGGGGCAGAGCAGTGGCGATGGCAGCGAAGGGAGGAGGAGTGAATCAAGGGAGTGAGATCGAGGTGTACCACGACGGGAGATTTGGGTCCCTCTTGGAGGAGCAAGCGGCGGTGGAGGAGGCCATCACCATGGGCGATCAGCAGCGGTGGTGAGGAGGTCGTCTTGGTGGTGATGGTGGGGCTTGACCTGGACTTGGGCTGATACGTATCATCGAGCAGCGGCGGCGGTGGAGCAGAGGATCAGGAATGGAAGAGTCGAGCCGCGTTGGCGTCACAAAGGGAATGGGAGGCGTGGCGGTGGAAAAGGCGAAGGGGAAGTAGGAGCGCGAGGCCACGGGGGGTTTATGGGGAGGTGTCAAAGTCCTGGTCGGACTCCCTCTCGGACGCATGAGCGACGAAGGCGATGGTGGACGAAAAGGTGAACGAACGGAAATAGTCTCAATTTTTATAATAGTAGAGATTTGGGCTATTTGTTCATCACTATTACGGGTCTAAATTGATTTTTTTTTCTTCTTCATATATACACATTATATGTGTCTTTGATTCCTCGCTTAATTAACTTTTTCTAACAATTAATCGTGTTGCATATATATTCATTAGGTAGGAAAAGAAATTATATTTGTACTAAATTACCTTTAATGGCATGGTGGGTAATTTTTCTAATTTATCACATCATTTACAAAACTAGCAAAACGAATGAATGGTTAGATTTCATTTATACTAGTCTCCTCTAGCTACTAGTATGATGTACCATAAAGAAACTAAAGATTAGAGATTAGATTGCCCCCCATTTTATCAAACTCAAATGCGCTTCACCCCACCTTAACAATCTCCTATGTACTTGTTTTCTACTTTAAGTAAACTTCAATGCATTTGTACTTTATTTTAATAAAGTCTAATGCATTAGTTGCTCTAAAAATAAAATTTTGATTGGATAAATGAGATGGCCAAAAAGATAGAATTATTTTAGAATGGAGGGTGTAGTTGCCAACGTACAACCGTCCGCCGATAGCTTCTCTCAGCATCTGATCCATCCACCTGCCGCCGGTTGAACAGAGCTTGATGATTAATTAGGGTAAGAATAATATATGTGCGTATGTGTACGAAAACGAGCTAATTATAATTTGAAAAATAAAAATAGGAGGGAATAATTTTTAGAATTGACAGAAGATATTCAAATCTTTTCATAGGCGGGCAAACAGATCAAATTGGTGCCTCTAGAAACATTTTCCAATGGCGGATGGCATATGTTTGTAGCATGTGGAAATCTCTATAGGCGGACCACCTAAAGTACACGCCTACCGAAGATTTTCCCGCAGACGGGCCACTTAACTGCCCTGCATATGGAAACTCTTTCTATAAGCGGCCTTTTACCCACTTATGTAAAACATTATCTGCATAGGTCTTTTGATAGGGACGGACAAATCACTTACTTCTGTTAATTCATTTTATCTATCTATAAAAATAATTTTTATAGTAGTGATACGTACCTGTCCAAAGCGGTGAACATGTTTCTTGCCACCTCACACAAGAATTGATTCAACCACAGGCTGATTTCCCCCTGGTTTTTCCTCTCCCACCACACTAAACCCCTAGCAGTCCCTGCTTCATATTTCTATTCTTTCTACTGAATAATAGTTGTTATAATTAATTATTCTTATGATAAATTTGGCTCTTTAGATCATACAACTTTTTATCGGAATGTTTTGACTATTGATAGAAACTATCACTAGGTTATTAAGAAAAAACTTTATATGAAGGAACTTTCTGCAGATAAACAAAATAGTTTTAAATGAAAAACAACATCCTACAAACTCATAGAACTGACCCAAGTAGACGACCGGCACAAAGGACATGAAGAGCGTTGTGTGGTCATAGGTGCGTGGACGCTGGGGTATATCGATTAGTTCGATTGAATGCATGTTCTCATGATTGTTCGTGTTTCAGTAAAATTAATAATTGGCATAATTCTTATTAAATAGCGTCTGTTTTTTATGTTCTGGTTAAGTTTTAGTCTTTTGTGAAAGCTCAGGGATGTTACTAGGATTTAAATTTTAAAGTGCGGACAAATTATATATTCATATTTTAATTTTTGTACTGATTTTGTACAGGTATGTGTAATCTATTGGTAGCTAGAAATGTATTTTATACAACATGTATGCATAGGAACCGTACAACTGCATGCACGAATTTTAGACCTCATTTTGGAAGAACATATAGAACATATACATAGACATATAGTCAATCGTACACGATTCCTTGACATGGACTTAACAGCAAAGGAAGTTACGTGCGCTCATAGCACACAAATCCAGAACGGATGTGTTCTCTTATCTCTGAGGCTTTCTGAGATTATCCACCCGTCATATATGCGTGCACATGTTCCATACATTGATATGAAGTTAACTGCAGTATACTCAGAAATATGATGTGTTTTGCAGGGACATGCGAGTTTGTGCCCTTTGATCTGCATATATAACTCAGTTTCAAAAGTGAATTAATTTGGCATTCTCAAGAAAATCATGCATAAAGATAAAATATGGACCTATCTGTTTTAGCAAAAATGAATGGGAATTTTTCAGTTTTTTTACCATATCAAACACAAGTCAGCAATGTGCATGCTGACAGTTCCATCCCAAGTTTGTTTTACACAACTTTACATGTTCAGAACACCACGGTACGCTATCGTGGTCGTTGGTATGCTCTAATTACTTCCACGTTGAACAATCTCAGAGGGACGTAGAAATGGAGTCCAATACACATTAACAAACAAAGTAGCTCATAGTATTCTCAATCGTTAATATACGAATTCTACTATCAGTAAAAAAAAATATTCTACTACCAGTAGTTAAGTTAATAGTAGAAATAGATCTGATTCGTTAGATTAGAAAATATGAACGGTATAAATTGATTCTACTATAAATAGAGAATAAATAGAGAGTATTGTAAAACACCTCAAGAAATAACGTTTTATAGGCCCGTGGGAGTTTAAAAATAATACTTATACATTACAAGTGAGAGATTAATAATAATGCTTATACATTACGGATGCCCTTATCTGGCAAATTCAACGCTCATAGATGTCTTCCTGGTGTCATAGTCTGTTGTTTCAACAGGAAAATAGCTCGACTCCGAGATGCTAGCAATTGAGTTCCCCAACAATCTTAGTGAGCCAATACCAATACCCTCAAGTGTGCCGGTGTGTTGTTGTGATGTCGCATCTGCCAAACGCCAAAGTATCTCTGCCACACTGCTCATTGCAGGCCTGTTCTCACCGTCCATAGCTAAGCACTGGCTTGCCAGTTCTGCAAACTCGTATAGCACTTCCATGTTATCTTCATGCAGTATTTCTCTATCTATGAGCTGATGAAGGTTTCCCTTCTTCATAGCCTCTTGGAACACAGAGGCCAGGCTCACCTCATTAGATAGTGGCTTCCTACGAGTCAAGAGCTCTAAAAGAACAACACCAAAGCTATAAACATCACTCTTGTCGGTCAGCTGGAAATTAAAGAGATACTCTGGATCTAGATAGCCAATTGTCCCCTTCACTACGTTGGCATTTTCATCCGCCGCAGCCCTAAACATAGAGCACCCAAAATCAGAAACCTTTGCGATAAATCTGTCTCCAATAAGTATGTTGGCCGACTTGACGTCCCCGTGAAAAATAGGGTGATCAAGTGAGTGCAGAAATGCAAGAGCTTCAGCGGACTGGGCAGCAATTTCCAGTCGGATCTGCAGTGTTCTGATGGATGGTTCACTTTGGCCATGGATCAGATAGTGCACGGTCTTGTTTGGCACAAATTCGTATACTAGAACAGGAACTTCAAACTGCAAACAACAACCGAGAAGTTTGACAATATACTCATGTCTTACTCGAGAAAGTATGAGCAATTCCTGTCCAAACTCCATCCTCCTATTCTCGTCAAATCCCTTGCATCTCTTTATTGCAACTGGATTGTTGTTCGGATCTAGACCATAACCTTTATAAACAGTACCCTGACCGCCTTGTCCAAGAATTCCACTCTCCTTGAAGTTGTTTGTTGCTGACTCTATTTCCTCTCTGTCATACAACTTAAATGAAATATGGCTCTCTAATTTCATCATATCAATTAACAACTGGCCTCCATGCTGACGAAAATATGCATCCCTCTTATCCATGAGATCTTGTCTAATGATTCGACGCTTATACTTGATCCATTCTATGCCAAGGAAAAGTAAAAGACCAAGAAATGCTGAGGAGCAAATTCCTGGAGGTTTTAGATGAAAATTAGCATCTCAGCATTTTAAATAAGCATCTGCATCATGTATATAGAGCATTATTGGAATGCATGTGTACCGATAGCCAGCAGTACTCCATGTGTTAGCACTTTCTGACACTGTCCAACTGAGGCATTGCCTCGGGTACCCGGAGGGCAAATACATTCGAACCCGCCAAGTGTATTGCGGCAAATCCCGTGGCAAAGGTTGTTTATGTTCTGATCCATGCACTCATCAATATCTGTACAATCAGTAAACAGAGAGGGAGCTTACGTGAAAAATATAACATTGCAATATAGAAAACCAAACTAAACTGCATGTACAGACTAGCACGTTCGTTGCAGGCAGTACAAAACAGAAGACAAGAATATATAAACTGTTGACATTCTCTTCACAAGAGACACAAATGGGGGTGAATCAGACAAGGGGACTTCTTTGAAATGTTCAGTTTTGAACCAAATCATATGGATCGGGTCTACATATCCTGTACCCAAATATGACATTAGTAAGGTAAGGTTTATTAAAATAGTTACTCCAGTTAATTTGGATATAAGTCGAAAAATTTGCTGATACTTAAACCTAACGATGCTATATTATCTGTTTTTCGATTATTACTTAATCCTATCTTAATGTCGGAATTAACTGGAGTAACTATTTTATTTTATCTATCAAGAAGGGAACATTCACCTTGGCAACTGTTGGGATCTGCTGGTTGCAGGTAAGGATTTCCTCGGAATCCTTTGGAGCAGTTGCAGATGTAGCCTAGCCCGCTGGGCGAGTCAAAGCACTCACTGTTTCTGCTTCTGCATGCGTACGACTCGGGACTTTTTCGCCTCGCCTGCTCGCAAGTCTCATTTCCGATGGCCCAATCCAGAAGCAACGGGACCTGTCCGTTGAAACTGTCGTTAAATGCCGACGAAGTCAAGTAGTTTGTGGAGAATCTGAACGACGACGACGACTTCTCCATGAGAGCTGCGTAGCTGCAACGGCTCGTGTTGTGTATGTTGGTCGTGTTGAAGCGGTCGTCGAACCAGACGTAGTAGTACTGGAGCCCCATCGGGATGGACGTCTGGCAGCAGCCTATGCCGGAGCAGGCGCCGTCGGTGAGGTCGGCGAGGTCGCCCTGCCGGCATGTGGCCACGCACCCGGTCGTCAGGCTGCCCACGTCGGCGTCGAAGTTGTCGCCGCCGATGTAGGCGAGCGTCCGGCAGCCGATGACCGTGAACATGTTGCCGGTGTGGGAGAATCTGTACGGCGACGAGGTGAAGTCCAGCTCCCAGGTGTTGCCGGGGTCGTCCATGGCACGGGTGGTCGGGTTGTAGCAGTAGGAGGAGATGCTCATCAGTATCCGGACCTGGCCTTCCAGCAGCGAGACGTCGAGCAGCTCGACGTTCCAGATGAACGGCTTGTATACGCCGTTGCCGGTGTCGTTGCAGCTGATGTTGAAGCCGTAGGTGCCGTACCCCAAGGAGCAGCCAGGCGCCTCGTCGATGCCGAACGGGTAAGGGATGTCTACGTCGCCGCATCTTCTCCGGCAGGGCTGTGCATTTGCATCGACGGCGGAAAGCCATGCCGCAGTTGCTACGGTTAGGAATAGTAGAGCAGTTTTTCCGTGGACGAATGGCATGGGCGTACTATGGTTGTTATTGAGAAGGAAAGGAAAATGGTTGCACCTAGCTAGCGGAGTAGAGGAACATATGCCTAAATATTTATAGATTGTTTAATAGATCAGGTTAAAAAAATACTTTAATATTGTTTAATAAATATAAAATAAATAGAGTTAGAAAGGTAGACAGAGATAACATAGAAATTTGAATAGAAAGTGATGGATGAGATAATTAGTATAGTGAGTAGTGCTAAAAATCCTTATATTATATAAAAGATTTAAATCATAAAAATAATTATATTTTAAACGGAAATAATATTATATTTATATTTATGGTAGTAGCAGCTAGTGCGACTTGCAGTACGGCCGTACGTAGTACCAATAATGGTTTAGAAAGCATAATAATATGGGACATAGTCCTAAAGACCTCTTTTTTTAATTGACAGGCCAGTGATTTGATTTTGTAAGTTCACCGAGGACTTGTTCTGGGTCTTTCTCTTCACCTACTCTCTTGGAAAGGACGAAACATCAGTACCAAGCATCGAAGCAAAATGTTCGCGTCCTGCTGATTCGTGTTCTCATGCGTGGGCATTGTTGTATCTTTTCTTCGAGTAGGCAAGTTATATTATATCATCCCAAATTCTCAATATCTGGGGTGTTCCTGTTTTTTTAACTATTCACTAAATTATTGTTACAGATTATTTATTCCATGCTTCTTAAAAATATGATTTATCAAAAAAACCTTCTTCTACTACATTGATTACAACACCTGTTTTAAGTTATTTATCAAAATATATAATCTATCCCTATAATTAATAAGTAGATAATTCACGGCAATAATTTAGTGAATAATTTGTTTCAAATATTACATGAGGAAATATGGGTAGAAAGAGAAGAAGGATGTAGCTAGCATGTAATTATGTATTTGTACTTAGTGCATGGTATACTTATATCATATGGGGTGTTTTATCTATTGTTAGGATTTTTTTTACCTCAAACTCTATGGCTGTGTGCATCGGTCCTAGATGCAGAAATTTGAGGATGTAATTATCTATCTTATATGAAAAGGTAATTATGTATTACAAATAGTTGATACCCTCATATTGCATCTAGATTTTTGAAATGCTTTTAGAAAACACTTAATACTAGAGTTGAGTTAAGATGAAATGATAGGGTACTATTGCATATATTAAGCTCATTACAACAGAAATCGTCATCAGTACCGGTTTAAAACGACCATCAGTGCTGATTATTGAACCGGCACTACCAAAGGGGCACTGATGAGGGGGGTCATCAGTACCGGTTCATGGCTATAATCGGCACTGATGAGGCTACAATAGAAATCGTCATCAGTGCCGATTTAGAACGAGCATCATTGCCAGTTATTGAACTGGTACTACCAAAGGAGCACTGATGAGGAGGGTCATCAGTGTCGGTTGTAGCCACAAACCGGCACTGATGGTAGAATCCAAATTTAAAATTTGGCATGAAAAAAAATATATTTTCATATACTACTACCATCCTTAACTATATATATACGGTTCCAATTACTAATGCTTATTTTTTCAAGTAAAACTATAACTTGCCATGGTGGGATTTGAACTCTAAACCTCTCTTTCGTGCTTCTACCTTACCAACTCACTTGTACATCAATTCTATTTGGCTATGGATATTTTTTCCTTTTGACCCTTCATATCCGAGATTTAAAACATAAATTTGAGCATTTAAATAACATCAAATGAAAGGTTGTCAACTACAAAATTGTAGATCTCATCAAGAGCTACAATTTTCATATAAAGTTTATCTCCATCCGAGTTTGTATGAAAAAGTTAGATTCATATTAAAAACCGGTACTAATATGGTTGAGGTCATTAGTGCCAGCTCTAGCCTCGAACTGGCACAAATGACCTCATCCAAAAATTGAAAATTTTGCCGCAGAAAATTCTTATCAGTGCCAGTTCGTTCCTAGAACCGGCACTAATGAGGCACGAATCGACACTGATAAGACTCATCACACCAGTATCGGTTTGAAAGGACGCGGACTGGGTAGGTGGACAGGAAACCCCATCAGTGCCTGATTTTTCCTAACTGATACTGATAGGACGGCATGAATGTGCTGTTATGTAGCAGTGGCTGTAATTGGTGGCACAATAGCCCCAAAATCTAATGGTGTGAAAGGTTAGAGAGGATTACAAGAGAGCAGCAAATACTCTATATAACTGATGGCGCAATTGCCCCGTAATGGTGTGAAAGGTTAGAGAAGATTACGAGAGAGCAACAAATAGTTTCTTCTCCTGTTTTCAACTCCAATAATGATTTTGCCACTACTTTTCTAATTATGTGATTTTTCCCTTGTTTTTTTAATTGAAGCTTGTGTTTGCCATCATTTTGTTAAGAGGACTTGATGGCGTAAAATTCATGTCAAAATGGGGGCAACATTCATATCAAGCTTCTGCTGCCCTCAATTTTTAACTGAATATTTGAAAGTTCATGTCAGAATAGGGGTAAAAGTCATGTCAAAATGATTGATCACTACTATATAGAACCATTCATCTGTAACGGTTGAAAAGAGACAAGTATGACGGTTAAGCGAACTGATATGGATGGTTGGTCACTGATGAGAAGACTCATCTGTAACGGGTGTTCATTTGTTACAGATTAGAGCCATCTATAACAGTTCATGATTATGAACCGTTATAGATAGGAAAAATCAGCAAAAAAAATCGAGTGCACTTGTTGCTTGTTGTCGTCGCTATCTTCATACCCATTAGGGTCGAAGCCACCGAGGGGAGGCCGTCAGTGTCTTGCAAAAATGTAGCCCTGGGACCCTCACTGCTCCTCGGTGCCTTGGTCTGTCTAGCAACCGACTCAAAATAGAACAGAAAATCAACCTGGAATTGAAGAAAAGAAGATCAAGGGGGAAAGAAGCACCTTGATCTTGACATTTAGAACACAACAGAGCAGCTTGAAGGGCAAGCGTCGCTCTCATCGCCGCAAGTTGTCTTATTCTCCACGTCATGTTCGTCGCCATCTAATCACCATGCCCATCACCGTAAGGATGACAGGAAGAACTTGAAAGGAGGGAGAAGTTGGGTCAGCTAGATCCAGCCACCCAAGGTCAAAAGCGGTCAGATCTGGTGACCCCTGATCTCGTGATGGCCGGATCTAGCATGTCTGAAGAGGCGAGCGAAGGGGAGGTGACGACTTCGGTGGCGCTTGGGAAGGGAGGTGCATGAGGTGGTAGAGCTCTGTGCCTAGGAGTAAGGGCGAGCAGGTGGCGTCGGGGTACAGCTCGGTGTTTGGGAGGAAGAGGGAGGCGGTGGTCGCTTGGGAACAAGGGGCAGAGCTCAGAGATCAGAGAGGTAGAGTGGGCTAGAGAGTGAGATCGGTCGATGAGAAGAGATGCGGATGGGGATGACTAGTTGACCAGATAACTAGTAAGTCTAGTACTGGCATCTGTAACAAATAACGGCTCATAAATAATGACCTGTTAGAGATGACAAGTCATTAGTCATTTGTAACGGTTCATTATTACAAACTGATATAGATGTCAAGCACGACATCTGTAATGGCTCATAATTATAAACCGTTATAAATGACATGACATCACTAACGAGTGTTTCCTCCTAGCACTATCTTTGATGGTCTAATTATTCACCCATTACAGACAAGGTCATTACAAATGGTTTGGTTGAACTATTACAGATGACCCATTATAGATGATAGATTATGTAGCAGTGGATGTCAGAACAGTGATAACATCACAAAGTTCACAGAAAAGTATGCACAAATATGCAAAGGCATACATGTATTTGACACCTGTAAGTCCTAGAATGGAGCAAACACATTGTTCTGTTCAACACATAAGAACAAATTAGATAGTTATAAAAGTAGAGGTAAAATCATGATTGAAGTTAAAAATAGGGGTAAGAATACAATTGACACTTGGATTCCTTCCGCTCATTCGCTTTTGAAGTTAAAATTTTGAATCCTAAAAATTCTTATAGTCTAGAACAGAGGGAGTAGCAGAGATAATATAGATTTAAGCTATTAATTTATGTGCGTCCTATTTATTAGATACTACCGCCGGTTTTTAATAAATGACGCCGTTAACTTTTATCGTAACATTTGACTATTCATCTTATTTTAAAAATCGGTGTAAATATAAAAATATGAGTCATGCTTAAAGTTTCTTTAATGATAAACCAAGTCATAACAAAATAAATCATACTAACTTGAATTTTTTAAGAGAAGTACTATAAGAAGCGCAGCGCGCTACTTAACTTATGTAGCGCGCCTCATAGACCACACCACATCCCACCGATTCCCCGCGTCAGTTTCATCCAGCGAGATGGTAATCTTTTTACTACTCCCATCTAATCTCACCACTATTTATATCCAGTTTACATTAGAGTAACAGATCATAACCTCCCTACCTCGTCCTCCCTAATTTGCCGGATCTGGCGAGGTGAGGGCGATAGCGTGCTTTGGGATAGAGGCGGCGATTGCGACGGGTGGCCCCGAACCACCATCACAGCCCCGAGCTCTCCCCTCCACCGCGCTGGAGCAGTTTTGCAAGTCGGCCCCTCCAGCGCCGCTGTCATCCTCACGTGTACCCGGGTTGTCCACAACACCGCCACCTCCGCATCCTCCCATCGCCAACCGTGCTGTGGATCTGGGAGGAGGCCAGGTGCTCCTGATGCTAGAGCACATGCCAAGACGCCGATCATCGAACGCACCTCCTCTCTACTCCTAATCTTCCCCTGAGGCCCTCTCGACACGGATAGGCGGCGGTGTAGGTCCGGGAATGGCATGCCGGTAATAGAGGAGAGGAAAGCCACCATTGATCTGCTTGCTGCGGCAAACCTCGAGGCGCACGAGCGATGGCCGTGGCCTCCAGTGCTATGTTGATGGCTATATCCACGATGATTGTAACATATCCAAATTTCGAATTTTGAAATTCTAACTGAATTAAATTAATAAAAAGCCCTCGAAGGTAAAAATTCTATAGTTTTTCTGCATGGAATCGAAAGAAGAGGTAAATTGATTAGAGTAAAATTAAAAAGGGTATGTTAAAACTTGTCATATTTAGATTTTCAAGCTAAAAACTCGCCCTAGGTCATAAATATAAAAATATGAAAGAATACAAAACACGGCTCGGGAATCCATAATAGAAATCTTTAGAAACATTTTGGGTCAAATAAAAATGGAATTAATTCATCTAATTATGCATAAGAATTTTGATCAAGTTAAAAATGCTTCAGGGTTTCTCACAAAGAAGTTTTAAGAATTTATTTACAAAAATAGAAAATATAACACACCTAAAAGTGTATAAATAAAAGTCATGACATGAAAATGTGGTAATAAATAAATTCATCATCATTTCATGTGCATAGCTTTCTTTTCAATGTTTTTGGCTCTTAAAGTGCATTTCCATAATAGGTTACAAGTGCATTTGAATAGGCTAAGGAATTTCTAAAAATAATTGGTTCAACATATGTGGGCACCCCGGAAATGCATTGTGGAGAGTAATTACTATGACAACGCGAAATATCTAGATGGATGGGATCTCGAATAAAAACCAAATAAGTGCAGTAACCATTCATCCTCATCGCAGCCTTGCCATAATATTTACCCATTCATAATACAAATCCAAAGCGCCGAATTCAGAAATAAAGAGATATTTGGAGAGTTGATTCACCAGTCCGAAACAGCGAAGTGTGCCTATCAAACCACACGAAGGTGCTAACCAAACACGATACACACTTCTGGGACATGGTCTACGGTTGAATCAACATCCATGCATCTCATCATTTCTAAATTCTTACTAATGTATGACTAACCCAGGAAAGTTTTAGTCCCACACGTTCATCTTAGCAAGTAATATCCAAACCAAATGGTTGTATAAGTAAAAAAGCTAAATTTAATACATCAGAGTTACATAGGTCAAATGACCGAATAATATGATTTAGCGGAAGCTTGTCTACCCATACTACAGGCAATCCGACTAGGGGTAGACCCCTTAAAGAATCAGTCCTGAAGAAATAACGAATTCCCGTAGCACTCAACCTACAGTAAAGATTTATAACCATACAAGCAAGAGTCAGTACATTACCGAAATAATATACTGGCAAGGACAATCTTATATCGCTACATGAGAGCTCTAAAATCAAGGAGATGACTATTTGTGGGTTTAGTTTTGCATAAAGCTAATTTTAGTTCATAATCATTTGCAACGGTATTTAATAAAACACTAGAAACATGTATAACAAGTAGGGAAGTGATCAACATAATAATTTTTCTGCTTGCTGCCCTCCATGGCAACAAGCCACCATAAGCATTGTAATAAGCATAATAATTTTCATAAGTCACCAATCCTCATCCCAATTTCATAAACACATTTAAAAGCATAAATCTATACTCAATGGACACAACCATGCCGCTCATGACCGGGAGCACGGCTAACCGATTAGTTTTGACTCTGCAGAGTTTGTACAATGTTACCCACATGATGTGATAGGAGCCATAACGGCTACACCCTAGGTTGGTCGATACCTGTCGGTATCCCACACTCTACACGTTGAGTGCGGCCTAGGGGTCACAACATAGCTTTTACATTACCTAACATTTAGCCTTGCACCAGCACGAGGTGTGTTACTCCACATCGGGTGGCTACCCCGATGCCGTGGGTGGCGGGCCCATGCCTTAACCCAGCGCCGTGGCGGTAGCCTACCCGGCTCCCCATAAGACACACAACGTTATATTGGACAAACTTAGACACCTATTCCGTTACGGGATATAGGTAGCTCCTCTGAACAGTCCTACGGTCCGTTGTAGGCACTGTCCATACTACTTTGCCTACCGAAATGCAAGGCTAAACATTAAGTAACTTAATCCACTATGGCTATTCCATACTAGCACATGTGGTTGTACTGTTTAACATGAGAATATGACACTGAGTTCAGTCCTTAATCGACTCAGGCGAACATTCCCCCTATCGGTATGCAACTACTCCATATGCACACCACTTGCCGCCCAAGTCTAAAATCAGGTTTTTCATCATTTTAGTTCATAAATAACTAGAGGCTTCACCTCTGTCCAGAAGTTATAAAATTCCCATTTTCAAAGGTATATAGTGATCACTGTAATATTTAGCACGTTACTAAGCATGGCTAAGCATAAGCAAGTGTATTAACTTAACATAGACTCCCATGAGTACAAATCAAGTACTCTAACCAAGCCTAAGGTTACAAACAGCAAGGAGTACAATGTTTTAAGGTGGATCATGCAACTAATAGGTTATAACTACCATTTACCACAATTCATATACCGTTATTCACAAATACGCATGCAATTTTACAAACAACACATTTCATTCCCCAAAACATAGGATTCAATTTGTTCAAGGAGGAGGGGAGAATACTTGCCTTACTCTTGAATACTCGGATACCAACTATCTCACTTCTTCACCGATATCGAATTCGTTCTTTAGAAAGAAAACAACATACGACCGAATAAATAGCAAATAACGCAAAAAATCCAAAATGCTCTAATATGCATGAGGTTTACACCATAGGTTGCTACTGATCTAAAGTGAATTTAGGTGAAGGAATTTCTATTTTATCATTAACGGTTTGGGAGTTATGAATTTTACATCTTCTATGTACGCAATACGGTATTTGTACCTTATATAGATTTTAGGGATACTCTATGAGATGTTTTTCTAAGTGTGAACTTTAGATAGTGGGTAGGTATTGGTTTTGGATGATTTTTAGTGAAGGAAGTTCTATTTTATTATTTTTCAATTTGGAGATATTAATTTTATAAGTTTTAAGCTTCTATACGGTATCTATACATATAATTTAATATATATGTGTTTTAGGACTATGTTTCTATGAAATATAACTTTATATATTTAGAGAAGGATGTGCTGTGAACTTATTGCCATTTGGGTGTAACTCATATAGAGTTAAAATAAAGTTTCTATGATTTTTAGAAATTATTCTCCCTTTTATATCCTATACAAAATGTTTATCCTTTGCATAAATCATAAATGTGTTTTAGGTACTAATTTTAGTAAATCTCATTATGTTTTTAGTCTACGGCAATAATGTGCAAAATATTGTTACTCTATTAAATCTTGGTTTACCAAAATTGAAGTTAAGATGAGTTTGTTATAATTTGAAAGTATTTATGCACTTTTATATATTATGTCATTTTTGAGGTTTGTTAAGTATAGGATATTCCAAATCTTAATCTGTATAAATAAAATACACAATTTTGTGATTCCAACAAATTTTGTTTCATCCAATTTGGTGTTAAAATGAATTAGTTATGGATTTTTCAAGTTTTCATATTTTTCAGTTGAACAAATAATGCATTAATCCTTTTCTTCGTATTTTTCAGATTTTATATTGCATGGGTCCACCAGTCAGTGAGAAGTAATATGCAAAAAGGCCCCTAAAAGTCCTAGGAATCAACCCGCACTCCCTAGGCACGTGGAAAAAGGAACTTTCTTAATGGTGCTTGATGTTTTACTTATTTACAATTAAGTCCTTGGGTCCACATGTCATTGAGTGGCACTCTTATTAATTTATCTAGCATGTTTCAACTTCTTTGCAAATAGGTCCTTGCGCTAATGAAGACGGTCGCACATGTCAGCGAGACGGAGGTCGGACGCGGCGAGGTGAGCAGAGCAGCTATGGCGGCGAGCTTCACAGCGGCGCCGGCGGTGAATGGCGACACATCTCGCCGAGTGGCCAAAAGAGAAAGTGAAGAGGAGATCGTGGCGAAGCTATTGGTGGTGGTCTCGTCACCAATGGTGGTCGAAATCAGACGCAACGGCAGCACGAGTAGAGGAGCATCTCGGGACGTTGAGGCAATCGGAGCTATGGGCATATTTCGGTCCAGCCAGTGCATGCATGTGTGCCTAAGAGATACTAGGAACCTCACCGAGGGGTTGCATGGGGCTTGGCAAAGCTAGGGCGGCGACGACGGCTTCTGGAACGAGTTGACAGCGGCAGAGACGGCAGGATGATGGCGTCGTCTAACTCCGGTCCATGGGCGACTGGGAAATGATGTCAACCATGTTAGCAGGGTCCTAAGGAAGGTACTAGAGTGGGGAATGAGGTAGAGGCTCACCACAGGAGAAGTAATTGACGACGGCGGCAGGCGACCGGACTTGGGGATGACGACGCCGATCTCCGTGCTGGCTTTGCCTCCGGTTGAGGTTCTTGGGGCATTTTGCAGCTGGTGGAGACGCGGGCTCGGCGGTGCAATGGCTTGGCTGGAGATGGTCTACGGTGGCCGGAACGGCGGCGATGTCTTGGCAGCGGTGCCATGGTCGTACTCCAGAGCGGCGGTGGTGAGGCGGCGTTCCGAGCAATCTGTTGCACGAAATGGCTCGGGGTTAGCGAAAATGGAGATGGCATGGACAGGAGAGTATAGAACAGAGAAGAGAAGGGAGCGGGGACGGCTAGATGGTGATTGGTGACGGCGTCCTTCCTGGCGGCTGGCGGAGGGAACCAGGCGAAAGAGGAGCTAGGAGGCTCGATTGTTTTGTCCCAATGGTTGGAACACGTAGGGGAATGTCAGGCGACGATGCTAAGGAGGAGAGATGAGGTCGACGGCGGTGTTGACACGTCCATGGCGAGGTGGCGGCATCCTATCGTGTTCCTTTGCATGCAGACAACTCCGAGCTGCATTTTGTCGGTGGCTGAGGCTGGCAGGTAGGCCTTAAGGTCTGTGGGGCCCATTGGTAGTGAAATAGAGAGAGGAATCCTCTAGAGATAAGTCTTGTGAGCTGTCCAATATGCACTTTTTGTATTATTGTTTCACTAGGTTAATGAGGAGCATAAATTATGTGAAAATTATTGGAGGTAGAGAAAGATGTGTTTAACCTGCTGACCAAATTTCGTGGTTAGAAGTGGTCTGGCTTGTCTTTGGTGAAATTGCAAAGTAGGCATAATGATCCAGTATTTCTGCAGTGTAATTTATGTCCCTAGGGCTTTGCTCTTAGTATTTTATGTGATTTATTTGGGAATTAAATTGAACCAAAATTACTGGTGGTAGGGTTCTTGTTGACACACCTGTTGGTAGAATTTCACTGCCTAATTAATCTTCATTTTTATTTGGTGAATTTTAGAAGTATACCCATTCATTTTTAGCTAGCTCCCTAGTCTAGCTGATTTGAGGGATTTTATTGAAGTACTTACTGAAGTGATAAAATCATGTAAAATTTACAGTGGATTAATTATGTGGGATAGTGTTTACAGGAATTTTTCCATGACTTTATGTTTGACCAATCATTTTTAGAAATTCCTTAGGCTATACAAATGCATATGCATCCTATTATGAAAATGCATTTTAAGATCCAAAAACAATTCAAAAGAAAGCCTGCACATGAAATGGTAATTAATTTATTTATCTCCATATTTTTATATCAAACTTTTATCTATACATATTTAGTCATATTACATTTTCTGTTTCTTGTAAATTAACTCCTAAAATCTTTATGCACCAACCCTAAGGTATTTTAATTTGGTCAAAACCTCTTATACCCATTTGGATAAATTACTTCCATTCCCATTTGACCTACAAAAGGTTTTAGAAATTTGATTTATGGATTCCAGAGCTGTGCTTTATATTCTTTTATTATTGTATATTGTGACCTAGGGTAAGTCTTTAAATAAATTAAAAATTTTAACTATAAAGGTTTTAGCGTTTCCCCCTTTTTAAGATTTACTTTAGTAAATCTACCTCTCATTTTACTCCTTTGTATAGAAAGTATAAGATTTTACTTTCGAGGGCTTTTTATTAGCTTATTTTGGTTAAAATTTCGAAATTCAAAATTTTGGTATGTTACAACATAAAATCATGGAAAAATTTTTATAAGCACTATACAACCCGTTTAGTCTACTATAAATTTTACATGATTTTATCACTTCAATAAGTACTCTAATAAAATCCTTCAAAACAACAAAACTAGGTAAACTAGCCAAAATAAATTGCTTAGTTCTTAATATCACCAAATAAAAATAAGAACTATTCTTGCAGTGCCCTTCTACCAAGTGTGTATTAAAGTGGACCCTACAACCAGAAAATTATTCTTAAATTAATTCTGAAAGAAACCACATAAAATGATAGGTACAAATTTCTAGGAAATAAATTGACTACAGAAAAATTGGGTTGCAATGCCCATTTCATCTTTTTGCCACATTAAAACTATAAGGTTTCTAACTTTGAGACTTTGCAAATCAGTAAAACATATATCCATCTTCCCACATAAAGTTTTCCAACCCTAGAAACCTTCTCTAAATCGGTGAAAACACTAGTGCAAGACAGCTAGCTAGAACAACTCTCCACACTTAGTCTCTAGAGAATTCCTCTCATCGTTACACTGCCATGTGGGACCCACAGACTTCCTGGACCCACCTGCCAGCTGGAGACACCGCCGTAGCTCGCCCATCGCTTTAGAACGTGCGCCACACGGCCTCCATGCGTCTGCATCGTGAGGACACACCTAGATCACCCACCGTCGAACCAAACTCCCATCATTTGAGCTCCAACTTTGCCAACACTTCCTCCTCTCCCTCATCACATTCCAGGGAGAAACCGAGGGAAACCACCTCGGAATCGCTGGGAACGTCGCCGTCATCACCAGTGCAGCCAGGTGTTCTATAGCCACCATTCTCGCTCTGGTGAGCTTCGTCGCAAACCAAGCCTAGGAATGTGATCCACACACCATGCCTAACATCCTGTGCTATTTGCGCCCTATTCTGTGTAGGTCGGAGTCGCGGCGTCGCCGTCATCTTCGTCTTTAGTCCTGGGGCGCCACCACGCGTTGCATCGCCGTTTCGGCCACTCTGGACCACCACATGCCAAGCCCTCGCACCATCAGCATCGCCTTGTTACCGCCTGCAAAACCCCCAGGGTCCCACCTCCTTCCGAGCCGTGAACGTGGAGATCAAGCCGCCGACGTGAGACCGGAAATTTCCTCCGCCACCGAGCGAGTTCACCACCGTTCTGCCTTCACCGCTGCTTCTCCGCTTTCCCCAACCTCATGGTGAGCTTCAGAATGTCCATTAGGTACATCATTTTAGCCAAATCAAGCTTTTAACTCCATATACACTTGCAGTCTGACCGTTTCCGCCGCTTCATGACACCGCTGGGCGCTGCTCCGGTCACCCTTGGGCGTGCCACTGCCACCGCTGGGTACGCAAGGAAGTCCTCTCCAGCTTCTCTTTTGGTCACGACTCCAGCCGAGCCTCCGTTTTCCTCCTAGATCATCGTCAACCTCGCCGGCCACTGCAGCAAGCTTGCGAGGCCCTAAAGCTAGAATTTTGAAAACTCTGGGTACTAATTCATAAGATTCCCTGTGTATGGCATGTGGACCTAGGAGCTATATGTAATTTCAATTAAACTGTAGGACTCCTAACTAAAATAAATTGAACACGTGAGTAGTGCAGGTTGGTTTCCTAGAAACCGAAGGGCTTAAAAGCAAGATGTCACTCACTTACATGTGGATCCATAAATGTAAAAAATCTGGAAAAATAATGGAAATGATTATTAGACCTTTTCTGTTGAATTGAAAAGTAGATTTAACTTCAACAATTTATAACTAATTCATTTTAGATCCAAATTGAGTGAAACAAAGTTTGTTAGAATCATAAAATTATATAATTTATTCTTATAGATCAAAATATGGGAAATTTAGTACTTAATATACATTAAAAGTAAAATAATAAGTAAAAGTCCATAAACACATTTAGAAATTTAAAATTTATTTCATCTTGTCTTCAATTTTGATAGATCAAGATATGTTAGTCACAAAGTTTTGCACTTTATTTTTGAAAACTTACACTTGATAAAACTTGTATAGAAGACACTTTTATAAATTAGTAAGTAGATAAATTTTTTAATTAGTGTATTCGTAGATAATTCATAATAGCCCCAAATGGGATGAATCCAATTTTGGTAGATGCATAAAAATATGCACTTTATTTCGATAAACAAAGATTTGACACTAATTGTACAGAGAATACATCTAAAAATAAGTATAAAGTATAAATACATTGTATAGTACTTAGAGTGTATAATAGTTTCTAAAAATTATAGAAAGTTCATGCTAACTCCAAATAAAGTGAAATAAGATTTGTTGTACTCATAACATTTCACTCTTTACCACTGTGATGTAAAACTTGGTCAAAATCACCATAGAGAATACCTTCAAATGCACATGATGTATAAATAATGTATTGTACTGTATTTAGACTTCAAACCCTTATAACTTGCTTATACTAAATTATAAAATTAAAATTCTTTCACCACAATTCATCCTAAGCTATACTAAATACCACTGTAAAGTTAAGATTTACAAAACTACCTTCCAAATCGCATGTATAATTAAAGTACACGTATAAATGCCGTAATCATGTATATAACTTCTAAAAATTTATATCTTAAAAGTAAAAGATGATAAAATAGAAATTCCTTTACCAAAAATCATACAAGGTCAGTACCAACCCACTGTGTAGGTTTCACACATGTTAAACTAACTTAAAGTTTGACCTTATATCGTATTTAGACGTATTCATGTATTGAACTTGTAAAATTCATAACTCACAAATAAAAAGGAATAAAATAGAAATTCTTTCACTTAAATTCATCTTAGGTCAGAACCAACCTACTTCATAAACCTCATGCATATTAGAGCATTTTGGATTTTTTATATTATTTGCTATTTATTTGATCGTATGTTAAATTCTTTCTAGAGAAGGAATTCAAAATCGGTGAAGGAGTAGAATAGTTGATGCCCAGGGTATTCAAGAGTAAGGCAAGTATTCTCCCTTTCTCCTTTGAACAATCTGAATTCTATGTTTTGGGGAATGGAATCTGTTATTTATAAAATTGCATGCGTATTTATAACTATCGTATTTAGAATGTGGAAAATGGTAGTTATACCCAACTTGTTGCATGATCCAACTTGATAATTTTGAATTCCTTGCTGATTGTAAACATAGAATGGATTATAATACTCCCCATGTGCTCAAATGGGCTTATACTTGCTTATTATGCTTTTTTATGCTTAGCCATGCTGAGTAATATGCTAAATAATAATGTGATCACTTTATACATTTGAAAATGGGCATTTTACAACTTCTGTACAGAGGTGAAGCCACTGCTTATTTGTGAACCAAAATGATGGAAAATGTGATTTTAGACTTGGATGGTAAGTGGTGTGCATATAAAGTAGTTGCACACCGATAGGGAGAGTGTTTGCCTGAGTTGATTAAGGATCGAATTCTATGTCACCGTCTATTGTTTACAGTACAACCACATGTGCAAGTATGGGATGACCTGAGCCTATTAAGTTATATATCTGTCTAACCTTGTATTCAGGAGGCGGTTGTAGTATGAACTACTTTTGGCGATGGTTTATAGGAGCTACCCATGTGTGTGTGTTTATTTTTACGGGACCGAAATCGTCCCAGTGTGCATATGTTCTGTAAGTAGGTTGTTTCTCTACTTACAGCATAGGGGTCTAAGCATATCCAATATAACGGTGAGTGCCATGTGAGTTGTTTCTCCACGGTGTCTCGGTGTTTGGCTAACCACAATGACGACATTAAGGACCTGGACTTAGCATGGATTCCCACTCATCGTGCTTATGTAATGTTAGACAAATAGACAATGTAACGGCTTCATTGTGACATCTAGACCGCATTCAATGTGTAAAGTGTGATGGTACCGTCAGGTACCGGACAAACTAGAGGATTTACATCATGTGAGTAAAGTTATACAAACTCTGCAGAGTCAAAACTAATCAATTAGCCGTGCTTGCGGTCATGAGTGACATAATGACGTGTCATAAGTATAGATTTATGATTATAAATGTATTTATGAAATTGGGATATGGATTGGAGATTTTTGATAATTATGATGCTTATGATGACTTGTTGCCGGGGAGGGTAGCAAGTAAAAAGATGATATTATGTTGATCACTTTATTTACTTACTGTACATGTTTCTACTATTTTATTAAAGACCGTTACAAAAGATTGTGAACTAAAATTGGCTTTATGTAAAAAAATAAAACTTACAAATAGCCTTCCTTGATTTAGAGTTTGTATGTAGCATTGTAGGATCGGCCTTGTCAATACATTATTTCGGTAATGTACTGACTTTTTGTTGTATTACTGTTGTTTAACTTGTTGTAGGTTGAGTGATACGGGATCCGTTCCTTCTTTAGGATGTTTCTTTTAGAGTCTTACCCCTAGTCGTTTGTCTGTGGTATGGATAGACATGCTTCCGATGAATCTTTAATTATTTAGCTTATTGTCATATGCTTATATATCTATTTATTTGTTTTGCCCTTATGCTTTAGTATTGATGCCCTGGGCTTAAGGATGAAAGTATATAGTTAGTTCTTTTCCTAGGAACTAACTATATATGAGTACGAGTTTTGAACGTCTGAGATTCTTGTTTGGTAAACGCCCGTAGATCAGTCCCTGCTGTATGTAGTTTCCTAATCGCTATCATTGAATGGTTTGACGAGCATACAGCGAGAGTGACTGATGAGTTCTCTTATCGAGTATCTCTTTTATTCACTACTCGGTATTTCAGGTGTTATATTGGTGGACATTTAAATACGACCATATACTATGAGGATATGTGGCTTATATATGTATGTGGATCCCACCTATTAGATATGACAGTGACACGCAGAAGAATATTGGCTACATCGATGGCGGCGCACGGCATGTCCATCAAGATGTGCAGCGACTAGGGTTGGGCGAGGTGCATTGGTTGGGAGGCTGGTGGCCGATCCGGCATCAGTGAGTACAGATCTAGAGGCATATCAGGGCGCAGGGTGGGATGGGTGAGAGGAACAGATCTGGTACCTCCTCTGGTGCCCGGTGTCGGCGGCCCGAGCGCACACCGCCGAGCAGGGGGACGCGGATCCTCTGACATCACCCAGTAAGGCTTATATCCACCGTCCGCCTCATCCGACGGAGGTTGTTTCCCCGGTGCCGCTTCCTGGTCATTAATGCTATTTGATTGCTAATTCATCGTGAAGATTAATTAGCGTAAGCAGTACATGGGATTAGTTTTCTCCCAGGAACATATCAACTATTTTTGCATGAGTTGGAACATAGTTGGTATTTTCCTCGTATTAGTCCCTGTAATTTTTTTGGATGTTGTTCATTTGAAACGGTGTTGTTTAAGTAATTTCAAGGCTCTATTCTTTGTGTGAATATCAGTTTTTTTTTTATTTCAACTTTTAACTTGACCATTGTACACAATATTTTAAATCGGCAAAATAGAAAAATAATTTAGCACAGAGAGTGTCAGGTCATTTTCAGTTACCAAACTTGTACTGTTTGATTCATTAATCACCGTGTAAAATCAACAAGCAAATAAATCAAATTTTCAAATTGTTAAGGAGCATGTTTCGTATAAAAACTTTCTATATATAAGTTACTTTAAAAATCAAATAAATCTATTTTACAAATTTATAATAATTAAAACTTAATTAATTATATACTAATAGCTTGTGTTATTGTGGGTGCACCGAAAATCTCAACTAAAATGGCCATCTTCGAAGGTAGCCTAAGGATTAATGCCTAGAAAGCAGCACACGGGAAACACCCTCCGTCGGATGAGCCGGATGGTGGATATGACCCTACTGGTAAAGTCAGACGATCCGCGTCCATAAGCCTAAAGTCACACACGCCAGCGGCATCTCCACCGCTGGCCTTCTGCTTGTTGCCACGGCCCCTCTACCCCACAAGCTCTGCAACGCTCGCTTCATCGGAGCAGTGCGGGTCTAACGCTCGCTCTGGGCCTCTCCGCCACCGCCGGTTGTTCTGTCTCTCAATGCTCTGGCATCATCTGGATTTCTGGAGCCGGTATTGTGCAGGGGATGGATTTTACCCATTTGTAATTATTTTATTTAGGGTGATTGAATGTGTAAATTTTTTATTTGTATAGTGTCACTGTAGTTCACTGTATAATTCGACGTAACGACTGTGGATCAAAAAATCATCCATCGATATATTCAGTTGTACAAAAGAAATTTACTACCACTTTTGTAAAGGCATAATACTACCTGATGGGAGTAAAAAAATTATACCCCCTCGGTCCTAAAAAGTTTTGTTACTCTAGAACTACAATCTTTTTAACCAAGGTAGTACTATTGAATACGAGAATAGAAAAATTACTACAATTGGATAGGAGTAAAAAAGTTAATACTATTAAACGGAAGACAAGAGGATGGTTAATAAATCGTTTACCAATACCCATGCACAGCAGCACCATTTATAGTATATTTTTACGACGTAGTATTTTTTTAGACTTAGACATACTGAAAGGAGGAATCAGAATTACAGATGAAAAAGGAGGGATTAGAACAGTAATATTTTTACTGTGTGGGAAAAGAGCAGGCCGAAGAAAACGAAAAAAGGAAAATTTTACCGTGCAGGAAGAGAGCAGGCCAAAGAAAACGGAAAAAGAAAAGGGAAACGGAAGAGATCAGAAAAACGAAACAAAAGGAAGAAGGGAATGGAGGGGAACAGAAAAAGGAAAAAATAGATTAAGTAGCGTGCAGTGGGATACATCGTCATTTATTAAATACCGGATGTTAATACCGGATGGAGTAACCTAAATGCACTACCAGTAATTATGACCATTGTAGACATATGAAATAGATATATACTCGTAGATATGATCACCCAATAAATAATTGAAAGATCTAAATTTAAATTATTATTATTCACTAATAAAACGGTTGACGTGATTTATCTGGTCGTTCGTGACCATACGCGATCGAAGGCCGATGGATGACCGGCGAGTCCAACCACCTCACTTGATGAAACTCGTAAAATCTCGCAATTGCCTTACCAACCGACGCCGGCTACTGCAAGCCTGAATTTTTTTCTTCGATCATGCTAGTTACCGTGATCCACCGTAGCATGCAACTTTTTTTTAGAACTTGTCGCATCTCTGGAAGGTATAATTGCCGTGAAAAGTTTGGAGGTTCACACTAGGTTGGTGACAGAAAAGATTATAATGGCATATATAGATGGACCGCTAAGTTTAGATGGACCGGTAATTAACCGGCACATACAACAATTGAATTTGTTGCGACGTCCAACGAACGCCGATGAACGCCCGGTTGCATATGTTCCTTAATTCTCAAGTAACGATAAAAAAAATATTATTTCTTCTATTCCGTCTAGGCATCTATGCGACGCATGCAGTTCGTGTTTACACAGAAAGCTTGTGCCTCCTCGAAGTAACGTCAATTGCTAGTCGGGACAGTGTTTATTTCTGGTTGGAGAGTGAAATTGGAGATGTCGAGACAGCAAACACAGAGCAGGAAACACGTGATTTTTTTTCTCTTCAGACGAGCATGAATCAGTTCATGGTTCACAGTTCCAGGTCTCGACCCAAGAGTCAAATGGGTTTCGGCTCTAATTCTCCAACAGTTTACTTCTGTGCCGTCCCATGCATTGACCATCCCTGATCACGCATGGCCCGGTCAGATGAAAGGCATAATAAACGAGGTACTGAGGTCTCGTACGGCAAGCAGGGGTAACCATGTGATTAAGGTCCAAACCGTTAGGGTATGGTATCGGTTATTAATAGTTTAGTTTGAATAAATTTTATCTGAATTTAAATTTTTTTTAAAAAATAAAAAATCTAAAAAATTATAGTAGGTAGTATTTGAATTATGGATCACTTTGGTGAAGAAAGTTTGTGAAAATAACGAAATTTACTTCATATTTTGGAGCTCCATCAAAATTAAAAAAAATAAGAAATGGGTTGTGATATAATTTCTACTTTATTTAAGTGTAAAAACGATAGCAAGAGTTATGCAAAAAAAAATGCAATATTACATTATTTTTCTAGATATATTCATAATTTTTTTCTGAATTTTCTACATTTTTTTAGAACTTTTACTACGTTTTATAATTTTTTTGTAATTTTTTCTTTTTAGCTTTAACATACCATAGTTACCGCGGCTTATCGTGCGATTACCGCGTGATATTGCACGGTAACCGTGATCTTACCATGAGATTTGAAAATTTTGAATTCAAACTTTTAGAGATAAATTTCATGTGGTTTTGAACGGTAACCGTCATACCGTGAAGGGACGGTAACTATGGCAAACACTGCTCCGGAAATAGAAACTAGAATGGCCTTGAGTATTTGTATTCAGCCAGGATTATAATGGCCTTGGTGCTCCTGGTGCGGTTGTGCCGATAAATTATTTCAGTTTTGCTTAAATATGGTGCCATATTTTTTACTTGATTTCAGTCATTTTCTTTCTATGTGATTGCTCTCTCTCTTTTATATGTAAGTATGTTTATATCTCTCCTGTCTTCTTTTCCAAGTAGATAATCAAATACTTTTATTACTATAGAAAAGGTTATTAGTATCGGGTGAGAACAGTTATCAGTTCTGATTTTCTACCTGGCACTAAAATACTAGACTAATGATCCTCCTCATCTGTTCTGATTGTGGATCGGGACAGATGAGGTCCAGAAACATGCGAAAACAGCCTCCTGCACAGGTCATCAGTCCCGATTAAGGGTTCAAACCAGGACTGATGGCCGCAAGTTTATATCTCTCCTGTCGTCTCCTCCAAGTAGGTAATCAAATACTTAATTTTAATCCAAAGCCTCATATGTAGTGTGTATTAGAAAAATTACAATAATTAAATTTACAGTAATTATATTGTAAGTTTTGAAATTTACAGCATAATTATAGTGTAAATACAGATAATTTACAGTGTAAACGATTTAACTTTTTTTTAGAGAATATGACGCCATAAATATAGCTTGTCCTAAATTATTTTAGCCTCGTATATGCAATTTGGGCTGGTTTGTTTTATGGTTTTATTTAAATGACAGTTGGTGTTTTTGAGTTTTACGTACCTTGTCAATATATATTTGTAGCGGCATCATATTCATGTGAGAAGGCTCGTTCACGAGTTGCCAACTTCTTCAAACATTTTCTATATCAACGTTGCTTACATAACTTCTTGTAAGTTATTTTTTGGTTTATAATATATAATATTTAATTTATTCCTATAAACAACTATCCATAATCTGTTATATAATATATAATATTTAATTTATTCCTATAAACAACTATCCATAATCTGTTTAATCATCCATTAAGAACAAAGTCTTATTATACAGATATGCATCCAATGATAGGATTGTCTTTTCTCTTCTGAATTTTTGATCCCACGATGGCATTAACAGTACGGAGATATTTCAATTTAAAATTCCTAAACTGCAATCTTAATTTCAATGTTATAGAACTAATTAATTTATTAGCCTCGATATATAGATACATTCAATTACAATTTATTCGTGTCTATCAATACAGGAGAAGAAAACGCTGGATGCTCTGGGCTCGTTTCATGTTGAGCTCTACTCAGGGCTTATACTCGTTCTCATAGGATTAGAAGAATAGGGTCGGACTCGGGTTAAAATTTTGTGATGGATCGATCTGTGCTCACGACTGTTTGGGTCAATTTGGTTTAAAATTTTGTTATTTACCTATATCTTAGTGTCGTGCTCGGAGCCACAGTTAGGAATTAGCTGAAAGCTATAATATCTTTGTCGATCCACATGCACGGAATACTTTAATTTGACTGACTAAGCATATGAACGTACGCGGCATATTTATGTAAAGCATGCGAACTCTACGTAGGTACAGAGTGGCAACTACTAGTTAGTACTTCCATACTTTTGTCTTATTATAAAATAATGAAATTTTGGGTTCGTAGAAATGATAATTAAGAGCATGATATGTGACCAGTATACATGGTTTTAAGTCTGTTGCGATTGGCGGTAATTGGTTAATTAATTGGAGTCGGAAAGAACTTGATGCTTTATAATCTTGAAACAACTACTCATAATAGTTGGGAAAGTCTTTTTATCATTTGAGGAAATATCCTTTCATTTTTATATGTAATCTAAAAATTATCAAAAAATTTAAAAAATTAATGAGATGCATCAATACGTGATATATCACTTCACAAACATACATGATTAAATTTGACCTTTACAAATTTAAAAAAAATTTGACTACATATACTATACACTATTCATAGCTAAATTTGTCATTTTTTTCCCTAGTTATATAAGTCAAATTTGAATTGTATTATGTAAAGTGATATATTACATATTGATCTATCCTTTTAATTTTTTAAATAATTTTTTAGTTAATAGGCACGAAAGGATAGCACGTCCTCTCGAGGGAAAAAAAATCCATCTCCATAGTAATTTACTGGTGAATCCTAGACATTTGCAGTATGGTCCTAATCGAACCAAGCAGAGGAGACAGAACCTGTTAGTTGGTACATAACCACTCGAGGAATCAAACTAAGGCAAACAATTTCGTTAGTTTCAAGCCAACAATAATCTTGGTTCACAGAGGGAGGGACGAAGTAAATGTTGGCAGGAAAAAAACCGAGCAGAGCAAAGCATAGAAAAACAGAGAGAACAAGAGCAGAGTTTGGGGCAATTTTTCGTTGGTTTTCTCTCAACCGAAAGTAAAGTGCGTAATTACAACAAATACATTGGCTAAACAATTTTCTCAATCCGTTTCAAATTAATTGTTGTTCTGGTTTTGTTTTAAGTCAAACATTTATATCTTTAACCATTAATTTTAAAAATAAATCATATAGTTTAACGACATATAAATTAAATATTATAAAAATATTTTCTTAAGATGAATCTTAAAACATAAATCTTATGAGGCTGTTCTGCCTGAGGCCTTTTTTATGTATATATCTTGTTGGATGCTGAGAGTGTCTGCCTTCTACTTATTTAATAGCACTTGCTCAGTGTCAAGAAAAAGTATATATACACCAACTACTCATTAACTGAGCGGATTTTCAGTATGAAAGTTGCATCAAATGGACAGCCCTCTTTCCTTCATCACTCAGCAAAGGAAAGTTAACACTTGCACATGATACCAGAAGTGAAAAATAATTACTCCCCAGGTCATAAATATCTTTTGTTAGGATAAGATTCAGTAGAACTTTTTAAAATTTAGACCATCAAATTTACATTACAGTAAGTTAATGATCGAGAGGACTAAATCTTATGTAGTATTATGCTGATGGCACATAGATTTCATCTTTCCATCGCCCTTGACCTTTTTTTGCACCTGTCAGTTGTTGCAAATATAGAAAAAAAACAAGTTAACGGCCCTAAACGGCTAAACCTGTACCCAATCATAGTGAATTATGGCCGATTTTATAGAAGTTCGAATTAAAAAAATTGTAAATTACATGACCGGTCTCTAAACTTATTCTTCTTGTAATTTCAAAGTACATATTTAGATTCCAAAACTTATTAAAATGTATCATCCCGAACCAAAACTGACATGCCCCTCTTCGAAATCTTACGTGGTTGTCATCTCCCCTCTGTGAGGACGTTGTGGCTAAAGGCCGCCCTCCAACTTGCCAACGTGCAGACCAACTCATTCCGCCGGCTCGTTGCCAGCACCTGAAGAAATGAGAGAAAAGAAAAAAAGAAAAAAAAGAGAAAAAAGAAAATGATGAAAACAAAAGAGAGAGAGGAGAGAACAGGAGATGTGACAGCCACATAAACGCCACGTAAAATCCTAGAGGGGATCTGGCAATTTCGGACCAGGATAACACACTTTAATAAGTTTTGGTGTTTAGATTTACAGTTCAATAGTATAGAGATCTAAATGACGTAGATGAACAAACTTAAAACCGACTATGTAGCAACACAATATATAGATAACTACGATAATTTGGCAAGAAATTGGGGGATCGGGTGGAGAACGGAAGGAAACAAAGAAAGAAGAGCAAAAGGTCCGGGAACCTGTAAATACAGTTCCATTCAGTGAATGATTTTAAAGCCTATTACTGTCACGTGGGTCCCACTGTTCATGGAAAAAGTGCAAAGCACACAGCACATCACAAACTAAACAGAACCCACGTGTTGATCTCTTCCTCCTTTCCCTGATCTGACATTAGGCATGTACCGATTGCTGCTTCTCTCACCATCTCTCTCAGGTGTGAAATAGTGCGAGTCCCAGACACAGTCCCATCTCATGATGCCGATGGGCGCTACACACACGACTCAAGTGGACCTAAAGCATCCAGCGGTAACTCTACGTAATAATGCTTTTGTGGGTGTTAAAGAAGATTAGCACGAAGCTGATCGCATCGCCAATGCCTTCACAATCTGTGCATTGTAATGTTCAGTTAGGCATGCCGTGCAAGTAAGGTGTAGAATAAAGCACTGGCCGTCTACGATCTGACCGGCATCCTAATGCCTTGCATTCCAATCGGCTATCGTTACCCATGGAGGCAACTTGTTGGCACCAAAATCGCTAAGATACATTTGAATATCATGTGTGCAACCGTAGCGATACCTATAGATATATATAGTCATATAGGGTAAATGTCACCGAACGATTATCCAGGAGGGACCCTGTTGGGATGAACGCGCACCAATTTATGCTGACTCAGTAGACCAGCTAGAACGTCTTCTAACACCATAGAGACGATGGACGATAAGCAATTAGGGGGTCGGAGGGTGAATAGATATGGGATATAAGAGGAAGATGTAGAAGATAGATCTCGAAATAATAAATTGATTTTGACAATTGATTGGTCGTTTTAATCGGTCTTGGCCCTTTATATCTATAGAAGGAGTGATCTTACGTCATATTTTTCACATCCTATTAAGCTTAGAGATCAACTAAGACCCTAAAAACCCTGGCCTCAAACAATGAAACATGAGAAATACCAAAATTGGAATTAGACTTGGTGCCGAAGGTTTGACCGTCCGGTCATCTGCGATCAGATCGTAGTTCATTGTCCAGTCTAACCGGCCATACAATGGCGATCATATTAGCCTTCATGGGAATGCTCCTTTTTTTTTCAAATTTAGCTTAAACTTACTATAAATCCAAATCCAAAGTAGTGCTAAATTTAGATATCAACACATGCTCCTGTGCCTTTTTGGCAAATTTAAGAGCCGAAAAGTAGTAAGCACGGGGTCAACTATTGGCATGTCCACCAATACCGACGATGATTGTCTCTAAAGCTATATGTTTAGCAACGATATAAATAATTTTACTTGGAGAGGCTAACTCTTGCATAGATATTGTTACACTTTTCTTTGGCCTTCATTCTTATTTTACCATTTTTTTACGTTGATTCTTTTGTGACCGATTATTTTATCTCGATCGGTTATCAGATAGGTGTGGTTGATTATTCAAAATTGGTCACTAAGGTAATGCCCATAATGGATAATAATATTACAGATAAGTGGGCATTATCTATGTACCATTAAAGCTTTATGGCCCATACCAACGATAAAACCATGAAGAAGAACAAGAGTATTGCCAAAGATCCGTTCTTACTTGTCTCCCACCTTGCTTTGCAGGTATTCAAAACCATGAAGTCTTTGATGTAATCTTGAATTCCTCGTCTTCAGGGGTTTTCTTTTCTTGCAACTCATTGTTGTTTGTGGGAAAATGTTGTTTATCTACTTATATACCCAGAAACTCTAATCATTCTTTATGAATAGCCGATTGAATTTGTCTACTAAATATGTTGCAATTATTAGTGACATGAGAATATGAGTTGTGCCACTTACAGTGTGCTCGCCGTGTTAGTTTCTCCAGCGGTGGTATGACATGGCCTTGTGATAATTTTATTTGTTTATTTTCTAGCAAGTAATCAAAAATTCTATCGCATTTGGCTATATTATATGTAATTTTTGTTTCCTCATGCCGCTCTTAGTACCAACCAGTTTAAGGATAGAGCAAACGAGCGGTTTAGAATTAGAGTTCCAAAACCATTCAGCTGTACATACGCCAATCATCTTATCATCCGAAGATACAACTTAATCAACTATATTGTCACTAGTAATATACCCGTGCTAATACTACGGCATGATGTGATAATGCAACTCAAACTAAAAAATAATATGTATTTTGGCAATCAAGCATATAGTGAGATAAGTTTAAGATTCACACTAAGGAAACAAGAAGACATAAGCACAACCAAAAGCTAGCAATGCGGAGTTCTGGAGATGGAAGTTTTATATTATGTTTTACACGAGAAAACTGGTTTCATAACCAGGCTACTTTCCTTCCAAACATTCTCAAGTGATGAACTTAAAACACCGGACTAATTTCACATGGTTGTTTTCATCTATGCTATTCTTCAAATTATGTTCATACACTCTGGATATTTAGAAAGTTCAGAGGAAGAATGCCAACTGTTGTTTCTTTCTAGAGAGTCCTTCACTGTACAATTCATTCCATTGCTTCATTTTACTCATTATTGCTCTCTCAGCCGCAAGGCTTGCTGCCACCCGCATTTCAAAACCACGCACATTTCAAAGTCCCATATGATATTAACAAGTTTAATGCTAAGATACAGTTACATTTTTTTAGTTTTGTATTAGCAAGATTTATGTTCCACGTATGTTTCGGAATTCTAAATTGAACCCTAAAAAAAGATTTCACCTGGTTGTTTGCTCACCTCGTCCTTCTCTTTCATCTTGGAAGCAACATAGAAATGAATTAGAAAGGCAAGAAACAAATAAGAAAAGAAAGTAGTAATTGGATTAAAAGTATAACGCTTGTGCTAATTCTAAAAAAAGAATGAGAAAATGTTCTAGGATCACTCACCACAGTCCTTACACCCAAACTCTGGTGGCGCCTCATTGGTGGTGCGACACCACCGCAGGCACCCACGTGGATTCCCCCGCCTCTGGCTCCAGTGACGGAGAGCGGCAAATAGACATATGTACATATATAATCATACAAGCAAAAGGTAATGACATATTAATGAATTATTCAATGGTTGTCCAAATCTGCACGCAAAAACAAACAAGGGCACAAGCAATGAATCTTGATCAATGATTCAATTTGGTGCTAAAAAGACAAACAAAATTCACAATATCTACTGTTTGATATGCCGGTGCCTTTCTGGACCTTTACCTTTCTATCCATCTTCTTAAATCTCAAATAAAAAAAAATCATAGATCACAAACTCACAATTCACAGATGAGAGAAGCATGAAAGCCCTGACCTAAAACTATTCTTCGCTCCTTCAATCATGTATCTCGGGTTATAATAAACCACACCTCAAAAAATTTGACATACATCAGTTTACTTGGATCTTTTGAAATGAGTCGTTCTTTTCAAATTAGTACATTGTTCATTTTACAGATCATAATCGGGAACTTTGGCAAGAGGAATTACGCTTTCAACACAGATCTCCACCAAAATTAATGGCCAAATATCTACTGAATGACCTATAATTAGTGACGCACCTACTGATAGTAAACACGACATAAGAAATGATGACATGCCATTGCACAATATCCTAGATAGCTCCATTCTCCTTGTTAGAGTTTACTAAACACATGCTTGTATTCAAAGGGGTACTATGGGATGTAATTTAAGGCATTTAACTACATTTTGACAATATACATAGGTACATTCCTGAGAGATGTTTAGCATGACTGCAAATACACATAAGGAAATATTCAGACTTCAGTATTTAACCTCCCTAGAAACACATCACATTGGTCAAAAAAAAATTGAAAGCAGGCATAAATAAATCAATAAAAATATGAATAATCAATGGTGTGATACTGCAACTATTTTGGAACTCAGCAAACTTCTTCCCAGATCAACTTATCAAGAAATATTGTTTCCAGCCCCACTTCCAAAAATGTGGTAAGCCTCCTTTTTCAATTTTCCAAACATATGCAGGGAAATTTTCTGAGAAAGAGCAGCATATTACTATGATAAGCAGGTAATAACCCTTTTCAATTTCCCAAACATATGTAGGGAAATTTTCTAAGAATGAGCAGTAAATTACTATGATAAGTAGTTAATTTCACAAACGAGAACATGAACAAATGATTTGAAATAGAGGCTTGCCGTTTCACCAAATTTTTTCCTTTGCTCTGAACTTTTCTCCCAGCAACGCTTGACTGCTATCTCAAAAAAAAAGCTGCGATTGACTGCTTGAGAGTTGAACACCCATTTTTTTGTGATTAACAACCCACCTTACTGTAGTGTACTATAATCCGAACACTCAAAATAAACTTGAACTTATACCTGACTAGTTGGGCATCATAGTATCACCTAGCTCATGCGTACTAAAAATACATCCATAGTACCACCTAAGCAGTGACTGTGGTCGAGCAACACTTTGCCTCCTTCCTTCACTTGTTCTAGTTCAATGGTAATTGATTTGAGAATTGGGTAAAAAGAGAAAGCGGGCCTAGGGAGTATGGATAAAGTATACAGCTCGACCCATACCTCCCTCTCAGGACAGATGCCTCGGCCGGCGGTTGATTGCAGCAGGCTGGCCGTTGGTCAGCGTTGGACGTCGCCGTGGCATGGGCCTATGGATCACGAGGGCATCACAGCCAACAGCACCTGTAAGCTATACGATCCTGCCCCTGCCGCCAGCTTGCTCACACCTCCACTCGTAGCAACCACCCCTGCGGCCGTGCTGCACCCCGACTGGTAGCCAACAAGCTAGATGCATGTATCCCCACCGTCAACCACCACCACCTCCAGGCCAAGCCACGCCAGTGATAGCCCTCAACCCACCTTGTCCTCTGTGCCTACCACTTGCAATGCACCCTCACCTATCCTTCTCCTCCATGCGGATGGAAGCCTCACCGCCCCACCTCTCCCCGTCCGAGCCACTCCCTCAGCCCAATCTCCTGTTCCTCCACATCCCAGCGCTATTTTAGGAGGAATCATGAAAATAGGGATGACAGGGAGAGGCGACGATAGATTCAGTGTTTCCTTAGCAGATGAGTAGGCAGTTGCCGTCACGAACATGAACGCGCCAGCCGCCCATCATGCACGCGATCGTGTCGAGGTGCAGTCGGAGGTAGAGACGGTTCAGGGGCAGAAGGAGGCGGTTGTGGCACTGCATAAACGATAACGAAGAGGCGGTGGCCCTACGGAGACAGAGAGGTGCCAACGGGGAATTAGGGGTGGGACTGGGGTGGGGAGGGACAGGGGATTGGGGCGCATGGGAGCCATTGGGATTGGGACGGTGATCTAGATCATTGGGTGAATTCCACGCAGATGATTTAGTCCATTAAATGTGTCACGTAATAAATAAGTAGAACAAGTTGGTGCATTGTAAGGTAAATGGGGATGATCAAACTCAGCCTTTTGTGAGATCTTATCTTCTTTGTCTTGGCTTTCTATGTTGGAGCTTTTTTAACTCTAGTATCTATACCGAAAGCATTTTTGGAAGCTTCGGCAATCTCATCTTCAAGGCTTTTGGGTTTTGGACGAGTACTGGCCATAGGATAACTAGAAACGGCTGATGTAGGAGCCTATCCCAAAAGACTTAATGGTTGCGGTTTGACCAACGAGTGCCCCCTCGATCGGACCAGCCACTACATTCGGTCTGACCGACGGTGTCCCTTCGGTCTGATCGACAATGTTGTACCGGTCTAACCAGTATACAATGTTACAGGGGCGAATCTAGAATCTACTGCACTGAGCGGACTATAGTTATGTCCCTTTAGCCAATCTTGTTGTATAGGTACAGATGATATATTATAGGACGATAAAATACTATGCATACGCTTACTATTATATGAAGTGAATGCACCACCTAGCAATCGGCTATTTAGCCGATTCTCTAATTCATTCATGTGAGCATCTAGGGTTTTCTCAAAAGTAGTACTAAAGGATGTAAACTGGTCATTTAAATGAGTAAGAACAACGCCATCTACTATTTGAGCAAATTCAGATGCAAAAATAGAGGTATTGTTAGAACTGATTTGTACCTTAGATGTATCATAGACGGGCAACGAGAATTCCTCTTGCTTGATGATGCCTTGTTTCATCTTCCAGTAACAGGAAGCCACATTTCGCCGAAATTCTTCAATTTGAGCCTCAAACATCTAGCGATTAGCTTCTGTCAATTCTTCATATTTTGTCGCTATAATGTTGACTTGATTATGCTTGGTGCAGGAGCCCAAGGTCCCTAGTGGAATTTTGGCTATAGCAACCAAATCCGTCCTTAGCGGAGTCAACAAAAAGTGTGTTGGCACGTAAATGCTCCAAGACACACTTGAGCACATTGTGCGCAACCCGTGGTGGCACCTGTAGACACGCCGCCACAGGGGTAGATGCTACCAAACGATCACCGGGGAGGGGACTCCGTCAGGGTTTTTGTTTTAAACTCGAAAGGCCAGGTAGGACATCCTCTAATGCCATAGAGCAAAGAGATGACGGGCAATGGTCGAAGGGTGAATAGACATGGGATACAAGGAGAAAAAAGGAGGAAGATGTAGAAGATAGAGGTAGTGGCAATAGATTGATTGGTTGTTTCAATCGGCCTTGGTCCCCTATATTCATAGGAGGGGTGGTTTTGCATCTATACAACCTTCTTCACGTCCTATTAGGCTTAGAGATCAACTAGGTCTATAAAAAACTCGACCTCAAACAAGTAAACAGGAGAAATACCTAAATTGGAATCAGATTCAGGGCGGAAGGTCTAACCGTCTGAACACCTGCAGTCAGACCGTAGTTTATTGTCCTGTCTGACCGACCACACAATGGCGGTCATACCGGGGCCTCTACGGGAGAGCTCCAGTCGTTTTCAAATTTAGTTTAAACTTATTATAAATCTAAAGTAATGTCAAATTTGGGTGTCTAACGCAACTCAGCTAGTTTCTCTCGTTGCTCATGGCTGCCTTCTTTTATTCTGTCTTTTCTAGACTATCTTCTTGCTCGCTGAGACTCACTCCCTGCTACATATGTAATGGATGTTGCTATATGCAAAAAAAGAAAAAAAACTGTTCACCAACCTATCATTACCTGAGTGGATTTTCTGTACAAAAGCTGCATGACATGGAGGCTGCTCATTCCTTGCTCATTCAGAAAAGAAAAATTAACAATTGTACATGATACCAGTACTAAAGAGTAAGTCCCACCCATAGTGGAAAAAATCGGACCGGACTAGCAGTTGAACCCGAAAAAACCATAACCGAACGTTGTCACGGTCCGGTTGGTTGGAAAGACCGGACATACATTTGAGCCATTTTAGACCCAGCGAACCGGCTGGTGTTAAGTTGAACCGGCCATAAAACCATCCTGATTGGACCGGACTGAGGACTTAAATGGGCCAAACCTAGGCCCAACTCATACCGTAAGGCCAGGAGCGCCTATTTTTTTTTTTTTTTGAAAAAAGGGGTGCAGTAGTGGGGATTCAATCCCAGACCAGCGATTTGAGAGTGCTACCCCTTAGCCCCCTACCATCCCTTTGTTGTGCCATAGAAAAAAAATATATATTATATATGTAGTTATGAACCGCGGTTGAACCGGCTGGTTCACCGATTAAACGGCCGGACCGGTAAACTAGGAGGTTGACTGGGTCACCCACCAGTCCGAGTTTTTTACTATGGTCCCACCTAGTATTGGGTCTAAATAGAGGAAGCATGCATTTATACTCTAAAAAGTGCAAGAAACAACCTCTCATGTGCGGCATGCGAACGGAATCACTCAAGCCCCCTCTGACCTTTCTCATTTGTGCTGTATTGTAACTTCCCGCTGAGAGGCGATTAATAAGTTCCATTCCCTGGAAGATCAAATTTACTTCAAACAAAAGTTTAATTCGGTTCTTATTAATTTGATTTCTTGTGTCCAAAGAAAAGTTTTTTAAGTTTCTCAAAATATAATTGCCGCTCGTCTTTGTTTGGAAATACCATGATTAGTTCCATATTATTTAGGAGTACTCATGAAAGTTTAGCTCCAATCTCAGGTAGTAATTGGATGTCACCAAATGAGAAAAATATGCTTTCAAGTTTAAAGTATATTGACTATGTGTCTTCATTTGCAAGTACAAGAACCGATGATGCCTATTGACAATCCAAAAGAACTGAGTTGCTGTCCCCGTGTCCAGCGCACGTGCCTTGCATACACTCAGCCTCAACACAGTCGGTTTCTTTGTTATGCCCTACATGTACTTAGCCTAGTCCCAATAAAAGTTTCATTCTCATTAAATATACTCAGTCTAGTCCCAATAAAAATTTCATTCTCATTCAATGAGGTGACATATCAGTAAAAAAAATGATATGTCAAAGAAATTTCTTTGTGAGAGAGACAGAGGAGAGTAGTTTCATCTAGTTGAAACAAGGTTACCCTGTTTCCGACACATTGGGAAACGAATCAAACTACACTGGAAGTGCTTTGTTTCATCCACACACGTTCCAGGAGATCCCATGCAGCTGGTGTCCCGTGTGGCTGGCATCCTCACCGCACCTGCCTGCCATTTTCCTATCCTCTCTAGCCATCTCCCATCATTTTTTCAATCCGTGCGCCTCCCTATTCCCCCTGTTGGTCATCTCCCCTTCCTTCCAAGAGTAGAGGAAACCTGCAACCCGGCAGGTCCGTGGTTCCATGGGTCGATGAGAGAAAGGCAGCTACAAAATCCTGACATTGTCTTCACCGAGCGCTCCATCATCACTGGCGCAAGTGTTAGCGTCGCCACCGCCAACTGCAGGATGGTGGCCCAGGTCTGGAGGCAGCAGTGGCACAAATTTCCCCTTACCCCACGGAAACCACTCCCTGAATCCATGATTAGTTATGAATTTTTACATTTGTTTGGTCACAAAAGTCAATAGATAAGGTTGCTCTTTCATCTCTGCCATAGTGTAATACTTATTGTAATTTTATGCATATAGTTTACCTAGTGATCTGAATGCCTAGTGATTATTTAGCACTACTTAATTAGCATAAACTGATGCATACATACATTATATTTACATGTGAAAAACAAACATGTTGGTGTGGTCGATGTGTAGGTATGAACTAATTATTTGTGAGTAGTCCACAAGCACCTTGTGTAGGGATATAAATAAGCAATCCTGCTACCCGCATAAAAACACGATTCATAGTTAACTTCCGATTTGCTAGTATAAAATTTGAAAAAAAAATGAACTAGAATTATGATAAGCGAGCAACAAATGCATGCTTGCTCGTCCTATTTTCATCCCTAACCTTGTGTATTTCTAATAGCTAGATATGTTGGTGTGCCCATTGCAGCAAGAAAGTAACCATTGTGCACTGAAGCATTTGTAATAGCTACTAATAAAATGAATGTGGTTGCCTAAGATGATTGTCCCTCATGTGCGATAAATCATTTATATGATCAGAACAACAAGTAAGTTGAACTATGGAGAGGTCAAGTGAGTAGAACCTGTATCTGACCATGTGCTTTGAGAATGATGGAACTTTTTTGTATAAAATGAATGTGGTTGCCTGAGATGATTCTCCCTCATGTGCGATAAACCATTCATATGATCAGAACAACAAGTAAGTTGAACTATGGAGATGTTAAGTAAGTTATGAGTACAACCTGTATCTAACCATGTGCTTTGAGAATGATGGAACTTTCTTGTACTCTGAAGTGACAACATGTTTTATTTGAGCACCCATCCTTTGCTTCTCTTTTAGTCCATTGAAATTTTAACTCATACATATGTGCATATTAACTGGCATGGTTAAAATGTACTGGTTAGTATATTTCAGAAGTGTTTCTTCTCTTTTATGTCTTTCAGGAGCTCCATTAGGCATTAGTTCTATATTTAACTCTATGCATCTGAATTACTGCAGTGTCTATGCATCTGAAATATATATGCTGACTGATCTAACAATTTGAGCAGTTACAACAATGCAATGACAATGTGGCATAATTGCTTTTGACAAACACAAATGTGGCCTTTGAAATGACAAATGTGGCCAGTTAGAGCAATGGTGGTGTTCAGGATTTCTTTAAGTACTTCAGGGTTACCTAGTTAGAGCAATGGATGCCAAGTGATATGATCATGTAACTTGATATTTTATTTTAGGGGCAATCCACCAGGGCGTTTTGTAAATCTCTTACATCAACCACAATTTCCGCTGCCACCACTAGGAAAAAGAATTCTATTTATAGGACTTAAACCCAACATCTCCACCACCACCACCATGTGCCAAAGGGGTTCCTACACCATCAGGACCATCAGCTAAACATGGTACATAAATAAAAGAAGGTCAGCATCGACAGTGATGACGACAATGGTGATAAGGCAAGTAGGCCAACAAAGGAAAGTCATTGGACACATGAAGAGGAAGTTAGATTGGTAATCTCAAAACACAAAACTTTTTCTTCAAACGTGATAATGAACTGACATTATGTTTTGTTTCACCAATTTCTTTATTTTGTATTTTGTAGGCTAGTGCTTGGCTAAACATTTATAATGACCTAATAAAAAGGAATGACAAGAAGGGTGACACATTTCGGGGTGAAATCACTGATAAGTTTAACAAGAATGCCCCACCGGATCGTGGAGGGACACTAACTAACTCAAGATCCACTAGTCATGTCTAAAGAAAACAATCAACAATTTCCATGGCTGCTGGGGTATGGTAAATAAAGTGAACAAAAGTGGCTACTCTGATGATCAATTGATAGATGAAGCACTGAAGATGTATCAAGGACAATATAAATAGCCTTTCACGTTGGCACATTGGTGGAGCACGGTCAAAAATCAACCAAAATGGTGTGCTCATGTTGTGCAACTTGAGAAAGAAAAAAACAAGAGCATAACCAGTGATGTTACAGATGATAGAGATCGACCGCGTCCAGTTGGGAGAAAAGCAGCCAAGGCCCAACGCAATGGGAAGCTCAAGGCAGAAAAGGTTATGGATGGTATTGTCCTACTAGGAAAGATCATAAACAAAATAGTTGAAGTGCAGCAAGAGCGTAAGCAGGAGTGCGAAACGGTGACAGATGCATATCTTGAAATGTCATGGCTTCAACTCAAGGCTGCAAATGAAAGAAAGCAAAGTTGCTAGAAGTTTATAATTCACTCCTGCGATAGGACATAAGACAGATGACCGGAGAATCGAAGGCTAACCATGAGAAGGCATTAGCGAGGATGGAGCTGAAGCTGTTTGGGGGAGGATCATGCATGATATAAGTCTTGCACCATATTTTGATGTAACACTTGCATGAGTAGTTTTTCATGTAAGGCTTGCACTTATTTATATGCAGTACCCTTTTGTTACAGACATGATTCTTAATTTATGGATAGCTGCAGTATACTCATACCCCTGATGTTCTGAGATCCAAATTTGTTGGTACTGTGTGAAATCTAGTGCAATGCAAGCAAATTTATCATTGCGAAAGCAAGTGCAGTATATTGTGAAAAGCAAGTGAATTATCAGTGTGAAAGCGAGTGCACCGTCGTGTGAAAGCTAGTGAATTAGCAATGTGAAAGTTATTGAATTATCCGTGTGAAAGCTACTTCATTGTCATGTGAAAGCTATTTCATTATCAGTGCGAAAGCTACTTCATTTTTTTTAAAAGAATAGCTGCATCCTTTATTACTAGTTGGAAACATAGTAAAAACAAAAATCTCCTCTAAAGTACTAGAAAAAATATTATATGCAACTATTTTGCACTAACTTATGGGCTGCCATGTTCGCCATTCATCGGACCCATCCAACCTTTACCACTTGAAGTGTTAGAAATTTATCTTTGGTATCTTGTGCTAAGGCTCCATACGTTGACCGGTCAAGATTACTCTCCTGAAGCATTCTTGCTACATCTACATTATCTATCTCTAGGATCAACCTTGACACTCAGACTTCCTTGGCCAGTTCAATCGCCCTCTTGCACACAATTAACTCCGCAAAGCTACGTCATTTTTATGTGAAAGATACTGCAAACTCTTCAAGAAGTGGCACCTGTTCATCAAAGTGGTCTGAATAAATATATCGAAAGGCCACGGTAGAAGTATCATCGGTATCTAGTGGATGATTATTTCACAGAGAATCCAGTTTACTATTCAAAAATTTTCGCACAAGATTTCGTGTCTAAAGGCCACTGTTTTTAGGCACCGTTGATACGATTAAGCCAATGCTCTAGTTATTTCACTATAAGGGTAAGGGTGGATGCCCTAAATCGCCAAGGGCTCACACCATTATAAAAATGTAAATCAGCTATTCGCCAATTGACTAACGGATTTGCTAAAAAATTGTCGATAGTTTTTTGTTTAGAAAATTGTCGTTTTATAGACTGTCATGTTTGCATCTAGATTCGTGTGGGCGATCGCCAATTGACTAACAGATTTGCTAAAAAATTGTCAATAATTTTTTGTTTAGAAAATTTTTGTTTTATAGACTGTCATGTTTGCATCTAGATTCGTGTGGGCGAGACGAGAAAAATTTGGAGACACAACCGGGGTGGGAGGGAACGATCCCACAACTCTTAGGTGCAGGCACGTGCTTGCAACCAACTGAGCAGCGCCACTTTTACAATCTTTAGTATTCAAGTTAGGTACAAGTTACTTTGTAACTATAATATAGGTACATTTGAAAGATTTTCACCTAAAAAATTGTCAAATGTTATATAGCTATTCCCATTGACTAATTGCAGCGCTGCAGATCATCTCGATGAATACCTAAATATTGGTGACAGTACTGTATTAGAGGTGATGAAGAATTCTGTCAAAGGTATTATTGTTGTTTATTGTGGACAATATTTGAAGTGTCCCACCATGGATGATACTAAGCGTTTGCTCCAAATTGGTGATATTTGAGATTTTCTTGGCATGTTCGGGAGTATTGTCTACATGCACTGGTAGTGAAAAAATGTCGCACCACATTTGAAGGAGTGCTAGAGAAAAATTCTGATATTCGAGATCGTTTTAAGTCATTGGCAAAAATTCAGCTCAGGTTAAAAAAATATCTCTGGTTTGAGATATGTTATATACATATATATATAAAATATTTCACATATGTGATTCATTTTATATCGTACGATTATTAAAGTAAATTAATCTATTTTTATAGGCCATGTTTATTTGCGAATGTGACAATTCAATTTTAATAGATGGCCACATACGGTAGATGGTCCATATATCTCCTAGTTCTAGTATGCTAGCAGTTGATTTAGAAACAATTAGAAGTGGCTATATAATTCATATGAAATATTTGATCACTAACACCGTACAACAATTAAATGCTATGGCTAGTCAATGAAACAATAAAATAGAACTCCGCATTAAAGGACTTGTTTTAGTTCGTCAACTCAAAATTTAGTAGATGATGCGACATTCTTAAAAACTATGAAATAAAACTACCCATTAGAAATGACCTTTAGAGTTAAGATGCGACCCTGTATCCTCCATTCCCGATGGCTTGCATTGCGATAGGTGATAACCCCGTGTGAAGATGTGTAATAGGAGGATCCGATGAGACGTATATGCCGTACCCTCGAGACATTGATGCCTTCCATTCCGATTAGCTACCACCATCTATCTTACGCATCTTAAGCAATTTCCACAGTGATCTCTTCCATTCTTAGCTCTACCATCTGGTCGTGTACTCTGGTTGCGAGAGCTACTTATGTAACTGCAGTTTGCCGCTATACAGGGTTCACCAACCAATCGTCAGCCGAAGCAGGATTCAATACAAAGAGCTGCATTGCGATAGGTGACAACCCCGTGTGAAGGTAAATTGCACAACGGTGCATTGAGTGTGGCTGGGCGCTCTGCTGAACTGGCATCTTGTTGCACAGCCTTGCTGTATAATAGGTGCTTGCTACTTACTTAACAGTGGCTGCTCTCTGCAAATTAACCGAGTATATTTACAGAGAAGAAGAGCTGTTCCAAATGGATACCATGTTCCTCAGAAAGGAAATTAAATGGAGGGCTAAATGTTACCTGATACCGGTGAATGAAAATCATAGTTGCTTTTGTTGTTGGGTTGAAACAGATCAAATGCTCTGTTTTGGTTGTTTGCTTCTAATTCCTCGCGACGGTGGCACGTATTATACACCCTTCTATCGAGGTTGAACATTTTTCATACATCAATTGTAGCAGATCTTCAAATACTTTGAGCGGCATGAACTTGATACATGCTTCGACGAAAAAAGGCAAGCCGACATGTTGAACTATGATATTTTGCGGCAAACAAAATGTGAGTGCAAAGCTAAGAATCAAACAAGTTGACAATAAACAATGAGGGAAGCCCGTAAAAAACCCAACCTTCAAATCTTCAATGGTAGCCCTAAACCTAACCCTGTCGCAGTGACTCTCCTTGTCCGACAGGCTCAGTATGAAGTGGACCTGAAGCATCCAGTGACCAGTGACCTGAAGCATTTGGTGATCAGTCTGCCTTATGTTTTCACTGTGGTTCAGAAGACCCAACCTGAAGCTCATCTTGCCTTGGTGGTGTGTGCAATGGAATGCCCAGACCCGAGAGACATGCAGTGCACGTAAAAAAAAGGTCAAGATTAAAGAGCTTGCCAGTTGCGACCGGTATCCTGATGCCTTGCATTCCCTACTGGTTACAATCACCTGTGTTGTGTGTATGCAGCTCAACCAATTTCTCTAGTTTCTGGTGGCCTTCTTTTTTCCCCTAGCCTATCTTGCTGGCTGCTGAGACCATCTGCCTGCTACATATTTAACGGCAGTTACTCTCTGTCAAAACAACGATGCACCAACCGCTCATTAGCTGAGCGGATTTTCAGTACAAAAGTTGCCTCAAATGGACATCGTTCTTTCCTTTCTACTCAACAAAGGGTAAGTTAACAATTGCATATTTCTCTAGATAATAAAAATTTCATTCTAGCATTTATTTCAAATAAACTATAGTTAATTATTATAGAGTTTGTAGATCAAACAACTATAAATTATAAATTACTGATACCAGTAGTAAAAGGTAGCTTTGTTTGATGTTAATTATTGAGTAGATTATTGATTTGATTATGGGGATAAATTAAATATTTTAAGAAATAAACTTAATAAATAATTTTAAAAAGTGGTCTAAACAATCTAGTGGAAGAAAGTTTTTCTAAGAAAACTTTTGTTTCGAAGCGTATAGCAAATAATTTATTTTAATAATTCGATAAATAAGCTAAAAAAAATTGAGTTCTGTACGGGCAAGTAACATTAGGTCTGGACACAGGAATCATGCATTCACTTGGCAAAGGCGGTGACTTCCCTTGCTCTTGCTCTGTTGTCTGCTGCTCGGCAGCTAGAGTGTACGCTCGCTGCTTTGCTCAGTTGGCTCGCATCACTGCCGTCGTTGTGCGGCAGTGCGCCTCCCCGCCAGCTTCACGCTGCCGCTTCCAAGCGACGGCGAACAGCCCAATGCCTCACCGTCAGCCGCTGCCCGGCGCCACCTCACCCGTCTATAGCTGCTGCAGCACACACCGCCATCACCGTACCACCGCATATTCCATATGGAAAGTACTATTTGGCCCTTCATTTCCCATGGTACCATGATGACTCTTCTCCGGTACCACCCCTTAATGATGGTGAAAATTCCCTATAATAATTCTATTTCCGCGATTCAAAGAAAAGTTTTTTTAAGTTTCTCAAAATACATTGGCTACTTGTCTTTATTTGCAAATACAGTTGTTGAAAACACCATGGTTGATCATATGATCAATATCACGGTCTTCAACAAGACTGTGAAAGCACGACCCTCCCAAAGTTCCTTAACCTAATTCCAACTATCCAAAAACGGGAACATAATGGCTGGCCACCCCAAAGAATAGAGTCTCTGTCGCCTCGTTAGTGGTCGCTCCGGCCGAATGGCTCAAGCAGGTAGGCCGTAGGTGTAAAAACAGGTGTATGACAAGTAGTGTTTAGCATACCATTTAGACAAAGGTTACTGCCCCCTCTCAAGGTGTGGCAGTTACCACAGTAAGATCGCTGTCACCGTGGTTATCTTGGTAACCGCGGTACGTTGAAGCTGAAAGAAAAAAAATTATAAAACATAGTGAACATTTTAAAAAATTATAGAAAATTCAGAAAAAATTGTGGATATCTCTAAAAAATTGTAATATTATATAATTTTTTTTTCATAACCCTTGCTATCGCTTTTACACTTAAATAAAGTAGAAATTATATCCCAACCTATCTCTTATTTTTTTTCAATTTCGATAAAGCTCTAAAATATAAAGTAAACTTCATTATTTTCTTAAACTTTCTTCACCAAAGTGATCATAATTCAAGTACTGCCTACTAGAAATTTTTTTAGATTTTTTATTTTTTTAAAAAAATTGAATTCAGTTGAAATTTGCTTAAATCAAACAACCGGTTATCCTAACCGTACCTCGACGGTTTGGGCAGTTACCACAATAGCCGCGTGATAACCGATGGTTTGGCAGACCTAATGACAAGCTGTAAAATGTATCTTGGTGCCTTGCATTCCTATCAAAATACTGTAGCAGTAGCATGTTTAGGCAGCTCGGCAAGACTGGAATCGCTTAATATGGAACTCTATGGACTTAAAAGACAATCAGGCAGCATAATGCTGGTACCTGTTTCGCGGCTTGCAATGTTGAGACAAGGGCGCCGTCCATGCAAAAGAAGATGTGTAATAGGAGGATCCGATGAGACGTATATGCCGTACTCTCGAGACCTCGATGCCTTCCATTCCGATTAGCTACCACCATCTATCTTACACATCTCAAGCAATTTCCACAGTGATCTCTCCCATTCTTAGCTCTACCATCTGGTCGTGTACTCTGGTTGCGAGAGCTACTTATGTAACTGAAGTTTGCCGCTATACAGGGTTCACCAACAAATCGTCAGCCGAAGCAGGATTTATTACAAATAGACACCCTCTGTCCTTGGTATTCACCAAAAGGGAACTAAATGGATAGCGCTGACACTTGATACCAGTAGGTGAAAGGCGGTGCAAACAGAGCACAAATTCTGAACAATGTCTCATGCTTATGCACATATATTGCGTCGATCCATCGACTTTCAACTTTTTTTTCATATAGTGTGAGGTTATAGCCTGACCTGTTAATGGGCTAAAGCCAATCTGAAATCGCTGCAGCCCAGAACTTTAGGAAGAAACCTAGCAACTCTACCCACTTGCGGACCTTCAGGACCAAATCCGAACCAGCCCATGAAGGATTTCAGCCCAAACCATTCCAGTTAAATGGGTTCCATCTATTCGAAACCGATGGGCTCAAGCAATCCTGTGGAAGACGGAAAACGGTTATCGTACGGAAAGGGTGAAATTTGACGTTCACTGTTTAATCGAAATATGGATGATTAATTGGGATTATATGGACATTAGATGTTCGTGAATATATATACATATTTTAAAATATTGTGCACTTGTTTGGAGATTTCAATGTATACAATCATATAAATTGAATTTGTTTGTGTTGTTTTTAAACTGAACACTATAGAATATAGCTTAAAATATAGCTTCCAACACTATATTTATAGACCGAACATTAACAGGATTGGTTCATATTGAATAGGTAAAACATATAGAATCCAGAGCTCAATGACAATCGCAAAGAAAAGAGTTGCTGTCCACTCGCTTTCCGTCTGCAAGTCGACTTGAAGCAATCGGTCAGCCTGTTTCCCCTGTTGGTGCTTCAAAAGACTCTCAAGCAGGCGTGTTGTGCACGTAAAAACATGTCTATGACAAGGAACTCTTAAGCTGTGAAATGTATCCTGATGCCTCGCATTCTAATCAGCTAGCTTTGTGGGTGTAGGCAAGTCAAACCAATTTCCTTCGTTGCTCGCAGAGCCTAGCTGGCTCAAGTAGAGGCCTGCTACTTATTTGACAGCAGCTGGTCCGTGCCAATGAACAATTAACCAACCGCAGTCCGGTCATTAACAAAGCGGATTTTCAGCATTCTATGATCTATCCATGCAGGACAGGCCGGACAGACCAAAACACATCTGGCCTCGGTCCCAGGATATGCATCTAACTTGCTAGAATTCCTTAAAGAATAAAGAAGCAGCCAGAATTATAATTTAGAAAAAATTCCACATCAATAACAATCATATTTACAATTCATGAAATTTTAATTCCAATCTCAGAAAAAAATTGGTTTCATCTGGAAAATACTTCCAAAACATTGAGAAAATATTGACAATCAAACCTCCTTAACAGGGCCTGGACAAATCCATGCCCAAAACATAAAACAAAAATGAGAAATTTTACTATTCTTAAGAGATACCGAGAGAAAATTTTGATACCTTCAAAATAATTGAGATACCGATAGGTACCAAAATTTATAATAGAAAATATTAGAAAGTGTGGTATCTTCTCTACCTCCTCAGCGACTCCAAAAATGAAGTCCCTGCAGTGCACACCACAATCTAGGTGCTACTTGAGTCACGTTAACAATGTGATTATTATGCTCGGTAAGATTGGTATGTCTGTTACTGGCGAGGCACGATTGGTATCTCTATTACTGGCTACACCACGCACTTGGCGACAGTTATGCTGCCCAAAGTTGGTCCTTATTGTTTGCGGCTTTGAATATTCATGCAAGCACGCCATCCATGCAAAAAGAGGAGGGATGCGATTAGGCGCAAGCCTTTTCCGGGATGCCTTCCATTCCGATTAGCTACCAACATCTATCTACAGAACTCAAGTCTGTACGTGGTGGTCTCCCGTCTTGCTGCGTAGTCAGGCTGTGGAGCTACTTATGCAACTGCTGTTTCTGGACGGTACACCAACCATTCCTCAACCGAAGCAGCATTCAATTCAAAAACCTGCAACAAACGGACAGCCTTTCCCCTTACAATTCACCAGGGGAAACTAAAGGACAACGGCGACGCTTGATACCATGTATTCCAAATTAAATCAGGTGCACACAGGAGTACTAATGGGCCACGATCTACAGGCTCTTTCACAGCCCAACTCAGTCTTTATATATTTTTAGCTCAAAACTCTATAAAATTTCGACCCACCTCTTTTTAACTTAGCTCTTAAAGTTTATAGATTAAAAAAGTTCGCATATGGCCAGATCTGTAGTAGCGTCACTATATCATGGAATAAATCACAATATATTTTTCATTGATTGTACTAAATAGTTTTTACTTGACATTTTTCTTTATCAATATCTGTTTAAAAAACAACCCTTTTGTTTCCTTTTTTGCCTTCATTTTTTGACTAATAGCCTGAATGCACACTCCATTGCAATTCACCAAGAATTGTGAAACGAGGTACCATGTGCAATGTAGGAATATAAACCAAAGTTCAAATATAAGGTCGAGTGAAACTAATTACAAAAATGTACTTCAGTTTCCTTATAATCAATGGGACAATAGCACAAATTCTTATACAACGGAATGCCCATAATATCAATTATCCCTAGCACTATCACACAAACATCAGTAAAAACCGATCAATCACTGCCTGTTCATTTAGAATCAGTGTTAAAAAAATATCACTACTAGTTAAGGATTTGAACTGCCTCTAGGCCTCATTTTATTTTGATGACCAATGACAAGCAATTAGAAAGCGCTAATGCATTTGCTAAGAATTTTGTTTAAGTTTATTCCTTTGAGATGATAGGAAAAGACCAACTTTGGTGAACCCGCAATTTAAATTTTGAAAGACGGCTTCAAGAGTTGTGATAAATATGTATCTTTTCATTTTCTTTGATCCAGGATGCCGTACTATAAAGGGTGATGCCACACAAAGAAACTAGGTTACATTTTAGCGCTCAATGATCATTTTTCTCTAAGTTTCAACTCAATTCATGTCGGATTTTCTGAAGTGTTTGTTGGAATATCCGACGCATCAGAGTTTCAGTTTTTCCTAGGAACTCGATTTCCAGGTTGGGCTAAATGGAAACAAGTTAGGATATCCATCACCATGTCGAAACATCGGGTTATCCATTTTTCCAGGAACTCGAATATCTGTTTGAGCTTAAATGTTTGATCAAAATTCCCAATGCTTGTATTGGAACATCTGATGGACCGGACAATCCGTTTTCAAAGGAACTCAAATGTATGTTTGATCAATATTTTTAATTAGAATATTCAAACTAGTAGTCGGAATATCCGATCGTCCGAATGCCTGATGTTCCATGCAACTGAAGTCTTTGTCTTGGCCTATTTGCTTGGATCGGAACATTCTGTTGTCATGATCATAGTATCTGACCTAGTATTTTTCCGAGACCTATGATTTTGTTCTCGACCGTTAGAACACTTTTGAACCAATCAGAATATCTGATGTCGACGTCGGAATATACAAGGCGGGATGTGTTTTTCCTCACCAACAAGCAGATTTTGGGGTTTCCTATTTGAACCCCCATTCACACCATTTCTAGGGTTAGCCATTCAATTCACTTCCTTTGAAGCTTTAGGCTAGAGCTTTATGCTAAAGTTTTTTGGATCTTAAGCTCTTTCTCCCCTTCCTCAAACTCTTCAATCTTCGTGATTTGCATCTTTTTTTGTGCGGATTTGATTTGGGACCTAATGTTGGACTTGACTTTCGATTCTTGAGCACTAGGGTTGACTCCAAGAGTTGATTTGCGTGAGGTTTATCACTTTTGGAGGTTGAGGACTTCTAGATAGCTAGATGTCGCTCTCGAGCCATCGATTTGTTTGTGGTGCGCCAACGGAAGTTTGTTAAATCCAGGTCTTGCCCCCACAAGGAAAGACACACTATTAGTGGAGGAGGAGCATATTTGTGCAACCTCGCGACGACTAGGGTTAAAAGAGACCTGGGGCTTATCTTTTGAGCCCCTCAACAAAGATATAAAATTCCCTCAAGAATTCGAACTCCGGGAAATACATCAACGTGTCAGTTCCCTATGAATTGTTCAATCCCTTGTTAAATTAAGTTTGCTTTGTGTTGCCATGATTAATTAGTTGCTATGGTGGATCTAGTTGATTTAGGTTATGGCACCCCCTTCTCTATTTAAAGGGTGTCCGAGTTACAGAGTCTGACGCTAACTCTAACTCATACCACCTAATTCAACTTTAAGTTCAACTATAACCTAAAACTAATATATTTGACACCTATTCTAATAGTCAGGCCAAACTGGCTAATAGAGCCAGGCATGCCAAGCTGCTTGCTGAACTCTCTCTTCCCCGTGCCCTTCGATCTTTTCCTCTCTAGAGGAACCCTTCTTCCCTAGTTTCACTGCTCTGACCCTCTCCCTCCTTGAGCTTAGAGGTGACGGATTTAGTCACCACAAGCTCAGGGCCACAAGATCTGGCTGCTCCAAGCACAAGAAGTGCTGGATTATGTTGCTGCCATCTAGATCAAGTTGCGAGGCAGCATAGTGAAGGGTGATAGAGACATCGCTGTGACGCGCAAGGCAAGGTGGTGGGCATGGGGACAACAATGATAAAATATAGGCGCTGGCCACTAAGACAACATGGTAAACAAGGGGATGAAGGGGGAGGCACACGTACGGTCACAATGATAGACCCGTGGCAACACTAGGAGGAAATGCTGGCAGTGGCTATGAGGTTCACAAAGTGCTATGGGAGCGACAATGTGAATTGTCTTTTTTTTAATGACTATCATGCCAGTTCAAGAAATAGGCTCAATAATCAGTTGTAAAGCTTGTTGTGAACCAGCAGTAATTGCCAGCTCATTGCAGCCGGGCACTGGGGGATCAGAGAGAAATAGATCAATTGACATGTGGGGCCTGCCACTTTTCATATCTTATCTGGGCAGCGAATAGCACCCAGTTTTAGCTTGACTTGAATAGTACAATGAATAGTTTCAAAAATGGTTAATTAGATCCATGTCATTATAACTTTCATGGCTTTAAAATATGCCATTACTATTCACCTATTTAGAGTCATGTCATTATAAATTCACAGTTATTTGATATATGCCACTTCAATGTATTTTCTAAAATTTTTGGACCAAATTGCTCCTATCTTCTTCCTTTATTCCCTTCTTCCTTCCCCATCTCTCCTCTCTTCCATCGGTGATGGAGCCACCGATGGCGTGGTCGTGAGGCATGTGGGAGGTAGACTCGGCAGCAGGGAGGCACGGGCCCACCACAACAGTGAGGACCGGTCTTCACGGTTCTGGTGGCAGGGATGTGTGGGTGCGAGGGATTCACAGCCAGTCTGGGCTCCTCGCACCCCGGATGCGGTAAAGGGATGGTCCGTGGTGGTGGATTTGGTGGTTGTGGAGGTGGGAATGGGAGCCGAATCCATTCGGGAATGAGGATGCGGCGGCGGTCAACGGTCAATGAGGCTGACATCCCCGTTGAGACCAGTGGCCGGGAGGTACTGCTGTCGGCAAGTAGGAGAACCTGCTAGGTACAGCGGTGGTGGTGTGCTGTTTGGTTCATCAGCGAGATGAACCGGAGGGAGGGGAGGGGATGAAGGAAGAAGATAGGGCTAATTTGGTCCAAAAATTTTAGAAAATACATTTAAAGGGTAACTAGTGGCATGTATTGAGGAACTATAAAATAATAATGGCATGGTTCAAAATAGATCAATAGTAATGGTATATTTTAAAACCGTGTAAGTTATAATGGCATGATCTAATTAACCCTTGAAAGAAAAACTGATGATTTAATAGTATATGGATGGTGATGTTTATAGTTCCTTTTCAGAATTTCGTGGCACTTTGAAATATATACATTTTCTTGAAATTAACTAGTGAGCAAAAGGACAAAATCTAGTTGATTTTTTTTACAATACGAAATTGCTACATTAATCGAGATAATGAGAAAATGTTAACAATTCAATCTAGTTGATTTTTTTATCCTACGAATTCGACCAACCTATGTATATCTAGACTAATTGGACATTTGATAGGAGCTCCAACGTTAATTAGAAAGATCTGGATGTTGATTTAATGGATGGTATTAACTGACCGTAGATCATATTGAGAGTCCATGTTAAGTGAATCACGCAATTGTAAATAGCATATACTTTATATTAATAATTCCAAAATTTGTAATTAATAAATATGACAGCATATCCATCTCAGAATCTCAATTTAGTGTTTTATTAATTTAATTCCTAATTCCAAATTAGTAATAAGCAATTGATAATGGATGTTGACTCTTCCTTTTTTATATAAGCAGCTATAATTTTAGAAGTAATTGACATGTTTGAAATAATATCAGAATTTTAATATTTATTGTCAGTAACAATAGCCCGTGTAACGTATGGGTTGTTATTGGCACTGCTATGATCTCTCATGTTAAATAAGAAAGATCTGATCGTTATTGAATGGACTGTATCATCTTGGACCATAGATTTGTTTTTAACATTGTGGGCCCTATTAAAACATCTATTTTGAAAACGGTGGGAATAAAAACACGAAACTGAATACAACTCCGTTTTTATTAATTCCAAATTTCAAACTTATCAAAGCATGAAAATGTTACCACTAAGACTACAAACTATTCACAACTTGATATTTATTAATTATGAATTTCAGAATTATGAAATCATTGTTAGAGGCAGGTCGCAACTCTTTCGGACCATAGCCCCTATGGATTGCTCAAGGCCGAAGGCCTATAGGCCGGAGCCCCTTCGGATAGCTCAAGACCGGTGGAAGGACCATGCAGGGAGGGCCAATATGGGCGAATTGACGAGGGCGTGCAGGGCGAAGGGCATTGCGTGTAAGGAAGAAGGCTGCCGGGGGGATGGGTGATAGACCCTGACCAAGAGGCAGAGAGACCGAGGGAGCACCAGGTGAAGGCCGGGACGACCGGAGGCCAGCTCAAGTAGGCAAGGCCCAGCAGCAGGCCACTAAGCCAGCTAGAAGTGCAACGGCTGCAGAAGGCCGAAGCGGTCCATTAAGAAAGACGGTCCACATAGCTGCCCGGCGGCCCGCGTAGGGGCCTGTGACCAGGAAAAGATCGGAAATAACACTATAGCTATCCCTTGGATCAAGGGGTCCATAATGTAATACCACCTGTAAATGAACCCTAGAACCTGTAAGTAGCCCTAGGCCTATAAATAGGCACCTAGGTCACTGTAATGGCAAGGTTTTGGAGATTAATACAAAGATTTACTATTTTGTCCACACTCAGAATCCACTGTTGTGTTCTTCGACAACACTCATAAAAAATCGAGTAGGGTCTATTTTAAATACTGTACAACTCATGGATTGCTGACTAGTCTCTTATTAAATCATGAGTTTTGTTTCTAATGTCTATATAGTTTTCTAGAGTCCGCAATATGACCAAACAAGGAAATAACAAAACCATTGTGCCCGCATTGTCAGCATCAGTGGTAAGGGGGCTCCCCCATGCCCACCTGACTGGCTTGATGTGCAAGGCGAGGCACATTTTGTCTTCGGTCAGTGGCGGCTCTGTGGAAGCCAGAGTAGTCAAGGAGTTCGGTCGGGGATGAGGTCCCCACATCAACCGTACAGAGTGCGCAGAGGCCGGCGCGATGGCAGCGCCACCCAGGGGGTGGTGCACCCCCCCGCCTGCTAGAGTGCACGGAAGTTGAAACGTGGGGTGGTGTGGGATCCTAGGCGCCTTCTACCTAGAGTGCATGGAGCCAACATGTGGCAGCATGCGGGGCTAGGCTCCTCTTACCGGAATGCGCGAGTGCGGACACCCGTAGTGTGCCCTCGTGAAAGCACATAGGGAGACCGGGGGCCAGGAGTTCAGGAGGATTCCAAGCGGGGCCCCCGTGGTCTGACACCGAGGGAGGACCAGTGAGACATGCTCGGGTCGCGTGGAGGGTGGGCTGTTGCCTGGTCATTCTGCATTTATGAGACGTGCTCACGACCGTCAAGGGGCAGTAAAGTGCTTGCGATTTGTGCAGATTGCATTGGCCTTCCCTGTCCAAGTGTCCCAAGTTCTGACAGGGGTGAGCTCTGTCACAGTTGGACGGATGGCTCAGGATGCACAAGACGGTGACCCAAGGGTAGCGAGACAGGATGCCATTGGCAGATGGGATATGTCAGGAGATGTGGTCTATGTAATGATGTATGTGTACAGCAGTACCTCGTGTCAAAGGCCCCACTGGGGGGTTAGGTATGTCAGGTGGTTTAAAAGGTTGTAGGAGTCGTGAGCACTGAGAGGGACTTGGATTGCTGCAGAATATCAGGTAGCGAGAGCAAGAAATAAAGACTGTTGTGACCTCTCCAGGTCTATCATATAGATAGTGAGAAGAAAGCAAGCATCGTCCGGAGATCCGTACCTGGGTTTAAAATCGAGTGCATGTTTGTTCATCTCCCGAAGAGCAACGTGTAGATTTCAGCCTTCGACCCCACAATCGAGCTTACTTCGGGCACCCCGAGCAGGACCCTGCCGACTATCACACGTTGACACAAATACATTGAGATAGAATCTGAGTTATTTACAAAACATACAAGCCTATATATATACACACACAAACACATGCACACATATACATACTACATGGTACACATGACTAGAATATAACATTTGTTAGACATATGTCTGCGCCAACGCTAGCTAACTTGTGTAAAAACATTCTAGAGAAAAAAAATTCAATATATACCTCAATTGATCTATACTAAAACCACAGCCGCTCACTAGTGCTGGTTTGGTGTGAGCTGGCAGTGATGTATCATTGTCGGTTCATGGTGGGTTCGGACGGGTGAATTGTGACAGCGATACATTATTGCTGATGTTTGGACACACAAATGGATAGTGATGCGCCTAATTCCGGTTATGAATCGGCAATGATCTTATTTTCAGTACTAGTAACGTATTGCTTGTGATGATGCATGGATTTTTTTAGATAATAGGCAGATAGTGCCCTACTTTTAAAAAAGCATACAGGAAACAGAAGTTTACTGCTGGGAACACCAGCTGTACAAAGGATCACCCTTAAGTCTCAACAACCACACTTTTAACCAGGAGTTAAGTAGCTAAAGATACACAAAGAGTCTAAGGACTACAACAGGAGACACAAAGCAGTCTGTTAAGTCTGTTATCAAACACTTTTTAAACAAAAACTAGCCTGACTCATCTCTATTCTCCTCCTCAAACTTGTAGACACTTTCTTGAAGCTTCTTCAGACTTGATTCAGCCTCATCCCCTCACATGTTCTCCCCAGGGTTTTCCACTGCATAATAAAAGTAATGATTTGGTAGATTAGAAAAAGAGGGGAGAAAATCAACTTATCATTGAAAACCAGATCATTTCTTGAAAGCCATAATTGCCAACAAACAGCTCCTAAAATCATTAGTTGTACTCTATAAGACTTAGAATCTCTTAACAACTTAGCTAACTAAAAGAAGTTACTGAAATCAAGGGGTCTCCTAGACAATTCAAAGCATCTCTATAAATGCACCAAACAAAAACTGCTATAGGGCTAGGTAAATAAAATGTGGTTAGAATCCTCAACATTATCACAAAACAGGTACTAGATAGTTTCCTTCCCAACCCAGGTCTTTTCAACTGAGCTGCTGATTGAATTTGTCCCTATAAGCGGAGCCGAATGGAAATGTTTTGATTTTAAGAGGGATAGGAAGCAGACCAAATATCACTAACCTTTTTATCTTATCACCCCTCTAAAAAGATAAAGCCTTACAGTGGATCTAGAGGTAAAGAGGGCTTTCTTGGTTATCTGCGGGGCGAGAACCCAAATTCTAACTCATCATTGACATCTTAGACAGAGATTATTAATCAGTTTTTGAGAGCATTCCAAAGCATCTATATTCCTATGGAGCTAAAAAGATCTTCTAAATGATAGACAGTTCACCCCCAATTGTAAAAACCTCTCTTAACTAAAATGTTTTGCTGAAGCACATATTGATAAAGAGAGAAGGAAAGGTTATATTCAGGAGGGCAATCTCCCACCCAAGTATCACTCCAAAAATAAAATTCAAAGCACCATTACCTAGATTCCATTTAGCTCCATTTACACCATGTTTAACAGACATCAGGACCCTTCCAAAATTGAGACCTTTAGCCTCAAGAGTTGGAAAAAATTACCTCTTTGAATGCATATATTTTTCTTTAATAGACCAATATAGAGATTTTTATCCTTAATTGTTAATCAACTTAAACACCTCATTTAGATGTAAGCGCCTCTATTGCCATAAGTTCTGTTTCAGTGAAACCAAGTCCTGTCCAAAGCCCTTTGGAAAAGCCCAAATTCTTTCCATGTAACCATGTATTCTTCTTCTTATTACCACAACCCTCCCAGTAATATTAAGTTCTTATACTGTCCATCTTTTGGTGGATCCCTTTAGGTAAATGATAAAACCCTATGCTATAGGTAGGAATGAAAGAATGCAGGATTCTAGTATGACAGCTCTACCACCATAAGAAAAATTCTTGGCTTCCCAGGTTTCTAATTTCTTCATAATTTTTTGAGGGATAAATTCCAAATCAGGGCTATTTAGTTTAACAGGATTGATGGGGAGGCTAAGATATTTAATAGGAAACAAACCCAAGGGACAATTTAAAATGTTAACAACTCTAATTTGTTCCCTAGTGTCCAGCCCACTAGAAAAAACCTCACTTTTATGATAATTTATTTTTATCCCAGACATCTCTTCAAAACAATAAAGTACAAATTTTATAGCAATAATCTCTTTGGTATCAAAAGGGATAAACATGATAGTATCATCAGCATACTGTAAATAGGTAATACCTCCATAAAAAATGTTAGGGACCAGACCAGTTAAAACACCAGCATGTTTGGTATTATCTAACATCCCAGCTAAAACATCACTAACAAGGTTAAAAAGGAGGGGGATAAGGGATCTCCTTGTCTCAACCCTTTCTAACTACTTAAATAATTACTTTTCACCATATTTATATTTATGTAGATATTACCACCCTTAATACAAGTTTTAATCTAGTTAATCCAAAGGGGATGATGCACTGGACTCAGACTAGGATATATAGTCATCTTGACCATTTTGTTGACAAGTGTGCAGATATGAAATATCCTGGAGAAAAAACAACCGAGAGAATAGCTACGTAATTGCTACTGGATTATCATTGAAGTAGTAAATATGATGAAATAAGGTCAGTCAATGGAACGCCATTCAAAAGTGAAAAGTCCATTTGAATTATTAGCCTGATTAAACGTACTTGTGTTGATGCTCACACCGCACGCGAAGCATCTATACAATGTATTTCCGGCTGAATAGACGTGTTAGCTACTCGGTCTGCTTCGAAGACATTATATTCTTCATGATGGCCAGAAAGTTTCGTGATAGCACCCTTACCGCTTGACGTTTGATGTTTAATTTGCATCAAAAAATAAGTAGATAAACTGAAAAAAACACTACTATATATTTATGAAGAACAAAAATGCTCCCCGCAAAATAATATAAAAACAAAAATCAAGCACAGTAGGAAAAATTAATTGTAATCTCCTAATGACAAAATAATATAAAAACATATAATAGAAGGGAATGTCTAACTCTCAATTGCTTGAGAACGAAAGAAATTTGAGACAAATTTTGGAAGGCTTAAATCGTGTCAAGATTCGTGCATCTAGTGTAACCTCTCCACCTTATCTCTTCTCTTTCCTCCTCCCATTGCTTACTCACGTGCCACATCCTCCGACCCCTAGGCTCGCCGGCGCCGAAAGCCTCAAAAGGCGCCGGCAAGGTCCGCCCGACAGGCCTCCTACTCCTCCTCTCTCTCTCTGCCTCCCACCTCTCCTCCTCTCCAAGCGAGGCCCATCTTCCCCGTCTCAGGCGTCTCGAGCCGAGGAGACGCTATTGCTGCCCCCATTTCCTAACTGCTCTAGATCTGACGGCTCCGTTGCTGACCTCACCCACCGCCCTCCTTCAGCCCTACGGTTCCAGCACGCCACTGCTGCCATGCCATCCGCCCTTATCTGCCATCCAGCGCTGGTCTGCCACCTCCCCGGTCATCCCTCTAAGCCCGAGGAAATCACCCTTTGCTCCCTCCCACAACCCTAATCCATAAGTCCTCTGCCGGTGTCGGGTGTCGCTAGCGATTTGGTGAGGAGCTCCTCCTCGTCGTTGCTGTCGCTGGTAAGCCCTGGCTGCTGGCCGTGGTCCCCCTCTCCCTCAGCTAATGGTTGAAGACGACTCCCTGAAATCCAACAGTTAGGAAGCAAGGAAACTTAGATTGGGGAAAATTTTAGTCACCTGAAATCTAGCATTTTTCATAGAAATATATATTCTTTATTTAAAGAGCTCTATTCCTGTAATCCTGTACCAATTAAATATTGCCATAACGCAGTGCCAAGACCGACAAAATAAATGTGTCGTGTTTTGTGATCAACGAATGGAAAACAATCAAGCTCGCGGCACGGCAACTTGCTTTTCTTCTAGTGACTAGTGAGGAACAATAAAAGTCGGTCGGTTGCAAATGCAACAGACGACCACCACCCAGCAATTGCATCAATCGAGGAGCAGCAGCAGTCGGTTGGTCGGAGTCAGCATAGTGGGAAAAAATTTGGTCTGCTCAACCCATAGTACAGGGACATACAAAGGACAAGAGAGTGACGCCGATTTATGGTATTCCACGTCAAAAGCGATGTGGCACAGTCCGGCTCTTGCACGCATGGCATTGGATCCGTAAATCCAAGGGGAGCACGACGAAAATCCGTGTAACATGGGCATATCACCTGTGGCTTACTCGTGCAGGCCATTTTGCGGCGATCAAATTTGCACGAAAAATGGCATTGGGAACTACCGTGATTAATAGATGGCGGCCTGGTGCAAGTAGGGCTGTAAATAGTCTTGGGTTCACGAGCAGCCTGAGCTTGCTAGTTCTATGTTTGATCCGAGCTTGGCTTCAGCTTCAAACGAGCTGAGCACGAGCCCAAGCCAAATCTCGCGAGCTTTACTAAATTAAGCTCGAGCTTCTAATGAGTTTGGATGTATATAACTTTTATTGTTTATTTATATTATTTATTTGATAAACTAAACGATCATATACATTAGTATATACTCTCTTCATTTGAAAATATAAGGTATGTTAGATTTCTATACGGTCTCAATATTATAATTTGACCATTAGTTTTTTTATAATATATTATTAAGAACCACAAAATTAATATCATATGAAAATATTATCCAATACGAATCTATTAATAATAAATACATGACATTAAATACATATGTTTTTAGTTTAATTATTAGTCAAAATTTTTAAATATTGACTTTACGGAAAAACAAAGATACCTATATATTTTAAACAGAGGGAGTACCTACACAATGAATCAATGTGTGTTAGCATCATATATCTATCTTAGTCCTTTTTCCTCTCTTTTATTAGTGTGATTAGTGAGAAAATAATTATTTTATTAATAGATTATCCTTAAAATATATGTTATACTACTCACGACCGAGCTTGACAACCGAGCTTGAACCGAACCTACTTAAAAACATGAAGGTGAAACAGGCTCGACTCGAGCTTGGCTCGTTGATAACCCGAGTGCCAAGAGACAGTCTACAACCTGGTGCTGAGGGGAGTAGGGGTGGATAACGAGCCAGCTAGGCTCATTAAGGCTCGGCTCATTTGAGCTCATTATCTTAATGAGCTAGTTCGGCTTGGCTCGGCTCGTGAGCTGGCTCGTTAAGCTCGTTAGACTCGTTAACATATTCATATTACCTTTGTAATTTTAAATTTACCCTTTTACCATATATTAACATAATAATAAATACTAATTAATAAAGAACTCACTAAATACAAATAGTTTGAACGTAATTAGAATGATAAGCACTAGTTAAGAAGCACAAGAAGCACTAAGTATATAAAATTATGGTGATCTGTTATACAAACAAGCTAAATGAGCAGCTCACAAGCTAAAAGCCTAACTTAGCTCTACTCATTATAACCACGAGTTCGAGCCGATTCGAGCCATGAGCCTCGAGCTTTTGTCCACCTCTAGAGAGGAGGAGACGACGGGCAGCAATAGTGTGATGGGAACAGTGCCTCCCCATCAACAACTGCTTAGGCTTCATCTTTCTGTTGAACCTTCAAATTGAACTTTCATTATAAACCAAAGATTTCCTATGATACTGACGTTTCAATTCAAAATTGTGCTGTGATATTTTCTTTTTATTGTATTACAAATTTATAATAATCCAGCCAACAGGTCATCTATCATGGGTCAATGCGACCCATTTGAGATGACTCATTTCTGATGGATTAAAAAATAGCCCATTTAAGATCTGACTACTAGGGACGACCCGTCATAGATGTGAGGTTATCTATGATGGGTGGTAATTGTAACCCGTCACGGATCGATGATCTATGACGGGTCACAACTATAGCCCGTCAAAAATGGCCATGACATCTACGATGGGTGTTGTGGGATGAAACATTATAGATGACGGGTGGTAATTATGACCCGTGACAGATGAGTGAAAATTCAAATTTCTGAATTTTTCATACGATTTCAAATAGAGACATGCTCTATATCAAAGTTGTAGATTTCGATGAGATCTACAACTTTATAATTGATAACATTTTTATTTTAGATTATTTATATGCCTGAATATGTATTATAAGTGATGAGATCTATTTTGAAAAATGAATTTTTGAATTTTTAAATGACCTTGGATGGACACATGTGCTATATTAAAGTTGTAGAGCTTAACCAAATCTACAACTTTATAATTGATAATATTTTCATTTGATCATTTACATGCCTGAATATGCTTTATAGGGTGAGATTTTGTCGATGTTTTGTATTGGTAATAATAATATAGGGCTACTCGTGAGACTTAAACTTGATGGATTGCAAAGGAACGCGAAACGAGTTTATACTCATTGTTTCCCGAGTGCCTTGCTCCCGAATACTCATTGTTTGAGCACCTCTTTCCCAAGTCCTCCTTCGTATTAGCTAGCAACGAGGCTATGAAGGGCTTCATAGAAAAATATGAATAGTGTGCGCTGAATAGGCGCACCTAGTAGATGTAGCCCCCCGAGTTCGTGCTTAATTGTAAAACAATTAAATATAAAGTCAAAAATCTTTAACTTTTAAGTCTTTCCTGAGTAGCATGTTTCTTAGAAATTGGATTTCTTCAACATCATATTAATTGGAAGTATTTTTGTGCAAGACAATTTGGATAAGCATGTAAGCCGAGTACCACTTCATGGATTTTAACTCAATATGTGGTTAGGTGTACTTGAGAGATAATTGTATCCTCAATTTTAATGGAGACCAGCTGGTGATCCTTATAAGGATATATCCTCAATACCTTGTTAAATAATTCAGATATTCGAACACATGTGTCCAGCTATCAGGCTTAACATGAAGCATATCTGTTTATTTTAATCGGTTACTATAAAATAGCATCTGCACTGTGATTCCAACATAGCCAGCCGTCGGCCCAATAGAACATGCTATTTAGGAACTCATATCTTACAGCCCATTACTGAGCAAGCCGGCCCAGACCAGCTACCTAGCGTAGGCCTATAAAGCGGTGGGAGAGAGAAAAGATTTCCCTTTCTCCCCCAAATCGCCCAAATCGCTCGAGCTTCTGCACACGTGCCAAACTTTGCGCTCTCCCCCCAGCTAAGGTTTCCTATAGCTCGAGCTCCCTCCTAGGAATCCACGAAAACCTCCACTCCTGCGTCAATTCCCATCGTCTAGAAGCTGCGCAGTTCCACACCCCAACCATGCCGAGGACGCCATTCGACATCCCCGCCATGCCGTCTGGAGCATGGCCGATGTCAGACACCTGTGCGATGAAGCTTGCCCTTCTGGAAAGGAAGAAAGCCTCCAACCGAAGGAGCTCATCAATTGTCATCCCGCCACTGGTGACTCGATCCCCTCCCCAAGTCTCCACAAAACAGAGGTTTTTGCTTCTTTCTTCTACTGCGGCCTTGCTCTTCCTGCTTCTGATTTCCTCTGCAGGCTCCTTGATTATTACAAGATTGAGCTCTACCACCTCAACCCCAACTACATTCTTCATATCTCTATCTTTGTCACTCTTTGCGAAGCCTTCTTGGGGATCGATCCCTATTTCAACCTCTTCCGTTTCTTGTTTCATGTCAAGCCACAATCCTCCAAATCCACGATCCAGATGATCGAGGGAGCAGACCTTCATCGCTGCAACGAGATGAAGAAGGCCTACTTGCATGTTCCCCTGAAGACTTTACTGAAAGGGTGGCATCAGGAGTGGTTTTACTGTTTCAATCTTGAGCCCTCCTTGCCGTCCTTTTCTGGAAATCCCCCTGCATTATTGGAGAGCTGGACTGCCCTATCGTCGCAGGTAGAGATGGCCTAGGTGCAGTTGCCGCTGGAAAAGATTGATGCTTTGAAGAACACGGGGCTGACTGGACCCTAGGTGGCCAGGACCTTCCAAAATAGCTGGATTCGACCCTTGAAGGCCAGGATTCACCTCGGGTATGACTATCAGGGGAAGAACAACCCGACTTGGGAGAGTACTAACTTCATCAACAAGGATATCGTCATCGACGCCTTGCTTGGCTATTTCTTCAATGGAGTTGTCGAGACTCTAGACGCCGAGAGAGCCCCCAAGCAGTACTGCAAAGACAGGCATCGGCCGAAGGTAATGTCTCGTGTGATGTCTGTCTTGATATCCGTCTGTGATGTGCTGTATGAATGTTGTCCAGTCAAACTTTCCTTGATGCTTGATGCTTGCAGGAATTCGCCGAGTTTGTCTCTAACCCACCAGGCCAGTGGGTCCAGAAAATGGCCGGCCAACCCCTCAGCAACCCAACCCAGCCCCAAGAGGGCTGGGAAGTGACCAATGATGGACCAGGCCAAAAAGAAAGATATGCCGAGTAAGGCATCAGGCGGTTTGACGATCAAGGACCCTAGCAGCACAGCCCCCTGGATCGACCAGCCCTATGTCCACACCGCTGACTACCTCCATGCTCCAGTTGGCCACACCTAGTACGGTGTCGATTGGGCCAAGATCTACGCCGCCGACTACCATGCCCACGAGCTCGATAGCCGGCAGTACTCCATCGCCTAGTAGGCCTTCGGGCCCATCACCGACTACCTCCACCCCTAGTGCACAGGGGTGGAGTTTTAAGACTTCCAAAAGGTATGAAAATCCTTGATCCTCAGAAAATCTTGAGTAGCTTTGTAGCATCTTGATTGCTGAATAATTCTGCAGGAAGCCAAGTAACGATGATCCCAAGGGGATAGCACGACCAACCCCCATAGCTGCTCCTGTCTCGACTGAGGCCGAGGTTGCAGAGCCATAGCCCAAGCCAAGTGTTGTCCCAGCCCCTGAGGTCGAGATAACCCACTCAGTCGGGCTACAGACTTCACCCAGTTGGGACACCGTAGCCGATGTCCCTGTTGTTGAGCTTGCTGAAGATCCAGCACCACTGGTCAATCCAAGGCCCAGGACTCCCTCTCCTCCACTCTCCCCATCCTCAGACGACGATGATGACCTCCCCAGGCTCGAGGCTCCTCTGCTAAACTTCCCCCGGACATTCTATTGGGTCACACCAGAGGGGGATGAACAAACCTTTGAGCTAAACGAGGAAGCCGCATAGAGGGGGCTCGTTAGACTGATGGAAGCTGCTATCACAACGTCAAGGAGTATTTAGGTATATAGTCCATCCAACTGTGATTGCTGATTTGTAGTTTCGTAGAATCTTCTGCTATTGTTGCTTGTCTTGTCTGACTGAAACATAACTCATGCAACAAGTAGTAGATCGGTCTGAGAAGATGGGTAGGATCCTTTCCCAACTCGTTGTTAGCTGACTCAACTCCACCAGCTCCAAGTGGCCAAAGACGATTTGGAGAAGACTAGCAAGGAGAGGGAGGAAGGGCTGAAAGACTCAGTAAACAAGCTCAGGGACAAAAACTAGGAAAAGATAGGGACCATCAAAGGTATGTTCCCTTTTGCTCGAATAACTCCAGTCATCTTCTCTGTAATATTAATCTTTGATTCTGTTTGGCTGTAGCTCTAAAGATAAATCTGAACAACCAGTCCCATGAAATCGAATGTGTCGATGTTTTGTATCGGCAATAATTATATGGAGCTATTTGTCGAACCAAAACTCGATGGATTCAAAAGGACACACGAGATTTATACTGGTTTAGGCCCTTGGTGTGAGGTAATACCCTACCTCCAGTTGTGGTGTATTGCTTTTACGGTATTCTCTGGTGAGATTGTCATATGCCCCAAGGGACTCCCTATCCCTCCTTTTATACTAGAGGAATGAGGATTACAAGGTAGGAAACCCAGTCAGATACGACCAAGGGCTTTCCTTATCAATACATAGAGTATTCGGATGTGGAATGGGACCCCGAGTAGTGCTGACCAGAGCCGGCTACTCAGCGTCACGCTGAAGCGGATGAAGTCGCAGCACCCGAAGCTGTTTTGTTAGACGGTATAAACGTATCTCCAGATTGCAGTTGCTGTTGACAAGCTACAGCGGTTATCATTACTTTGATTTTTGTGATAGTCGGGGTAGCCTGGTGGTCAGACCCGAACTGCAAGGTGTCTAACAGCGTGGTAGCGGCCATGACGTTCTGTTGTGGGGTCACGAAGATATCGTGGTCTCCTACTCAGGTTTGGAGGATCTCTTGTTGAGCAGTCCGCCCAGCCTTGCTCAAGTTGTCATTGCGAGCGTCGCACTCGGCTTGCAAGCGTCGTGCGTCCTCCTCCTGTTGCTCACGCAGTCAGCAAGCCTCCACCTCCTGTTGATCGCATAGTCGGTGTGCATCTTGTGTTGGTGTTGATCCCTTTGACGCCATGAACACTTCGCGTGGTAGAGAAGAGCTTGCCGAACTGTTGTCCGATTGGGAGTCAGATTTGGAGTAGTTTAGCGGTGTGATGATGGCCTCAATCTCCCTGGACTTGATCTCTAGTGGCTCTGGGCCGTATCCGAGTCGAATTCCAGAGGATTGAGTCTACCGCATCAAATTGGAATTGAAGATTGTTGCGGCATTGTCGAGTCCGAGTGGAAAATTGACGATCTCGTCTCCCCTGGACCCGATCTCGATCGGCTCGGAGCCGAATCGGAATCAAATATTAGGAAAGAGAGTTGTCCCAGAACTCTTAGATCTTGGGTGTTGCCGAAGCAGGATGTTGAAAACTGCTGCGTCGTTGAGTAGGCCAACTGGCGCTGAGTTAGCTTGGTCTTTAGCCGATCAGGTTGAAACCGAGCCAGAGAAGGGGAGATTGTCGGCAATGAAGTCGAGGCTCCCGAATCTGATGGCTTGTCCGGGAGAGAAGTTGATGCCATCAACTCCTATGGTTGGATCCATCGGGCTTGATGACGATGATCTCGATGAGGCCCCTACCTAGCGCGCCAATTGTCGATGTTTTGTATCAGCAATAATTATATGGGGCGTTTTGTCGAACCTAAACTAGATGGATTTGAAAGGACACACGAGATTTATACTAGTTCAGGCCCTCGGTGTGAGGTAATGCCCTACTTCTAATTGTGGTATATTGCTTTCGCGGTATTCTCTGGTGAGATTGTCATATGCCCCAAGGGGCTCCCTACCCCTCCTTATATACTGGAGGGATGAGGATTGCAGGTTAGGAAACCCAGTCGGATACGACCAAGGGCTTTTCTTATCAGTACATAGAGTATCCGGCTAGGACTATTTTCCTTTTCTTGTCATGCAAGGTAATACGAAGCCGAGTCCTACTCTATCTCCAATTATAGGGACTAGCCTACCCTCTGTCCGAGTGGTCGTAATTGCCCTCCTTGAGGTACCCGGGGCCCATGGTCTCCACAGAACGCCTTAAGGAGATGAAGGAGCTCGAGAAGGATAAGTCCAAGGTTGACACCGAATATGCAAGTAAGCTTCATATCTACCCTGGTATTCTATCCGAATTGATATCCAGATCTGTTTATGTCTTCTCTTTTATATGAGCAGCCTTCAAGACTAATGCACAGACACAATTCGGCGCCTTTGCTGAGGAAATCAAAGTGATAAAGCATTCGCGAGATTTCATAGTGGATTCAGCGAAGGCTTTACTAGACATCATGCAGCCAGGCCATGCCAGCTCTAGCTCAAGCTCTCCTTCCCAGGTGATACAACGCCTTCAAGACGCTCCGGCTATATTGAAGGAATTCGCCACAGAGCATGCCACTATAGGGATCTCCCAAGCCTTAGCCATGATGAAGCCACTCTACTCCCGAGTAGATTTTGAGGCTATTGGCGAGGGATTTGCTAAGGACACCACCCCGGAGGAGGATTTGTAGCTGATAAACCAAGCTAGGCCGATTGCTAGAGCAATCACTGAAGATCTGCCATTGTGAACACAAACTTGTTTTAAGTAATCGGTGTATGACAGAAACAATATGTAGATATTGTAAATGCTTTTGATGTCTGTTGTTATATCTTGTCGAGTACTTATTCCATCTTAGCCAACATTAGTTTTACCCAACTAGTTCATTTATGCCGAGTGGTTTGAGACCAACTTTAAAAAGCGTTCACCTCATGAAATTATACTTGGGAAAACTTAGCGTAATCGATATAAAACTTCATGACTTTGACAAAATAAGGTCAAAATTCATAAACAACAAAAACATGTTATAATCATGCAGCCCCCGACTCACTATTCGGTTGAAACAAGCGGTGTAGTGAGTCAAAGTAAAAACTTTATTTATATATAAAAGAATTACAGTACTCAGTTATAGAAAAGACTTAGTTGTTCTATGTTCCATGAGTTGTTGACTGGGATGCCGTCTTCTGTCTTTAGTCGGTAGGCACCCGGACGTGTCACCCAGTGATAATGAACGGCTCCTCCCCACAAGGGAGATAATTTATGCCTATCTCTAGTGGTTTGGATTTTTCTCAAAACGAGATCTCCCATCGAAAAGGCACGGCCACGAACATTCCAACTGTGATAGCGATGTAGGCCTCGAAGATACCATGCTAACTGGATAGTTGCGATGTCCCTTGCTTCTTCCAACTGATCTAGCTCGACCAATCGGTCTTTGGTTGTGCCGATGTTTTCTATTGGCTATAAATATATAGAGCTACTCGTCAGATCGAAACTCAATGGATTGTAAAGCAACACGAACGATTTATACTGGTTCGGGTCCTCAAGATGAGGTAATACCCTATGTTCAGTTATGGTGTATTGTCTTTGAGGTTTCTTTGGTGAAATTTCTTCTTCCTGCCCTCAGGGGGCGCCCTGCCTCCCCTTATATACCGGGTGTCACGCCCTAAAAATCGCTTTAATTAAAATTGTTTTTGGGTAAATCGAAATACAAGAATACACTAGAAAATTTTTGTTTGAGAAACATGTTTGAATAAAATTTTGAAATTTCCAATATTAAAAATCCCAAGTTGAAAATTTTAAATAAATACTTGGATGCTTTTATATTCCCAGGGTTTTTGGTCAGAATATTTTAAGCGTTTAAGTATTTATACTAATAAACTCTTTGTGCTTCGTGGTGGCATTTATTTCTGGTAAATTCCCCACGATTTAATAAACTCTCTGAAATTTTTCTCGGAATTTTTGGAGCTCTAGAGTTAATTTTAATGGGACAAAGATCATTTCTGTAATTAGATAAATCTATAATAAAACCCCTGTGTTTTCCCCTGTTTGGGTCGTTTCAGTTCAGTCCTGTGAAGCCTCCCCGTTTATCGTGATCTCTGACTCCCTTTTTCTTCTAGGGTTTGGTATCGCTCCTGGAACCCTAAAACCTCCTCGACGTTTTGATTCTCCAAAATATACCAATATTCTGAGTGATCGAATGTTTCCTAAACTATTCCCTCCACCGTTCTCGACTCCCAAAATATTCCCCATATTTTGGATGTTCATTTATTCCGTTTCCCAAACTCCGTGAAATATATTCCTCGAATATCCTAATTTCCCAGTTGACACAAAATATCCTCTATTTTCCCCTAAGTTCCTGATTCCGTAAAAATTCCCAATTTTTCCTGATTCCGGAATATTCCTGCTAACTCCTTCCAACATTCTAGAAATTCCCAAAATATTCTTATACTTGGTGAATCCCAAAAATTCCAGAAAATCCCCAAAAATCCCCACCTTTTCTCCTTTTTTTTTTTCTCTTTTCCTTTTCCTTCCAATTTTTCCCTTTTCTCCTTTTATTTTTCTCTCCTTCTGGTTTCTCCCTCTCCTGTTCATCTTCTTCAGGCTTCTTCTCTCTCTGTCTCTCCCAATGGAGCCAGGGGCCAGCTCAGCCGCCCTGGGCTGCGCCCCCGGCCTGCTCTGCCTGCTCCCTCTCTTTCCCCGGCTTGCGCCAGCCCACCGGCTCCTCCCTTGGCCCGTATCGAGCTCGCATGCCTCTGCGCCACCCCGGACCCGGTCAGTGCCCCATACTCCCACGCGCCGCCGCTTTTATCGGCACGTCGCGCCTCGCCCGGCCACGTCTTCACCTCGCCGAGCTCGCAAATGGAACCCTTGTGCCTTTCTCTCCTTTTCCCCTCATCTAGCTGAGCTAGCAGTCGCCCATCTGCGTCCTTTTCGCCGCCCCTATGCACTGCATCGCCGCCGTCGGGAGTCGCAGCCGCCGCCGCCACTCTTACCTACGCCGACGTTGCCGGTTGGGCGCCACCATCGTCTCGTGCTGCCACCGGTGAGCATCCAACCCACCGCTCGTGACCTTCCTCCCTTTCTCCTCCAGAGTCTCACGGATCGGGAGACTGCCCTTCGCGGCTCCTTGCCGTCCCCCGTTGCCAGTCGCCGTGGCGTCATAGTCAGTACCTCTGCCCCAGCGCCATGCTCCATCGCTGCCGACGTCGCCATCTACCCGGAGCCCGACTCCCCTCTCCACCGTCGTCGCCCGATGCCCGCTGCTCGAGATCGTTGTCGGCGCTTCGTTCCTCTTCTCCAACCTACCGAGGTCGCCGCTGGCCATCGTCACCTACGCCGCCGTGGACCGCCGTTGCCGTTGCCTGCTCCTCAAGCCGCCGTCGGCGTCATCATTTTCACCAGCCGCTGGTGAGCTCGCCGACACCTCCATCTCCCCCTTGTCCCCCCTGCTCATCGGCCATCGCGGGAAGGCCTCAAGCCGCCGTCGGCGTCGTCGTCTTCACCGCCCTAGGTGAGCCAAAGCCTCACAGGCGCCTTCATCCTTTCCCCTCCTCCCTATTGGTTGTCATCGGCGTCATTGTCTTGATCTACGCCCGGAGCCCCATCTACCCCTCCACCCCGCCAGTGTGCCGTTCCCTGCTGCCGCCGGTCTGCCGTCGTTTCGTCGCTGCATTAGGTGAGCATCGTCGCCGGCGCTTCTCTCCCTCTCTCTGCTCACCGTCGTCTCTACCGTCCACTCGAGACCAGCGCCCCCTTCCTCATCGAACTGGCGCCGTCCTCGCTGATGCCATCGCGCTGTTGGGCCGCCATACTGACGCAGGTTAATGTCGCCGTCGTGGTCGTCCTCTCTACCAAGCCGTCGCCGGTCGTAGCCCTCGTCATCCATCGTCATCCTCGTTACCTCTGTGCATCTCGGTCTTCGCCGTCGCCTAGTCGATTTTCCCCATGTTGCCTATGCGTCATTGGTCCCGCCGTTATCGTCTCTTCTTCGGCGCTGCCGCCCGCTGTTCCCAACCTCTGGCCACGCCGTTTCCCGTGTGCCACCGTCAACCGTTACCATCGTCATCACTCTCCCCGGCCGCTGCGCCGGCGTGTCTCCTATGCTACGCCTTGGACGGCCGAGCTCGTTTTGGCCCCTCGGCGTGCCACTGTTGCACGGACCCCAGCGTCTCCCCCTCCCCTGTGATCTCGACGTATATGTCTCCAAGCCATCCAATCTTCATAAACCGTTGATCGGATCTCGTCCGTCCGATCCTTTCGAGTCCAATCTGGGTCATTGGACCTCACTAATCCAGTCACCTCCACACGTCTGAATCCGATGCCATGTCGATCCTAGCTAGACCATCTCGTCTATCACCTCAGCACTGATTTCCTCGTCATCAATCTACCTCATCGCCATCTCACCTGTCGTGCCACATCAATATCCACCTCAGTAGCGACATCGTTTCTCTGTCCACAAGGCAGACACATCACTCCAGTCCATCACTCACCATTTCCCTCAGTCCATGGACCTGGTTCACAAGATCTGTGTCCATGACAGTGGGTCCCACTCATTTATCCATTCAAAAATAATTCTTCTAATTTAATTCCGAGAGAATATTCCCGAGAATATTCTTTTTCAATTCCTTTCAGATCTATTCTGAATTTGATATTCCAAAAGCTGTACCTCTTTCGTCCGAACTCCGATTCGACCCGTTCTTCTTTCTTAATTTATCTAAATTTATAATCTACTTGTTTATGTATTTTTTGTACTGTTTATTTGGAGTTTCTTAGTGTTTTTATCGTTTTGCGTGTAGTCACGTATTATCGCCGTTTCGGAGGATCGCGGAGTCTACGGAAGAGTTCGGAAGAGCAATCAAAGAAGTTTGATCGCAAGGCAAGTCACACATTCATCCTTGAGCATGTTGAACCTACTTTGTGAAATATTTTACGATTTAGAAATAAATTGCATGTTTTGCTAATTACATGGAATAAGGGACAACCTATCCGTTTGTTTGAGACTCTGTTTATTTGTTATCCATTCCTTGATAACCTTGGGTGATAATCTAACTAGCTTAGGTCTCATTGGATGACTTGGCTAGATATAGGACTTGCTTAGCCATGCTTAGCAACATAGCTCACCTGGGAATTAAATATTATCTTTTTATTTGATTCGACTCAATATTGAAAAAATGGAACTTTGGATAGGCTAATGTTAAATTACTAAAATTTGGACCTAAATGATGGGCTGTGGGTTTATGGTTTTGCTTATCGCACCCATGGCAATTAAGGACCGGTTCGCGGGAACCACTTGGGCAACTACCCGTACTTTCCACAAGCCAGCGTGGGGAACGATTGGGCTTGAAGCGTTTCTTCTCCCTCTCCTAGGCACCGAAGATGAGGGTGGGCGTGATGGAGTTGGGTCGGCCCGGGGTAGGGTTGATCGGCTTCCGGATTCACCGTGGCACAAGGGGGTAGCCTGGCCAATATGGTGTGCCCTGTCGGCAGGTGCAACCTCAGCGTGGTGTGGATGGTTAGGGAGAGGTTGCGTGAACGGTCCTGTCACAGCCTCTTGCGGGGTGTCGTGGTGACACATCGACACACAGAAACATGTGCGAGGCTGTGTCTTGTGGGTAAAGTTGTACACCTCTGATCGGAGTAAATCTATTCGAATAGCCGCGTCCACGGTTTTGGGCACATTGGTCAAGACTCACCGTGATTAGTCTCACCTTTAGATAATTAATCTGGTTTTATCAAACTGGTGTGATTCGGGTGGAAGATGTGGAGTTCGGTCAACGTGGTTGAGTTGATCGGGGGTGGCCGGTTAGCGTGGTGTAACGCTAATCAGTGGAGACTAGTGAGCGTGGTGTAACGCTCATCAGTGACGCCTGGTGGACGTGGTGTAGCGTTCATCAGCACGGCCTGGTCAACGTGGTGTAACGTTGATTAGGAAAGACTGGTCAACGTTGTTAAGTGGAGACTGGTTAACGTAGTGTAACGTTAATTAGTGGAGTCCGGTTAACGTGGTGTAACGGTAACCGGAGGAGTCTGGTGAACGTGGTGTAGCGTTCATCAGTGGAGACTGGTTGACGTGGTGTAACGTCAGCCAGTTGGGAATGGTGGGCCTGGTTAACGTGGTGTAACGTTAATCGGTGGAGAATTAATCTTGTTCAAATAATCAACCTTTTATCGTTTGCGAACTACTACTATTTACAACTGCTTTTACGTAAATGAGTCACCAGCCTCTCTTTGAAATCCCGTGCACAAATGCATCATTGGTGTGACTTACTGAGTACGGTGGGTGGTACTCGGCCTTGCTATATTCCCCCTTTTCAGAAGTGAAGACCTTAGCTTATATCCCAGTTGAGCTTGCGTGTGGTGTAGAGCTGAAGTCATGCTAGTTTTGCCTTTTCGCTGCTGTTTTCTTCTGTGTGAGGACTAAGTGCCTCTTTTGTAAGTATTTATGCTTTATTTATGTTTGGATCTGTTTATTGATTTGTCATTTTGTGTACCCTGGCTTGATTCCTAGATAGGGATTTTAATACACAAAATAGTCTGGAAATTGGCCAAATTTCTGGGCGTGACATCGGGGGACAAAGTTATAGGGTAAGAATCCTAGTCGGACTCTGACCATGGGATTTCCTTCTAGGAATACAACTTTCCTGACTAGGACTGTATCCTATCCTCATCATACAAGGTTATGTATGTCGAGTCCTATTGTATCCCTAATTATAAGGTTGGGTCCATGCCCTATCCGAGTGGCCCAATAGCTTCTCATGAGGTACCCGGGGCCATGGCACCGACAGTAGCCCCTGAGACCTTTATAGTTGAGTCACAGCTGATGTCGAGTGCTCATCCTCCATGGTGAAAAATTCCCGAGTGCATTGCTCCTGAGTTCTTTTTGTCCGAGTGCTTCTTCTTCCGAGTCCTGTTTTATGTCAGTTGGCGGTGAGGCTATGAAGAGCTTCATAGAAAAATATGAATAGTATGCGCTGAATAGGCGCACCTATTAGGTGTAGCCCCCAACTTTGTGCTTAATTGTGAAACAATTAAACAAGTCAAAGATCTTTAACCTTATAGTCTTTTCTAAATAGTATACTACCTAGAAATTAGACTCTTCAGCGTCATGTCAGCTGGAAGAATTTTTGCTCAGGGTAATTGTTAGCTAAGCATGTAAGCCGAGTACCACTTTTTGGATTTTAACCCAATATGTGGTCAGGTGTGCTTGAGAGATTTCTGCATCCCCAATTTTAATGGAGACCAGCTATTGATCCTTATAAGGATATATCCTCAATACCTGGTAAATAATCAAGATACCCGAATGTATACACCCGGCTGTAGGCTTAACATGAAGCGTATCTGATTATTTGATCGGTTCTTGTAAAATAGCACCTGCATTACGATTTTAACACGACCAACAGGCGACCTAATAGGGCATGCTATTTAAGAACTCATATCTTTGGCCTACTACCGAATAAGCCAGCTTAAACCGACCTACCCAGTGCAGCCCTATTTCAACGTCGGTAACCTCAATTGGTCAGAAGAATGCTTATCTGCAAGCCTTTCTGACTTATGTTCTGGATGCAGCATGGCTGCCACAGATGTCCGAGTGGATATATCACAGAATCTGCTTGCCCTCCTCAGGTGTGACGCAGTGCATAAGAACTCCGGATGCGCTTTGACGATATAGGTCTTTTCTGATTATGATAAAGGTTTTGCTCCGTCACTTGATTTACTCGACTTCGTTGTAATCGAAGGATTAGGGTCTTCCAATCTTGAATAATAACGAGCACCTTCGTAGGATTCCTGATTTGATGCTGCTCTCGACTGAAAGCTCCAGTAGTGGCTTGTTGCCATGTTTTTGCCAGATAGATATCCGAACACTGCGCTAGTGTAGGATTCGCCTGGCCACCCTCTTGGGGCATACCCAACCTGACAAAATTGTAGCTGAATAAGGTACCCGAACTTCACATTAGCATAGGATTCGGCTGGCGACCCTCATGGGGCGTACCCTATCCAATAGAGTTATGGCCAAATAAGGTACCCGAATCTTGCATCAGCATAGGATTCAGCTGGCGACCCTCATGGGGCATACCCTACCCGACAGAGTGGTACCCGAGCTCCGACTGGTGTCGGAGGTTAGTTATTAGCCAAATAAGGTACCCGAACCTCGTATTAGCATAGGATTCGGCTAGCGACCGTCATGGGGTGTGCCTTACCCAGTAGAGTCATGACCAAATAAGGTACCCGAACCTAGCATTAGCATAGAATTCGGCTGGCGACTCTCATGGGGCGTACCCTACTCAGCCAAATGGTACCCGAGCCCTGACTGGTGCTAGAGGTCGGTTATTAGCCCACATGGAGCGTACCAAAGTAAATGTGACATTCGAGTCCCGATTGGCGCGAGTACTTGGATAATAGCCCTCGTGGAGCATTCCAAGTGATTCTTGAAGCGTCATACTCTAAGTGTATCATGGCAGACTGGTCCAGCCCCCAAGCGTAGGAGATAGGCTCGTAGCCCCGAGTTCCTGTTATGCGGATCCGAAATTGGCTCTGCATTATAAACATATCGGATGAGTAGCATCTGATGAAGAAAACAATCACCCAAAAAAATTGATCTATTTTACAATAGATGTAAATATGTGTTCCTCCTCTTATTGATATTAATTTCTGTAAGATCATGTGATGAAAAATTGGCTTATCTTGTGATTTATGAACTTGGCATTGGAAAGTGTGATGAGCATGTGTACGACTGACGTGGGTCAGGTTGCGAATATCTGTGCCCGAAAATGGTGTATTTGGTCTATTTGTGTGTAGGTACTTGGGGTCAACCTTGGTCAGCGGCAAGATCGGGACTGAACTCAGGAGGAGTTTAGGTTCAGAACGGTCAAGGATGCCGGTGACCAAGTGTGGCGACACAAGGTGACACACGGTGGGCGAAAAACCGTGCGGGAAGATTTTTGAAACGGGCTTCACAAGGTTACGTACAAGCGCTATAAATTCACAGAAAAATTGTGAAGAGAATCAGATGGAAATTAAAAGAAAAAAGGAAGTACAGGACATGGTGCAACAATCCCGTGTGGTACTGTAGCACACACGCAGACGGTCCAAGCGGGCAACGAGAGATGGCCCATATGCCCCACGAAGGGTTTGGTTCTATAAATGAGTGACTCCCTGTTAATTTTTGGTGGATTTTTTAGAGTTTCTAGGAGAGCGAATTTTGTCGTGGAGAAAATCTTTTGGATGTTTTTGGAGAAACATCTTGTAAGCACAATTTCTTGGTAATAAAGGTAAAGTTTATGGAAAGATTAGTGCGTTAATTAATTGCTCTTTCTCGTTCATCTTTATGCATGTCTAGCAACGAATTTTAGATTGATTTGTTTTTCTCTAAGATTTGGGTTGGTTTCTTTGATCTAAAATCTAGCTAGGGTGTTTTTCTAGTGTTCTGGAAAGTTTGGTTGGTTAATTATTTTCGGATCTCGTTTAATCAATTAATTAGGGTTTAATTAATTTCCGTCAACCTTCTGTTCAGTAATATTGTTTCATTAATATCTCAAGATCCAAAAGTTCGACTGACATGATTCTAGTTGGGTTTGTTTGCAAATTTTATCTAGTTTATTCTGACAAATTCTCAGGTCGATCGGAGTTACGGATCTACAGCTACAATCTTTTTAGTGATGAAACAGTGTTCTGTCTAGATTCTAAAAACGCGGTTTTTCAGGTTTTGTGATTAGGGGAAAGTGTTAAATTTTATTTTTGACTTATGCAATCATTCACCCCCCCTCTGATTGCCTATCTTAGTGTGAGTCGATCCTACAAGTGGTATCAGAGTAAGGTTATTTATTATCTTTTCTAATTGATCTTAACCGGCGATTAGAAAATATGACGACGGATAGGTATTCCACAAAACCTTGTGTTTTCGATGCGTGTTGATTTCAGTATTTGGAAGGCTAAGATGGAGCATACATTTAAGCTCCAAGGCTTTGCGATATGGGAGAAAGATAGAAGATCTATAAGCCATATCAAGTTCCTGAAAACGATGCAGTGACAGCAGCGAAATTTGCCACAGGTGGAGGCTAACAACAAGGCGAGGAATTTGATTATTCAAGGGCTAGGAAGAAGCAACTTTGACCGTGTGGTGCATCTCAAGTCAGCACATGAGGTATGGACAGCACTTTGTGATTATCACGAAGGATCAAACACGGTAAAAGAGGTACGTCAAGATATGTATAGAAAGGAATATATGCGATTTGAGATGAAACCCAATGAATCTCTTGATGATTTCTTTGCTCGCTTTAACAAGATTCTTAGCAACTTACGTTCTGTTAATGTTATATACACCGATGCTGAAAATTCTCGTCAATTGCTAGGAGCCTTAGATATGTCTATATGGGAGATGAAGGTAACATCAATTAGAGAATCTACTACCATGAGTACACTTACATTAGATGTGCTTTATTCTAAATTGAAAACTCATGAGCTAGATGTTTTGCTAGAAAAAATATGGCTAATAAATCAATAGCTTTAGCTTCACAAACTAACAACTCTATTCGGTGATAACTCTTCATCTAGCTATGCTCTGTCCTCTTTGTCTTCACTAACTGATGAACAGCTAGAACAAAACTTCCTGAAGATGATTTGGCACTCCTCTCCACTCGCTTCACAAAAGCTTTGCAAAAATGTTCGATCCAGAAAGAGAAGCAAATGGTGGAGAACCTCGGAGATGTTTTGAATGTGGTTCGCTTAATCACCTTCGTCTTAAATGTCCAATATTTTTAGCAAGAATTTCTAGGGATAAAGATGAGGAGTAAGACAAGGTAGAGAGTGACAAGAAGCGAATACTCAAGAGCACTAAGAAGAAGGGGTATTTGAACAAGAAGGTAGTGCACCGTGTTCTCTCTGCTCTTGAACAGGTAAATCTAAGCGATGTGGACACCGAGAGTGATGATGATGCTACTTTCAAAGGCAAGAAAAGCTTGATTGGTCTATGTATGATGGCAAGTAGCAGAAGCGTCACCAGTAGTGACATCGACAACGACAGCGACAATGAGGCACGTCGCACGAGAAAGGAGAACGTTTGGCTAGTGGATTCCGGATGCTCACGCCATATGTTCGGTGACAAGAATTGGTTCTCCTATCTCACAGGAGCATCGCATGTTGAAAAGGTAACCTTTGGAGATGCTTCTACTTCTATGGTTGTGGCTAAAGGTACAGTAAAGGTGAGCGATAAGTTTATATTCAAGGATGTGGCTTTTCTTGAGAACTTGAAATATAACTTGCTTTCCGTTTCACAAATGATTGATGAAGATCTTGAAGTGTGCTTTAAGAAAGGTAGATGTAGAGTATTAGATGCTTCAGGAGATCTTGTCTTTAATATTACACGTTTTGAGAGTGTTTAAAGCTGATTTTGATATGTCATCTTCTGTTAAGTATAGGTGTCTAGTTGCCAATGATTTTAAAGACTTATTCTTTTGGCATCGTAGACTTGGCCATGTTGGTTTTGATCATTTAACACGTGTTAGTGGTTTGGATCTTATACGTGGTCTGCCTAAGCTTAAGGGTGATAGCGATATAGTATGCTCTTTTTGTAGACATGGTAAGATGCATGCAGGTTCACATCCACCTCTTACTATGGTGATGATAAACGCACCAGGACAACTTCTACACCTTGATACCGTTGGACCATCACGAGTTCAATCTTTTGGAGGTAAGTGGTACGTGCTGGTAATAGTTGATGATTTCTCCAGATACTCTTGGGTTTATTTTATGGCATTTAAAGATGAGGTTTTTAGTTTTTTTAGAAATCTTGCTCTTAGACTATTTGTTGATCACCCAGGAGCTCTTAGAGCAATTAGAAGTGATAATGGATCTGAATTTAAAAATTCTTCTTTTGATCAATTTTGTGCTGAAAAGGGTCTTGATCATCAATTCTCTTCACCTAGAGTACCACAACAAAATGGTGTAGTTGAAAGAAAAAACAGAACCTTGGTTGAGATGGCTAGGACTATGCTAGATGAATTTTCTACTCCTAGAAAATTTTGGGCTGAAGCCATATCTACTACATGCTATGTTTCAAATCGTGTATTTTTGATATCAAAGCTTGGTAAAACTCCTTATGAGCTGCGGTTTGATCATAGGCCTAGTGTTTCTCACTTTCGTGTTTGGATGCAAATGTTTTGTGCTGAAATCTGGAAACTTAGATAAATTTGAGGCTAGATCAGTTGATGGCATATTTCTTGGTTACTCTACTCATTCTCGTGCCTATCGTGTTCTAGTTTTGGAGACTAACAAAATAATAGAAACCTGTAAAGTTACTTTTGATGAGACTAGCCCAGGTACTAGTCAAAGGATTGTAGGTACAGGTGTATATATTCAGGGGGAGGACATTTTTGTTGATGAAGATGATGATGATGATGTAGCTGAAGCTTTAACTCCTCCCACACAATCAATTGCAACAGATCCGGTACCTACTACAACTTCACCTACAACTAAGCATCCTCAAAATTCCACATCATCTGTGCATGTAGAAGATCAAATAGAAGAAAGTGAAGTTTCTGAAGCAACAACTCCCTTGCACATTTAAAGAATACATCCACCTCAACAAATGATTGGTAATCTTCATGAAAGACTGACACGTTCCAGGTTTAATGATCCAAACTCTCATGCTTATTCAGCGTTTGCATCTTTTGAATCCAAAGATATATCACATGCATTAACTGACGAATCTTAGATCAATGCCATGCATGAAGAATTAGAGAACTTTGAACGTAGCAAAGTTTGGAAACTAGTGCCACCTCCTTCTAATCATTCTGTCATTGGAACTAAATGGGTGTTTAAAAATAAACAAAGTGAGGATGGTGTAGTTGTTAGAAATAAAGCTAGGTTGGTTGCTCAAGGTTTTACATAGATAAAAGATTTAGATTTTGATGAAACCTTTGCTCCTGTTGCTAGATTTGAAGCCATTAGAATCTTGTTAGCCTTTGCTACTCTAAAGGTTTTAAACTTTATCAAATGGATGTAAAAAGTGCTTTTTCTATATGGGTTTATCAATGAAAAAGTTTATGTTAAGCAACCACCTGGTTTTGAAAATTCCAAATATCCAGATCATGTTTTTAAACTATCTAAGGCCTTGTATGGTTTAAAACAAGCACCTAGAGCATGGTATGATAGGTTGAAAAACTTCCTACTTGAAAAGGGTTTTTCCATGGGAAAGGTAGACAAAACGCTTTTTGTTCTTAAGCAAGGGAATGATCAATTATTCGTTCAGATTTATGTGGATGATATCATCTTTGGTTGTTCATCTCATGCTTTGGTATCCCAGTTTTCAGAAACTATGAGTAGTGAATTTGAGATGAGTATGATGGGCGAATTGACTTACTTTTTGGGATTGCAAATCAAACAAACAAAAGAAGGTATATTTATGCATCAAAGTAAGTATACGAAGGATCTTCTATGCCGCTTTGGAATGGAGAATTGCAAACCCCATCATGACACCTTATGGGAGCTACATCTACATTGATCCTGATGAGGAAGGTGAGCCAGTTATCAAAAGGAGTATAGGAAGTATGATTGTTCACTTTTGTATCTTGCTGCTTCAAGACCAGATATACAATTTGTTATATGCTTATGTGCATGGTTTGAAGCTTCCCCACGTGCTTCACATCTTCAGGCAATTAAGCGAATTCTCATGTATGTTCATGGCACTAAAGACTTTGGTATATGGTTAACAGTATCATCATGTATTAGCTTAAGAGTTTTTTCTGATGCTGATTTTGGAGGATGTAGACTTGATAGGAAAAGTACTTCTAGTGCTTGTTTCTTTTTGGGTAATTCTCTTGTTGCTTGGTCATCTAGAAAACAATCCTCTGTAGCACAATCAACTGCTGAATCTGAGTATGTGGCTGCTGCTAGTTGTTGTTCTCAAATACTTTGGATAGTAGCTACACTTAATGATTATGGTTTTACTTTGGAAAATATTCCGCTCTTCTGTGATAACACAAGTGCCATTTGTATTGCTAAGAACCCAGTACAATACTTTAGGACAAAACATATTGATATTAGATTTCACTTTCTTAGAGATCATGTTGAAAAAGGAAATGTGGCACGTCATCATGTGGATATTGAACATCAATTGGCAAATATTTTCACAAAACCTTTGGATTCTTATCGTTTTGCTTATCTTAGGGGAGAACTTGGGGTTATTCATCCAATATGGTTGTTTTGAGGGGGAGTTTTAACCCTTTGTAACATATTTTATTATTGGTATGTTTTTATTTGAAATTTAAAAAAAATAAAAAAATTATTGATAAAATAATGAGCACTACATATGATTCACATGTATTATTTGTAGCCATGTTCATGTCATAAGGTACGAGTGCCTTCATGTTTCTATATGTGTGATGTTGGTCATTGCGTGACTAGCTAAATGGAATGATAACTTGAATTAAATCTTGACATGATTGAATTTTCTTATCTATTTTGATCTTGTTTTCAATGTGCTAATATGCTATGAGAAATATGAGAAAGAACAAAATTATGTGCTATAAAAATGTGAGAAAGATTAAGGAAATATGCATTGTCACACTTCTTCTTAACGAGATTGCTTACTATTGCACTTTGGTATGAACTTGAAACAAGTTGTGTATGACTGAAACCTGGTTCTTAAGCTTGAAATTATCAAAAGACATAGGCTTGAACAGGTTGAAAAGTAAGGCTGATGGTGCATATAATTCGTAGCAGTTTATATCATGATTGAAATAAATCAAGTTCTTGATTTTTTTTAAAAAAAGGCACCAATGAAGTGCATTCATCTTAATGCTTGCAAGTTTTGAAATAGCTGAGAAAGGAATATCATGTGTTGCAATAAATTATTAATTGCATTTGATTTTTAGTTATGCTAGATTTACATTGCATGTGTATGGATGTGAGAGTGCAAATTACTTTTAGCATAGCATGTGTGAGCATGTTTACATTGATGATTTGTGGTGCTCATAATAAAAATTGGTATAAAATTAAAAAATTTTCTCTTTTGTGTTCTTGATGAACTCATTGTCAAAAAGGGGGAGAGTTTTATATACAGTTTTTGATGATCTTTTTACGATCTTTTTATTTTGCTTTTCGTTTTTCTTTAAAAAGGACTTTTGCGATGGTAAATGCCAATGTTCAGTGTTTATATATGTTGTTGCCAATGTTTTGCTTTTCGTTTTTCTTTAAAAAGGACTTTTGCGACGATAAATGCCAATGTTCAGTGTTTATATATATTGTTGCCAATGTTTTCATTAAGGGGAGATTGTAAGATCATGTGCTAAAAAATTGGCTTATCTTGTAATTTATGAACTTGGCATTGGAAAGTGTGATGAGCATGTGTATGACTGACGTGGGTCAGGTTGCGAATATCTGTGCCCGAAAACGGTGTGTTTGGTCTATTTGTGTGTAGGTACTTGTGTGTAGGCCGATGCAAGCAGAGGTTCATTCCTTTCCATATCAGCTAGAGAGAGATTGATGCAGTGGCCGATATGTGATTCTTCCCAGAGGGTTCTCTTTGCGGCCGATACTCTGATGTACCAATCCCTCCACCCAGGCAGCTTGCTCGGCCACGACCTGAAGCTATTGGTCCAGTCACTGACCAGCATGGCGGAGTTCTTGAAGGGAATACGTTGGGTCTCGGCGCTAATGAAATCTGTGGGATCTTCACTACCCATGGGGCCATGGTAGAAAAAGTTCGGGTAATCGGCGGCCGGAATCAAGATCTGGTCTCTAAGGTGCTACAGTAAACAAGAACACGACGAAGAATAGGTAAAGAACATGGCGGATCGGGTGCATCTAGGTTACGGAATTAGGAAAAAATAATCGGGCAAGAAGATTACCTCGGGGACTGCAGATGCTGATGCCATCGCGAGAGAGAGAGAAGATGCAGGAATCAGCGGTCAAAGAGATTTGCGATGGAACCTCTGCGTTCGCTGGAGCTTGTTGAGGTTTTGGAAGATGAAGCGGTGGTGCTCTGGTGATGTGAAAACATAAAAAAGGCTAGGTAGACGAAGCGGTTTATAAAGGCATGATGACCGGGCGGGAATCGAGGCCGTTGGCACTGTTTCAAACAATTAAGGCAAGTGGGCTACCTTGGGCTACCTCGGTGTGGAAGAAATCTGAAGGCCCAAAACGAAAGAATTTCGAAGTCCTATAGAAAACTCCGAAATTGGGGGGCATGTGTTAACGCCAAAATTTGGTAAGGCCCTGTATCAGATTCGGTCAAGGAGAACATTGCAGTCAACTAACAGAGATTGATCCAGAAGGGGCCGAATCCGGGAAGAAGCCGTGAAGACCGTAGTATGGCAGTTAATTACTGTATCTATTAATTTGGCAAGTGCTTATCTTTAGGAAACCTGACCTCGTGTCCGGTCGGGTCTTATTAGTGTTTTCTATTATAATTAGGAAATCATGTACCGTGTCCAATAAGGACTCGTGGCAACTCGGGGTATAAATACGTATGCCCGGGTGCTGCGTAAAAATCATCTCTCGATCAATACAAATTCGGCGCATCGCCACCCTTTCGACGGGTTGTTGCTTCTCGAGCCGGGCTGCATCGGTTAAGTTCGACCTCCTGCGAGAGGGTAAGTCTCGTCACCCCGGCTACCTATCGGCTAGGACTTCCTCGGTTAGGTCCGATATTCTAGTCGGTTTATGGTAGTCGGCTTACCACGATATATTTATTTTGTCTATGGCTGCATCAGTTCAGTTTGATCTCATAGATTGATTAGGTATATCACATCACGCGTGCGTAGATCATATCGGCTTACTGGGAGTGGTTTACCCGCAGTTTGTGCTGCATCGGTTGGGTCCGACCTACTAAACTGCCAGTGATAAATCGTTCCTGTTAGGTTGATATTTTGTGCGCAGGCGTCTTATCGGGGTGTATAGCCGATAAGTTATTATATTTTAGATCACAATCGCATCAGATCTATCGGCCTATCGAGGTTTTGTTATCATCATCAATCTGTGCTACAACGGTTAGGTCCGATCTACTAGACTGACGATAGTAACTTTATTCTTAATAAGCCGATGGGTTTTGTTCGGTGTTTTTATCGGAGTACTTAGCCGATAAGTTATCTTTTAAATGCAGCCGATTATACTGCTTGCTTTGTTATACATTCTTGCCTGCATTACCATTACGATCGGCGAAAGGATAGCCGATCAGTTTACTCTGCCGATCCAAGCGCGAGTACAGGCAGGTTCCCAGGCACGAGTTAAGTTCCCGGGTACGATCAGTGTGCAAGGACCCGGGCACGGGTACAAGCGAGGACCCGGGAACGGGCACGACCTCAGATAAGGACCCGGGCATGAGCATAGGTGAGAACCCGAGCACGGGCACGGACAGCGAATGAAGATCCGAGTGCGGGCACGAACAAGGGCCTGGGGATGGGTGTGGGCAATATCTTCGTGGCGACACTAGTAATTTAATCATAATCGGCTGGAGTTTACTTAATCTATTTATTTGTGCATTTTGCTTACTTATTTCATCAGTTTACAGCCGATTTTTGAGCATCCCTTCAATGATCGGCTAGTTTAATATTTGTCTGTTATTATGCTATTGCTTCATGCCATCATCGGCTTCCAGCCGGTGTATAAGTGCTACAGTGCATATCGGCTATTGGCTGATGAGACGAGTCCAGATCGGCTTCTAGCCGATTGGCTCAGAAAACTAATATTTTCTTTCCGTCAATTGCAGGGTCAAATTGACTAGCACGCCTACGAACCTCAAGATTTTCGGACCCGCACTGGAGTGAAGCAAATCTCCTAGGCCTTCGCGTGTCTCTCTGCGCTGAACGGCCCCCGGCGGTTTTCGGCGTCAACAGACGGTCTCTTTGACGCCGCTGGTTGTTGTTGGGGTTGCCGAATGACGTCTGGCTTGACTCCGTGTGTGGCTGACTGGAGCCAGCCGCTCGGCGTCATGTCGAGGTGGATGAGACTACCGTTGGGGAAGCGAACCGGTTGGTTGGTATGAGGGTATCGCCCGACTGTTGGTGCTGCTGGCATGCAGCAGCGATGATCATGGCTTTTATCCTTGCTATAGTCGGGGTGGCCTGGTGATCAGGCCCGATTTGGAGTGTGTCCAGTAGAGTTGCAGCGGCCACAACATTCCGTTGAGGAGTTACAAAAACGTCGCGATCGCCGACTCGGGTTTGGAGGATTTGCTTTTGAGCAGTCCGCCCAGCCTTGCATAGATCGTCGTTGTGGGCGTCGCACTCGGCGTTCAGGCGTCTTGCTTCTTCCTCCTGTTGTTCTCGTAGTCGGCTGGCTTCCTCCTCTTGTTGTTCTCATAGTCAGAGTGCCTCCTGAGCGGAAACTAAACCTTGGATATCATAAAGATTTCACGTGGCGGAGAGAAGCTTGCGGAACTGCCGCCCGACTTAGAGTCGGAGTCTGACTGAGAGTCAGAATCCAACTCAAGTTGAAGTTGGGAATAATTGATGGGGGTGATGATGACTCCGACCTCCCTAGATCCAATCTCGAGTGGCTCTGGGCCATATCCGAGTCGAACCCCAGGAAATCGGGTCTGCCGCGTCAGATGCTGATTGCAGTTATCCACGGTATTACCGAGTCCGAATGGGAGATTGATGATCTTCTCCTCTCTTAGCCCAATCTCGGCCGGCTCAAAACCAAGTCCGAGTCAAACACCGAAAGAAAGAGTTATCCCTAGACTCGGGCATGTTGAAGATTACTGCAGGAAGTCAACGAGGGTTGTCGCAGCATTGCGTGGGCCGACTGGCGCGGAGTCGGCTTGGTCCCTGGCCGATCAGATCGAGTCCAAGTTGGACAGGGTGAGGTTGCCGAATTTGTCAGCGATGAAGTCGAGGCCCCCGAAGGTGATCGTTTCTCTAGGGGAGAAGTTGATGCCGTCGACTCCGGTGATTGGATCCATCAGGCTTGATGTAGATGTTCTCGACGAAGCTCCTACCTGGCACGCCAACTGTCGATATTTTGTATCGGCTATAAATATATAGGGCTACACGTCGGACCGAAACTCGATGGATTGCAAAGGAACACGAACGATTTATACTGGTTCAGCCCCTTGAGATGAGGTAATACTCTACATCCAGTTATGATGTATTGCCTTTGAGGTTTCTCTGGTGAGATTTTTTCTTCCTCTTCATGCCCTCAGGGGGCGCCCTGCCTCCACTTATATACCGGGGGACAGGGTTACAGAGTAGGAATCCCAGTCGGACTCCAGCCAAAGGATTTCCTTCTAGGAATACAACTTTCCCGACTAGGACTGTATCCTATTCTTGTCGTACAAGGTTATGTATGCCGAGTCCTATTGTATCTCTAATTACAAGGTTAGGCCGATTCCCTGTCCGAGTGGCCCAATAGCTTCTCATGAGGTACCCGGGGCCCATGGCACCGACAGGTTGATTTGTCTTCTGAGTGGACCCGAACTCGTGGAGAGCCTACTCCAACTCGGTTGGTAACACAGCCTCAGCACCATAGACTAAGAAAAAAGAGGATTGCCCTATTGTCCGACTAACCGTGGTTCCTAATGACCAGAGGACAGATAGAAACTCTTGCATCCATCTCCCTGCATATGGTTGTAGTCGATCGAACACCCTAATCTTAATACCTTGTAAGACCATGTTGTTTGCTCGCTCGACCTACCCATTGCTTCGAGGGTGTACCACTAAAGCATAACAGATCTGGATGCCAAAGTCATCACAGAAATCTTGAAAAATGCCGCCAATGAACTGAGTGCCGTTGTTTGTTATGATGCGATTGAGAACTCCGAGTCGGTATATGTCAATGTTTTACACCGGCAATATGAATTTGGGGCTACTCGGCGGATGGAAACTCGATGGATTACAAAGGAGCAAGGAGAGATTTATACTGATTCAGGCCCTCGATGTGAGGTAATACCCTACGTCCAGTTGTGGTGTTATTCCTTTGAGGATTTGTGTCTGCTTCTATGAGCTCGTGCCTTAGGGGGTGCCCTGCCTCCCCTTATATACTGGGAGACAGGGGTACAAGGTAGGAGTTCTAGCCAGATACGGCCAAGGGATCTCCTCTTAGAGATACAATCTACCTGACTAGGACTGTATATTCCTTATTATACAAGGCAAAGTCTGCCGGGTGCTACTATATCTCTAATTACAAGTCTCGGCCCATCCTCTATCCGAGTGGCCCATATGCTTATGATGAGGTACCCGGGGCCCATGGCCTCCATAGTAGCCCCTGAGACCTTCATAGTTGAGTCACAGCTAATGCTGAGTGCTCATCCTCCACGGTGAAGATTGCCCAAGTGCATTGCTCCCGAGTACTCTTTGTCTGAGTGCTTCTTCTTCTCGAGTCCTGCTTCATGTCAGCTGGCAGCGAGGCTATGAAGGGCTTCATGTAGATGTATGAATAGTATGCGCCGAATAGGTGCACCTATTAGGTGTAGCCCCTGACTTTGTGCTTAATTGTGAAGACAATTAAACATAAAGTCAAAGATCTGTAACCTTATAGTCTTTCCCGAGTAGTATACTACTGGTATATGAGACTCTTCGGTATCATGTCAACAGGAATATGATTTATAGTCTTACCGAGTAGCATGCCACTCGTATATGGGACTCTTCAGCTTTATGTCAGCTGGAAAGGGGGTTTATAGTCTTTCCCGAGTGTTGTCCCACTCGGAAGTTAGACTCCTCAGCATCATGTCAGCTGGAAAGAAGGTTTATAGTCTCTTTCAAGTAGTGCACTACTTGAAAGTTAGACTCTTCAGCGTCATGTCAGCTAGAATAATGTTGCTCATGGCAACTGTTGGCCAAGCATATAAGCCGAGTACCACTTTATGAAATTAAATCCATTGCGTAGTCAGGTGTACTCGAGAAAGATACCTGCATTCCTAATTTTAATGAAGTCCAGCTTGTGATCCTTATAAAGATATATCCTCGATACCTGGTGATAAGACAGATACCCAAACACATGTGTTTAGCAATTAGGCCTTCATGAAGCATATCTGTTTACCTTATCGGTTCCTGTTGGTAGCATCAGCACTGTGATTTTAACCCAGCCTGCGAGCGGCCCATATTGAGCAGGCTACTGTAGAAACTCATATCTTGGTGGCCCAATACCGACTTTGCGAGCCCAAGCCCACGAGTCAGAAACGGCTCTATAAAAGGCGGGGAGAGAGAGAGAAAAGATTCCTTCATCTCCTCCAATCCACCAATCGTTTCGTCTTCCGCTTCCACGCCAAAATTTCGCCTCCCACTCCGCTAGGGTTTGCTATTGCTCGCTCTCCCCCACCAGAACTCGGGCGATTCCGCTCTTCCTAGTCCATTCCAAACCTCCAGCAGCATTTCCCTCAAATCTCCTCAACCCCAACCATGCCGAGGGCGTCGGATTTTGTGGATGCGTCGGATGATGTCTGGCCGACTTCAAATTGCGGGTCGGCGAAGTTGAAGCTTCTAGAGACACAACTGAAGCTGCGGAGCCAGGAGATCATCAACTGGCATCCAGTTGAGGGCGAATCGGTTCCAGAGCCCCGGGAGGGTGAGACCGTCGTTTTCGCTTCTTTCTTCTACCAGGGTCTTTCTCTTCCATCTTCCGAGTTCTTCCGCCAGCTTCTTTCTTTTTACAAACTCGAGTTGGTGAATCTGAATCCCAACTCGATCCTTCAAATCTCCATTTTTATAGCTCTCTGTGAGTGCTTCTTGGGTATGGAACCCATCTGAATCTATTCAGGTATTTATTTCATATCAAGCCCCAACCTTCCAAGAGCAAAATCCAAGTGATTGGGGGAGCCGGTGTCCAACTCCAGAGTGAGATGAAGAAGATCTACTTAGAAATTCCTTTGAAGTCTTCTCTCAAAGGCTAGCATAAGGAATGGTTTTACTGTTCCGATCTGGAGCCATGCCTTCCCTCTTTTATGGGTCTGCCCCCGGTGATTATTGCCAAGTGGTCGTCTCTGCCCACCTCTGAAGAAATGGGGCAGGTTAACACTCTTGTCGACAGGATTAACAAGCTGAAGAAAGCCGGGTTGATTGGTCCATGGGTGGCTAGACGCTTCTTGACTCGATGCCTCAGGCCACTGAAGCTGAGGTGCCACTTCGGCTGGGACTACAAGGGCAAAGGCGATCCTAGCCAGGAATATGCTGACCTGGTGGACAAGTACAAGGTGACCGACATCCTGTTTGATTTCTTTGCTAGCGGGGTGGTTGAAACTGAGGACACAGATCGGTCCATGGCGGCTTACAGCAAGAACAGGCCGCGCCCGAAGGTAACCTTTGCTGATGTTATCTTGTAGTTCATCTGTGGTGAATGCTTGCAGATATGTGCCCAGATTGGCTCCACAATGTATAACTTGTATTGTTGAACTGCTTGCAGTTATGTGAGGAGTTCGATGACGACTCCCAAAAATTGTTGGCCTAGAAATCGAAGAAGAGGCCGAGAAGTCCTTCTGCTGCCCAGCCCGACTCCAAGAGAGCGGGGAAGAGACCTGTTGTAGATCAGGGCAAGAAGACGGTTATGAGACTGAGTGCCGCTGCCGGGAGACTAAAGATAAAGGACACCGCCGGTGCAACGCCCAGGCCATTGAGTCCCAGACCGGGACCCGTGCAGTCGAGCTCAGCATCATCGAGCCCAACCAGAGTGCCGCCGAGTATAGGGCCGACTCCAGCGCCGCCAGGCCCAGCAACATTGAGCCCAAGAATGGCGCCGCCGAGTACCCGGGCACCCCAGCCAGCCGCACCTAGAGTGGGGCCAGCCAGGATAAAAACACCGCAGCCGACTACCACGACGATTAGCCCGACAGCCGGCTGTAGCCCACCACCGGGATCTGGATCTCCCGGGCAAAGGCTTAAGTTCTCCAAGAGGTAGGTTGCTCTGGTTCTTCTGAAAATCTTGTTTGTCATGGTAGTGTCTTGAAGTTTGACTCGTTACGTAGGAAGCGGGCCGATATTGATCTCAAGGAGACCGCTCCGGCTACTGCCGTTGTAGAGCCAGCCCCAGCCGAGCCAGTGCCAGCGAGCACACCTGCTGAGCCGACAACGGTCCCAGTTGCAGAAACTAAGATGGTCCCGACTGCAGGGCCGTTGACACCGGCCGACCAAGGGTGGCCGTTGAAGCTGCTGCTCTAGCCCCTGAGCCAGTCCCCGAGGCCCCAGAGCCTGCCGAGTTGGGGGCCAGGACCCCGTCGCCGTCCTTATCGCCGCCGCCATCGTCGTCATTGTCGCTGTCTTCTCCTCCGGACAGACCGGACCTCCCTAGGCTCAAAGCTCCTCCCAGCATGTTCCCGCGGACATTCCGCTGGACGGCGCCCGACGGAACCGCGAGGAGTTACAAGCATGATGAGGTTGCGGCGGAAAAGGAGCGTGAAGACTTGCTTTGTGCCACAATCGCCGCGTTCCAGGGGATTTAGGTATGATTTCCGTTGTATTGGAATCTTGGTAGTCTACCTCGCACGAGTGTTCTGACACTTGACTCTACTTTGACTTGTTTATCCCCGAGTAGAAGCTTGTTGATCACTCAGAGAAGATGCATGAGGTCCTGACCCGGGTTGCCCCCTAGCTCCAAGAATTGGACCAGCTCTGGGCCCTAAAGACCATATTGGAGGAGCGTCATCAAGGGAGGGAAAGTTGGCTGAAGGACGCCGTCACCCAGCTCAGGGATGAGAATTGGGACCAAGCCAAGAAGATGAGAGGTAAGCCTTACCTCTTCTTGACCAAATCCTTAGTATATTTCTCCAACTGTGTTGTTCCCGACTGCCCAGTTGTGTCTTGACTGCAACGTTGATTTCTTGACTAATCTATCGTGCAGCCCTCGAAGCCGGGCTGAAGACCCGAACAGAGGGAGAAATCCAGCTGAAGGAGGCCGAGAGAGCCAAGGCCGGGCTTGAAAAAGACAAAGCCGACCTGACAAGGGCCAATGTCGAGCTTGAGCAAGAGAAGGCCGAGTTGAAGAAGGCCAACGCCAAGCTCGAGAAGGAAAAAGTTGAACTGGAGAAGACCATAGCCAAGTGTGAGGCCAACTACAAAAGTAAGTCTCCGCCCAGACATTAATCTTAACCAATCCATTAATTACTCCATCTGCAGTTTTGCCTGACAAGTTTGCTTGTCGGTGAACCTGGGTAGCTGATAGAGCCAATGCCCAAATCTAGTTTCAGGCTTTCGTAGAGGAGATAGGGGTTGTCAAGGAGTCACAGGAGACCCTTGCCGAGTTGAAGTGGATGCTCGCGATGTGGGAACCAGCTCCAGCACGATCTTCCAAGTGGAGGCGCGCCTTAAGGATGCACCGAGTTCGCTGAAGAGGTACTCGGATGAGTATGTTGTTGTCGGCGTGGCCCAGACCCTGGCGATGACCAAGTCCATCTACCCAAGTGCAGATATTGAAGCCATCGGGGAGGGATTCGCCAAGGAGACGACACCTGAGGAGGCGTTGGAGCTGATAGCCAAGGCGAGGCTGACTGTAGAGATGATCACCCGAGACCTGGGTATGTAAGAACAGTATATCATGCAGTCGGTGTATTGTGGATTTTCGTAAAGACATGTGTAAATATATGTGCAATGCCGCCAAGATCTGAATTGTTACTCAGTTGTCATTAGTTTTACCCGACTATATAGTCTATGCCGAGTTAGTCTATAGGAACTTAATAAAATTGTTCACCGCAGAGAGCTGTACTCGGGGCAAACGTAACAAAGTCGTAGTAAAACTTCATAACATAAGTAAAACAAGCTCATATATTATTGACAAAGCACATATAATACATGTAGCCCTCGACTCACTACTCTGTTGAAACAAGCGGCGTAGTGAGTCAGAAAAAAACTGTACACATGGGAAAGTATAAAATTCAGGTATAGAAAGGACGTAGCTGTTCTATATTCCATGAGTTTCTGATAAGGGCACCATCTTCGGTCTTCAGTCGGTAGGCGCCTGACTAAGTAACCTCAGCGATAATGAACGGCTCTTCCCAGATTGGGGATAGTTTATGCCTATCTTTGGTGGTTTGTATTTTTCTCAAGATGAGATCTCCAACCAAAATGGCGTGGCCATAGACATTGCAATTGTGATAACGACGCAGGCCTTGAAGATACCTTGCCAACTGGATTGTTGTAATATCCCTCGCTTCTTCCAACTGATCTAGTTCGACCAATCGGGTATTGTTGGAGGTGTCTTCTGAGTAAGCCCGAACTCGCGAAGAGCCGAACTCTAACTTGGTTGGTAGCACAACCTCAGCACCATAGACCAGAAAGAAAGGGGATTGCCTAGTTGCCCGACTAGCCATAGTTCTTAGGGACCAGAGTATAGATGGGAGTTGTGGGAGCCATGGGCCCCGGGTACCTCACTACCAGCACATGGGCCACTCGGATAGAGGATGGGCCAGATCATGTAATTAGAGATAAGATAGCACCCGGCAGGCTGTGCCTTGTACAATAAGGAAACATAGCCTTAGTCGGATAGGATTCTATCTCTAAGAAGGAAATCCCTTGGTCATATCCGACTGGGATCCTTACCATGTACCCCTGTCCCCTAGTATATAAAGGGAGGCAGGGCGCCCCATGAGGGCACGCAAGATCATTGATCGCAAAAACCACCTCAGAGGAATAACACCTCAACTGGACGTAGGGTATTACCTCACATCGAGGGCCTGAACCAGTATAATTCTCCCGTGTTCCTCTACAATCCACCGAATTCCAGGTCGCCGAGTAGCCCCATAGTATTATTGCTGGTGCAAAGCATCGACAGTTGGCGCGCCAGGTAGGGGCCCGGCGAATTCTTCATCAACAGATTCGATGGATCCCATCAACGGAGTCAAGGGCAACAAGTTCTCCAATGGAGAGACCATCACCTTCGGGAGTCTTGACTTCGTCGCCGATCAACTAGGCAATCTTTCCTTGGCTGAAGCGGATCCAATCTCGCCGGCCGAGGAGCCAGCCGGCGTTGCACCAGTCGGCCCCAGGGACGTCGCCATCTCTTTCGACGATCTACTACGACAGTCCCTCACATCGCCGGACATCGGGACAACTCTCTCCTTTGGCGTCCGACTCGCGCTAGGCCTTGAGCCAGCGCTGGTTAGGCCAAGAGGGGGAGAGATCGTCAATCTCCCGTACGGACTCGGCGACGCTGTGCATCTACAACCCGCGCAGCAGACCCGACCTTCAGCGATTCAGTTTGGACACGGTCATGAACCGTTTCAGATTGGATCTAGGGAGGTCGGAGTCGTCCTAACTCCGATAAACTACTCGGAGTCCGACACTAAGTCGGATGGCGGTTCGAGCACCAACTCGGACTCCACCTTGGCAAGCTTCCTCCTCCCCCGCGAGATCTTCATGGCCTCAACGCCACCTTCCGAGGTGCGCCGACTGCAAGAAGAGCAGCAAGAGGAGGCGCGCCGACTACAACAACAAGAGGAGGCCAGCCGACAAGCTCGCAATGACGGGCTTCGACAGGCTGGGCGAGCCGCCCAGCAGCAGATCCTCCAAACCAAAGTCGGCGACCACGACGTCTTCGTCACGCCACAACAGAACGTCGTGGCCGCCGCAACTCTGCTGGACACGCTCCAGCTTGGGCCGGATCATCAGGCCACACCAACTATCGCCAAGATCAAGGCGATGATTACTGCTGCCGCCTGCCAGCAGCAAGAACAGTCAGGCAACACTCACATACCGACCCATCGAACGGGCTCTCCAGCGGCGGAGTCATCTGCATCAGCGCGACGTCGTGCGGCCGGCTCCACCCGGCAGCACGAAGAGTCCCGCCAAACAACACTCGGCAATACCAACTACGACAACCGGCGGCGTCACCAATACGACCGCCGACCCAATCAAGACCTCCGATTGCGATTACAACGCGATCTTCGCCACACCCTAAGGGCCCGGCGCGAAGAACACGAGGAGGATGAACGCCGCCGACTGGAGGATGAACACGAGCGCTTCGGTCTCCACTACGAGCGGCTACACCGCCAAAACCGAAGCCCAAGTCCTCACGATAACGAAGGCATTCCAGCCTTTACTCGGGAGTTACAGGACGTCTGCTGGCCAGTCAGCTTTAAGCCTACCGGAATCGAAAAGTACGACGGCAAGACCAACCCAGAGTCCTGGCTCACCGTTTACGTCCTAGCAGTTCAAGCTGCTGGGGGCGACAGCAGAGCCATGACTAACTACCTCCCAGTCGCATTAGCCAACTCGGCGAGGACATGGCTGACAGGCCTCCCAAGGCGGTCGATCGGTTCCTGTGGACAACTCAGGGAGCGGTTCATCGCTAACTTCCAGGGGACCTACGAGAGACCGGCTTCCGAGCACGACCTTTACCAGCTGCATCAGAAAAAGAACGAGTCTCTACGTGAATTCATCAAAAGGTTTTCCGAGAAACGCAATCAAATCCCAAGCATCAAAGACGAGGTCGTCATCGCCGCCTTCCGCAAGGGAGTAAAAGACGCCCCGCTCATCGCGAAGTTCACTCGGAAGCCACCATCCACTGTCCGGACTCTCTTTGACATGGCCAACAAATACGCCGACTCGGCTGAAGCCGTCGCAGAGGCCTTCGACGAGAAGAAGGAGCCCCGACAAAAAGACAACAGGGCGAAAGCCGACAACGAGCCGCCTCAGAACAAGCCTGGCAGCCGCAAGCGGAAGTTGGACAACGAGGTGGCCAACATGGAGCGCAGTCGATCGCGGCCCCAGCGGAACAACGACTATCAGAAAGTCATGAGCGGGCCTTGCCCCTTTCACCCCAAGGGCCGGCACGCGGCCAAGGACTGCCACATGCTCAAGAAGTTTGCCTCCGAGCAAGCTTCATCGTCTGGCGCCGACAAGGACAAGGACAAGCCAGACTCGGGTCCGGCTGATGATTTCTAGGACCCCCAAGCCGAACTCAACCACATCTTCGGGGGGCCACTCGCGTACGAATCCAAGCGCAAGCAGAAGCTATCAGCGCGGGACATTAACGCGGTCTCTCGCGTACGAATCCAAGCGCAAGCAGAAGCTATCAGCGCGGGACATTAACGCGGTCTCCACAACGGATACCCCCCAATACCTGCGCTGGTCAGAGATGGCCATCACCTTCAACCGCGCAGATCACCCAGATCGGGTTTCCCACCCGGGACGATACCCACTCGTCCTGGACCCGGTCGTCAGAAATATCAGGCTGAAGAAAACCCTCATCGACGGAGGCAGTGCGCTCAACATCCTGTTCGCCAAGACTTTGGACGAGATGAGAATTCCTCGTTCAGAACTACGGCCGAGCACCGCACCCTTCCATGGGATAATCCCCGGCTTGTCATCAACCCCACTCGGGCAGATAACCTTGCCGGTGACCTTCGGCACGCGGGACAACTTCCGTACAGAAAACATCTCCTTCGAGGTCGCCGACTTCGAGACCGCGTATCACGCGATACTCGGACGACCGGCCCTCGCCAAATTCATGGCGATACCGCACTACACGTACATGGTGCTGAAGATGCTCGGGCCAGCAGGAGTCCTCTCCCTCCGCAGCGACGCTAAGCAAGCCTTCACCTACGACAAGGAGAGCTGCGAGCTGGCTCAAACACAAGAAGCAGCAGTCGGGCGCGACAGCATCCGGCAAGCCGCTACATCTGAAGTCGATCAAGATCCAGTTCCGGCGAAAAAAGCAGCGAAGTCGGGAATTTCAGCAGACTCTGACACGAAGAAGTTCCCCCTGGACCCTTCCGACCCCTCCAAGACCGCCTTAGTCGGGACTGGACTCGACCCCAAATAGGAAGACGCGCTCGTCACCTTCCTCCAAGCCAACAAAGATATCTTCGCGTGGAAACCGTCCGACATGCCAGGCGTACCAAGGGAGGTGATCGAGCACGCCCTACATGTAAAGCTAGACGCCAAGCCGGTCAAGCAACGGCTGCGGCGCTTCACTCAAGACCGCAAGGATGCTATCCGGGAGGAAATCACCAAGCTCCTCGCAGCCGGCTTCATCAAGGAAGTCTACCACCCGGACTGGCTGGCCAACCCAGTCCTGGTCCGGAAGAAAAACGGTAAATGGCGCATGTGCGTCGACTACACCGACCTCAACAAAGCGTGCCCCAAGGACCCATTTGGTCTTCCCAGGATAGATCAGGTGGTTGACTCCACGGCGGGGTGCGACCTACTCAGTTTTCTCGACTGCTACTCGGGATATCATCAAATTAGCTTGAGGGAACAAGACTGTTTAAAAACATCTTTCATCACACCGTTTGGAGCGTATTGCTATATCACAATGCCGTTCAGTCTGAAAAACGCAGGCGCAACCTACCAAAGGGCTATTCAGCGGTGTCTGCACACTCAGATCGGGCGCAACGTGGAAGCCTACGTCGACGATGTGGTGATCAAGTCCAAGTCCAGAAAAGACCTCATTGCCGACTTGGAAGAAACCTTCCAAAACCTTCGAAGATTCAAGATGAAGTTGAACCCGGACAAGTGCGCCTTCGGGGTGCCGTCTGGGAAGTTACTCGGCTTCATCGTCTCGCACCGCGGCATCGAGGCTAACCCGGAGAAAGTCAACGCCATCAAGAACATGGCGCCCCCGACCAACCTTAAAGACGTCCAGAAGCTGACAAGTTGCATGGCGGCACTCAGCCGGTTTATCTCCCGACTGGGCAAAAGGGGCATGCCTTTCTTCAAGCTCCTCAAAAAGGCGGACACCTTTCAATGGACTCCGGAAGCCCAGCGAGCCTTCGAAGACTTCAAAGAATTCCTCACATCACCCCCCGTGCTGGCGTCACCCCTGCCCCAGGAACCACTAATGCTTTATCTGGCGGCAACAACACAGGTAGTCAGCACGGTGCTGGTAGTGGAGCGATCCGAACAGGGTCACATTCAGAAAATACAACGGCCAATCTATTTCGTCAGCGAGGTCCTTGCCGACTCCAAAACGAGATACCCGCAGGTCCAGAAGCTGCTATACGGCCTACTCCTCACAGTCCGAAAGCTGGTGCATTACTTTCAAGCACATCAAGTCACGGTGGTCACAGCGTTTCCACTCGGGGATGTCCTTCATAATCGCGAGGCCACCGGCCGGATCGCTAAATGGGCACTCGAGCTGATGGCGTTCGACATCACCTTTCAGCCACGGACAGCTATCAAATCTCAAGCTCTAGCCGACTTCGTGGCCGAGTGGACAGAAGTTCAACTCCCAACACCAACAACAAAGCTAGAGTACTGGACAATGTACTTCGACGGTTCCCTACGGATCGGCGGTGCCGGGGCTGGAGTCATACTGACATCCCCCACTGGCGAAAAGTTGAAGTACGTACTACAAATCCACTTCCCGGCCTCCCACAACGTCGCCGAGTACGAGGCACTTGTTCATGGGCTCCGCATCGCCATATCACTCGGCATACGTCGACTGGTTGTGCACGGAGACTCCCAACTCGTGGTCAACCAAGTCATGAAAGACTGGACCTGTCTCGACGACACAATGGCGGCATACTGTCAGGAGGTCCGCAAGTTGGAAAACAAGTTCGACGGGCTGGAAATCACACACGTCCTGCGTCAATACAACGACGCGGCAGATGAGCTGGCAAACATGGGATCCAAGCGAGAAGCGGTTCCGACTGGAATCTTTGTCGAGCAACTTATGGAGCCATCAGTCAAGAAGAAACCGGCACAAGAGCAGTCGGGAGGCGAGCCTACCCCGACCACCGACGAAGTGCTGCACATATGTCAAGACTGCAGGGGTCCTGTTCTCAAATTCCTCCTGGACGATGAACTCCCAGAAGATCGCAGTCAAGCCGAGCAGATCAAGCGTCGAAGCAAAAGCTTCCTGCTAGTCGGAGAAGACCTGTACCGAAGGAGCGCATCCGGTGTCCTCATGCGCTGTGTCACCACCGAGGAAGGCAAGCAGATCCTGCATTCAATCCACTCGGGCATATGTGGCAACCACGCTGCATCCAGGACGTTAGTCGGAAAGGCTTACCGGCAGGGATTCTTCTGGCCCACCGCAGTCACAGACGCCAAAGACATCGTTCGTAAGTGCGAGGGTTGCCAGTTCTTCGCAAGACAGACAAATCTCCCCGCCCAGGAACTCCAGACTATCCCTATTTCCTGGCCATTCGCAGTATGGGGGCTCGACATGGTCGGGCCATTCAAGAAAGCGCCAGGAGGGTTCACGCATTTATTCGTCGCAGTGGATAAATTCACCAAGTGGATTGAGGCTAAACCCGTCGCAACAATCACAGCGGCACGAGCAAAGGACTTCATCCTGAGTATACTATACCGGTTTGGGGTCCCTAACCGCATCATAACCGACAACGGCACTCAGTTCGTGGCGGGCCTATTCCAAGATTTCTGCGACGACTTCGGCATCAAGATCTGCTATGCATCTGTGGCACACCCGTGGAGCAACGGGCAGGTTGAGTGAGCCAACGGCATGGTCCTACAAGGCATCAAGGCCAGGATATACGACCGACTACAACCATATGCGGGTCGGTGGGTACAAGAACTACCATCCGTTCTCTGGTCTCTCAGAACCACGGTTAGTCGGGCAACAGGGCAATCCCCTTTCTTCCTGGTCTACGGCACCGAGGCCATGCTACCGACAGAGATACAGTTCGGCTCTCCGCGAGTCCGGGCTTACTCCGAAGACGACTCCAACAGCACCCGACTGATCGAATTAGATCAGCTGGAAGAAGCAAGAGACGTCGCAACAATCCAGTCGGCAAGGTATCTTCAAGGCCTGCGTCGCTACCACAATCACAATGTCCGTGGCCGCGCCTTTTTGGTCGGGGATCTCGTTCTAAGGAAGATACAAACCACCAAGGACAGGCACAAACTATCCCCCATCTGGGAAGGGCCGTTCATTATAGCCGAGGTCACGCGGCCAGGCGCCTACCGACTGAAGACCAAAGACGGCGTCCTCATCACCAACTCATGGAATATAGAACAGCTACGTCCTTTCTATACCTGAGTTTTACATTTTCCATGTGTACAGTTTTTCCTGACACACTACGCCGCTTGTTTCAACCGAGCAGTGAGTCGGGGGCTGCATGTATATATGTGTTCTGTCAATAACATACAAGCTTATTTTACCCCGGTTATGAAGCCTTGCCACGACTGATGCATTCGCCCGAGTACAGCATCTTACTCCGAACATTTTTTATCAAGTTCTATCAGACTAACTCGGTGCATGTTACATGGTCGGGTAAAGCTAATGACAACCGAATAATAAGCTTGGCGGCACGACACATATATTTACACATGATCGTATATGAAAGCATATATATATACCGACTACAAAATGTGTTGCCTTTACAGACCCAAGTCTCGGGTAATCGCTTCAGCAGTCGGCTTCGCCTGGGTGATCAGCTCCAGCGCTTCCTCGGGCGTCGTCTCCTCGGAAAATCCCTCCCCGATGGCCTCAATGTCCGCCCTTGGGTAGATGGACTTGGTCATTGCTAGGGTCTGGGCCACGCCGGCGGCAACCCGCTCGTCTGAGTACCTTTTCAGGGCACTCGGCGCGTCCTCGAGACGTCCCATTATCTGAGGAATTTTGCTGCAGCTGGTCCCCTCTGGGCGGGGATCTACAAGGTCAAGGAGCCCTTTCACGGACCCGACGAGGGCCTCCCGTGACTCCCTGATTGATCTTATCTCCTCCGTGTAGAACCGGTACTGGGCCTGGACGTTGGCTCTCATGCCTGCCCAGATTGGTCAGCAAGTAAGCTTGTCAGAGTTTGGCTACACACAGGGTGACTAATGGATTGGCTGAGATCACAGTCGGGTTGAGGACTTACTTTCGTAGTCAGCCTCCCACCCGGCCACGGTCTTCTCCAGTTCGGCCTTCTCCTTACCGAGCTTGACGACGGCCTTCTCCAACTCGGACTTCTCCCGGTCAAGCTCGGTGTTGGCCTTTGTCAGGTCGGCCTTGACCCTTTCAAGCTCGGCCTTGGCTTCTTCGGCCTCCTTCAGCTGCGACTCCCTCTCCGCTCGGGTCTTTAACTCCGCTTCGAGGTCTGCACCACAGATTAGCCAAGAGCTCAATCGTGCAGTCATGACACCACCGAGCAGTCGGGATCGACGTAGCTGGATGAATACATCAACGGTCCAGTCGGGAAGATATGCTCGAGGATTTTACCTCTGATCTTCTCGGCTAGGGCCCATGTCTCCGCCCTGAGCTGATCGGCGCCGCTCTTCAGCCAGGCCTCCCTCCTCGTGTGACGCACCTCCATCTCGGCCTTCAATGCCCGGAGCTGTTGCAATTCCGTGAGGTGGGGAGCCATCTCGACCAGGATCTCCGTCATCGCCTCGTTGCGGTCAACGAGCTTCTGCTCGGGACAAGGAACAAACCGACGACAGAGTCAAACATCAAGACAAGAAGATTGCTGGAGCTTCACTACAAGAATCATACCGCGACCCCTTGGGACCCGTTTATGGCGGCACGAAGCAGGCTCTCGCGCTCTCTCCTTGCGACGACTTCATCGAGCCTGAAGCTTTTCATAGTGCCGTCGCGAGTGGTCCATGTAAAGGTCCGGGGCATCACGCGTGGGGGAGCTTCGATCCGAGGCAAATGAGGGATCTCCGGCGGTGGCGGTAGTGGCGACGATGGCGATGACGATAACCACGATGGCGACGGGGTCCTGGCCTCGGCACCGCCTTCCCCTACAACATCGGGGACCGGCTCGGGAGCTCCGTCCCCCACTTCCGCGACATACGGTGCCTCGGGGGCTGGGGCCTCGGTTTCAACAGCCACCTCTCGGTCGGGTGGCGGCAGTGGCCCTGTAGTCGGAGCCACCTCGGTCTCAGCAACCGGGCTGGCCGCCGGCTCAACAGGTGTGTTCGCCGCCGCTGCCTCGGCTGGGGCAGGCTCATCAAGTGGAGCAGATGGATCGACCTTTTTAAGATCGATATCGGCCCGCTTCCTGCACGACGGAGCAAGACATCAGGACTGTACTCTAACGTACAACGACTACAGAAGACCCGGAATAACGCACCTCTTGGAGAACTTCAGCTTCCTGCCAACCTGCCCGCTCCCCGGTGAAGCGCTAGCATCGGCAGTCGCCCCGGTCGGTGTCATCGATGGCAGAGGCGTATCAGCCTGAGTCGGCCTCGACTATGGTATGGTTGGTTCGGGTTCCTTCGCCCCAATCGGCCTCTGCTCTGGTTGGCCCCTTGGCGGCGCTGTTGCTGAGTACGACAACGTTGGGCTCAAGCCTGCTGATCTCAGTCTGGGACTCGACCGCGTGGGCGTTGTGGCAGCGGTGTCCTTTATTTTCAAGCTGCCGCTCACGGCGCGCGCTGTCATGGCCCCCTCGCCTCGATATAAAATCGGCTTCTTCCCCGCTCTCTTGGAGTCGGGTTGGGCAGCAGAGGGACTCCTCGGCCTCTTCCTCGACGCGACCGCCGACAATGGACGAGAGTCTTCATCAAATTCCTCATGCCACTACAAGCAAGTCGACAAGATTCCATCACGCCAGGTTGAACAATCACCGTTCCACAGGCGTTCACCATAGAAGAAGGTAGAAGGTTACCTTGGTCCGCGGCCGGATGAAGCTATAGGCAGCAACTCGGCGGTTATCATCTTCGGTGGCAACCACCCCTTCGGAGAAGTAGCCAAACAAGGTATCGGTTACTGCCCCCTTGTCCGCCGTCTCGCTGCTCACCCGGTCGGGATCGTGTTTACCTTTGAAGGCCCAGCCGAAAGCGCTTCTCAACTTCAGCGGCTGGACGCGCCTCGTCAGGAAACGACGAGCCACCCAGGGCCCCGTCAAGCCGGCCCTCTTGAGGTCATCTATCTTTGTCAGCAATATATGTGCCTGGCCCAGTTCTTCAAAGGTTGGCTCCGAGGACCAGCTTGGCAATACCGCCGGCGGCATACCAGTAAACGGGCGCAAGGAAGGAGCCAGATCGGCGCAATAAAACCACTCCTTGTGCTAGCCCTTCAGAGAAGATTTCAAGGGCAAATCGATATATGTTTTCTTCCCATCACTCCTTAGTTGAAGACCAGCCCCCCCAATCACACTGATATTACTCTTGGAAGGCTGGGGCTTGACATGGAACAAGTGTCGGAAGAGGATGAAATGGGGCTCAACACCCAGAAAGCACTCGCAAAGAGTAACGAATATGGAGATCTGAAGGATCGAGTTGGGATTTAAATGCACCAACTCCAGCCCGTAGAAATCAAGGATGCGGCGGAAGAAATCAGACGACGGAAGACACAAGCCCCGATCAAAGAAAGAGGCGAAAACTACCGTTTCACCAGGCCGGGGGTTGGGGCTCGACTCATCCCTCGCCGACTGCCAACGGATCACTTCTTGGCTAGGCAACTTCAGCTCGCTCTCCAGCCGTCTCAGCTTCACCGAGCCGCAATCCGAGATCGGCCAAGAACTCCCTGGCGCACCCGCAGGATTCGTCGCCTTCGGCATGACTGGAGGTGGTGAGATTTGGGGGAAAGCAAATCGGGGGCTTGGAATAAACGAAGAGGATTGAAATCGCCCGAGTCCGGGTGGGGAACGGCTGCTGCTAACCCTAGCCGGGCTGTTAACGCCAAAATTTGGCACGATTCATATCCATGTTCGGTTAAGGAAAGAAGCCATGTCAGCCAATGGAAGCTCATCTGGAAGAGACCAAACCTGGAAGGAATCGTGAAGACCACGTTATGGCAGTTATTTATCTTATCTATTAGATAGCTTTATCTTTTAGGAAACCTGATCTCTTGTCCGATCAGGTCTGTCAGTTTTCCTTTTTCTAGTTAGGAAAGTCCTGTACCGTGTCCTATAAGGACTCTTGTAACTCGGGGTATATATACGTATGCCCGGGGACCTTGTAATCTATCAATCGATCAATTAAACTTCGGCGCATCGCCAACCTTTCGACGGGTTCTTGCTTCTCGAGCGGGGCTGCATCGGTTAGGTCCGAACTCCTGCGAGAGGGTAAGACTCGTCACCCCTTACCCAGGTGTATCTGCCCTGTCTACGGCTGCATCGGTTCGGTCCGACCTCTTAGGCCGATCAGGTATACCACATCACGCGTGCGTAGATCTTATCAGTTTACTGGGGGCGATTTATCATCAGTTCGTGCTGCATCGGTTGGGTCCGACCTACTGAACTGCCAGCGATAAATCGTTCCTGCTAGGCTGATGGTTTTTGCGCAAGCGTCTTATCGGAATGTATAGCCGGTAAGTTATTTTCATCACAGTTGCATTAGGTCTATCGGCTCGTTGAGGTTCCTTTACTATTATCGATCTGTGCTGCATCAGTTAGGTTTGAACTACTAGATCGATAATAATAGATTTATCCTTGTCGGGCTGATCGGTGTATATGCGACGTTCTATCGGAGTGCTTAGCCGATAGGTTATCTTTTTATAAAGCCGACTGTATTATCCATACTGTTTTGGTCATCTATATTATCATCGGTTGTCTAGCCGATGCATATGTGTTTCCTCGGCAGTCGGCTGGCTTACTATTTTGCTTATCTATTGATAATTGGCTCCTAGCCGATGCACATGTTATACTGACATCTTGTCTATTTGCTCATAGCACTATCGTTTCCTAGCCGATACACAGGTGCCATCGGCTATCGGCTACGAGGAGTCTATATCAGCCCATATCGGCCGATAGCCGATTGCGCAATTGCTGCCGATCCGGGCACGAGGACCAACAAGGACCCGGACGCGAGCACGAGACCCGAACGCGAGAGGCCCGGGCACGGGCATAGCGGCATCGGCTGGAAGGAATCCGTATCGGCTTGCTAGCCGATTGGATCAGTAATCTAATTTCTTCATCTCCTTGTCAATTGCTGGGTCAAATTGACTGGCACGCCCGCGAACCTCAAATATTTTAGGACCTGCACTGGAGCTAAGCAGATCTCCCAGGCCTTCGCGTGTCACCAGACGCCGAACCAGATCGTCAGCAAGCTTTTTGGCACACCCGGCGGTTTTCGGCGTCAACACGTTTTTGGCACGCCCGGTGGGACCAGAACTTCAACATGGATGGAAAGGAGGTCAGCACAGATAATATAATCCCAGTCACGATGGAAGATTTGACCGAAGAACAAAGACAACAAGTGGAGCAGAACATTGATGAATTTCAGAAGCTTTGTCTAGAATCCTTCGGTATGACAGATCAAGGGCCGATTCAGAAGTCGCAATTTCCAAAACCTGTTTTTATTGACGGATCGAGCCATATATCGCCTACGAGTTCACAGAAGCCGATCCAAGACATGTTTAATGAAGCAGTTCATCATGCGTTGACTGATCAATCTGGGGTATTGGTGAACACATTACAGAGCTTGATCAAGAAGGCAGTAGAGCCGATTCAAATACCCGGGGGGCAACAAGATGGGATTCCTCAAGGATATCAAACTGCGTACTATGGGGGGCATCAACAGAGTTATTCAGAAGCTGTTCCTGAGTACAATTATCAGAGGGAATATCAGAATCAGAATCGGCTACAAACTCCACCTTTGCGTTATCACGACAAAGATCCAAGAGAAGAAGATTTATCAGCAAGAATCATAGAGGTGATGAGAGAGCAATTCGGTCTAAGACCGAAGAAGGAAACATTTATATATCGGCCTCCATATCCAGATTGGTTTGATAGAGCTCCGTTGCCGCGCCGATACAGAGTACCAGACTTCTCCAAATTCTCAGGGCAAGATGATATATCTACAGTGGAACATGTCAACCGATTTTTGGCTCAATGTGGAGAGGCATCGGCTGTAGAAGCTTTGAGGGTTAGACTCTTCCCGTTATCATTATCCGGATCGGCCTTTACATGGTTTTCTTCATTGCCACCTAACTCAGTTCGAGGTTGGGCCGATCTAGAAAAGCAATTCCACAAGTATTTCTTTATGGGGAGTCAGGAGATGAGTTTGATAGACTTAACATCGGTAATACAGAAGCCAGAGGAATCAGTCTCAGAATATATCCAGCGGTTTCGTGATGTTAGAAGCCGATGTTATAGTTTAAGTCTGGACGATGCACAGCTGGCCGAGTTAGCATTCCAAGGTTTGATGGCTCCGATCAAGGAAAGATTTTCATCAGAAGACTTCAAGAGCCTAGCACACCTAGTACAAAAGGTATCGGCTCATGAAAGCCGATTTCAAGAGGCCAGGAAGGAATGATGAGGCCCAAACAGAAGAATTTCGAAGTTTGATAACAAACTCCGAAATTGGGGGGCATGTGTTAACGCCAAAATTTGGCACGGTTCACATTGGATTTGGTTAAGGAAAGAAGATATATCAGCCGTTGGAAGCTAATCAGAAGAAGCCAGATTCAGGAAGGAATCGTGAGGACCACGACATGGCAGTCAATTACCTTATCTACTAATTAGGTAGTTTTGATAATTTTTAGGAAACCTGATCTCGTATCTGATCGGGGTTTGTTAGTTTTTCCTTTTATAATTAGGAAACTTCTGTTTCGTGTCCTATTAGGACTGTACCAACTCGGGGTATATATACGTATGCCCGGGTATCTTGTAAACTATCAATCGATCAATTAAACTTTGGCGCATCGCCAACCTTTCGACGGGTTCTTGCTTCTCGAGCGGGGCTGCATCGGTTAGGTCCGAACTCCTGCGAGAGGGTAAGACTCGTCACCCCTTACCCAGGTGTATCTGCCCTGTCTACGGCTGCATCGGTTCGGTCCGACCTCTTAGGCCGATCAGGTATACCACATCACGCGTGCGTAGATCTTATCAGTTTACTGGGGGCAATTTATCATCAGTTCGTGCTGCATCGGTTGGGTCCGACCTACTGAACTGCCAGCGATAAATCGTTCCTGCTAGGCTGATGGTTTTTGCGCAAGCGTCTTATCGGAATGTATAGCCGGTAAGTTATTTTCATCACAGTTGCATTAGATCTATCGGCTCGTTGAGGTTCCTTTACTATTATCGATCTGTGCTGCATCAGTTAGGTTTGAACTACTAGATCGATAATAATAGATTTATCCTTGTCGGGCTGATCGGTGTATATGCGACGTTCTATCGGAGTGCTTAGCCGATAGGTTATCTTTTTATAAAGCCGACTGTATTATCCATACTGTTTTGGTCATCTATATTATCATCGGTTCTCTAGCCGATGCATATGTGTTTCCTCGGCAGTCGGCTGGCTTACTATTTTGCTTTATCTATTGATAATCGGCTCCTAGCCGATGCACATGTTATACTGACATCTTGTCTATTTGCTCATAGCACTATCGGTTTCCTAGCCGATACACAGGTGCCATCGGCTATCGGCTACGAGGAGTCTATATCAGCCCGTATCGGCCGATAGCCGATTGCGCAATTGCTGCCGATCCGGGCACGAGGACCAACAAGGACCCGGACACGAGCACGAGACCCGGGCGCGAGTACAGGCAGAGGCCCGGGCACGAGCATAGCGGCATCGGCTGGAAGGAATCCGTATCGGCTTGCTGGCCGATTGGATCTGTAATCTAATTTCTTCATCTCCTTGTCAATTGCTGGGTCAAATTGACTGGCACGCCCGCGAACCTCAAATATTTTAGGACCTGCACTGGAGCTAAGCAGATCTCCCAGGCCTTCGCGTGTCACCAGGCGCCGAACCAGATTGTCAGCAAGCTTTTTGGCACACCCGGCGGTTTTCGGTGTCAACAGTAATACAGAAGCCGGAGGAATCAGTCGCAGAATATATCCAGCGGTTTCGTGATGTTAGAAGCCGATGTTATAGTTTAAGTCTGGATGATGCACAGCTGGCCGAATTAGCATTCCAAGGTTTGTTGGCTCCGATCAGGGAAAGATTTGCATTAGAAGACTTTGAGAGCCTAGCACACCTAGTACAGAAGGTATCGGTTCATGAAAGCCGATTTCAGGAGGCCAGGAAGGAATATTGAGGCCCAAACAGAAGAAGAATTTCGAAGTTTGATAACAAACTCCGAAATTGGGGGGCATGTGTTAACGCCAAAATTTGGCACGATTCATATCCATGTTCGGTTAAGGAAAGAAGCCATGTCAGCCAATGGAAGCTCATCTGGAAGAGACCAAACCTGGAAGGAATCGTGAAGACCACGTTATGGCAGTTATTTATCTTATCTATTAGATAGCTTTATCTTTTAGGAAACCTGATCTCTTGTCCGATCAGGTCTGTCAGTTTTCCTTTTTCTAGTTAGGAAAGTCCTGTACCGTGTCCTATAAGAACTCTTGTAACTCGGGGTATATATACGTATGCCCGGGGACCTTGTAATCTATCAATCGATCAATTAAACTTCGGCGCATCGCCAACCTTTCGACGGGTTCTTGCTTCTCGAGCGGGGCTGCATCGGTTAGGTCCGAACTCCTGCGAGAGGGTAAGACTCGTCACCCCTTACCCAGGTGTATCTGCCCTGTCTACGGCTGCATCGGTTCGGTCCGACCTCTTAGGCCGATCAGGTATACCACATCACGCGTGCGTAGATCTTATCAGTTTACTGGGGGCGATTTATCATCAGTTCGTGCTGCATCGGTTGGGTCCGACCTACTGAACTGCCAGCGATAAATCGTTCCTGCTAGGCTGATGGTTTTTGCGCAAGCGTCTTATCGGAATGTATAGCCGGTAAGTTATTTTCATCACAGTTGCATTAGATCTATCGGCTCGTTGAGGTTCCTTTACTATTATCGATCTGTGCTGCATCAGTTAGGTTTGAACTACTAGATCGATAATAATAGATTTATCCTTGTCGGGCTGATCGGTGTATATGCGACGTTCTATCGGAGTGCTTAGCCGATAGGTTATCTTTTTATAAAGCCGACTGTATTATCCATACTGTTTTGGTCATCTATATTATCATCGGTTTTCTAGCTGATGCATATGTGTTTCCTCGGCAGTCGGCTGGCTTACTATTTTGCTTATCTATTGATAATCGGCTCCTAGCCGATGCACATGTTATACTGACATCTTGTCTATTTGCTCATAGCACTATCGGTTTCCTAGCCGATACACAGGTGCCATCGGCTATCGGCTACGAGGAGTCTATATCAGCCCGTATCGGCCGATAGCCGATTGCGCAATTGCTGCCGATCCGGGCACGAGGACCAACAAGGACCCGGACGCGAGCACGAGACCCGAACGCGAGAGGCCCGGGCACGGGCATAGCGGCATCGGCTGGAAGGAATCCGTATCGGCTTGCTGGCCGATTGGATCAGTAATCTAATTTCTTCATCTCCTTGTCAATTGCTGGGTCAAATTGACTGGCACGCCCGCGAACCTCAAATATTTTAGGACCTGCACTGGAGCTAAGCAGATCTCTCAGGCCTTCGCGTGTCACCAGACGCCGAACCAGATCGTTAGCAAGCTTTTTGGCACACCCGGCGGTTTTAGGCGTCAACACGGGCGGGAGGCGAAAAGCTAGGCGCGAAGGTGGAAGACGAAGAGATTGGCTGCTTTGGGGAAGACGACGGAATCTTTTTCTCTCTCCCCATCCTTTTATAGCCTGTACCGACTAGATGGGCCCAGGCCTGCACAGTCGGTATTGGGCCGACAAGATATGAGTTCCTACAGTAGCATGCTCCATGTGGGCCGCCCGCAGGCTGAGTTGAAATTATAGCGCTGGTGCTACCCATAGGAATCGATGAGGTAAACAGATATGCTTCATGAAAGCCTTACTGCTAAACATATATGTTTGGGTATCTGTTTTATCCACCAGGTCTCGAGGATATATCCTTACAAGGATCACAAGCTGGTCTTCATTAAAATTGGGGATGCAGGTATCTTTCTCGGAAACACCTGACCACGTAATGGATTTATTTTCATAAAGTGGTACTCGGCCTACATGCGTGGCCATCAGTTGCCATGAGCAATATTATTCCAGCCGACATGACGCTGAAGAGTCTAACTTTCGAGTAGTGCACTACTCGGGAGAGACTATAAATATCTATTCCCGCTGACATGATGCGGAAGAGTCTAGCTTTTGAGTGGGACGCCACTCGGAAAAGATTATAAACTCATATTCCGACTGACATAAAGTCGAGGAGTCCTATATACGAGTAGTCTCCTACTCGGCAAGACTATAAATTATATTCCGGTTGACATGATACCGAGGAGTCTCATATACCAGTAGAAATCTACTCGGGAAAGACTTCCAGGTTAAAGATCTTTGACTTTATGTTTACTTGTCTTCACAATTAAGCACAAAGTCGGGGGCTACACCTAATAGGTGCGCCTATTCGGCGCACACTATTTATATATCTACATGAAGCCCTTCATAGCCTCGCTGCCAGCTGACATGAAGCAGGACTCGGGAAAACTTACTCGGACAAAGAGCACTTGGGAAGACTTCACCGTGGAGGATGAGCACTCGGCATCAGCTGTGACTCAACTATGAAGGTCTCAGGGGCTACTGTGGGAGCCATGGGCCCCGGGTACCTCACTACCAGCACATGGGCCACTCGGATAGAGGATGGGCCAAATCATGTAATTAGAGATAAGATAGCACCCGGCAGGCTGTGCCTTATACAATAAGGAAACATAGCCTTAGTCGGATAGGATTCTATCTCTAAGAAGGAAATCCCTTGGTCGTATCCGACTGGGATCCTTACCATGTACCCCTGTCCCCTAGTATATAAAGGGAGGCAGGGCACCCCATGAGGGCACGCAAGATCATTGATCGCAAAAACCACCTCAGAGGAATAACACCTCAACTGGACGTAGGGTATTACCTCACATCGAGGGCCTGAACCAGTATAATTCTCCCGTGTTCCTCTGCAATCCACCGAATTCCAGGTCGCCGAGTAGCCCCATAGTATTATTGCCGGTGCAAAGCATCGACAGGAGTTCTTGTACCCACCGGCCCGCGTATGGTTGTAGTCGGTCAAATATCCTAGCCTTGATACCTTGTAAGACCATACCATTGGCTCGTTCAACCTGCCCATTGCTCCACGGGTGTGCCCCAGACACATAGCAGATCTTGATGCCGAAGTTGTCACAGAAATCTTGAAACACGCCGCCCGTGAACTGAGTACCGTTGTCGGTGATGATGCGGTTGGGGACCTCGAATCGATATAATATACTTATGATGAAGTCCTTTGCTCGTGCCACTGTTATGGTTGCAATGGGTTTGGTCTCAATCCACTTGGTGAATTTATTCACTGCGACGAACAACTGTGTGAACCCTCCTGGCGCTTTCTTAAAGGGCCTGACCATGTTAAACCCCCATACTGCAAAGGGCCAAGAGATTGGGATTGTTTGGAGTTCTTGGGCTGGGAGATTGGTTTGTCTTGCGTAGAACTGGCAACCCTCGCATGTGCGAACAATGGCTTTGGCATCTGTTACTACTGTTGGCCAGAAAAATCCCTGCCGGTAAGCCTTTCCGACTAACGTCCTGGATGTGGCGTGGCTGCCACATATGCCCGAGTTGATCGACTGTAGAATCTACCTGCCCTCCTCGGTGGTGATGCAGCGCATAAGGACACCAAATGCACTTCTTCGGTACCGGTCTTCTCTGACGACCAGGAAACTCTTGCTTCGACGTTTGATTTGTTTGGCTTGGCTGCGATCTTCTGGGAGTTCATCGTCCAAGAGGAATTTGAGAACAGGAGTCCGCCAATCTTGACATATGTGCAGCACCTCGTCTGTCGCCGGGGTAGGTTTGCCTCCCGACTGCTCCAGCACTGGTTTCTTCTTGACTGATGGCTCCATAAGTTACTCAACAAAGATCCCTGTCGGGACCGCTTCTCGCTTGGATCCCATATTTGCCAATTCATCAATAGCATCCTTGTATTGTCGTAGGACATGTGTTATCTCTACCCCGTCAAACTTGTTTTCCAGCTTGCGAACCTCCTGACAGTATGCTGCCATGGTGTCGTCGAGACATGTCCAGTCTTTCATGACTTGGTTGACCACAAGTTGAGAATCTCCTCACACAACCAGTCAGCAGATGCTGAGTGATATAGCAATGTAGAGCACGTGGATAAGTGCCTCGTACTCGGCGACGTTGTGGGAAGCCGGGAAGTGGATCTAGAGAACATACTTGAGTTTTTCGCCGGTAGGGGACGTCAATACGATGCCAGCCCTGGCGCCGCCGATCCGTAGAGAACCGTCAAAGTACATTGTCCAGTACTCCAGCTTCGCTGTTGACATAGGCATTTAAACTTCTGTCCACTCAGCCACGAAGTCGGCTAGAGCTTGTGATTTGATAGCTGTCCGTGGCTGAAAGGTGATGTCGAACGCCATCAACTCGAGCGCCAATTTAGCGATTCGGCCGGTGGCCTCGAGATTATGCAGGACATCCCCGAGTGGATACGATGTGACCACCGTGACTTGATGTGCTTGGAAATAATGCACCAGCTTCCGGACAGTAATGAGTAGGCCGTACAGCAGCTTCTGGACCTGTGGATATCTCATCTTCGAGTCGGCAAGGACCTCGCTGACAAAGTAGACTAGCCGTTGAATCTTCTGTATGTGACCCTGTTTGGATCGCTCGACCACCAGCACCGTGCTGACTACCTGAGTAGTTGCTGCTAGATGTAGCATTAATGGTTCTTGGGGCATTGATGACGCCAACACGGGTGGTGATGTGAGAAATATTTTGAAGTCTTCGAAGGCTTGCTGGGCTTCGGAAGTCCATTGGAAATTGTCTACTTTCTTCAATAGCTTGAAAAAGGGCATGCACCATTCGCCTAGTCAGGAAATAAACCGGCTGAGTGCCGCCATGCAGCCTGTCAGCTTCTGAACGTCCTTCTGGCTAGTCGGGGGTGCCATGTTCATGATTGTGTTGACTTTCTCCATGTTGGCCTCGATGCCGCAATGCGAGACGATGAAGCCGAGTAACTTGCCGGATGGCACACCAAAGGCGCACTTTTTCGGATTCAACTTTATCTTGAATCTTCGAAGATTTTGGAGGGTTTCTTCTAGGTCAGCGATGAGATCTTCTTTGGACTTGGTCTTGATCACCACATCGTCGACATAGGCTTCTACGTTGCGCTCGATCTGAGTGTGCAGACACCGCTGAATTGCGCGTTAATACGTTGCTCCAGCGTTTTTCAAACCGAACAGCATAGTGATGTAGCAATACGCTCCAAATGGCGTGATGAAAGACGTTTTTAGGTAGTCCTCCTCCTTCAGGCTGATTTGATGGTATGCCAAGTAACAGTCGAGAAAGCTGAGAAGTTCGCACCCCGTAGTTGAATCCACCACCTAGTCTATTCTTGGTAAACCAAATGGATCTTTGGAGCACGCCTTGTTGAGATCGGTGTAGTTGACGCACATGCGCCATTTACCTTTTTCTTCTGGACCAAAACTGGGTTTGCCAGCCAATCCAGGTGGTAGACCTCTTTGATGAACCCGGCTGCGAGGAGCTTGGTTATCTCCTCCCGAATAGCATCTTTGTGGTCCTGGGCGAAGCGCCGTAGCTGTTGCTTGACTGGCTTGGTGTCTGTCTTGACATTGAGGGCGTGCTCGATCACCTCCCTTGGTACGCCCGGCATGTCGGACAGTTTCCACGCGAAGATGTCTTTGTTGGCTTGGAGAAAGGTGATGAGCGCGTCTTCCTATTTGGGGTCTAGTCCGGTCCCGACTAGAGCAGTCTAGGAGGGGTCGAAAGGGTCCAGGGGTATCTTCTTTGTGTCAGAGTCCGCTGAAATTCCCGACTTCACTGCTTTTTTCGCCGGAACTTGGTCTTCCTCGACTTCAGTTGCGATGGCCTGCCGAATGCTGTTGCGTCCAACTGCCGCCTCTTGAGATTGAGCCAACTTGCAGCTCTCCTTGTCGTAGGTGAAGGCTTGCTTGATGTCGCTGCAGAGGGAGAGGACTCCTGCTGGCCCAGGCATCTTGAGCACCATGTATGTATAGTGTGGTACCGCCATGAATTTGGCGAGCGCCAGTCGTCCGAGTATCGCGTGGTACGCAGTCTTGAAGTCGGCGACCTCGAAGTAGATGTTTTCTGTACGGAAGTTATTCCGCGTGCCGAAGGTGACCAGCAAGGTTATCTGCCCGAGTGGAGTTGAAGATAGGCCGGGAATTATCCCGTGGAAGGGTGCCGTACTCGGCCGTAGATCTGAATGAGGGATCTTCATCTTATCCAGGGTCTTGGCGAAGAGGATGTTAAGTGCGCTACCTCCGTCTATGAGGGCCTTCTTCAGCTTGATGTTCTTGACGACAAGGTCCAGGACGAGTGGGTAGCGTCTCGGGTGTGAGACCCGATCAGGGTGATCCGTGCGGTCGAAGGTGATGGGCGTTTTTGACCAACGTAGATATTGGGGACGTCTGCTGTAGAGACCGCATTGACGTCGCGTTCTGTTAGCTTCTGCTTGCGCTTAGACTCTTACGCAGACGGGCCTCCGAAGATGTGGTTGAGCTCGGCCTAGGGATCTTGGAAATCGTTAGCCGGGCCTTGATCTGGCTTATCTTTGTCCTTATCGGTGCCAGATGATGAAGCCTGCTCGGAAGCAAACTTCTTAAGCATGAAGCAGTCTTTGGCCGCGTGCTTGCCTTTGGGGTGGAAGAGGCATGGCCCGTTCATGACCTTCTGGTAGTCGTTGTTCCGTTGGGGCCATGGCCGAGTTCGCTCCATGTTGGCCACCTCGTTGTCCGACTTCCGCTTGCGGTTGCCGGTCTTGTTTTGCAATGGCTTGTTGTCGGCTTGCGCCTTCTGGTCCTTCTGTCGTGACTCTTTCTTCTCGTCGAGGGCCTCTGCGACGGCTTTAGCCGAGTCGGCATATTTGTTTGCCGTATCAAAGAGAGCCCGGACAGAGGCTGGTGGCTTCCGAGTGAACTTCGTGATGAACGGGGTGTCCTTTACTCCCTTGCGGAAGGCGATGATGATGGCCTCATCCTTGATCATTGGGATCTGGTTGCGCTTCTCAGAGAACCTCTTGATAAATTTGTGCAGAGACTCATTCTTCTTCTGGTGTAGCTGATATAGATCGTGCTCGGAAGACGGCCTCTCGTAGGTCCTTTGAAAGTTAGCGATGAACCGCTCCCTGAGTTCTCCCCAGGAACCGATCGACTGCCTCGGGAGCCCTGTTAGCCATGTCCTCACTAAGTCGGCCAGGGCGACCGGGAGGTAGTTAGCCATGGCTTTATGGTCACCCCCGGCAGCTCGAATTGCCAAGGTGTATAAGGTGAGCTAGGACTCGGGGTTGGTTTTACCATCGTATTTCTCGATCCCCGTAGGCTTGAAGCCCGATGACCAGTCGACGTCCTGTTGTCGGTGAAACGGGACTGGGGGCCCCACATTCCCCCGGAATGCGTGGATCTTCGACCACATCAGCCCCTCTAGAGCCCACATTCTGCACAAGCGACGGCCGGCTACGGCCGTTTTCCCGCTAAGTGCCCAGGCCTGAGCACTGTCCGGGCCTGGGGTGCATCTTTCCCGGGCGCGTCACGATGACCGCTCGCATCCACCTCGGGCCCCGTAGCCCGGGGACATTCCCGGGCCCGGGTCTCGCCCCCTGGTCCCGGGACCCATAGGCTCGGTCCTGGAGCGCGTCCCGGGGCACATTACTAGGACATCACCGGGTCCTGGGACCCACAGGCTCGGTCCCGAGGCGCGTTCCCGGGGCACATCGCTGGGGCATTCCCGGGCCCGGGGCGCGCTTCCCGAGCCCGAGGCTCACAGCCTCGGTCCCTGAGGAACTCGGTGCCTTGTGCGCGCGGATGGCTCGATGAGCTCTCTGCCCCGGGCACGAGCCTGACTCGAGCAGATCAACTCTCCAACTACCTGCATTAATGACGAGGCAACGGGGCATGTCGTGTCTGTCGCCCACTCGGACACGCGTGGGCTCTCATGATGACCCCCCGTGGGCCCGCTCCCTGAGTAGTCAGAGAATATTTGACTAAGAGGGCTTCGGTTTTCCACGCTCTGGCGGCGATGGCGTAAGCCGTCACATCTTCATGACCTAGCCGCCCGCAGCAGCCGAGCAATGTGACGACTAGACGTGCCGAACCAACTCCAGCGTGGCTCAGCAGGCGAACGCGTGTGACAAGACATATCGTACATGGAAAAGCTTTCTCTTGGCATGTGTACTAGGCACGGTGGACTCCCCTTGGACTATGAAAGGAGGATCCATGCCAGCAGGGAGGGGGGCTTTTGGAGAGGATTGTGTTCAGCTTCTAGAGAGACCGAGTTCCCAAGTGAGGGCTAGCTCCTGAGCACCCCTCAAGGACATCTTGTAAGAACAAACCGCATTGATCTCCCACATAGCAGATACACACAGGAGTAGGGTATTACGCCTCCGCGTGGCCCGAACTTGCCTACTTCTTCTGTCTCCCTTGCGTGCCATCGACCAGACGCCGCAGCCGTCCTGTGAACCACTCCCCTGGCTGAACCTCAAAGGGGGGTCCCCAGACTCCCCGCGGTTAGAGTTCCCTCCTCCGACACCTGTAGCTCGTGCGTGAAAGCTGGAACGCCTTCGTCTTCGTGAGGGCTCCGGCTCCGATCACGGTGGTTGAACCGCTCGTGGTGCAGACCGAAACGCTCGTTCTCGTCCTCCAGTCGGCAGCGATCATCCTCTTCGCGTTGGCGGCGCCGGGCATTGATGTCATATCGGAGGTCGCGTTGTAGACGAACTCGGAGGTCTCGGTTGAACCGGCGATCGTACTGGTGACGCCGCCGATTGTTGTTGTTGGTGTTGCCGAGTGATGTTTGCCGCGACTCCTCGTGTAGTTGACTTGAGCCAGCTGCCCGGCGTCGTGTTGATGTAGATGAGCCTGCCGCCGGAGAGCCCGACCGGTTGGTCGGTACTAGTGTGTCACCCGACTGCTGTTGCTGCTGACAGGCAGCAGCTGTAATCATCGCCTTGATCTTGGCAATAGTCGAGGTGGCCTGGTGATCAGGTCCGAGCTAGAGTGTGTCCAGCAAGGTTGGAGCGGCCACGACGTTTTGTTGTGGCGTGACGAAGACGTCATGGTCGCCGACTTTGGTCTGGAGAATCTACTGCTGAGCGGTTCGCCCAGCCCTGCTAGCTCGTCGTTGCGTGCCCCGCGGTCGGCCTCCTCCTATTGCCGTAATCAGCGTGCCTCCTCTTGTTGCTCCTCTTGTACCCAGCGCACCTCTGGTGGTGGGGTTGAAGCCATGAAGATCTCACGGGGGATAAGGAGACTAGCTAGACTAGTGTCCGAACTAGCGTTCGAACTATTGTCCGACTTGGAGTCGGAATCCGAGTAGTTGATCGGAGTAAGAACGACTCCGACCTCCCTAGATCCAATCTGAAACAGCTCTGAGCCGTGTCCAAACTGAATTGCAGGGGATCGGGTCTGCCGCGTAAGATGTAGATCCGTGGCGTTGCCGAGCCTGTGCGGGAAATTGACGATCTCTCCCCTTCCTAGCCCAACCCGGGCTGGGTCAAGGCCTAGCGTGAGTCGGACACCGAAGGAGAGAGTTGTCCCGAGGCTTGACGAAGTAGAAGATTGCTGTGTCAGATTGATGATGGTTGTTGCAGCGTCTTGTGGGCCAACTGGCGCAAAGTCGGCTGGTTCCTCGGCCGGTTGGATTGGATTTGCGTCGGCCAAGGTGAGATTGCCGATCTGGTCGGCGACGAAGTCGAGGCTTCCGAAAGTTATTGTGTCTCTGGGGAAGAATTTGTCACCGTCGACTCCTGTTGCTAGATCCATCAAAGTTGTTGATGTAGATCTCGCCGAAGCCCCTACCTGGTGCGCCAACTATCGATGTTTTATACCGGCAATATGAATATGGGGCTACTCGGCAGATGGAAACTCGGTGGATTACAAAGGAACAAGGAGAGGTTTATACTGGTTCAGGCTCTCGATGTGAGGTAATACCCTATGTCCAGTTGTGGTGTTATTCCTTTGAGGATTTGTGTCTGCTTATATGAGCTCATGCCCTCAGGGGGCGCCCTGCCTCCCCTTATATACTGGGGGACAGGGGTACAAAGTAGGAGTCCTAGCCAGATATGGCCAAGGGATCTTCTCTTAGAGATACAATCTACCCGACTAGGACTATATATTCCTTATTGTACAAGGCAAAGTCTGCCAGGTGATACTATATCTCTAATTACAAGTCTCGGCCCATCCTCTATCCGAGTGGCCCATATGCTTGTGATGTGGTACCCGGGGCCCATGGTCTCCACAGTATATGATACTCATGATGAAGTCTTTTGCCCTTGCAACTATTATGGTAGCAACGGGTTTTGCCTCGATCCACTTTGTGAATTTATCCACCACGACGAATAAGTGTGTGAACCCTCCTGGTGTATTTTTCAATGGCCCGACCGTGTCAAGCCCCTAAACTGCAAAGGGCCAAGATATTGGAATTGTTTGTAATTCTTGAGCTGGCAGGTGTGTTTGCCGAGCAAAGAACTGGAATCCCTCGCATGTCCGAAGTATGTCTTTAGCGTCTATAACTACAGTTGGCCAGAAGAATCCTTGCCTGTAAGCCTTTCTGACTAACACCCTTCATGCAGCATGGTTGCCACAGATGCCCAAGTGGATGGATTGTAAAATCTGCTTGCCCTTCTTGGGTGTGACGCAGCGCATGAGGACACAGGATGCGCTTCGACAATAGAGGTCTTCTCCGACTACAAGGAAACATTTGCTTCGACGTTTGGTTCATTCAGCTTCACTGTGATCTTTTGGGAGCTCATCTTCTAGGAGGAACCTGATGATTGAAATCCGCCAATCCTGAGAAATAATTAGTACTTCATTTATTGCCGGGGTAGGTTCAGCCCCCAACTGCTCAAGTACTGGCTTCTTTTTAACTAATGGCTCCAATAATTGCTTGACAAAAATTCCAGTCGGGACCACTTCTCTCTTGGATCCAAAGTTATCTAGCTCATCTGTAGCTTTGTTGTATTGGCATAGCACATGTGTAATCTTCAGCCCATTGAACTACTTTTCTAGCTTCCGTACCTCCTAACAATATGCCGCCATGTTGCCGTCCAGACACGTCCAGTCCTTCATGACTTGATTCATCACGAGTTGAGAATCCCGGCGTACTATTAGTCGGCGGATGCCGAGTGATATGGTGATGTGGAGCTCATGGATGAGTGCCTCGTACTCAGTGACGTTGTGAGATGCTGGAAAATGTATGTGAAGGATATATTTGAGTTTTCTCCAGTGGGTGACGTCAGAACAACGCCGGCCCCTACTCCGTCGATCTGTAAAGAACCGTCGAAATACATCGTTCAGTATTCTAGCTTGTCTATTGATGTGGCTATCTAAATCTCTGTCCACTCGGCCACGAAGTCGGCAAGTGCTTGTGACTTGATTGCTATTCGTGGTTGAAAATCAATATCAAACGCCATCAACTCGAGCGCCCATTTAGCGATTCTGCCGGTGGCCTCGCGATTGTGTAGGATGTCCCCGAGTGGATACGATGTGACGATTGTAACTTGATGCTACTGAAAATAGTACACCAACTTCCGGATAGTTATGAACAAGCCCTATAGCAACTTCTGGACATGGGGATATCTCGTCTTTGATTCACATAGGACTTCGTTGATAAAGTAAACTGTCCTTTGAACTTTTTGTATGTACCCTGGCTCTACCCACTAGATGACCAGCATCTTGCTGACTACCTGAGTTGTTGCCGCCAGATACAACGTAAGTGGTTCCTGAGGCATAGGTGACGTCAACATGGGTGGTGACCTAAGGAACTTCTTGAAGTCTTCAAAGGATTGCTGGGCTTTTGGCGTCCATTGAAAATTGTCAACTTTCTTCAATAATTTGAAAAAGGCCTACCCCATTCACCGAGTCAGGAAATGAATCGGCTAAGTGCCGCCATGCAACCGATCAGCTTCTATACATCCTTCTAGCTAGTCGGGGGTGCCATGTTCATGATAGCGTTGATTTTCCCTAGATTTGCCTCGGTGCCGTGTTGTGAAACGATGAAAGCAAGTAGCTTTCCCGAAGATACTCCGAAGACGAACTTTTCCGAGTTCAGTTTCATCTTGAATCTCCAAAGGCTTTGAAAAGTTTCTTCCAAGTTGGCGATGAGGTCTTCCTTGACTTTGGTCTTGATCACCACGTCATCCATATGTGCCTCCACGTTGCGTCCAAGTTGAGTGTAAAGACACCGCTGGATAGCACGTTGATATGCTGCGGCAGCGTTTTTCAAACCGAATGGCATAGTGACATAACAGTTTGCCCCAAATGGCGTGATAAAAGAAGTCTTCAGGCAATTCCTCCTCCTTTAGGCTGATTTGATGGTATCCCGAGTAACAGTCAAGAAAACTGAGTAATTCGCATCCCACAGTTGAGTCGACCACCTGATCTATTCTAGGTAGACCAAATGGATCCTTGGGACACGCTTTGTTTAAGTCGGTATAGTCGACGCACATGCACCATTTACCGCTCTTCTTCCAAACCAGAACTAGGTTTGCCAGACAATCCGAGTGGTAGACCTCTTTGATGAACCTAGCTGCTCGAAGTTTGGTTATCTCCTCCCAAATAGCATCTTTGCAGTCTTGTGCGAAGCGTCGTAGTCGTTGCTTGACTGGTTTGGCATCCGGCTTGACGTTGAGGGAATGCTCGATCACCTCCCTTGGTACACCAGGCATGTCGGAAGATTTCCAAGCAAATATATTCCTGTTCGCCTAGAGGAAGGTGACGAGCGCATCTTCCTATTTGGGGTCGAGTCCGGCCTCGACAAGCCCAGTCTTGGTGGGGTCGGAAGGGTCTAGGGGATCTTCTTCATCTCTGAGTCCGCTGAAATTCCTGACTTGGCTGCTTTCTTAGCTAGGACTTGGTCGTCCTCGTTTGCAGTTGTTGCAACTAGTCAGATATTGCTTCGTCCGACTGCCGCTTCGTGACATTGGGCCAGCTCGCAACTCTCCTTAACGCAGGTGATAGCTTGGTTGACATCGCTGCGCAGGGAAAGTACTTCTGCTGGTCCTGGCATCTTGAACACCATGTATGTATAATAAGGCACTACCATGAATTTGGCTAGTGAAGGCCGTCCGAGTATAGCATGATATGCAGTCTCAAAGTCGGTGACCTCGAAGCAGATGTTCTCGGTACGGAAATTTTCCTGCGTGCCAAAGTAACTGGCAGAGTGATCTGCCTGAGTAAAGTAGAGGAGAGGCCGGGGATTACCCCGTGGAAGGGAACTGTACTCGGCCACAGCTCGAATTGAGATATCTTCATCTCATCAAGCTTCTTAGCATAATAAGATATTGAGAGCGCTTCCTCCATCGATTAGAACCTTCTTCAAGTTAACACTTCTAATGACTGGATCCAAGACGAGTGGATAACGCCCTGGATGAGTTACTCGATCAGGGTGATCCATGCGGTCAAAAGTGATTGCCGTCTCTGACCAACGCAGGTATTGAGGGGCATTTGACGAGACCGAGTTGACCTCTCGGGCCATGAACTTCTGTTTTTGCTTAGACTCGTACACACATGGCCCACCGAAGATGTGGTTGACCTCAGCCTAGGGATCTTGATAATCGTGGGCTGAGCCCAAGTTTGGCTTGTCCTTGTCCTTGTTGTTGCCAAGAGTTGATGTCTGCTCAGAAGCAAACTTCTTGAGCATGAAGTAGTTTTTAGCCGCGTGCTTCCCCGTTGGGTGGAAAAGGCATGGCCCGTTAATGATTCTTTTGGTATTCATCCGTCCTTGGGGGTCGCGGTTGGCTACGCTCAACAGCTGCCATGACGTTGTTTGACTTGCGTTTTCGATTGTCGGACTTAGTCGGGGCCATATCATTAGTGTCCTTCCGCTCCTTCTGTCGGGGCTCCTTCTTGTCATCCAGGGCCTCAGCAACGGCGGCAACCGAGTCGGCATATTTGTTCGCCATATCGAATAGAGCATTCACAGAACTTGGAGGCTTTCGAGTGAACTTAGCAATGAACGGAGTGTCCCTGACTCCCTTGTGGAAGGCAGCGATGACAACCTCGTCCTTGATCTTGGGTATTGAATTCCTATTCTCAAAAAACCGCTTGATGAAGTCGGGGAGAGACTCGTTCTTCCTCTGGTGGCACTGACATAAATCATACTCGGAAGAAGGCCTCCCGTACATTCCTTGGAAGTTTGCGATGAAAAGTTCACTGAGTTCCCCCTAGGAACCAATTGACCGCCTGGGAAGCCCCATCAGCCATGTCCTCGCTGAGTCGGCCAAAGCGACTGGCAGGTAGTTAGCCATGGCCTTGTGGTCACCTCTAGCCGATTGTATAACCAAGGTGTACACTGTCAGCCACGACTCCAGGTTGGTCTTCTCATCGTACTTCTCTATTCCAATCGGCTTAAAGCCAGATGGCCAGTCGACTTGTTGTAGCTCGTGGGTGAACGCCGGCACTTCTTCATCTGGGTGAGTGCTCTGGCTCCGACTTCAGCGATGAAATCGCTCATGGTGAAGACCGAAGCGCTCATGCTCATCTTCCAATCGGCAGCGCTCATCCTCCTCATGTTCTTGGCATCGAGCGTTGATATCATGGCGGAGGACCTGCCGTAATCATCCTTGGGCATCCTGGTTGTCGTGGTGGTCATCGTGATGGTGCCACCATCGGTCGTTGTTCTGATTGCCAAGTAATGTATGTCGTGACTCCGAGTGATGCTGATCAGAGCCAGCTACTCAGCACCGTGCTGAAGCAGATGAAACCGCTGTATCAGAGGTCGTCTTGTTTGACGGTACAAGAGTGTCTCTAGAATGTTGTCGTTGCTGGCATGCTGCAGCGGTCATCGTTGCCTTAATCCTTGCGATAGTCAGGGTGGCCTAGTGGTTGGGCCCGAACTACAAAGTGTCCAGCAATGTGGCAGCGGCCACGACGTTCTGCTGTGGGGTCATGAAGACGTCGTGGTCGCCAACTTAGGTTTGGAGGATCTCTTGTTGAGCAGTCTGCCTGGTCTTGCACAAGTTATCGTTTCGAGCGTCGCACTCGGCTTGCAGGCGTCGTACGTCTTCCTTCTGTTGCTTGCACAGTCGGCGAGCTTCCTCTTCTTGTTGGTTGCATAGTCGGCGTGCGTCTTGTGTAGGAGTTGAGGCCTTGGACGCCATGAACATTTCGCATGGTGGAGAAAAGCTTGCTGAGATGCTGTCCAACTGTGAGTCGGAGTCGGAGTAGTTTCAGAGGGTGATTACAACTCCAACCTCCCTAGATCCGATCTCGAGCGGCTCTGGGCCGTAGCCATGTCGAACTTCAGGGGATTGGATCTGCCGCATTGGAGTGAGATTGAAATTGTCTACGGTATTGCTGAGTCCGAACGGGAGATTGACGATCTCTTCCTCCCTTAGCCCAACCCCGGCCAGCTCAAGGCTGAGTCCAAGTCGAACACCGAAAGAAAGAGTTGTCCTTGGACTCGTGGATCTTGGGGATCTTGGACTCGTGGATCTTGGGGATCGCCGTAGCATGTCGCCGAAGATAGCCGTAGCATTGATTAGGCCGACTGGCGCGAAGTCGGCTTGGTTTTTGGCCGATCAGGTTGAATCCGAGTCCGTTGGGGTGAGGTCGCCGAACTTATCGGCTATGAAGTTGAGGCTCCCAAAGCTAATTGTTTGCCCGAGAAAGAACTTGACGCCATTGACTCCGTTGATTCGATCCATCAGGTTTGATCAAGATGATCTCACCGAAGCCTCTACCTGACGTGCCAATTGTCGATGTTTTGTATCGGCAATAAGAATATAGGGCTACTTGTGAGACTTAAACTTGATGGATTGCAAAGAAACACAAAACAAGTTTATCCTAATTCAGGCCCTCAATATGTGGTAATACCCTACTTTCAGCTGTTGTGCATTACCTTTGAGGTTTTCTCTAGTGAGATTGTTCTATCTGCCCCAGGGGACGCCTTGCGTCTCCTTATATACTGAGGAGACAAGGTTACAAGGTAGGAATCCCAGTCGGACTTGACCAAGAGATCTATTTCCAAGAATACAACATACCTGACTAGAACTATATCTCTTTCTTTATCATATAAGGTATTATGCATCGAGTCCTGTTGTATTCCTAATTACACGATTAGGCCCATCTTCTATCCGAGTGGCCACAAAGCTTCCTATGAGATACCTGAGGCCCATGGCCTCTATAGATTTATTTTGAAAAATGAAAATTTGAATTCTTTAAACAACCTCAAATGGAGATATTCTTTATATAATAGTTGTAGAACACGATTCATAGTTGATGACTTTTTCATTTGAAGTCACCTAAAGTGTCAAATACGTATTATATGATTTGAATCCTAACAGCTGTGACATGCATATTTCGCCCGAAAAATCATGGATTGTGCATAGTGATGTGTGACCATGCATAGGATGGCTAGTAAAATTCAAAATATTTTTTAGGTTTTTTTGGTGCATTTAAAATTAAAAAATCATCGCTCGTCGTCATTGACAGTTCATAATTATGACCCGTCAGAGATGAGTCATTAGTGACGGGTGATAGGTTATTACCCGTCACATATGAGATTTTCTCATCACTTACCATTCATTTGTGGCGAGCCCTGTACCCGTTACAGATATGGGTTATCACCAGTTACAAAATGGGGTTGCGTGGTAGTGATAGCAAATTAAAGAAACACTGATATTGGACTACGAAAGGTACCTTTAACATCATTTTAATAGAAAAGAAACAAAAGACGTTTTACGCCTATTAGGTAAAAGCAACCCTAACCCTTGGATTGGTCGGCAATTGATGGGAGCACAATGACTTAGTGTATGATAAAAAATGCATTTTTTGTTTCAAAAAATAAAAAATGTATTTTTTAATTGGAGTCGGAGATAGAGTTGGTCTGTGAAACAACTACTTGGAAATTTCATGGTGACGCTACAGATGAGGAAGACTTGGAACAATTCCAAAGTCAAGGAACAATTTATAATTAAAACCCAATCAGTAGGAAACTAGTGCTAGCAGTTCATGCCATACAAGGCACTTTGGATAATATCAGGTCTTGATCAACAATAACTTTCTCAAATAACTTCTAAAATGTTTAGTTTTAAAAAATTGATATATACAGATTTGTGTTGATGGTAAAAATTAACTTATTAGATTTTTTTTATAAACTTATTTTACTATAAAATTGATGGTCAAATATTCAAAAGTTTAACCAAATTTTATCCTGAATATAAAATATTTATAGCAAGAGAAATTACTTACTACAGGCCTCCAATTCTAAAGGAAAGTCGTGCACGAGGATTAACAAAGTAGATCAAATGACTTGTTGCCCTTTATTTATATGTATTTTATAGTCCTTGAGGAGATACTATGTTTTCTAGTGTATAATTTGATGTCTTTTAGTACCTCATGTATTACGAGGTACCAAAATTTATACTAAATCATTTGGTACTTTCAAGGATGGTAAAATTTCTCTTTATTTATACTACATTATAAAGGTTATATATATACATACATATAGAGATATTCTATACCACAACCAGCGTGTGGTTTAGCAAAATGCGTGTATCACAGCGTACCCAGCAATCCCCACTAGTCCCCAGCCCCCTCCCCCTTCCTCCTGCACCTTTTCTTTATGCAGTAGTCGTAGTAAAATTTTTACTACAAAAGAAATCATTCCCGAATATCTCTTCCCGCACCGTTTCATTAAGTAGTAACGGTAGTAAAATCTTTACTGTGAAAGAAATCATCGACAAAGTAATTCTTTTACTAGACATCACACCGTTTACTAGAAATCATTTATTCTATAGTTTGTGCTTTATTCGTAACAAATACATACCTGTAACAGAATTATTGTTTACATGTGGAAAGAAATTACTATCGATTCCTCCCTAATATCTGTTAGTAAAACATTGATGCAATAACAGATCATAATTTATTTATCCGTAGGCTATTGAGTTAACAGAAAGTGATGGAATAACAGATAATAATTTATTTACTGGTAGGCTATCGAGCTAACGGAAAGTGATAGAATAACCGATAATAATTTTTTTAACGAGAAAAGGGAGTGGGAGCGCCCAAAGAAAAAGGGAAATAACAGAGAGAGGGTGGGAGGGCGGGAGGGCGCACAGGAACAAGAAAAGGGGATAATTTGGGATCGGAGGCGTGCGTCGTAGCTAAACCACATACAGCGCATCTGTACATACATACATACATACATACATACATACATACATACATACATACATACATACATACATACATATATATTCATACATACACACACACATATATATATATACAAATTTTTTTGTGGGACTAAACATAGAAGAAAAGTGAAAAGGTGCATAAGTTATGTCTTATATTTAGCAAAATTGAAAACGCTGAAGCTACTTACATTTCGAATGAGAGGGAGTAGGTGCTAGGAGAAACTTACAAATAGCGACTTACACATGGAATGAGAGGGAATATACCTGCTAGTAGACATATCTCCCCCGTCAAGCTATATATGATACCTTGGACTCAAAACTAGACACACCTAGCAAGATGATCCAGGTTTTGCTCATCAGGCCACCATTGCTCCGCACAACTGCTGCTTTACTATGTCTCACCATAGCAACCGTGGCACGTCATGCCGTTGCAACCTGCCAGAGAAAATGCGGCGACATAGATATCCCTTTTCCATTTGGCATCGAAAGCCAGCCCAGTTGCTCTAAGCCAGGCTTCGAGCTGAGCTGCAGCAACGACCCCGAGAATGGCACACCCACGCTTCTCCGGAACGTGAAACCGCTTAACCAGAACGTAGAGGTGCTCAACATCTCGCTGGAGAAAGGCCAGATTCGGATGAAGATGTATATGTCCTCTCACTGCTACAACACGACCACCCGTGTCATGGACTGTGTTGACAACGGGTGGATGGACTTGGAAGGGAGTCCCTTCACGTTCTCAGACAGTGCCAACAAGTATACGGCCTTTGGGTGCCGAGTGCTTGCTTACCTTGGTGCAGGGGAACAGAGCGACATAGGCGGCAACCTGAGAATTGGCTGCGCCGCCAGTTGCGCGGCCGATGATCTCCCAAGCATCAGCGGTAGCAGCTGCACCGGGATAGGCTGCTGCCAGACGGCCATCCCCAAGGGGATCAAGTACTACAAGGCTTGGTTCGACGACCGCTTCAACACATCTGGCATCTACGACTGGGATCGTTGCTCATATGCAGCGCTCGTGGAGGAGTCCAGCTTCGATTTCTCGACGATTTACAGCTCCTCGTCAAGGTTCAACAATACTCTCAGTAGTCAGCCGCCGTTCGTGCTGGACTGGGCTATGGGGAATGTGACATGTGTGGAAGCTCGAAAAAATCTAGATTCTTACGCGTGCATCAGCAGCAACAGCGTATGTTTGGACTCTCGCAACGGGCCAGGTTACATCTGCAACTGCAAAGAAGGATTCCAAGGAAATCCTTACCTGAATGATGATGACGGCTGCAAAGGTGAATTTTGCATCTAAGCCTCTCATGGACAGAAATTTTGTTTTATTTGTTCTTACCTAGCACTAATATAGTAGAAGATAGCTTTAGACGTGAAGTGGATTTACCTATACCAATCTACCTATCCGTTTATCTCGAAACTTATTTACTCGTAAAACAGGGTAGCACAACTTCTAGCAGTTAATTTCTAGGAGTATCACAACTTCTGGGGACTATTTTCTTAGAGTCTATTTACGGTACTTGAGTAGTACGGGAAGGTGTCATACTTTCTAATTTAATTTCCTAAATTTCTTTATTACCTCACAGAGTTATATGTGGCTCCGAATGGCTGATGCCTAATTCCCTCACAGAGTTACTTTATATGTTTCATATTTCAGGTTATAGGGTAGAATATGGTTTACCACATATAAACTTCTTTGATTGCTAAACGACCGACTAAATCCGCTTAATCAAGAATCACATTAGCATGTGATTACAGAAGAAATTCTCCAAACCAATCTATATCAAATTAATATTCAAACAAATTTTTGGTCACATTGTTTTTCAAAAAAAATTACAGTTGAAGAATATTTATGCAAACAAATATATCTATCTAGCACTGATCCAACTTGAGAAAAAAATCAGTAGTGATTAATTACGAATTTTGGAATTATTAAAAATGGAAAAGCTAAAATTGAGATTCCAAACCGAGTTCAACTCAATATTTAGTAATCACGAAATTTGAAATTATTAAAACATGAAAAGGCTATGGTTTGAACTCTGAACCGGATACTTTCGATTGATTATGAATTTTAATGGAAAAGCTATAATTCAGCTAGCTCCAAACTTAGAACACCTCGATATTTAACAACTATACATCTTGGAATAAATTTAAATTTTTCAAGAGAACACAATTCAAAATTAATAACTAACATTTGGTTGGTGTGGTCTCTTGTTTTTAATCTAAGCCAATATAATTATGAAATTACCAAGGTATTTAATACATGGGATTAATAATTCTAATACCAATAATATAAATCCGTGCAACGTATAAGTTGACGACTAGTAATCCTAGTTTATACAAAATCTAAAAAGACGCATAAACTTATACAGTTCTACCGTATTAAAAGTTCCAGTACAGCATCAGAGATAAGTCAGTAGTGCCACATATACGTCTATTCCTAAGTATCCTACTTTTTTCTTACAAGTCAGTGATCAGTCCAGCTGTCCCAGTCGGCAAGCAAAATAATATCATGACATTGATTGCGTAGTGGATAGGTGATATTTATCTCAGATATCTCGTTTCTTACGTACTAGTAAGTAGACAAGGTGACGACATTCTGATAGCTACTGGTATTAACTAATTCCCTGAGTAAGCTCCAAATACTGTATCTATTCTGATCCTGAACCGAGCCAGTCAACTATCTAAGTACGCTAATTAATAAAATCATTTACTCGGATACGTAGCTTAGCTTTCTGTACTTAATATGTACTACTATATGCTAGGTAGGCAACATCAAGCAAATAAGATATCTAGGCGATGGTTGCATGTGGTTCTTTTACAATCAAATAATTAGCTTATTGGTCATCAGTTAATTGTGATTAAGAATCTCCTGAAAAAATTATGGTAAGATATCTCAAATTGATTACTTGTTACCCGTCGAATCATGGTTTCAAAAATTAAGCCAAAATATTTAGACATCCATGCCCTAAATTATTTGACTTGTTATGAGCTAATCTTCTCCCTGTGTTTTGCATACAAACGCATCAAACTCTGATTTCATATGCTCTGAATTCTGATATAACAAGCAAAACTGTATGGACTAGATTACTACCCTAAGATGGATAGCCGTTCCAGGCATTTTGTTTTGGTAGTTAAATTCCAAATTGGACTCAACATCAATCTATTGTTAATTCTACCTAAAATATGGGGTATTATACAGTAAAATTATTCTCTATCGACCAATGACGGCATCCGTATGACAGATTGTTCATTCCTAGTTGAAAATGCACATGCCTAGTCTTCCAAAAAAAAAATGCACATGCTGACAACTTTCAGTCTAAACAAATCGAACAACTTAATAACTGCTGCAAATGCACAGTAGAAAACAACTAGTATAAATTTGTAATAACTACCCGTACCTTTACAGTACTGCGAGGTACCACAAATTCATACTAAAACGTATGCTACCTCATGGTCCTATTCAAGGTCGTAAAAGGCATCAAATAACTATATAGCTTTGTTAAAATGTGAAGACCACAGTTAAATTTAGTTTGTTAGCTTCGTTAAAAGTATGAACAAGGAAAGAAATCCAACTTTATTAGATTTTAGTACAACACCATGTTATTTTTTTTCTTGGAATGTAACATATATCTTATGATGAACTTGAAATGTGACTGTAGATATCAATGAGTGTGAGGATTCTAAGAGGTACCCTTGCTATGGAAAATGCATAAATAAACTCGGAGGATTCGATTGTTTTTGCCCAATGGGTACCAGAGGAAACGCGTCTATTGGACTATGCCGAAAAGAGTTTCCACTGGCTTTTGGTACACTCATTTCTTCATATTGCTACGGATTATTACTATAATCAATATTTACTTTGAATGTTCACATAGTAAATATTTCGTATCCTTCAAATCTTTTGAACCGGAAATAAGACTGTGTCAGAAATGTTACCTTGTATGTTTAGGATGTATCTGCATAGACAATATTTTTTGGAAAAATATATATAGATAGACCAGGTTCTGTTCTCTGTTCCCTCTTGTTCTATACTTCCATGAATTGGTAGAATATCCTAGCATTTTTGTTTCATATATCGAAAGAAAGAAAGAAACATATATTTGCCGTCAATCAAGTAGTCCATTAGTATTATATACAACGATGATTCAATTGATCTTGGAATAATGGCTTCGCATATAACAGATTATCCTTTGAAATGTTAGATGATCATTAGATGTTTACTGCAGAAATATACAAAACTTATATGAGTCTACATGTATAGGAATTGCAATTGGTCTGGGAGTTGGTTTCGGAGTTCTTCTACTAAGCTTATCTGTGGTATTCCTTATTCGAAAACAGCGAAGGGATATCCAAAAGCAACTACGGAAAAAATATTTTCGGAAAAATCACGGGCTTCTACTGGAACAACTAATTTCTTCAGATGAAACTGCTACTGATAGCACAAAAATTTTCTCCCTGGAAGAGCTAAAAGAAGCAACGAACAACTTTGACCCAGCCCGTGTTCTTGGCAGTGGAGGGCATGGTATGGTTTACAAGGCCATCTTATCTGACCAGCGCGTAGTGGCTATAAAGAAACCTAACATCATAAGGGAGGAAGAGATTACTCAGTTTATCAATGAGGTTGCAATACTCTCACAAATAAATCATCGCAACATTGTAAAACTCTTTGGATGTTGTCTTGAAACCGAAGTCCCTCTACTGGTGTATGACTTTGTCCCAAATGGTTCACTAAATCGTATTATTCATTCTGATCCAGCTAATAGGCAATATTCATTATCATGGGACGATTGTTTGAGGATTGCTACAGAAGCTGCGGGAGCTTTGTATTACCTTCACTCTGCAGCATCAGTTTCGGTTTTACATCGTGACGTGAAATCTTCTAATATACTCTTGGATGCAAACTACACTGCCAAAGTTTCAGATTTTGGGGCTTCAAGATTGATTCCTAATGATCAAACCCACGTTTTTACAAATATACAAGGCACATTTGGATATTTAGATCCTGAATATTATCATACTGGCCATCTAAATGAGAAGAGTGATGTCTATAGTTTTGGTGTAGTACTTTTAGAGCTGCTTCTTAGAAAGCAACCTATTTTTGACAGTGAGTCTGGCACAAAGAAAAATTTGTCTATTTACTTCCTTTCTGAGATAAATGGAAAGCCTGTTATAGAAATAGTAGCCCCTGAAGTTCTTCAGGAAGCAAGCAAGGACGAGATTATCATAGTTGCCTCAATTGCCCAGGCATGCTTGAGACTTCGAGGTGATGAAAGACCTACTATGAAGCAAGTGGAGATGTTGTTGCAATCAATAAGAAATAAACGTTTGAGATCAGGCAGTGTTTCGCCAGAAGGAAATCATGAGATGCAACTATCTGTTCCTAAAAGATTTGGAGATCATCAAGCTTTGGGCGTTGACATCAGCAATATGGCTAATTTGGCATCTCCAAATTGCTATAGCTTGGAGAAAGAATTTATGTTATCTGCTACTATTCCACGGTAAATTAGCGATTCTTATTATATCTCATTCATACCCTGTATGCACATTCCCATAATTTATCTTATTGTAAAGAAAATACTTCTGTACACATTTGGCTCACAATAATTCCACTATGTGGTTCTATTCCACATGTCTGAACTGTTAGTTGAATAGTTGTGACATACTCCCTTGTAGAAAACTATAGGGTGTATAATATTTTGAAAAATTCAAACTTTGTAAACTTTTACCAACAATTAGTCACATTATAAGTAGATTTAGTGCATAAAATTATTCAAAGAGCTATCATATATAAAATATTGGTTCTACAGATATTATGAATATATTTTATGCGCAATTAATGGTCAAAGTCTTGTCTTAAAGACTTTTCTTCAAATAAAATATGCCCTATAATTTTCTATGAAGGAAGTATTGAATTTTGATACTACAGTTCCTTTCTTCACTCTATTTGTTTTAAGCCAAGACATACATAAGTTATACTATTCCTATTTCGCAATTTTTTACTTGCTCTAATATTTGCTATTTACAAAATTGCAATATGCACCACAATATTTTTTTAGTTTACCATTTGTTCGCTTGATACAAGATTCATGGGTTTGTCATTGTCGCGGAAACTCCTTAGGAATTCAATGGGCAATTATTGACTGCTTCTATTTGTTGCATAATCATCATGTATGGATCTCACCTCTTTCACCTGATAACCGAAGAACTTTCATTGGAAAAATGTTTCCACATCGAACAAAGATTCTGTAACTTCCACATTATGAATTTCAATTCTTTCAACAGGAAATTCAACGCGACCAGATCATTTTTTTAAGAGTTTCATCTAGAACATTCAAGGCTTTCCTTGCAAAATAATAAATAAATTAATACTTCTAGCAAAACTTAAAAAAGCATAAAAGTAAAGGCTGGAGGACTAGAAGGTCTCGATGAGACTTTAGCCCGATCATCCTAAAGGAAGAGTGATATGTCAATTTTGGAGAACTCAATGTTGATGATCCAAGGATTTTGACTAGATCTGACAAAATTCCTCGCAACCACTGCACCATAGCTCATGGATTATCATCCATGCCAAGCATAACTGTGTACCTTTCCAAAAAGGCCATTTCTGCAAGTGAACTTAGAACACAAGTAGGACAGTGAAAGAAGCTTTTTTTTTTTGACAAACAATGAAAGAAACATTCTGAATTATATTGTAAATACTGAGGTTTCTCAATCTGATCTCACGGGGAAGCTTCAAGTGGCAGAATAATACAAGAAAACCCAAGTTTAAATGATAATAGCAATTGGTGACACACTATGTTTTTACGACTGTGATTTGTCATAATAAATGAAGGGCTTAGACTAGACTGATCACAAACGTCTATGTAACACCCTGCCTCCAAATTTGGTATAAGTCTGATCTAACATAGAGCGCATCCACATATATATAGTAACCCACTTACACTTTTATCCTTGATTAGTGAGGGCGGGACCATATATATATATATATATATATATATATATATATATATATATATATACACACACACACTTCACGTTATATAAATGGGTTAACTCGAGGATATCATGAGCTTATAAGGGGGACACTCCAGTAGCTCACCAAAACCATCCTCCACTCGGTACAAACCACCTATAACACCCTGCCTACAAAATCCACATTAATAGCTTTCACATAGAGCGGCCCATGTACAACATAGCACCCCACCTAAATTTTTGTCCTCACTCTATGTAAAAGGGTTAGCCCGGGATGCTGATGGGTAGGTACCCGGCCATAGTACCATGTATATATGGTGTATTTGTATATGTGTGGTACGGCTGATATGAGGATGCAAATGAAGATGTAGCAGGAGCAAGGAAGACATGGATTTTTATATAGGTTTGGGCCCTCACAAGTTAATAGCCCTATTCTAGTTTGGCCGAGAGGTCCGTGCTTTTCACTATATCAATCTCATGAGTATAAAAGCATGGGTGGAGGCACTAATTTAGCTAGTCTGCCACTATATCATCTTAGAGCCATGATGACGTTATCGGCTTTCCTAGATGTTGACTCAACGAGATTGGAGGGAGGCATGTATTGTTTCTTCTTGGGTTCTCTTGTATCCCTCCCCTCCTGGGAGGCCCTGTGTTTATATCCTCGGGTGCCCTTTGTCCCCGTATAACTAGAGATGCAAGTTAGGATACGATCCGGGTAGTCCTAGTTGGGCCTGAATAGGACTATCTCTCTTTCCTTATTGGGGACTCTTTTTTTATCTACTCCGGACTCTATCCATATATATGGTTTTTGTTTTCGTATAGGACTTGATATGCGGTACTCCGCCGTGGTATATGCATGTATATGGAGTATCCCATATTTAGTATACTGACATAGGTACCATGGTTGGAGTGCTAAAACTTACGAGATGGTCCTCACCGATCTAAACTTCTAATTAGCATAACACTAAACCACCCACTAAACCACTTCTAGATCACATGGGCAACATCTTCACCACACTACATGATACAAATAGGCTTGTGTGTTACAATCTAGTAGCATAAACAGTCTAGTTGTTTGGTAAGTAGCGAGGAATAAGCTTACCTGATGATTTAATACCTACACAAGGGCTCATGTCGCTAGTCGCTATACCTTGTAGTTCTTTAGTGGTGGTGAACTGTTAGCCATGCTCTTATCTAAAGGAATGATGTCCTTATCATGTCTTGCATATATGTATGCTTGCATGGCTTTGTATTAGGAGGGGCAGGGGGTGACCATTCTTTAATAAGAAAAGAAGTGTTTCTCAAGTAGTGTACTTTCATATTCAGATAATAGCTGCAGACACATTTTAGTCCACTGAACGTGCCACAAGCCCAACTGTCTGAAATCAATTTCTGATGACATTTCAACATGGTAGTGAGACACTTGCAATTTCTGACTATAGTTTAAAGGGGTTTCTCACTTTTAGATAATGAAAATGGTTTACATCTCCAACCTCTGCCAACAAGCACACAACCAATAAGTTTTGTTGTTGATGAAGAAAAAAGTGATGTGATAAGTCCCCAACTCCTCAAAAAATGACCAACAGAATTAAAAGCTAAGACAAATCATATAGATTCTAGCAAGTAATTCTATAGTTACTACGCCATCCAAAGTGGAACAAAAGACCATTGGCTACTAATTCCAAGAGTGTAGCACTACTGTGCATATAATCCTTCTCCTATGATATTATCAAAGACAAAGAGTTGATCCAGCTGGTAGACATAAAGATAACCTGCATGGGATTAGCTATTTTTTATTATAAAATACTTTATCATTTCGGCAACACAAAATTGACCAATATAGTGCACTGTCCCAAATGGAATCAACTTTTTTTTGACCTAGGCACTCCCATAAGCCAATTTCCAAACATACTTTTGGCATTACGGGGAGGGGGCATATTGAAAGCAAAGAAGACACATCGCCAAGTAAGATTGAGCTATGTGACATTCAAAGAAAAGGTGTTGAATATCTCTTGCGTATTAAAAAACAACATTGCTTATCTCCCCAAATTTCTTTTCGCGAGGTTATCTTTTTTCTTAGGATTACTTTCTTGTGAAGAAACCACATAAATACTTTTATTTTTAGCGGCACCTTCAACTTCCATAAGACCTTGTTGTGGATCCGCACATTAGAGTTCATGATTGGGTTATAAATCGATCAAACCGAAAATTGGCCAGTTTTATTCAGCGACCAAACAAAGCAATCCTTTTCATTTGACAGTGTAATATTAGCTAGTCAGCGGACCAAATCATCCTATTCGACTAGCTTGGGATCAACAATTGCCCGTCTAAATATGACAGACTAGTGTTGTACTCATAACGTCTGCCATTAAGCGGTGTTTTTTTTAGCCACATTATATAAAGAAGGATATTGATCTTTTAGAGGATGTGTTCCTAGCCACATATCTTCCAAAAATTTTATCTCTGACCCACTACCGTGGCTAAAATATACATAACGAAAAAACTGGTCTTTCATTCGCATTTAACCTGCCCAAAATTGGGATATCCCAAATTTATGGGACATATGGGTGAGAGGTTTTCCTTTCAAATATTTATTTCACAAAAAGTCCTGCCATAGGCCTTTGCCATTGACCAACTGGAATAGCAAGGGCTTTCTCACTGATCTGTTGGAATTTAACTTTAGCAAGTCGTGTCGATCTAGAGTTTTGAACCTTATGTACTAGAATAGGAACCGTGTATACCCACGCAACATTCAAAATTAATCCCGGTACACTATTTTGGTATTGGTTCACATGCACCTACCGCACAAGCTCCTATGCTGCCAATTTTGAAATTTACTCCAGAATTATCATGTACTTCATTTCCTAAAGTTTCCTATAGGTTAACAGGGGTGGAGAGCTGTCAGGTAATCACGAGCTGTGCTATCCACAGAACGTATGCTAACCCAGCCCACAAATAATGTTCTTGAATCTCTGTGCGCTAGCCAAACTACACATAACCTGTGATCTGAGATAAGTTTTCACATAATCTAGTGGCCATGACGGCAGTAGTACTCGTTTTTAGGAAGAGTCTTTGACCAGTAATGTATATGACAAAGACTTCCAGTTTGGTACGAACTTGTTTGCCAGAGCTTTGTTATACCATCGGTCTAAGTTTTTAATAAGTTCAATCCCAGCATTTCTCTCCCTATGAAGAAAAGCTTTGTGCCCATAGGATCCCAGAACTTTTTTCTCGCTTACAACATTTGCTTCGCTGTCCTGTGTTTAGCTTGGTGCCATGGCTAAGTGTTAATGGATTGTTGCTATCCCCGCAAAAACAGGTTGAGAAGTGAAGTGAGTGGTAGCTGAGACCCTGATACCTGATGTTAGAATATATGGATAGAACTCTAGAGTATCCGGTTTGTTACAGTATATTGGATTAGTTTCTATTCTATATCTCTACGATTGTTGAAATCCAAGCCATATAACTCTATATATATAACAGCCCTTGAGAGTTAATACATCGACCAATATTAAGTAGTACATCTATCTCCATATAATTCAACGTGGTACCAGAGTGGACGACCTAGGGCCATTGCTCACACTTTCACCGTCGTCGGCCCCGAGAGGGATCAATCTCACGGGGCGACCACCTGTTTCATTTTTGTCACCTCTTCTTCACTCGCTGTGTTGTCCTCACATCAAGCAGCAGAAGAAGATCACCCACGGCTACCCTGACTCCTGCGCTTCTGCCTTGAGCGCTGTTGCACTCTGGTCTCCCGGCTGTCTACATGCTCCTTGTAGTGTCGCCACCCTAAGAACAGACTTGCTCTGAGCAGATCTGTGCCGAAGGCCTTGACTTCTCTTCCATCAGAGTTGGGCCAAGATGCATGCACCAGGTAGCCATGTTGTACCCGTGCACCAAGAGCAAGCCATGATTAAGGATGTTGCTGCTTTATTGTCCAAGGCCACGGCAACATTGTCCGACGTCATCTTTCTGCTCTTCGACCTCACGCGTCTCTACTTTGACATCTGCATCCCGTCCAGCTTCGTTACCCTCCCCTATGCATCATCGGCTTGACAACCGATCAAGCACCCGGTTATGACGACCTCTTGCTACCGATCGTCTTCAAGTACGTGCCTCATCACCAAGCTTCAGGCTGCCGCCGTGTTGCCCCTTGGGCTGTGGCATTACTGTTCATGGTCACATGCCGCTATGCCGACATGGAGCTCTAGCTATGTCGCCCCTTCAGGCTGCAGCACCGCTGCTCTCGTTATCTTCGTGGCCATACGTGTGTCAACGTCCCTATTGTCCGCATCGGTCTTCCTAAGCCACTTGGATTCTTCTTCACCAAACTTCGAGCACCATCGCCACGTCTTCTTCAGGCTACCACTGTCGCCGCTCTCGACCAGTGGTCCAGCTGTCCCTGCATCAGCTACCGATGTCACTGTTCAAGCCATTGGTCTTGCTGTTTCGCTTCATCTTCGTCCATTACACCTTGTCACCAACATCGGCTCTTCTTTGGCTACGTTTGTTCTGCTCCAGTCATAGCAGGTGTACCGGCATTTCTTGCTCTACGCCGCTTTATGCACCACGATCGTTTCACAGGCCTTCTCTGCTGGTTCCTTCCGACATGGCGCAAGGTTCAAGTTGGTCGACTATCTCGCCCACACGGTATTGGCAGTGGCGGTTCTAGAGGGTGGTCCGGGTGGGCCGTGGACCACCCTAGAATTTGGCTCAGAAGTATTCCACCCTAAAAAATCGGCCCAATAACTCAACAACAATTCTGTAGCTTTGGAAGGAAGGGGAGCAGCAGAGAAGCACAAACAAATCGGGAGGCAGCTGCGCTACCCATGCCCGTAGGTCGCCGCGCCGCGCCGCCCGTGCCCGCCCGTCGCCACCGGTCGCCTGTCGCCGGGCCTGTCGCCGCGCCGCGCCGCCGCCTCCCGCCCATCGCCCGCCCGTCGCCCGCCTGTCGCCGCGCCGTGCCGCTGCCCGTGCCCGCCTGTCGCCGTGCCGCGCCGCCCGTGCCCGCCGGTCGCCGCGCCGCCGCCTCCCGCCTGTGCCCGCCGGTCGCCGCGTTGCCGCCTCCCGCCCGTCGCCTCTGGATCCCCTCGGGCGGCGGCCTCCATCTCTGTCTGTTACCTATACTGTACTGCAGGACATATATATATATATATATATATATAAATATACAGAGAGCTGTACTGCAGTGTATATATATATATATATATAAACAGAGAGAACGAGAGAGTAGAAATAAAGTAGGTATGTAGCTTTTAATCGGTCGTTAATTATTGGCAAAATTAACTTCCTGTCTTTAGTGAGATTGTAGTGCGAATTTATTTTTTTGTCTCTTTAATTTGTGGTGCAAATTATAATGAGATATGAAAAGAAATTGTCTCTTTAATTTACGATGCTATGAGATACTATCGCTATATTTATATCGTATTTTAACTTAATTTTATATATGTATATTGAGTTTCTTATGTTATAAAAGTTTGACATGTCAAGAAGGACCACCCAATAAAAAATTCCTGGAGCCGCCACTGGGTATTGGCAACGCTGTTGTGCATATTCGTCCCAAGTTGTCTCTAGGCTTGGAAAACCTGGTGTGATGCCTCGTCCTCTAGGGTTCGATGACATCGGCTCTTCAGCAGCATCTTCCCCAACGACTACCACGATCATATCACAGTCTTCGACTTCGGCGCGTCCTCATGCACCCTAGTCCACTGCACCATCCCGCGTGCCTGCGACCACACATGGTGCCCCTTGCACATTCCGCGGCTTGGCTTCCTCATCATCGGCACCCGACTAAGGCTACATCGACCACGGCTACTCTACAAATGGTTTCCCGACCACGGCTTCCTCGCGCTCTTCTCTTCGGCAACCTCAACAATGGCACAAGGGCTATCATCATTGAGCACTCTTGTCGGTTTCTTCTCATGTCCAAGTGTCTGCACTTCTCACGCTTGGACTGCAGGGGGATGTTAGCGTATATGGATAGGACTCTAAGAGTATCCGGCTTATTATAGTAGATTGGATTAGTTTCCATAGGATTGTTTGAAATCCAAGCCATGTGACTCTATACATACATCGGTACTTGAGGCTTAATACAATGACCAATATTACGTAGTACATCACTCTCCCATATAATTCAACACCTGATGCTTTCCATTCCCAGTAGCTAGCTACGTACAAAGCTCGCGTAATTTCCAGCTAACTCTCCCATTCTACCACTCTAGGTATATGTGGTGTGCTCTATGTGACTCTGTCCTATTTCTAAGTCCTTGCTATAGTTTATGTTCTCTGGGCTACTTCAATTCCTTCACTCTGTCATTGAGCCACTTCCTAGTGCTGAAGTGGTTAGCTTTAGACTCTCATCATTATGTGGAGTGTGAGCACTTGCAGCGATGGCAGACATGCAGAACCGGTGAACAATGTATATCTGAAACCCCTGATGCCTTCTATTCCTTGAACGCAGCTACTATGCAGCTTACCCCGTGGCTATCTTCTTTTCTCAAGGTTAGATCTGCAGTTTGACAAGAAAACATGTGCTAGATAAGTCTTGATTCTTCCTGTTAGTCCCGACTGCTAAAACAGGAGTGTTGCATGCTACTTAAAGTGCAATGGTAAATTAAATCGCAATAAATGCTAGGACTATCCGGATGAGATGTACCATCAGCTATCAAGGGTGCTGACGTGAGAGTGCTCAACTTAGACTCATCCACGGTCTAATCTGATCCGTGTTAAAACAAAGTTAGTTATCTTGTTGTTGTTCGTTCAAAATAGTGAAAAAGTCAAATAAGAGGTGTTAAGCTTTTTATCATTCTGGCATCGAGTTATTTTGCCACAGGACCTCCCCTACAGTATCGTCACTGCAGTAGAGTTTAACCACCAAATTTGGGATGGATTGGTGTGGTAAGAAAAGATAGATTGGGTTGGCCCTTAGAGTCATGAAAAATTTGGTAAATCTCATTTTTGAAAACAGAAATTCAATTAAAAGCAGTATCCAAGCTAAGTCAGGCCTCGGCTCAATCCGAGGAACAACATCTCCTGAATCTAAGGAAAGCGTTCGAGAGAATGAGGCAGTATAAGTAGAAAATTCATCATTTATGAGTAACTTCAAATGTGATCCCGCTTAGTGATTGCGAGGGTGGACTTCAGGTAAGCACTAATTAAAACCTCCGCATTTCCGTGATTCAAAAACAAGAAGGGCTACGTACGCCCAGGTAATATTTCTTGTTGAATTTCTTTTCAAGGTTTATAAAAAGCTAATATAGGTTCCTTTATATCTAATATGAAATTTTTGAAGCTTAAATGATTGCGCCACAAATTCATCCTTCAGAGACTACAAGTATAATAGGAGCATCCATTGACAAAAGGATCACCCTAAGATGATCATCGCACGACTATTGGGAACGAATCAAATTAGATTCTATTTCTCAACCTTTCTGACTTGCTCCTACAGAACCTAGAAATTCATTTCGAGATACTGAATTATTCAACCTAGCTCTCTTAGCTCGGCAAGCATGGAGGATTCTTCAAACTCCCGAGTCGCTCAGTGCTCGGTTACTCAAGTCAATTTTTTTCCCAAATGATAATGGAATGCACGCATTAATTATATATGATGATCTAAGTAAACAGGCAGTGGCATATCAACAAATGTCATTATTGTTACGCCGACCAGACTAAGTCTAATCGTGATTTTCTCTCGATTATGATATTACCTCCCTCTGTCGCAATAGAAATCGAGAATAGAGGTGACTTCGCTACACTCTAGGGTTTGCTCAGAGTGATCATGATTCGGCCATATTCGTATCAGTTTATCCTCGAGGACGTGCTATTCTGTTGTTGTATGTTGATGATATCAAACTGACTGGTGATTACCATATCGCTGATCAAGCGTCGCCTTCATCAATTTGAGGAGGAATTTCACTCTTCACTATGCCTAGCATTCGAAGGTAGGCATGGGAATACTTCTTACTTCTTTATATCAGAAAGACAACTCTTTGATGAAAAGATAAAAAAACCAAAAAAAAGCTCTGCCCTTCCATCTCTTGGATAGATAGAGAGGGACGGCAGAGGCCTTTGGTTTCCCCTTCGGGCGGATCCACACACAAATATCGAGTCAGTCTAGTGGCTCATGCTACTTAATAGTGGAGGCAGGTAACAACTGCTCTTTCTTCTCGATCGAGTAACCACTGCATCAATTGGTAAGCTTCCCACGCCAAAGCTAGTCTTCCTTGCTTTCCCAACAAACAATAAGACCCATAGCATGTGCACTAGGATGGTCTTTCTATCCCTATCTATTCTCGTATATCAAAGTCCTAGATAAGAAAGTAGAGTAGGCACAAATCCTTCACAAAAGGCAAAATGTATATGAAAAAAAGATTGATTGAACTTTTTGACGGACTCATTCCATATATCATGATTATCATAAAGTTGTATTGTAGTATTTGGAAAACATAAACATATGTGCGATGTTGATGTTTTAATATCAAATTTGATATTTCAATCACTAGATTTAACTGTAGATCATATAAACATGATTCAAATATTTTTTTAATCAAATGACGGCAGAAGTTCTGCTCGATATATTGGAAGGAGTAAAAGGGTTTAAAAAACATTACAGAGACGTTAAAAAAATAGGTAGCCAAACCACTACGCAACTTTGCAAGAATAGAAAACAAAGCAGAAAATTATGGTGGTTTAAATGCCAGGGCCATTGATCTAGGTCTTCCACCACTAGATGTGCCACTGTAGCTTCACTTATGGATTTGTTGTTGAAGATTCTTTGATTTCTTTCCCGCCAAATGTTCCATCATGTCGTAAGCAAGACTCTAAGGACTCTTTGTCTTTTGCTCCTTTGGGTGATTTTTGTAGTCGAGTTCCACCATTCCTGGATGGTGTTGTCCTGTGCCAGATTGCCAAGACCCTTCCATGCATAAACATACTCCCATACTTTCGTGTTGAAAGCGTAGTCTCTGAATAGATGGTCATTGTGTTCAAAAGCTTCTATGCAAAGGGAACATATCCAGTTGCAGGGCCAATGGCATGTGAGTAGGTTTTCAGCTATTAGCACTTTTTGGTGAAGGATCAACCATCCGAAGAAATGGTATTTTGGTTTGGCATGTGCTTTTCAAATGGCTTTAAAATTGTCATGGACAAACGAACCTTGGAATTGCAGAAGGTAAGTGCTTTGGGCAGAGTAATTCCCTAAAGAATTTGCGTGCCACACAATGGTATCATCAATTTTGTGAGTGAGGTGATCCTGCTGGATCAAGCTACCAAGCTGTAGTAGCTCGTGCAAGGCTTCGGACCGAAATGATAGGCCTAAAGGAGGATAGCTAGGAGTAATTTGTTAATTTGGATTGGACATTCTGCAACTTTTGCTTGGCTAGTGAAAAGAGGTTTGGAGCTAATCTTTTTGGACAAACTCCCTGTAGCCAGTTGTCATTCCAAAACCTTGCTTTCCCAGGTGGATGGAGGTAGCTACCTGAAAAGTTGAAGGTCGGTGTCATCACAGGGGATGGTTTGGAGTTGTCTATCTCTTGAGAATTTCTCAAGGTCCAGCATCCCCAATTTACTAAGCTTATGCCTGGGTTCCTTTCCTTTTCACATGAACACATGTCGAAGGCAGTCAATTCTTTGAAGACCAACTTGGGGGTTCTCAACACAGTGAGGTGATAGATTAGGATGGAGGATAGGATCGATTGAACCAGCGTTTTCTCCCAGCTAAGGTGAAGAAATTACCTTTCTATTGTTAGTGATATGCCCTAGAAGCAACATAGAGATGCTACATATATATCAAATACTATGTTATAATGTTTTATTGATTTGTTCCTTGAAATAGACTTATCATTATTTGATCAATGAGTACGTGACTTATTCATGAGACCCCTTAATGTCAAATGTTTGCTATTTCTAAATTATCCCTGATCATATATCATATGAGGAACAAATATGATTCTAACATCAGCATATGTATTGATTGATGATCATGTCTCATGGATCATGGTATGGAGATACCAAATCGATAATATGGACATATGTTAGTGAACATATGTTGGATAGACCCGCCATGAGATACTGCAGAGATTTCATGTGTCATCAGTTAGTCTCAAATAGTGTTTATGTAGAGTCCTTAGACTTGAGATCATCATGGTTCCCAACATACGTAGTAGCTTATTTTGAGACTACTAAACACTACTCCGTAATTGGGTAGTCATAAAAGTAGTCTTCGGGTTTGCTATGAAACATGTAGTGGGATGTGAATGATCAAGATAGAATTTACCCTTCCTTACGGGAGAGATATCTCTGGGCCCCTCGATATAATAGATTATGGAAGTGCATGGCCATGCTAGGGTGATTGAGGTGTCAATCACAAGTTTGTAATCCATCACAGGATCGAGAGAGTGATTGAGCTATTAAGAGGATGACACAAGTCTCGTCTTGAGCTCAATCGATGTTGTGAGGCAAAGAAATTTGTACATGAGGACATTACAGGTTCAGCCGATATGATCTTTACGTATATTTTTGGGGCTAATATGCCTTGCTAGAGGCCACTATTAACAGGGTGACCAGAAAGGCGTTTCCAATCGCGACAAAATATACGTGAACCGTATAAGGTTCGCACGCTTAATGGGTTGGAATACTTATTTGAATGTAATTCGAATATGGGCTCGATTCGGATAGAGATCCGAGTAGACTCTTATTGGGTCTCGGTCCACGAGACCCAAGTGAGGAGGTCTATATATAGGGAGGCGAGGGGCCGATGAGATTCACGTTTTTCGGTTGACCTCGAGCCAAACCCTGGCCGCTACCTCCCGAGCCAAACCCTAGCCGCTCACGAGTGCTAGTACACTCACAATCGGCGTTCTAGCCCCGGACATGTGGATACCGGTGGAGGCGCTGCTCGTTGCGGCATTGATCGGCATCGACGCTGATTAGATCTACTCATGGTGTGGTTGATCGCGGTCTGTTCACGGAGATCGACTACTTCCACTACTACCTCGACGCACGCGTGGTTGGACCGGCTTCTCCAACCCTTCTTCTACTGTACTACGCGTCTAGTGGTAACGATTCATGATCCCTCTCTCGCATGATGTCCTGGTGTGCGCGGTAGAAAAGTTTTGTTTTCTGCTATCGTAGCCTACGCGTACTCCTTCATCTATCCCGACAATTGTGCACCAATTTTGTCAGTTAGGGGGATGAAGTCCACTTTTCTTAGTTTCATTATATGCAATAGAAGCCCCCAAGTATTTTGCATGGGAAAGAACCAAGTGTTCTGGGGGAAGGTTGCAGAATGTGGCTTAGGTTGAGGTCAGCACGTCCAATTGGAAAAATCTCCGTTTTGTGGACTTTTGTGTGGAGGCCAGAACAATATGCAAAAATGGTTAGCACATTGGCCAAAGATGACACTTCAAACCGGGAAGGTCTAAGGAAGATGGCGACATCATCAGCATAAAGGGACCAGCTAAATCTGTTGATGGGGTCACCAAGTGGGGAGAAAAAAGAGTGGTCTTCTATTGCCTTGAGCAACTTGTGTAGCGGCTCCATGGCCAGAATGAAAAGCATTGGTGGTAGGGGGTTACCTTGTCATAGATCTCTTGCATAATGAAACTCCTAGCACACCATTAAGCAGAACCCTTGAGGTGGCCGTTGCAAGCAGGCTTGAAATCCAGTTTGTCTATCGTAAACTGAAGCCGAACTTTGTTAGAACTTCCAAGAGGCATGACCAGTTGATAGTATCGAAGGCTTTGGAGATGTTCAACTTTGAAAAGCATAGTTTGCTTCTTGAATCTATGGCGGCATTGGACTACATTTTGAACAAACAAGAAATTATCATGTATCGCTCTCTTACGGATGAAGGCACTTTGATTATGTGATACCATCTCTAGCAGTCTTAGGGAAAGTCTATTTGCTAGGACTTTTGTTATAATCTTCGCAAAGCTGTGCATCAGACTGATTGGCCTATAATGCTCTGCTTTGCTTGCCTCACCCATTTTTGGAATGAGACAGATATGTGCTGTGTTTAGCTCATCTAATTATGGGGTGTTGAGGTCCAAAATGGAGTTTATCACCTTGTGAAGGTTGTCTTTTACACATGGCCATGCTTTCTTGTAGAAAGCACCAATGAAACCATCGGGTGCCTTTTCTGATGGCATTAAAAGAATTGTTTGCTTCAGTTCTTCTTCCGAGACCTCATTATCTTGGTCAGATAGGTCAAAAGATGGGAAAGCCAGGTTTTCGCAATTTAGACAGACCTCTCTAGGTGAATTCATGCCTATCCTTTCCGAGAAGAAACAGAGAAGCTCCTCATGTTTATCCATGGCCGAGATCGCGATTCCTTGGGGTTTTTCCAGCGATTGTACGAAGTTCTTCCTTCTATGAGAATTTGCTTTAATGTGGAACCACTTTGAGTTTACATCTCCTTCACTCAGCCAAGTTAGTCTAGATCTCTATCTTATTTGGATTTTGTTGAGCACAGCTAGGCCAAGAACCTTTGCTTTCAGGGAGCACACTAAATTCCTCTCTTCATATGAGAGGGTTATAGATTCTTCGGCAACATCTAGCTGGAAGATTACTACGTTTGCAATTGCCAGCTTAAAACAAATATCGCCCGTGTTGTCTGCTCCAATGCCTAAGATCTTGCACGAGATGGGTTAGGTTGAGCCTCCAAATGGCTAGGGGGTTGGAGGCTGCAAGTGGTCTGTTCCAAGAATTTTGCACTATCTCCATGAAAGTAGGTATTTTGAGCCAAAAGGATTGAAACCTAAGGAGGTTTGGATTGTCATTTTGTTCACTTCCTATCAGGAAAAGGTATGCACGATCAGAGCAAGCAGTCGATAAAGGCAGAAGTTTGGTAGAATCAAACATGAAATCCCAATCTGGTGAACAAAAGGCACAGTCAATTTTTGTCTGAGTTGGTATTGTCACAGGCATTTGCCCAGGTGAATTTTCTTCTTGGAAGGAGCATCTTCTGGACCTAGATTTTGTCTATGAGCCCTTTGAAACATTGCATCATCCGCTTGTTTCAGAGGCTTTGTAAATAAGATGGAAATCACCTATGAGTAGCTAGGCTGGTTTCATCCTAGGTTGGAGGGCCTCCAACTCATCTAAAAAGGCAATTTTATTCACTTCTAGTTGCGGCTCATAGACCACTGTGACTGACCACTATAGGTTTTCAACTTTCAAAGTTATAGTGGCTGATAGGGAATGAACCCCCCACGTTTATATCAGATAGAATTAAAAAAAATTATAGTCAAAGGCTAGGATTATACCCTCTCTGGTTCCATTTGCAAGCAAGAAATTATAGTTTTGAAGGAAACGTTGGCGCAGAGTTTGGGTAATGCATGAATCATCAACCAACTGCAATTTGGTTCTTGCCAACAGACAATAGTTGCACCATGCTGCTGCACTAAAACTTTCACACAATCCTTTGTTGCCTAGGCATTTAAGAACCTTACATTCTAGTTGAAGAGCATGCAATTTAGCTGCAACATCTAGAGATGGATAGCCTACTTATCTTGGCCTTGTGCTGGTAGTACATTACAGGACACAGCACAACCAGAAACACATTAACTTGCAGCGAGGAGGCATGCAGGGGCGACTGGGGCAGTCGGCGGCAGAGGCAGGTTTCCAGCCAATGGAGAATAGCTGGCAGTTCACTTATACCCTAACATGCATAACCAAGCAAATTGTGCATAATCTTGTTGAGGATTCTGAACCGTATGTCCGGACTCTTAACTTTGTTATGGACTTCTTGGTTAAGATGTTAGCTGTTCCATCAGTTTAAAGAAATCTTAGAGATCCTCTGTAATAAAATCTTTATCCCAGTGCAAGCTTCTTACCATTATTTGTGAATTGTGATCGTGCGCACTGCAAGAACGGAGTGAGATCGCGATATGCTGTACGGAGCGAGAATTCATTAAAGCGATCAGTGAGTTAGCTAGGCAGCCAGCTGTTGTCACATTAGATGTTTCTGTCCATTCATTAAATGGTTTGGTACAGTCTAGTTTGCTACTTTGCCCCGTGCTACCATTAACTGAAAACACGAATAGAACAAGTACTACTACCTGATCATTAACAATAGACAGACCGTTTAAGCATTGTATTGAAATTGGATGAAATAAAGTGATTTTATTAATATCTGCCGTCTAGTTTAAACGAAACTGACAATCATGTAGGCCCTAGCTAGCAGTAAGGAACTAGTGCAGCAACCCTAGTATTTGCAGCACCAATGCTTCTTGCATCTTCGGTGGAGCTGAGGCTGACGAATTGGTGGGTTTGGCTACCCGCGGAAATCATCGATCTTGCTTGCCTGTGTAGCTCGCTGAAATGGCTACAACTGGAGGCTCGCTATCCGTGCAAAACTAGTTGCAGAACTGGAGAATTACCTGGTGTGTCTAAAATCCCTCATGCCTTCCATTCCGACAAGCTTCAAGTACCGGTGTAAAATGGATTGCATACAAAAGGCTCAAGCAAACTGGCCAACTGTGCTGTCTGTCGCTAGAAACCTGATACCTAGCAAACTGCTCAGTTGCTCTCCATGCTACTTATTTAACAGCAGTAGCTCTCTGTAAAAAAAAAAAAAAACCCAGCCGGCCATTAACTGAGCAGGTTTCAGTACGAAGAGCTAATTGAGCATTTACAGTGGGCTCTCGCTGATCACTGTCTCACACCATGACACCAAGGTACCATTAACTGAAAACATAGTCCCACGTAGAAATTGATCTAAACAGAGCACGCATGCAAATATACATTATAGGCATAAATTGCAGTCGAAAGAATCTGTCCACAATGTAAATCTTTCCAAATCTTTGCTTCCCACCTATGTTTCCGGTACCATATCTAGACGAATATATGGAAATGCATAAAGAAAACTAAAAGTGGTGACAGAGTTATAATGACTGGAACTTTATATTTGTGCATGTTTAGTTGACAGTCAAATTGTAAAACAATCGGGTGGCTGGCCGAAAAATTGAAATACAATGTTGGCAAATAGCAGTAGTGAAATATTATTTTGGCTGTGTAGGATAGCTTCTACAATGGAGAAAACGTACATTTCTGTGCAGAAAATATAATTGGAGTAGGAAAGGAACAGTCAGAAGCACGTGAAAGATGCGTTTCACAAGCAAGCCAACCAAATGGTATATATGTTCCTCCAAATATGGAATTGGCTGACATGTCACTACTGACTAATCCCTTTAGGGAGGACTCCTCTAGTGAGGGTAGATTCATCCCCCGGGCAGTCTGGGAGGCACCTCAGGCTTTTCACTGTATTGAGCCAAAGAATAACCCGTTGCTAGAAATCATCACTTCGATCGAACTACGGGCTTATAAACCTGTTTCTGCAGTGGTTTACTAGTAATTCTCTAGCTCCACATTGCTTTCGCCCATGCAAATATTGGTAAACATGGTATCATTCATCCATAATGTACTGAAATTCCCGATACCTTCTATTCCCGGAATATTCCCAATGCAGCTACTATATATGTATTGTTTCCTCTAGACGTTAGTAACTACCCAAAAAAACAAGGATCGGTGCATACACTGGTACAGAAAACAGTATAACATATGGATGGTAACCTGTTTTATACGGACGTGTACCAAACCGTCTATAGTTGATAGCCTGTATAAATTGACTATTTTTATAGGCGTAAAATAAAGAAAGTCAAAATGATTTACACAGATAGATATTTTAAGAAGTGTGTAAATGCAGTTTTAACAAGTGGGGCAATTAGGACACCCGCCTATGCATAGGCAGATTATTAAGAAAGCCGCATGCACAGTTGTAATGAACTACACTGAACCACTCAAAGTAGGAACTGTCTATTGATCAAACGTTTAAAGAAAAATCTACCAAACTATTTTTTCTGCATCCAAAGGCCAAGATACGAATCGTTAAATGCAGTTGCATATATTTGTGACTGAGTTGCATAAATTTATAACTAAAATTACACAAATCGATAGTGGCAACTACAACAAGTTAAAAGTATAACTACAAGAAGTTAAAAGTGCAATTTAGAACTCACTTTTTCTATCCCAAATCTCAAAGTTCTATTGAATGACCAGTATGGTCAGTATTGTTGTTTGACAGAATCTAAAAAATCAAATATTTGATCAATAGCAATTCTACTCAAAGAAAAATGCATTTACATTCCAATTTAGCAGTTCACATCCATATCCACGTTCAAATAGACATTCACATTGACATTGATCACAATCAAAGTTATTATCCCACCGTCAGGTGCACATTCACATCCATTCATCCATTCACATATATACACATAGAGATTAACTTTTGTTATGCATCCTGATGTTTCCAAAAAAATATGCGCAATCACTTTCCTACATACCACGCGTGATCGGAGCGCTTCTATTTCTATCTAGCGCCCCCCTAGTTCCACCAATGCCATATAAAAGAGGTGAGCCCCCTTGCATGAAATGACGATCCTCACACGGTAAACCTCCTCCAAAATAAACCCTAGCATCGCTGATCATCATAGGCACTGGAAGGGACCCGAAGGACCGATCCAAGCCCATTGCAGGACACTCCTTGAAGGAAGGCAATACCTGCAAGATCGATCACTGGCGACGCCTTCATCCTCAATCCAGCAATTCACACAGTGCGGGATTGGTTGTTCTACATCCACACACACGGGGCAAAGACCGCATCGAGGCGACACTAATGCTTCATCGCTTTCTTCCGGTCAGTTCAACCACCTAATTCCACATAAATCATAGAATTGGTCATCATGAATTGGGCAAAATTTTAGAAGCTGTTTGGTTGGGCTATATTTAGACCGTATCTAATACTAGCGTGAATGCGAAACGTTACGACTGTTTGTTTTATGTGGGCTGCAATCGGGTACCACATAATCAGACTCCGGCCCAAGCCAAAACTGACACCGCTCCACCTGAGCGGTAAGTGTTACTGATACGGGAGATAGAACGCCGTCGCGATGCTCCTAACTCGCAAGCCGCGACTTAGCGGCTCCGCCCGCCGCAACCATCACCACGGCAGCCAAATTTGCCACCTCCGCCTGCCACCGACGATGCCCCCTCCTCCTCTCGTCCTTCGACTCTCTGTAGGCCATCAAGAACGACGGCGACATGGAGAAGCGATAAATCAGAGGGAGTAGCAAGAAGAGAAAGGGGGCAGTCCGATCGGAGACGGACCTGGTGATCTTGCTCTTAATCTTTGACCACGACGGTTATGGCTTTATCACAACGTCGATGACCTAGGGTTCCACTGCATCCTCGCCGGTGCAGTAAGAACTTCCTCCCTCTCCCTTCCGTTTGCACCCAAAAATAACCCTTGCTTCTCTTATAGATCTGGGGGGAGGCAAGGGGTTCTTGATTGATGAATGGCAAGAATGGGAGAGGCTAAGAGGCAAGGTGAATATGCAATCCGTGATCCAGTCCTTCAGATCTTGAGCTAGAAACACTACCACAGAAAGGGCCAATAGTGCTGTTTGGGAAAAGCCTTCAGTGCCGGGTCTCTGTCACACCCTGATCTGGCACCGCCGTACAACGGCACAAAATAGCGCGTGCCACAGGAAAACAGCATGAACTGCTTCCCCGTGGAACCGCGATACCGATACTAGTCCCAGGACGCAGCGATGGTATCCACGAAAATCACATATGCATCATCGCGAACCTTAATTAAATATATAAACATATATGGTAACTTACGTTGCAGCTTCGGAGCAAGCCAGAGACAGCAACGAACAGCACAGAGGCAGCAACAGCAGCAGAACAGCGGACTAAGTCCCAACAAGCAAGCAACGGCTGGGAACCAGGATGAAACCCTAGTCTTCACTTCATTGCAACTCTAGCTCTAGCTCCCAACAAAGAACTATATATATACAGAGCAAGGGTGAGCACTTACGTCCTCAGCAAGCCAGGAGAACTTAGGTGGTTGTTGCAGGCTTCAAAGAGAGGCTAGATATTTTATAAATCTATTTTATTTAAATTCTATTAAATCTGCTTCTTAACAATCAGGGCGAGGTGGGTCTCGCCCGATCTGAGTGAAAATATATCAATCTTTGGATTCTCTAGTTTTCACAAATCTCAGAGTTAACAATCAATCGGCTTCCCGAGCCAAAACATTTTCTCTGGACTTCCCGAGTCCTACTGGCCTCTATAGCCAAGCCGACATCATCGGACAACCCGCGTCCTCGATGGCACATCCTTCTCACCGTTCCCAAAACCACACACACATTTGCTAACAGGGTAAAACAAATCTACGCTAAGGAATCACCTCACATCCGCCCATGACCGTGGGCACGGCTGTTCAAATAGTTTAAACCTCTACAAAAAGGGTACACTTTACCCACACAACATGACTCACTCTAGCCACCACCTCGCACTGAACGAGTACAATTGATGACATAGAAGTTTTAGCGACAAGCCATTTCCCAAGCCCTCCAAGGTTACCCCATGCCAACTGGAGGGGTCCTCGAAACCAATCATAGGGTAGGTCCTCAACCATGCTGTACAAGGAACCTAGGAGGCATCCCCAACGTCCTCCCACACGATCCACAGCCCAATGGCATGCAAGGCGTCCCTGGGAGGCTAGTTACTCAGCCAGGGGCTTTCAATTCACCCATGTGGTTGTATTGTCATATGTTCGGATAAAATTCCGAAGGAATCGGTCCTTAAAACGAGCACACAGGCATCACACACACCGGACCAGCCTTGTGTCGCGAATCTCCATTTTGGAACTCATTTTTCTTTCACAAGCCACCAACCCAGGTGTTGGGTTTTCCAAACGTTTCGTAAAACCATATTTTACCCAAGAGGTTTCTCCATTTTAAGTTTGAAGGGAGATCGTCGGCACACGCACAAGAGTGCACGCATACCGAGGTGCAACAGCAGTGGTTACAAGGGAACAGGATATATCAATCATCAAGGGAGTATTTAAACACAGCAAGTTGGGGTAGGTCCACCGATCTGACTCGCATACGGGACCGAACAGATTAGTGCATGCCTATCGATGCGATTTCACAAATAAAATAATTTAATTTCAATTATAGGCTCGATTGATCAAAGGTGACTTGCCTTACGCAAGGTCTTCAAGCGTCTTCGAGAAGTCTCGGCGAAATCCACTACAAAACGAAATTCCGACGATCGTTCACTATGCGCAAACAATTAAAATCTACACAAAGACCCATAAAAAGATCATATTTAGTACTACTAATAGTGCCAACAGATAGATCTCAATTTTAGAAAATTTCTGGAATTGGAATGGAGTCAATGAATCAACGGATTAAAAGATATGAATTTATGTAGTTAAGTTGAATTTTTGGTTGAAGGAAAAGGATTTATTGGAATTCTGGAAGAGAATATCCGAGGGAATATTCCCTAGTGTCACTGACAGTAGGGGTCCATTGACATCCTGGTCCACAATTCCATGGTGGAAAGAGGGGCAGCACTTGGTTGTGCAGTCAATGACAGATGGGGACAAGTGGCAGTGGAACAAGGGAGTAAAAAAAAATGGCCCAGGTGTCAGGGAGTCAGAAAGAGTTGGCTCACGGCATGGGCTAGTGGCGGACCGGGAGTAGGGCCCATACAGCAGTGACCGACGGTCCATGGACCGGGCATGCGGCGATAGAGGAGTTAGTGAGATGGGGCCCGAGGGTCAGCGGAACTGGGAAGGCGACTCATGGGCGCGGACCATGGTGGACTGGGGGGAGGCAAACCCACACGTCAGGGACGACGTCACGGGGACCACGTGCACAGCTCGGGGACGCCAGCCGTCTCTTCAGGTGCAGGTCCACATGGCAGTGGGCGTGAGGGAAACGGGGGAGCGGCGTAGCGGCCAATCTGACGGCCGATGGCAGCAAGGCCTCGCCGGGGAATGGCGGCGCTTCATGGCGGGCAATGGCCACGGGTGGGGAGAGGAGCTCAAGGCGAAATGATCGGGCGGTTCGGATTTGGGAGAGGGAGTTTGACGATGGCCGGCGACTCGAGAAGGGAGCGGCAGGGAGAGGAGAGGAAGCTGCGCTTCGACGTCCATGGCGGCATGTCAGCCGTGGCCATCCATGGTGGCCAAGAAGGGGTGGAGGGGATCCAGCAGACGCAGAGAGAGAGAGAGGAGAATGGCCTTCGGTCTTGGGATCCACGGGGAAATGCGACGGTGGGGCGCGCCGGTGCGTGGTGATGACAAAGAGAGAAGAAGATAGGGGTCCTTAGCTCGGGATCGCACAGCAATGGTTCAGCCTAAGATCATCTGGAGCAATTCATGGAGGTACATGCGGTTGCACGGGAGGGAGCTCACCGAGGAGAGAGGCTCGGTTTGGTGATGGCGGTCTAGTAGCAAGAAGGACATCGGGGCCAGGGAGAAGCGGCGCCCATGGCAGCTCCAGAGGGGAGATGCTCGGCCGAGGCAGCTCTTGAGCTCGTTTTGGCCCCTCGGGCTTGATGGTGATGGCGCGTGCACCATAGAGCGGCCAGCAGCGCCGAGAGTGTCAATGGGGTGGGGTTATCATCTTCCAGAGAGGGCAAAGCCAAGAAAGACAATGGGGCTCTCGGGAGGGGTTTTATAGGCGAGGTCTCAAGCTAGGTCAGTTAAGAAGGAGAGGAGCTCCAATCCTGGAGTCCAATAATAGAGGGGAGAGAGAAGGCGCCGCGACGAAAATTTTCTCGCAGGCGGCTGAAATCAAGCGACAGCGGCGATGAAGTGGGCGGTGGGAGGCGATGGATCGAATGGCGAGTTTTGAAACGGAAGCGCGGCTCATTGGTGTTGGGAGGATGGCCATGATGCCAGCGACGAGGCGGCCTTTGACCGAGCATCTCACGGACGTGTGAGAGAGAGGGAGGGACAGAACTGAGGAGGAAGAAGACACTGTGGGGAGGATCGACGGTTGTGCGCGGGCTAGGGACACGCGGCGCAATCCGAACGGATGCGGCTGACCACACGGGCGGCGAGCAAGCCAGGAGAATCGGGCGGCGGTGTCGCGGTGCTCGGCCATGTGGCGGGCATTGGACGGGAGATGGGCGCGCATGGGCTAGCGAAAGGAGATCGGGCAGCTGTGCATGGTGCGCACGGGCCACGTGGCGGCCATCCACGGTGTGCTGCGGTCCGCGTGGCAGCAGGGAGAGCAAGGGAGGAGCAGCTGGTCTGGCCGGGGGGGGACTGGCGGCCTAGGATGAACAGTGCCATTTCTTTTTTTTTTTCTCCAGGAGTTTATTTGTGGAGGGTTTGGTGAACCGAATTGAGATTTAATCTCAAGTTTAATAGTTGAGTCTAGGGAAAACTCAAGGAACCAATGAGGGAGTTGAGAGGGGAATTTTATAAAATTGTGTTCGGACTTTCGAGGATGATTTGAGAGGGCTCAAGGAGAGGAATTTTCCAACAGTGATTGGGATTCGAAGAGGTGATCGATTTTCCAAATTTAATTTAAATTTTGAATTTGTTGATGGCTGTCACAGATTTTTGTGGACAAATCAAGGGAAGAAATATCCAAGGGATTTTAGAGGCACGGAGGTGGAGGCTTGATACATGTATGTACATGTTTATATATGTATGTATATACATACATATCTGTATATTTATGTATGTATATATATATACACACATTGGTGGAAAGGATTTTGGATAGGGGTTTGATGCCCAGGCTTTATTATTTAAACTCGGGATTTTATTTGGGGATTCAAGGGAGAAAGAAACCGAGGGGATTTTAGAGAGGGGATCAAAGGGGAGATTGTTAGGGTTCTGATTCGGATCTTCGGGACGGATACTGAAACAGAGATTTTCCGATGGAAGATCGGAGGAACTTTGCCGTTAGGGTTTTGGAGCGAACTCGAATACGACGGTTCGAATTCGAGAATTATGTCGGAACGGAAGTTTTTGAGAGGTCGGATTTCGAGATCGAGGTTAAGGGGGACAAACTGAGATCTAGGCACGACTTACGACAAAGCACACAAAGATCAAAATTTTTACAGGTAGATTTTAGTAAAATATCATTTAATGTCACACTGAAAGCGGGGCGTTACAGTCCCCAACAGGCACTGCAATTTCGGCACTGATGAGGCAAGACCATCAGTGCCGGATGTGAGACCCGGCGCTGATGAGGTTAGACTAGTAAACAAAAAAGGAGCCAGCTCGATGCATCGGCTCAAATCGAGCCGGCGCGTGGAGCTCCATCACTCCCTCTCCCCACCCCCAAGAACCGCATCACAGAACAAGAAACATCAAAAAACAAGAACAGATATCAAAAACAAGAACATATCAATCAAGAACAGAACAAGAACTGTGCCCACCGCCGCCTGTGGAGCTCGATCTGGCCTGAGGGAGCTCGGGGGCCACCGGATCTGGCCCCCATCGCCCGCCAGTAGCCTCAGCACCATCGCCGTCGCCCGTGGGCCGGCTCGGTCGCCGTCACCGTCGCTCGTCGGCAATGCCTCGGTCGCCGTCGCCGTCACTCGCCAGCCTCAGGGCCTTCGCCTGGAGAAAGAGATAGAGAAGGAGGAGAGACTGGAGAGAGGAAAGAACCAGACTAAGAGCCGAAGAACATATCGCCTCAGCCGCGTCACCCTTAATCATATCGGCTCGGCTGATCTGGTTCGGCTCGGCTGACCTCTAGTACCAGTTTACACTAAGAACCGGCACTGATGAAGACTCATCAGTGTCGGGTTTTAGCGAACCGGCACTGATGGGACGGCACGGATGGGGGTTTGTGTAGTAGTGAAAGCCCGTTTCATGGTAGCAAGCCTCCCATGTTCTGATTTATCCCATGTGATTTTGATCTTTATGTTCTTCCTTGCAAGTGAATTTCTTTATCACAACAGTGGCAAATAGCTTCGTCTTCTCTTGTAATGTGTGTTGTCTCTCAATTGATCTATTCCTTTTTAGTATAATCAATAATGTTATCGCTATGAATCAGTGGCCAAGGTTTATATTTGAGAATTCTTAGAACATAATAAAATATTCAAAAATCATGAGCTTCAGGCAACATAGGTAATTTTATGCATAATCATAGAAGTGATTCGTTATTTCTGAAATAGTCCATTCAACATGCACTCGTATTCCACAAGTTTTTGCATGTCACGTTGTCCGTGACGTACTGTAACCAAGTCGCTCAGGCCATGTAGCGAGGAACATTATAATACCTTGTTCAGGAGTCTCATCTGTATGAGAATGACGGATACGGCCTAATTTTAGTTTCGACTTTTTCATCAATTTTTTTGCTCAATATATATTTGGTTGTACATAGAATACCACCTGATCGATAACAACGGATAAATAGTTTTAGCGTGGTATTGGAAACTCTTGGAGTTGGTCGAAGAAAGCTGAAACATTGCGTGTATATTTGATGTAACCCATTTTTGCCACACATCAATGCTTTCCCGTACGTAGACCTTCCTTTCCTCATTTAAAAGCTAGTTTGCGTAATGGTGCATGCTGTGGTTCTAGCCTCATTTAAAGCTAGTTTGGTGTAATGGTGCATGTTGTGTGGCTGTGCACTCTGCAATCGATCGAGCTGCTGACTCTAAATGCCTCAAATAGGTGCCTGCTACTTGTTTTTCGATAGAAATGTAGTGTCAGCTATAAAAGAAATACGATGCTAAATAAAATTGGCAATAATTTAAATGGTACACAAAAAATATATAGCAGATTTTCAAGAACTATATGAATGTAATGAACTGTCAGCTATTAAGGACTATAACATACATGTAGAGACTGCGTTTCAATTATTTTCAAATCACTATCTAACAAAGGTTCATTAAATATTCTTTAGAGCGCTTCTAAACCGTCACATGTTAACTCGAATAAATTGGAATAAAATCTTATAAATTCTAAGAAAAGAGCAAAACTTCTTACCATGGATTTTCACTAAATCCGATGGACCTATTATTTTGAACCATTAGATCGAAGCAAGGTCTTTAATGGTCAGCTTCACCGGGTAGAGAGCTATTCATCTTTTATTTTAATGTTATTATCTCATTAAGATTTATGATTAGCTAGTAGACTATTCAGGAGGCGCCACGCTTTTAAGGCGATAATAATAACCAGAGGTAAAGTGGGGTTACCAAGCTAGATGATGTAGTATAGGACTTGAATGTAAAAATTTTGGGACAGAGGGAGTATTACAAGTGCTTTCAGGCTATAGGGGGGACAGGCTACACGGAGAGTTGGGAAAGCTAGCTTTTAGCAGAATCATAATCAGAATTGCTTCATATTAATTCTGAAATATGCCATTCAACTCATTAATTTCGATCATTCAACTATTGTTCTCTGTTCTTTCAAATTAGAATCTTTCAAGTAATGGTACCACTCTATTCATTTAGTACCTGTTTTTTGAAAGTATAAAAACAAACTATTCATTTACTACTTGGTCAAGTGATTGCTCAATATTTGGTTGCTACACAAAAAAATATACATACTATCTGATCATTAACGATGAGCAAACTGTTTTAAGATTGGAGTTGGTCGAAGTAAAGCTCATTTTATCAATTGAGCTTTCCAATCAAGTTCAATGTAATTCATTTTTGCCGCACTTGGATGCAGTTCTGCAGCACGCAAGTTCAATATAATTCATTTTTGCCGCACTTACATGAAGTTCTGCATCTATACGTTCCTGTGCTCCGGCTCATCATCCCAAAGCCCGACGACAACACCTGCAGTCCGAACTATGCCTAGTAGAATCCGGTGGCTCTGCAATGAGGGTGGACTGACCAACAGGTTCCAACATCTGTCTCCCGATTGAGGAGTAGTAGTACATTCCAGTTCTCCACCCTTGGAGCTGGACGCACTAGGAGATGGCTCAAGAGTGGACATTTTGCAGGCTGCATCGCAAGTCCCTCATGCCTACCATTCCGAGAAGCTGTCCAGTATACATTGGATCGTACACAAAGACTGAAGCAAAATTTTATAATACGGGCCATGTGCAGTGAAGCTCCCGCGGTAGGCTATGCGTGCAGTCCATATATTAACAGGTATCCAGCGTTTCGACTTCATGTGGCGCATACTACAGATTGTTTGTCTTATCATCTATAATTGAAACTGCGTTGTAACTGGTAGATGGACAATTTAACAGTTCCACATTCCAAACAATCAAATTTTGAAGTTGTGAAAGTTTACTTCCATTCGTTAAATAAATTTACTTTCACTAAAATAAAAACACCTTTAGATGCATCAAAACATACTGACTACATGTCTTCATTTACAAATAAGAATGCTTTGGTAAGTGTGCCATCCCAAAAAAAACCGGTGTAGAAAAGGGAAAACACTGTCCGCGACTATTATCCCCGATTCCTTCCATTCCAATTAGCTACCACGAAAGCAACTCAAGCAATTTCCCTTTGTGATATCCTCCCATTGTAGCTAAAACCGTGAATGTGTGGTGTGCCATCTTGCAGTTGCGGTCCGTGTCCCTCAAAAAGGTTCACCAGCCGATCATTAAAAGCAAGTGTAATAGTTAACTATAAAAGATCCACGTAGAATTTTTTATGATGTGAAAAAGAGAGGGGAAGAGAGAGAAGGAGCCAGCGACTAATTTATCATCGGTCTCTACACGTGCATCGAGACGAGCATGGGCCTGCCCGTGCCTGTGTGCCAGTGTTGGCCGCCGTCCTAACTTGCCCGCGTCAGTCACCGTCCTCTCCCCCGCATGCCGGCCGCCGCCATCACCTTGCGCCTGCCGTCCTCGCTCGCTCGCGCTCGTTGGCTCGCTGTACTGGAAAAGAACGGGTAGGAGGAAGAAAGAGGAGAGATGGTAGACCTAAAATATAATAAAATATTAGTTTACAGTAAACAAAAATTTCACTACTATACATATTAACTCTAATACCTAAGTGGTCATGTATTACAGCCAATAGCAACCTTGCTTTAACGAAGGGGGATTTCAATACAAAGAGCTGCATCAAATGCGTGCATGCACACCTTCTTCTCTTCCTCACCGGTTAGTTGCATTATATATATGGTGTAAACAGAGCATACAATAAAGCTACTCCAATTTAATTTACAGAATCAATTTTTTTAGTGGGGGCCACTAGGCTTGCTTTCTTTGAGCCACATTGCAATGACTCACCTGCAACAGTCCAGAAATCAACAGAGATTGGTGAGACATACCTAGATGCTCGCGCTAGACGGGCGCTCATGCTGGCACCCGCTTCCCTCTCTCTCCTGCACTCTCTCTTCCACGTAGATGCATGCTCACGAAGCTTGGCTATTAGCTGGCTAAGTTGGACTTATTGTACCTGCTTTAAGGCAACTAAGCACACTCGTTTTGCTGACATTCAGTGGCACTCATAAGGGTAGAATAGAAAATAGGCACCCTGATTAATCACTAGCTTCTTGTACGTGAGATTATGTCTAAGACATCAGGTATTTTGGAACTGGAGGGAGTATTGAAAATTAAATGTGTCAACTATTTGGACACACTTTGCGAGAAATGTATCAAATTATATGGAGACACTTCCCTAAGATGCTATCAAAACATAACATGTGTTTTCTATTATACATAGATCTGTCCCCATGAAACACATTGAGTAAAATAATCACAAATTAAAATCATGCTCAATATTTCAAGGCTCCATCACTACTACGAAACAGGCTACTCCATGCGGTCAAAATTAGTTTTTGCAGGCAGCTAGCCAAGCCGCCTATGATCAAAGGTCAGAGAAAATCATTAATTTTTGTAGGCGGGCCTTCAACCACCAACGAAAATCGATTTTCGCAAGCAGGCACCCTAAGTGACCCGCTTGCGAAAATTGATTTTCACAGGTGGCACCCTTAAGTCATCCGTCTGCGCAAGGTTTTTTTGCTAAAAAAAAAAAAGAAAAGCCAAGCAGCGCAGTGGATGAGCTCACCCGCCGCCATGGATGAGCTCTCCTTGCCGGCGCCCCGCCCGCCGAATCCGTCGTGCCTGAGCTTTGCCACCAGTGGCTCGACCCCGCCGCCGCCTGTGGAAGGAACTCCGCCGGCACCGCGTCGGCTAGATCCGCCTCGCGCCCGCTCCCTGCCGTAGACTGCGCGCCCCCCACGCTCGAGCTCCACCGTGGGATCTGCCGCGCCTGACCTTTGCCGCTGGTGGCCCGATCGTACCACCGCCTGTGGGAGGAACTCCGCCGCTGGCGCCCCACCGCAGCCCGTGACTCGCTGCCGTTGGATCTGCCGCTCCCCGGCCTGCCGCCATCGATCTGCGCCCCCAGGACTTGCAGCTACCGAATCCACCACCCTAGGGAACCCCGCCGTCAAGGAACCCTATTGTCGGGGAGGGCAGGGCAGCCGGATCGACGGATCCACCGCCACGGGGAGGGCAGGGATGGAGCGCAGAGACGCCATCAATCCACGAATCTCATCCCAAGGGATTGGGCGGTGGCAGCAGGAACTGGAGGGAGGGCAAGGCCGCTAGGAGGCTGAGCTTGCTGCTGACAGGAGGTGGAGCTCCATCTGCTGCCGCCGTTGAGGGAGAGGGAGAGGTAGAGAGGAGAAGTGGGGGCCGGGAGAGAGTGAGGTGTCAGTGGATACTACTCCTAGCTGATACTTAGCGAGTTTTGCTGTGGATATCTCTAGCGCAATTGGTCGTCCTGTTTTTCCTGGTGGCGCTTATTAAATTTCACAGGCGGTGGCTTAAGCGGACCGCTTGTGAAAATAATCTTATTTTCATAGGCGGACCTCTTTAGTGGCCGCTTATGAAAATCAATTTTCATAGGTGGGTTTAGACCACACGAACTCCCTGTGATTATTATAGACGGAATTTTTTGTAGTCCATTTGTAAAATTAAACCCCTCCCGTATATAAAAATAGTTTTTTTAAGTAGCATGAAAAGGGACGAGTTTACATTGAATCCTTGACCAAGTAACATAGCCCAGCGTGTCCAAATACCGAATTCGCTTAAGCTAAATTTGTTTTTACAAGAATACTGCCAAGCTCTACCCAACAATCAAAATTGAGCTGGAAATTAAGAACCTGCATGTTTCCCCGCACCCTAACAACACACATTTCTGGCTATGTCCTGCATGTGTTGCTGTTCTGCTAGACGTCCTTGGGGCACACACGCTCTATGCTATCTTCTTAGGAAACCCAGACACAGCAGCTAGAGTATCTAGTATGTTAGAGTTTAGAACATTGTAGTTTCTATTGTTGGTGCTTTCTATGATCCATGGAGATGCCCACCACACCACCTGCTGTGATAGGATTCTTTCATCTTGGCTCATATGTGAGCGCTACCCAGTGATAGATGAGATGTAGAGACTGAACATGGTGAGTGTGACTAGAATTCCCAATGCCTTCTGTTCCAAAAATATCTGCATAGTACAACATACCTACCGTCATCTGCATGGGTCAAGAAATTTTCTTTGGAGTAAATCATGTCCAATATAGCCAACCCCTACAGACGCTTGTAAGTATATGACGTGCTTTACCTTCCATGTCCAACCATGGTGGCTGAAATAAGTGGCTGCTACTTGTAACCAGTTCACCAAGTGAAGAGGAATCATATATCTAGTTGGCACAGTACTCTTCATTTCCTTCCCTAGTTACAAAAACCAAGATGGCCATGCTGCAGACTGCACTGCAAGGCGTCAGGGAACAGAAGGTTGACACCATTTATTTATCCCAAATTAACTCCAGTACTCATAACAGTCGAGAGGAAGTCAAGATTAATGTATGGGCTAGCAGTGGTCAAACGTGGTGATGTAAATTATGATGAATAAATGATAAATCTATCCAACAATGAAGAAGTTAAGGTGCAATTCATGAAAGAAGAGCAGTAATCAAGGAGGCGTACGCAACATGTGCAATTATTAGAAAAGGAGAGGAAAAATGGTGGCAGCATAAATTAATTTTTTTCTCACAAATTTTGTATCTCCTGAATACATTTTTGGTAAATACATACGGTTTATTTTTCTAGCTACTACTCATAAAAGTTCAAATGCATTCTCACTATAATTTGATTTGGCAAAAAGAAAATTTTCTTTCGAATGCTCAAACTAAATAGTTTGACTCTCGATCTTAATTTGCAAATATCACTGTGAACTGTAGTTCAAGCCGGGTTCTAACCTCGTAATATCAAAATCCAAACCTATCACGCCCCGCTTTCCGCGAGACGGTAAAGGATATTTTGCTAAATTCTACCTATGAAAATTTTATCTTGTGTGTTGTATTGTAAGTCGTGCCTGAATCTTGATTTGTAATCCTGCCCTTGATCTCGCAATCCCTCCTCTCAAAATCCTCTATTCCAAAATAATTTCTAAGTTCGAATCATCGAATCTGTGTTCGCTTCTAAAACCCTAACGACCAATTCCCCGATCTTCCCCTCCAGAAAACTCCTGCTTCAACATCCGTTCCGAAGTTCCGAGTCGGAACCCTAAGATATTCCCTTTGGTCTCCCTCCTAAAATCCTCTTAACTTCTCTTGTTCCCTTTCCCTTGAATCCCCAGATAAATCCCAGGTTAGATATGTCGCTTGGCTGTCAAACCCCTATTCGAAAACCCTTCCACCAACATATATACAGATATGAATATATGCATAAACACGCGCGCGCGTGCACACACACACACACACACATATATATATATATATACCCGGGTATAATCGCATGTACTAAACCCCCACACATACATACATATATATTCATTACGAAAATGCTTGATCAATCCCTTATTTCTCACCTCCCTCGGCCCCTCGATTTCATTCCAAAATTTCCTGCAAGGTTACTAAACAAATAAATCCAAAACGTTGTCAAAAAAATCCCATTGTTGCCCTTAAAAATCCCTTGGAAATTTCCCCTGTCATTCCTTGAATTTCCCCAAACGCAAATATCAATTTGAGTTTGAATCCTATTTCAAATCCCCAAAGTACCCCCAAAACAATCTCTCTAAGAAATTGGAAAATTGCATTGTATCAATGGGCCGCAACCCTTTCCTCATGGCCCAACTCGCCCTCGCCCGAACTCTATGGCGCACGCCGCTCACCAATGCCCGCCACCTGTCCCCAGCTGTGATCCACACCGCTGATCCTCTTTTCCCCTCTACCCGCACACCCCCAACCCCCTCGCTGACCGCGACGTGTCACCGATCGCCGCCGCGTGTCCCGTGCGTCCCACGCTCGCTACCCGATCCCACTTGCCGCGCACGCTCGCCCGCAACCTCCCGTTTCCGCCACGTGGCCACGCACGTAGTGGACAGCCATCGGATCCCTACTCGCTTACCGCGCCGTGCGAGATCGCCGCACATGGCCCTGATGCGCGCCGCATGTCACCTATCTTCGTGAGCCGTGCGATCGCCGCACAATAGCTTCCTCCTCCTCGATCCTGTCCCATTCCTCCCCGTCCTCGCACGTGGGCTGTTCGGTCAAATGACCGAGCACCGCGCCACGCACGTCACTGCCGCCCCTACCAAGCCTAGCCACCTCGGTCGCCACTACCTACCATGGCGAGGACAGCCGCTCCGCCACCTTGCTTTTCCCGCTCCTCTCTCTCTCTTTTTCTCGGCTTCCAACCGACCGGTCAAAAGCAAGCCCGCACCGACCGCGTCATGGCTGCCCCCACCATGGCCCCGAGAGCCCGCGTATAGATTTCAAAACTCACCGTTCGATCCACCGCCACCCATCGCCATTGCACCTCGGCCTCTCCCACCTCTCTCTCCACCCAATCATTGAACTCCAATAATTGAAGCTCCTCCCTCCACCGCCTATAAAACCCCTCTCGAGCTCCATCCTTCACCCCCCCCCCCCTCGACTCTGCTCCCTTGAATGCCGGCGGTCGCTACGTCAAGCCGCTGCCACCGTGTTTCGACCTGAAGCACTCCTCGCCTACCCGAAGCACGGCCACTCCCTACCGCCACGATGCGCCGTGAACGTCTCTTGCCCCCCGTTCTCCTACCTTGCCCGGTCCCCGCTCGACCTGAGGAGCACCGCCCCGACATTCATCCCCGCCACGGCGCCATTCCCACCCACAGTGAGCTTCTCCCTTGTGCGTCACGTATGCCCGTGTGCTCCCGGATGGCGCCTAGGCCGAATCCCCCACCCGCACAAAGCTCAAGCCTCAGACCTCGCTCTTCCTTCTCTACGCCGCCATAGTACGTTCAGTACGCGCTCGCCATCGTCGTAGCACCTCGCCGCCGTAACCGCCGTCGCCGGTTGCGTGCGCAGGCCCTCTTTGGTCCCCTTTTGCCGGCCTTCTCTCCTCCCCGCTCGCCATGGAGACCAGCCTGTCCCTTCTTCTCTCCCCTCCCGCATTTGGACTAGTGTCACCGGCCACTGTTGTGTACCCCCGGCGCGATCCGAGCCACTCGTTTGGTTCCCCGAAACCTCCTCCCCGCACGTATTTCCCTTCGCTCCGAACGTCGCCGCTCGCCAGATCATACCTGCCGCCATGAGCAATTCGATAGCGGCACCGCTCCTAGGGGAACCGGAGGAGAAGAACCATGGGCGCCAACTTGGCTTGGCCCATGCGCCCAATTCACCCCCCCCCCCTAGACGCCGACGTGTTGGCCCTTGCCCTTGGTCTATCGGGAACCGAAACAATAAACCCTCATAGCCGAGCCCATCTGCCAGTGACCCCCTAGTGGCCAGTGTGATTTCCCCCGTGAGCCATTGATCAATGGGCCAACTAGGCCCACTGCCCACCCAACTCTCCTCTCTCCTCCCTGACATGTGGGCCCATTATGTCAGTGGGCCCCAATTGTCAGCAACCTTGAAATTCAGCCACTCTCCTTGTTCCCTCTGCCTTGTGGGCCAGCCTGGTTAGGGACCCCACCTGCCAGTGACACCAGGGAATATTCCCTTGAAAATTTTCCTCTGAAAATCAAATAAATCCTTTTCCAGTTCTCCAACATTCGTTTAATCTTCGGAAATCATATCTTTCGATCCGTGACTCTGATTGGCTCTGTTTCAACTCCAGTAATTTTGTAAAATTGAGATATATCTAATGGCACTATTAGTAGTACTAAGTAGGGTCTGTTTCTTGGACTTTGGATAGATTTTGTGTGTTTGCGCATAGTAACCAGTCGTCGGAAATTCGTTTCAGAGCAGATTTCGCGGTGATTTCTTGAAGACTCGTAAAGACCTAGACCAAGGCAAGTCACCTTTGATCCATCGAGCCTATATGTGAACTTTAATTATTTTGTTTACGAAACTGCATCGATAAGCGTGCAATGCTCTGTTCGGTCCCGTTTGCGAATCAGATCGGTGAACCTACCCAACCTTGCTACATTAAATACATCCTTGATGATTGATATATCATGTTTCCTTGTAACCACCACCGTCGAGCCTCGGTATTCATGCACTATTGTACGAGTACTGACAGTCGCTCCTTTAACTTAAAATTTGAGAAACTTCTTGGGTAACACGTGGTTTTACGAAACGTTTAGAAAACCCAACACTTGGGTCGGTGCCTTGTGAAAGCAAAAATGAATTTCAAATATGGAGGTCCACAACACAAGGCCGGTCCGGTGTGTGGGATGCCTGTGTGGTCGCTTTAAGGACCGATTCCTTCGGAATTTCATTTGAGCATATGACAGTACAACCACATGGGTGATAGGAAGCCCTTGGCTGAGTAAACAGTCACCCAGGGACGCCTTGCGTGTCATTGGACTGTGGATCACTAAGAGGGCGTCGAGGAAGGCCTCCTGGGTTCCTGGCATAGTATGGTCTGGGACCTACCCTGTGGTTGGTCGTGTACCCCTCAGTTGACATGTGGTAACCTGGGTGGGCTTGGGAAACACCTTGTCGCGAAAACCTCTAGGCCACCGATCGTGCCTGATCAGTGTGAACTGGTGACTAGAGTGAGTCGCATCGTGTGGGTAAAGTGTACCCCCTCTGCAGAGGTTTAAACTGTTTGAACAGCAGTGCCTGTGGTCATGGGCGAATGTGAGGTGATTCCTTAGCGTAGTTTTATTTTTACCCTGATTGCAAAATGTGTGTGGTTTGGAAACTGTGAGAAGGATGTGCCGTTGAGGACACGGGTCATCTGATGATGTCAGCTTGGCTGTCGAGGACAACAGGACTTGGAAAGTTCAGAGAAAAATGTTTGGGCTTGGGAAGCCTGTTTGATGTGAACTAAAATTGAGAAAATGGGAGAAAATAAAGATTGATACGCTTTTCACTCCAATCGGGTGAGACTCACCTCGCCCTAATTGTTGAGAAGCACACACTAGCAAATTTAAAAGATTTAAACAAAACAGCTTGCAAAATAACCAGCCACTCTTTTAATGCCTGCCACAACCACCTAAGTTCCCCTGGCTTGTGTTAGTGATATGCCCTAGAGGCAACATGGAGATGTTATATATATCACATGCTGTATTTATAATCTATTAATTTGTTCCTTCAAATAGACATTATTATTATTGATCAATGAGTACGTGACTTATTCATGAGACTCTTAATGTTAAATGTTGCTATTTCTAAATGATCCCTAATCATATATCATATGAGTAACAAATATGATTCTAACATCAGCATATGTATTGATTGATGATCATGTCTCATGGATCATGGTATGAAGATACCAAATCGATAATATGGACATATGTTAGTAAACATATGTTGGATAGACCTGCCATGAGATACTGCAGAGATTTCATGTGTCATCAGTTAATCTCAAGTAGTGTTTATGTAGAGTCCTTAGACTTGAGATCATCATGGTTCCCAACATACATAGTAGCTTATTTGGGACTACTAAACACTACTCCGTAACTGGGTAGTCATAAAAGTAGTCTTCGGGTTTACTATGAAACATGTAGTGGGATGTGAATGATTAAGATAGAATTTGCCCCTCCTTACAAGAGAGATATCTCTGGGCCTCTCGATGTAATGGATTATAGAAGTGCATGGCCATGCTAGGGTGATTGAGGTGTCAATCACAAGTTTTTAATCCATCACAGGATCGAGAGAGTGATTGAGCTATTAAGAGGATGACACAAGTCTCGCCTTGAGCTTAATCGATATCGTGAGGCAAAGGGATTTGTACATAAGGACATTACAGGTTTAGCCGATATGATCTTTACGTATATTTTGGGGCTAATATGCCTTGCTAGAGGCCGCTATTAACAGGGTGACTAGAAAGGCGTTTTCGGGTCGCGACAAAATATACGTGAACCTACAGGGTCGCACGCTTAATGGGTTGGAACACTTATTCGAATGTGATTCGAATATGAGCTCGATTCGGATAGAGATCCGAGTAGACTCTTATTGGGTCTCGGTCCACGAGGCCCAAGTGAGGAGGTCTATATATAGGGAGGCAAGGGGCCGAGGAGATTCACGTTTTTCGGTTAACCTCAAGCCAAACCCTAGCCGCCACCTCCCGAGCCAAACCCTAGCCGCTCACGAGTGCTAGTACACTCGCAATCAGCGTTCTAGCCCCTGACGTGTGGATACCAATGGAGGCGCTGCTCGTTGCGGTGTTGATCGGCATCGATGCTGTTAGATCTGCTCGTGGTGTGGTTGATCGCGGTCTGTTCGCGGAGATCGACTACTTCCACTACTACCTCAACGCGCGCGTTGTTGGACCGGCTTCTCCAACCCTTCTTCCGCTGCACTGCGCGTCTAGTGGTAACGATTCATGATCCCTCTCTCGCACGATGTCCTGGTGTGTGCAGTAGAAAAGTTTTGTTTTCTGCTATCGTAGCCTTCGCGTACTCTTATAGCTTGCTGAGTATGTAAGTACTCACCCTTGCTCTATATATATAGTTCTCCGCTGGGAGTTGATGCTAGAGTTGCTATGAAGTGAAGATTAGGGTTTCATCCTGGTTCCCAGGCGTTGCCTATGTGTTGGGACTTAGTCCGTTGTTCCACTACTGCCACTGCCTCTGTGTTATTCGTTGCTATCTCCGGCTTGCTCTGAAGCTGCAATGTAAGTTACGGTATTTGTCTATTTAATTATTTATTTAATTAAGGTTCAGCAATGATGCATATCTGACTTTCGTGGATACCAGCGCTACGTCCTGGGACTGGTATCGGTATCGCGGTTCCGCGGAAAGGCAGTTCGCGCTTTTTCCTGCGGCATGCCCTATTTGGTGCCATTATACGGTGGTGCCAGATCGGGGTATGACAGAGATGGTATCAGAGCATAGGTTGGCTCTAGGACCGAAACCTCCTGTTAGGATGGCAATACTTGAATACAAGTTATTTGTGAAAAGCTAAGGAATTGTTTTCCTTTTGGTCTAGACTTGCGAAAAATCTTCGCCTGACTCCCTTGTCTACATCAAAATCTAGAAGCTAGTCTCATGATTAAGCCTTCCACCCTAGAACCCGCCTGACATCATGCATAGTTGATGAAAGGTGTCCTTCTGCCTGGCGAGTTAATAGCTAGCCTTCAGTAATAGTTGACCTTAGTATCGTCACCCGCTCAGTAGGAGTTGTGGCGAAGCAGTGCGTGTGTGATGTTATGCCTGGTAGTCCGTGTTCAGGTATGGGACCAGTTGGGCTACTGACTGGGACATACCACTAATTCTTCCCCGAATTGCGAAAATCGTTTTTATCTAGTGTTTTCGGTTACATCTTTACTCCTGTCCCGCTTGTTCTAACCTCAGTCAGCCTGGAACAGATGGCATGTTGCACCAACTGACAGATCCGTGTTCCCAACCACCTCGGTTATGAACAAGACCCAGTCCCGGCAAGAAACACAGATCCGCCAGTCAACTAGGCTGCTACACAGGATGCTGAAAGTGGCTCCGCCGTTAACCCCAGACTTGCCAGTCAAGCTGCAAATGGTAATCAACCCCCGCCAATGGATTTCCACTAGCTATTTGCTATCCAGACATAGATACTGTAAGGAATCGCTCAGAGCGTAGCCGTAATACAACGGCAATAGGCACAAGTGCCTCAACCCCGTATGGCTCAAGACAATGGCAGATCCAAACTCAACGATTTCCTAAGATCACGTCCGCCAAAATTCTCTAAGACCACAGAACCCATCGAAGCTAACGACCGGATCAAAGATGTGGAAAGAAAACTGAACCTTGTCCAATGCACCCTAGTGGAGAAAGCTCTTTACGCTGCACATCAGTTAAGAGGACCTGCAGCCAATTGGTAGGACAACTACTATACCGCCCATCCTGATTCTACAACCATCACTTGGACAGAGTTTGCAGAAGCCTTCCATTCAGCTCACATTCCAGAAAGCACAATTGAGATAAAGAAAGAAGAGTTTGCCAAGATCAAGCAAGCATCCTCCTGCATCAATGAGTATCTTAGCCGCTTCAACAAGTTAGCCCGATATGCCCCAGAAGATGTTGACACCAACGCAAAGAAGATCCGAAGTCCTTGAAAAGAGTGAATGCCAACCTGTGAGTTCAGCTTTTGGCTCATGACTTCCCCACATTTCAATACATGATCAACAAGACACAACTACAGGAAGATGTAGAGAAAGAACTGGATGATTACAGGAAGCGCAAGGTATCACCAATAGAATTCCATGCCAGAGATGGACAGATGCAAAGAACGCACCCGCTTGTGCAGTACTACATCGGAACGCCTCAGAATTCCAGGACCACCAGCTCAGTCTCCCGTCCAACTGAACCAAGGCTAAGTCAGCAATCCACCAGAAGCTACAGTAGCAACTCAGGAAGAAGTAACTCAGTATCTCAGGCAGGACACTCTGGACAGAAGACCAGGGTTGAACGCTTCAATTGCCACAAGATTGGATACTACTCACATGAATGCCTCAAGAATCGTTTTGCGACACTTCAGTCCTACACGTCAACCAAAGTGTTTGCACCAGGAAATGCACGACCGCAAAGCAGTGGATCAGTCTCTCAAGCTTCACCAGCCGCCAGACATGGACATCTAAACCACGTGCAAGCAGAACCAATGGAAGAAGTCAAGTATCTCGAGACCGTGGAAGAAGAAGGTGAAGAACAAGCCCTCCCTGAAGAAGAAGAGCCACAGCAGAATTGACCACCTCAGCTATGCAGAGTAACTAGCAGTCCAATGCAAGATTGCAAGTTGACCAGAAGAAAGATCTGAAGTGATAGAAGCAGCGAAGAAGTTTGAAGTTTCCCTTTTGTTCTCTTTTGTCTATCTGCCTTCAAATCTCAAGGACAAGATTTTTGTAAGAGGGGTAGGTTTATCATGCCCTGCTTTCCGCGAGACGGTAAACGATATTTTGCTAAAATATACCTGTGAAAATTTCAATTTTGTGTGTTGTGTTGTAAGACGTGCCTGGATCTCGATTTGTAATCCTCCCCTTGATCTCGTAATCCCTCCGCTCAATATCCTCTGTTCCAAAACAATCTCCGAGTTTGAATCATTGAATCCGTGTTTGCTTCTAAAACCCTAACGACAAGTTCCCCGATCTTCCCCTCTGGAAAACTCCTGCTTCAATATCCGTTCCGAAGTTCCGAGTCGGAACCCTAAGATATTCCCTTTGGTCTCTTTCCTAAAATTCCCTTAACTTCTCTTGTTCCCTTTCCCTTGAATCCCCAGATAAATCCCAGGTTGGATATGCCGCTTGGCTGTCAAACCCCTATTTGGAAACCCTTCCACCAACATATATACAGATATGAATACATGCATACACACACACACGCATATATATATACCCGGGTATAATTGCATGTACTAAACCCACACCCATGCCCCTGTCTTTCCTACCACCCTACTTAGATATATATACACACACAAACATACATACATACATACATACATATATATATATATATATATATATATATATATATATATATATATATATAAGTATATCCCCCCTATACTCAAGTGTATGTATGTGTGTCAACCATCCCTCCTTGTACCCCTATCAAACTTCATTACGAAAATGCTTGATCAATCCCTTATGTCTCACCTCCCTCGGCCCCTCGATTTCATTCCAAAATTTCCTGGAAGGTTACTAAACTAATCAATCCAAAAAGTTGTCAAAAAATAATCCCATTGTTACCCCTAAAAATCCCTTGGAAATTTCCCCTGTGATTCCTTGAATTTCCCCAAACGCAAATATCAATTTGAGTTTGAATCCTATTTCAAATCCCCAAAGTATCCCCAAAACAATCTCTCCGAGAAATTGGAAAAGTGCACTGTATCAATGGGCCGCAACCCATTCCTCATGGCCCAGCTCGCCCTCACCCGAACTCTATGGCACGAGCCACTCACCGATGCCCGCCACTTGTCCCGAGCGCCAATCTGCACCGCCGATCCTCTTTTGCCCTCCGCCCACATGCTCGTCCCAACCCCCCTGATTTCCGCTGCGTGGCCATGCGAGCAGCGGATGGCCGTCGGATCCCCGCTCGCTTGCCACGCTGTGCGAGACCGCCACGCATGGCCCAGATGTGCGCCGGGTGTCACCTACCTCTGTGAGCCGTGTGATCGCCGCACAATAGCTTCATCCTCCTTGATCCCGTCCCGTTCCTCCCTGTCCTCACACGTGGGCTGTTCGGTCAAATGACCGAGCACCGTGCCGTGCACGTCACCGCCGCCCCCACCAAGCCCAGCCACCTCGGTCGCCACTACCCGCCACGGCCAGGCCGCTCCACTGCCTTGTTTTTCCTGCTCCTCTCTTCCCCTTTTTCTTGGCCTCCAACCGGCCGGTCAAAAGCAAGCACACACCGACAGCGTCATGGCCGCCCCCACCACGGCCCCGAGAGCCCGCGCATAGATTTCAAAACTCACCGTTCGATCCACCGCCACCCCATCGCCATTTCATCGCCGCCGTCGTTCGATTACGGCCACCCGTGTGGAAAATTTCACCTCGGTCTCTCTCGCCTCTCTCTCCACCCAATCATTGAACTCCAATAATTGGAGCTCCTCCCTCCACCGCTTATAAAACCCCCTCCCGAGCTCCATCCTCCACCCTCCCCTCGACTCTGCTCCCTTGAACCCCTGCGGTCGCTACGTCAAGCCGTCGCTGCCGTGTGTCGACCTGAAGCACTCCTCGCCTACCTGAAGCACGGCCACTCCCCGCCGCCACAACGCGCCGTGAACGTCTCTTCCCCCCCGTTCCCCTACCTCGTCCGGTCCTCGCTCGACCCCGAGGAGCACGTCCCGACGCTCATCGCCGCGCCTCCTCGTCTCCACCACTCTCGTTCCCTGCCGTTGCGCCATTCCCGCCCACGGTGAGCTTCTCCCTTGTGCGTCATGTATGCCCATGCGCTCTCCGGACGATGCCTAGGCTGAATCCCCCACCCGCGTGAAGCTCAAGCCTCGGACCTTGCTCTTCCTTCTCTACGCTGCCGCGGTACGTTCAGTACGCGCTCGCCATCGTCGTAGCACCTCGCCGCCGCAACCGCCGTCGCCGGATTGTGTGCACAGGCCCTCTCTGGTCCCCTTCCGCCAGCCTTCTCTCCTCCCCGCTTGCCATGGAGGCCATGCTTGTCCCCTCTTCTCTCCCCTCTCGCGTTTGGATTCACATCGCCGGCTGCTGTCGCGTACCCCCGGTGTGATCCGAGCCGCTCGTTTGGTTCCCCGAAACCTCCTCTCCTCTCCGACGTATTTCCCTTCGCCCCGAACGCCGCCGTGTGGGCCCTTGCCCTCGGAATACCGGGAACCGAAACAATGAACCATCATGGCCAGGCCCATCTGCCAATGACCCCCCTAGTGGCCGGTGTGATTTCGCTCGTGAGCCACTAATCAGTGGGCCACCTAGGCCCACTGCCCACAACACTCTCCTCTCTCCTTCCTGACATGTGGGCCCATTATGTCAGTGGGCCCAAATTGTCAGCAACCTTGAAATTCAGCCACTCTCCTTGTTCCCTTTGCCCTGTGGGCCAGCCTAGTCAGGGAGCCCGCCTGCCAGTGACACCAGGGAATATTCCCTTGAATATTCTCCTCTGAAAATCGAATAAATCCTTTTCCAGTGCTCCAAAATTCGCTTAATCTTCAGAAAATCATATCTTTCGATCCGTGACTCCGATTGACTCCGTTCCAACTCCAGTAATTTTCTAAAATTGAGATCTATCTAATGGTACTATGAGTAGTAATAAATAGGGTCTGTTTCTTGGACTTTATGTAGATTTTATGTGTTTGCGCATAGTGACCGGTCGTCGGAAATTCGTTTTGGAGCGGATTTCGCGGTGATTTCTTGAAGACTCGTGAAGACTTAAAGCAAGGCAAGTCACTTTTTATCAAGCGAGCCTATATGTGAACTTTAATTATTTTGTTTTCGAAACTGCATCGATAAGCATGCAATGCTCTGTTCGGTCCCGTTTGCGAGTCAGATCGATAGACCTACCCAACCTTGCTGCATTAAATACATCCTTGATAATTGATATATCCTGATCCCTTGTAACCACCACCGTCGTGCCTTGGTATTCGTGCACTATTGTACGAGTACTGACGGTCGCTCCTTTAACTTAAAATTTGAGAAACTTCTTGGGTAAAACGTAGTTTTATGAAACGTTTGGAAAACCTAACACCTGGTTCGGTGCCTTGTGAAAGCAAAAATGATTTTCAAATATGGAGATCTACGACACAAGGCTGGTCCGGTGTGTAGGATGCCTGTGTGGTCGGTTTTAAGGACCGATTCCTTTGGAATTTCATCCGAGCATACGACAATACAACCACATGGGTGAATTGGGAAGCCCCTGGCTGAGTAACAGTCGCCCAGGGACGCCTTGCGTGTCATTGGGCTGTGGATCGCTGGGAGGGCATCGGGGAAGGCCTCCTAGGTTTCTGGCGCAGTATGGTCTGGGACCTACCCTGTGGTTGGTCGTGGACTCCTCAGTTGATATGGGGTAACCTAGGTGGGCTTTGGAAACGCCTTGTCGCGAAAACCTCTGGGCCACAGATCGTGCCTGATCAGTGTGAGCTGGTGGGTAGAGTGAGTCGCGTCGTGTGTGTAAAGTATACCTCTCTGCAGAGGTTTAAACTGTTTGAACAGCCGTGCCCACGGTCATGGGCGGATGTGAGGTGATTCCTTAGCACAGTTTTATTTTTACCTTAATTGCAAAATATGTGTGTGGTTTGGGAATTGTGAAAAGGATGTGCCGTCGAGGACGCGAGTCGTCCGATGATGTCGGCTTGGCTGTCGAGAACAGCAGAACTCGGGAAGTCATGAGAAAAATGTTTTAGGCTCGGGAAGCCTGTTTGAAGTGAACTGAGATTGAGAAAATGGGAGAAAATAAAGATTGATATATTTTTCACTCCGATCGAGCGAGACTCACCTCGCCCTGATTATTGAAAAGCACACACTAGCAGATTTAAACAAAACAACTTACAAAATAGCCAGCTACTCTTTGAATGTTTGCCACAACCACCTAAATTTCCCTGACTTGCTGAGTACGTAAGTACTCACCCTTGCTCTATATATATAGTTCTCCGTCGGGAGCTGATGCTAGAGTTGCTGTGAGGTGAAGATTAGGGTTTCGTCCTGATTCCCAGCCGTTGCCTGTGTGTTGCGACTTACTCCGCTGTTTTGCTGCTGCCGCTGCCTCTTTGTTGTTCGTTACTGTCTCCGGCTTGCTCCGAAGCTGCAATGTTAGTTACGGTATTTGTCTCTTTAATTATTTATTTAATTAAAATTCAGCAATGATGTATATCTGACTTTCGTGGATAACAACACTGCGTCCTGGGACTAGTATGGATATCACGGTTCCGTGGGAAGGTAGTTTATACTATTTTTCTGCGGCACGCCTTATTTAATGCTGTTGTATGGTGATGCCAGATCGGAGTGTGACAAAACCCTACTACTATTTGAAAATAACGGGATTGCTGCCCTCTACAGGCACTATCTCACTTAAGATTGGAATGCTACTCGAGCTGAACACACTTAATAGTCTTTTGATGCTCCGAAAGTCTGGAATCCGCTGCAACTCTACTCTGGCTGCAGGGCTGGGTGTGGATGAATAAACGGGTCCGTGTTGTTTATGATGCAGGTTGTTCAAACAACCGAGACATACATGCAAAAACAGGTACACAACAGAGACCATTATGGTGTGCTAGCGGTCTCTCCGATGCCTTCTATTCCAAATTTCCAATTAGCTGCAATCATCCATGTCACTGTTTTCTCTCGTGGCCTAATCTCAAAGCTATATGTGGGGTGGCATTGACTATACGCTCTGGTATCTTTCTTTCTTATGGAGTGTTTGAAGGTAAAAAAAAAATAGAAGATCATGTAAAACGAGTAAACCATTAGTATATGATTAATTGAGTTTTAATTATTATAAATTTAAAAAAGATTTATTTGATTTTTAAGTAATTTTTATATAAAATTTTTTTTATAAAAAACACATCTTTAAATAGTTCGAGAAACGTATAAAAAAATAAGAAAGTTTTCTCCTCTTCTCTCACCTTCAAGCGCTGCCCTTGGTCTAGCTTCCTCAAGAGGATTGGTGCCTGCTAGGCTGCTATTACCAACTGTTGTTTATTTGTTCTAAAGATTGAGTTCACCAATCGGCGATCATTTATCGAACCAAATTCAATACGGAGAGCTGCATCGATCAAATGGAGTTAAGAAGGTGATTCTCAGAATCCTGCAGATACGAGTTGGTAGCATGCACTTGTTCTGCTTGTTTGGATTTTTCCCATTTAATTCCTCGTCCTGGTGGGCAGTCTTGTGTCATACTGTCATCCCACCGAGTTCCAATTTTTAACCTAACTAGCTAAATGCCCTGGCCCATTGAAAAAACAGGTGGGTGTACATGCATCAAATACTAGGATTGAGTAATCCAACCCAACGTGTCCAAATACCGAATTCTAAAGCCGGAATTACGAATCCATACATGTTAGCCACCCCTAACACACACGCTCTGTCCGCTCACGAAACCTATACACACAGGCAAACAGCATCCATAGTAGTAGTACCTTTTTTTTGACCGAGAGAGTAGCAGTACTTTCAACATTGTAGTTTGTATAATTCTTGCTTCCTGTGACCCATGGAGATGTCCACCACTCCAGCGTCCTTAATATATGTTGTTTCCGGGGGTGTTCATGTGTGAGCTCTACCCACTCCAAGATGAACTGTACAGCCAGTAACAAACTCAGTGCGACTAGAATCCCCAATGCCTTTCATTCCAACTAAATATCTGCATATAGCATATGTACCATCATCTGCACTGATCAAGCTATTTTCTTGGTGGAAAATCTCGTTCTAGATAGCTAACTCCCACGGACGTTCGTCCGTATATCGCGTGCTCTCCACCTATGTATTTCCTACACTGGCGGCTGAATCCAGTGGCTCTTTATTCCAGTTCACCAACTAGAGAAGAGGCATGAACTGGTGGCGGCAGTACTCTTCATTTCCTTTCCTCACATACCAAAACCAAATGATGTCACACCCTGGAGTATTGCGTTGTTAGGCTTCAGCATCAAAAGATTTTACGCCATTTATTTATCCTCAATTTACTCCGGCACTCATAAACAATCAAAACGATTATCAAGATTAATGTATGAGCAAGAAATGGTCGTACGTGGCGATGTAAATTTTGATGGATAAATCCATCCAACAATGAGGAATTTAAGGTGAAATTCGAGAGCTAGTACACAACATATGCAATTTATTAGAGAAGGAAAGTAAAAAATATGGCAGCATTGTTGCAGAAAAACTTGGGATGTCCTCTGCTCTTTTTTTTATTTTTTCCATGTGACCTTGTGTCAGCGGAAATTGATTTTTTTTCTCACAGAATTTTCATCTCTTTGAATACATTTTAGACAATGTTGTGGCATAAACAATAGAGAGGTACATATACACTTATACTAAGAGGATGAATACAACCAACTCATATGGAAAAAAATTGAGAGAGCCCCTTCTTAAGATTCACCTAGGTATATATATAGAAGTTGGCATAAGGGAAAATTCCCTTTTGTCCCTTGGTTATACAGCCCTAGGAAGATTATTTTTTAATTATAAATATGAACTACATGGTATATTCTAGGGGTATATTCATTAAGTATATCTTTTGGGCATTTTGCTTATGGGTTCTAAACTATTCCCAACACCGTTGGGATAAGAATGCCTATGCTTCAACAGGTAAAACATATGGTTTGTGAACACTGGATCTTTATTTGCAAATCATTACTGTGAAATGCTGTAGTTCAAAGACCGGTTCGGACATCACTGATCAGACGAGCTACAGTACTATGAAACTCTGAAGAACAGAGGAAACAGGGGAATGCAGGGTAGAGCGAGACAAAGATGTTCCGCCAGCCATTTACAAGCATGTGGAATACGAGGGAACATGCGGCTACTACAGACTACTTGACAAAAACTCAAAAATGCTGCTAAGAAAGTAAAGAACGTGCGCAAGATTAGTAACTAAAAAATACATCACAGTTTCCCAAGAATTACCTAATCACGCTGCTGCTTGGCGACTGAGAGAACCCTTCCTACAACCTAGTGACTGAACTTGTGCTGTGCCCCCGCCTGGTCCCGAAAATATTGGAATTATTAAGTGGATTAAGCCTCTTATGAAGAATAATTTCTAGAAAAATCTTAAAGACACACCTCATGGGGAGTGACATGAAAAGTTTACTACCACCTTACTAGTTCTAGGAGAGGGAGACCTCCTTGTAAGAGTAAACTCTTTCCTAGCCACTTGAGACATGCATAATGAAGAGAATTGAAGGAACACGGGCGCCGCGCGTACGTGACATGCGCGTGAATGGTCCATCAAAATTGGTTTCTCATTGCAGTTTTGTTACGAGATAGAGATCACGCGTCCTAATATCTCTATAAATAGCTGTTGTCTCCATCTTCTGTTTTGAGCCGTCGTTCGTTGTCTACTCTGTTCTGTTTATTTATGGAATAAATTAAATCTACATGTGCTTATATTTTCAACAATCCAAAAACCTTATTATAGGCACTGTAATTTTTCGATGGCTAGTTTTACCGATGCACTAAGGCCAGATAAATTTACCGGCCAGATAAATTTACCGGTGTGCACTTTAAGAGATGGCAGATCAGGGTCACTCTGTGGCTCACAGCTATGAAGTGCTTCTAGGTGAGTACTGGCAAACCTGAAGGAGTTCTCTCTGCTGACCAACAGAAAAAATTTGAGGAAGCCACTACTCTCTTTGTATGATGCATTCTTAGCATTCTTGGTGATCGTCTGGTCAAGGTGTACATGCATATCACCGACGCTAAGGAGTTATGGGATGCACTGAATACCAAATTTGGTGCTACTGATGTTAGCAACGACTTGTACGTCATGGAGCAGTTTCACGATTTTAGCATGGTTGACAACCGTTCTGTGGTCGAACAGGTTCATGAACTACAAACCATTGCTAAGGAACTCGAACTCCTTAAGTGTGCCATTCCCGACAAATTTGTGGCTACATGCATTATTGCAAAACTACCTTCTTCATGGAGGAGTTTTGATACTGCACTTAAACACAAAAGACAGGAGTACTCCGTTGAGGGGTTAATTGCGTCTCTTGACGTTGAGGAGAAAGCTCGGGCAAAGGACGCTGCATCAAAAGACGATGGTGGATAGTCTGGTGCCAATATGGTGCAAAAGACTGTAAACAAGAATAATAAAGGGAAATTTGTCAAAGCCCAACAAAACACCAACTTCAAAAAAAGAGGAACAACAACAAGGAGTAAGATATCAAAACTTACTTTGTGTGTGGCTTGTTTGGTCATATTGCTAGGAAGTGTCCACAACGTAAGGGCATGAAGGCACCTGTAGGACAGACCTCCAAGTCTGTCAATGTGACAATTGGCAATACTGAAAATGGAACCGGGTATGGTAATTTACCTACTGTTCTCTCTCAATGAATCAGTTTGCTAATTGATGGGTTGATACGGAGGCCAATGTTCATGTTTGTGCTAACATATCTTTGTTTTCTTCTTATCAAGTCAGCCGGGATTTCTCCGTCCTAATGGGGAATGGGTCACATGCTTCTGTTCATGGTGCTGGCACGGTAGATCTGAAGTTTACTTCGAAAAAGAACGTGCAGTATATCCCTACTATCGATAAGAATCTAATTAGTGGTTCCCGCTTATGTAGAGACGGGTTTAAGTTGGTATTTGAGTCTAATAAAATAGTCGTGTCTAAACATGGATATTTTATTGGTAAAGGCTATGAGTGCGGAGGCTTGTTCCGTTTTTCCCTTTCTGATTTCTACAATAAGTCTGTGAACCATATTTGTGGCAGTGTGGACGATGAGGCCAGTATCTGGCATTCACGTTTATGTCATGTCAATTTTGGTTTAATGTCTCGGCTTTCCAGTTTGAATTTAATTCCAAGTTTTTTCATTGTTAAAGATTCTAAGTGCCATAGTTGTATACAATCAAGCAACCTCGCAAGTCCCACAAGGCTATCGAGGAAAGAAACTTGGCACCACTAGAACTCCTACATTCATATCTTTGTGAAATGAATGGGGTGTTGACAAAGGGTGAAAAACGATATTTCATGACTTTGATTGATGATGCAACTAGATTATGTTATGTGTATTTATTGCAAACGAAATATAAGGTCCTAGACTATTTTAAAATTTATAAGGCAGAAGTTGAAAACCAACTTGATAAAAAGATAAAAAGACTAAGGTCAGATCATGGTGGAGAGTTTTTCTCTAATGTTTTTGATTTATTCTGTGAGGAACATGACATTATACATGAGCGAACCCCTCCCTATTCTCCCGAATCTAATGGGATTGCTGAAAGGAAGAACCGTACGCTGACTAACTTGGTGAATGCCATGTTAAACACTGCGGGATTACCTAAGGCATGGTGGGGGAGGCTTTGTTAACCTCAAATCATGTATTGAATATAATTCCTAACAAAAATAAGGATAAAACACCATACGAGATATGGATTGAGAGAAAACCATCACTTTCTTACTTGCGTACATGGGGTGCTTGGCGAAAGTCAATGTACCAATAACAAAAAAGCGCAAGCTAGGACCTAAGACTATGTACTGTATCTTTCTGGGATATGCTCATCATAGCATTGCTTATAGATTTTTAATAGTTAAATCTAAGGTACCTAACATGAATATGGGTACAATTTTAGAGTCTTGTGATGCTACGTTTTTTGAGGGAACTTTCCCAATAAAGGATACACATAGCACTTCTAGTCAATCTTCTGATTTAATTTCTAATTTAATCACACCACCAGAACAAACTGAACATACACTTGAACATCTCACTGAGGAGGATGACAGTGAAGCTCCTAGAAGGAGCAAGAGACAAAGGATAGCTAAGTGCTTTGGTGACGACTTCACTGTGTACCTTGTGGATGACACTCCCAAGTCAATTTCAGAAGCTTATGTATCCCCTGATGCTGACTACTGGAAGGAGGCTGTTTGTAGCGAAATGGACTCCATTATCGCTAACAGGACTTGGGAGGTGATGGAGCAACCTTATGGGTGCAAACCCATAGGTTGCAAGTGGGTGTTCAAAAAGAAGCTAAGGCCTGACGGTACTATTGAAAAGTATAAGGCTTGGCTTGTGGCCAAGGACTATACTCAAAAAGAAGATGAAGATTTCTTTGATACTTACTCACATGTTGCTAGATTGACCACAATTCGCGTACTTCTCTCCTTGGCTGCCTCACATGGTCTTCTCGTTCATCAGATGGATGTTAAGACAGCTTTTCTTAATGGAGAGCTGGATGAGGAAATTTATATGGAGCAACCTGATGGATTTGTAGTAGAAGGTCAAGAAGGCAAGGTGATAAAGTTGTTAAAATCTTTGTATGGTCTAAAACAAGCTCCTAAGCAATGGCATGAGAAATTTGATAGAACACTAACTTCTGCGGGCTATGCAGTCAACGAGACAGATAAGTGTGTATACTATCGCTATGGTGAGAGTGAGGGAGTTATTCTATGCTTGTATGTTGATGACATACTAATCTTTGGGACAAACCTTGAGATGATTAATGAGGTTAAATAATTCTTGTTTCAAAACTTTGATATGAAAGATCTGGAAGTAGCTGATATTATCTTAAACATTAAGCTAATCAGAGGTGATGATGGGATTACACTCTTGCAATCTCATTATGTGGAAAAAGTCTTGAGCCTCTTTGGCTATATTGATAGCTAGCCTTCTCCAACTCCTTATGATTTTAGTCTTTTGCTTCACAAAAATAGAAGAATTACTAGGAATCAGCTGGATTACTCCCAGATAATTGGCTCACTTATGTATCTAGCTAGTGCAACTAGGCCAGACATCTCCTTTGCTGTGAGCAAATTGAGCCGGTTTACCTCTAATCCGGGAGATGATTATTGGCAGGCGCTTGAGCGAGTTATGCGCTATCTGAAGGGTACTATGAATCTTGGACTTCACTATACTGGGTGCCCGTCGGTATTGGAGGGATATAGTGATTCCAACTGTATCTCTAATATTGATGAGATCAAAGCCACTAGTGGATATGTTTTTACACTAGGTGGTGGTGCCGTTTCATGGAGATCATGCAGACCATTTTGACGAGATCAACCATGGAAGCAGAGCTTACGGCATTAGATACTGCTACTGTTGAGGCAGAATGGCTGCGTGATCTATTAATGAATTTGCCTGTGGTTGAAAAACCAGTGCCGGCTATCCTTATGAACTGTGACAATCAAACTATCATTGCTAAGGTGAATAGTTCTAAGGATAACATAAAATCGCCTAGGCATATAAAGAGACAATTAAAGTCTGTCAGGAAATTGAGAAATTCTGGAATTATAAGTTTGGATTATGTCCAAACAGCTAGCAACCTGGTAGATCCCTTTACGAAGGGACTATCACGAAATGTGATAGATAATGCATCGAGGGAGATAGGAATAAAACCCATGTGAGTTATACTGTGGTGATAACCCAACCTATGTGATCAGCGATCCCATGAATTAGGACCTGGGAAGAACAAGCCATTAGTTAACGGGAGGAGAGTACTTTTAACTGTCTCTAAGTGAAGATGCATAAACTCTCACAAGCTGTAAGGCAGGTTAGCTTTTGCCTTAATGTGTTTTGTTGGCTTTAAATAGCGAAGATGCTGTTCTATAGAGCATTTTTGAAAGAACACACCTATATGAGCTCGACCGTTGGTCGCGGTCTATGGAGATTTTGGGTGAATATCCTAAGAAGCTCATGAAAAACCAAGGAGTATGACCTATAAGCTCCAACCGAGGGGTAGGCTACTGACGGCCTAGTATCAGTCAAGGCTTTAAGTGAAACTTGCTTGCACAAAGCTTGCAATTCAAGGCGTAGTCCATTGTTCAAGTTATCAGTAAGTGTAGCTTGAAGTTCTAGATGGATGTTCAACCTCAACTGGTCTTTATCGAAACACTGGTATATAAACAGTACTTTGGAAAATGACAAATCTCTTTGGGACTTTAAGATTTGGTGGGGGATTGTTAGAATTACTAAGTGGGCTAAGCCCCATGTGGAAAATAATTCCTAGAAAAATCTCAAATGCCCACCTCATGGGGAGTGGCATGAGAAGTTTAGTACTACCTTGCTAGTTTTAGGAGAGAGAGACCTCCTTATAAGGGTGAGCTCTCTCCTAGCCACTTGAGACATACATAGTGGAGAGAACTGGAGGAACACGCGCGCGCGCGCTCGCCTCGCCACGCCACGCCAGGCCAGGTCAGGCGGCGCGCGTACGCGACATGCGCGTGAATGGTCCGCCAAAATTAGCTTCTTATGCTTGCGCAGATGCAGCTTCTTTTTGCAGTTTTGTTTTGCTGCGAATCTTAACAACTTATTTGGAGTTTGTTTTGAAATCACAGGATAATTTGATAAGCGTGAAGTCTGGATAAGATACACGTGGCTTATCCGATTCGGTTGCGAGATAGAGATCGTGCGGGCGTCCTGATCACGCGTCCTAATATCTCTATAAATACCGAGCTATTGTCTCCATGCAACATATGCGAAAACAGTCTAGGGCTTGCCATCTCTTCTGTTCTGAGCCGTCATTCATCGTCTACTCCGTTCCGTTCATCAGCGTGCACCGGCGGATTGGGAGAGTAGGTCTCCGGAACCCTCGCCTCCGACGTCCTGCACTGGGAGAGGGCGAATAAGATTTTTGGGAAGCGCTACGCACGACTGCTTGTTATGCGCCCATCACGGCTCGTCTTCTTTCACGTTCGGGCGCTGCCCGTCGTCGCCATCACCCTGTGTTGCGTGTCGTTCGTGCGATACGTGTTGCGCCCGTGTCTGCTCCAGAACAGGGCTCTGCTCCAAAACAGGGTTGTAGGTACGCGTACACTATATCTTCTGTGTTTGATCTATTCATGTTAATTGCTGTCATATACATATTTAGGTCAAATCACATGGTTTTATTTATTTATGTCATGATTTATTTATGGAATAAATTAAATCTACATGTGCTTATATTTTCAACAGAAAATCCCATTGCATTGCTGGTAGGAGCTTGAGCTCGTGCTGCACCTTTGTTCTTCCGGTCAGACTTAGACCGTGCCCCTGCTTTAGCTCAAAACAAGAGAAAAATCCATCTATAGCATAAATTTTTCATCGGTACCAAGTAATAACCTAAAATTTTCACGCTTCCAAAAATACCACAGCTCTGAATGGAACAAGATGGGGACGAACTATGTCATTTTATAGGATGAAAATGCCACCACATGCTTTTTGTCCCGATGCATCTCTCCTCTCTTTGCCAATGCGATACGACCAAAGGCTAGCATGGACTCAAGGCCACCACCCCCACCTCCTTCCCCCTGGGGCGGGGGCCTCGTCTTCGCCATGGGCCTATCCACCTCACTACCCCACCAGAGCTCCACTGCTCGCTAGACTGCTGGCCTCAGCAGTCGGCACCCTCCTCCGGCTTCTGCTTCATCGCTGATGACGCGTCATGTCGGCAGTCTCCATTGCCCCCCTCTGATACCAGCTTCTCTCCGCCTAGGCCGTCTCCTCCGCGCCCTCGGAATGGGACACTGTCGCGGCCCTCACCCCGCCTAGATCCCTCCACCGGAGGCATAGCGTGATGGCCGCCGCCCATGCTGCGATGAGGGGAGGTGGTGCGTCGGTGAGGAGTGGGAGTCTTGCACAAAGCAGGTCACCCATGCCAACTGCTGCGGTGCCTACGGATAAAAACGAGGAATCACATACGGAAGACGATGGGTTGAAGAAAGGGCTAGGGGCAATTTTGTCTCAAAAAATAGCCCTATTTGTTATCCGTCCACCGTCTGATTTTGTGGTAATTTTGACAAGAGTGTGCTAGCATTGCGATGATTTTTTGAAGGGTGGGAAATTTTAATGTATCACTTGGTAGTTGGTACTGGTGAAAAGTTTTGTGTTGTAGATTAAATTTTCTCTCTAAAGAAGCTCCCCTTTGCTGTTGCCCTCTTTGATCGTTAGTAGCGCTCAAGCTCCATTAAACTTCCGCTTCCCAGAAGCTTTGTGGGAGGAGGCTGCTGCCATCAACATTTCTACACGGTGGAAGGAAGGTTTATGGGGAAACAGAAGGAGAATGGCATATGCAACTGACGGAACGAGATCCTTTAACTAACTTAGACGGTGGAAGGAAGGTTTATGGGGAAACAGGAGGAGATTGGCAGATGCAACTGACGGAACGAGATCCTTTAACTTAGGTAACTTCACGGTCACTAAGAGTGGGTCCATTTGTGACTTAAGTCTGAGGATCCACGTCCTGGAACTGACAATCAAGGTCCACTTGTCAGTCGGTAGGAGTGACGAAAATGGGCTTTGTGCGATATTTTGCCCCTCAACAATCAATAGTGGTTTTTGAAACAAAAACCAAAATTATGGTTCTATGATACTCATACCCCAAAACCTATAGTTCTGTAAGATCTATACTAATATAAAATGTATCAGTTTCATCTAGCAATCTTGCAATTCTATCAATCCCGCAATCTCACACCGCAAACCCACAACTCCCCCGGCCTCGATGCCGAAGAGAAAAAAAAAAGAAACACCCCGCTATCTTCGGTGAAAAAAGAAAAAACAAAAAAAGAAAACGTGATCTTTGCAACCCTCAACGCCGCCTGCTACGACTCCGCGCCGTCCTCGACACCGCGTTGAGGCCCTCAATGCCCGCGTCACTGCTGGCCACTTGCTGCTTGCCTACCCCAGCTCTCGGTGCCAGCCGATCCAGCACCGCTTGCTCTCCTCCCCGAGCCGGCGCAGCCCTCCCTCGGCTCCCGGTGCTGGACGAGCCGGCGCTGCCCTCCCCGGCGCAGCCAGCTCCGCTGACAACCTCCCCTGGCGTCGACAGCTCTCCTCCCTGGTGCCGCCTGCTCCGTCGCATGCCTCCCTCGGCGCTGCCTGTGTCCAAGGTTGTTAAAATCACGATCCTAAATCGAAATCGAAAGTTCTAAGTTAGATCACAATCATAAAATCATATACATAAAAATCGTAAAATCGTACATTGTACCTATATATAATCGTTGAATCAGACCCCTTAATTAGAATCATGAAGTCATAAAATCGTATGCTAGAATCGAGATTTTGACAACCTTGCCTGTGTCACCATGTGCCTCCCTCGGCGCCACCTGTGTCACTGGGATCGATCCACACCGCATCGCGCCGGTGAACTCCTCCTCCACAGCCGCCTGTGCCACCGTAGCTCTCCTCCAGACTTAGGTATATCTCCATGCCTTCTCAATTGAGTAAAATTTTAATTCTCTATGTCTTCTCTTGTAGAGTTGGCTTGCAAAATTTCTGAATGTGATGCATTGTAGATTCGAGGATCATCCTGTGATTCTGTATATTCGATTGGAATTTGGATATTCGATCATACTTTTTGGAGCAGCGAATTTTGTTGATTCGGACGTGCCGCTCGTATATGCCTTTCACGGCGTAGGTCCCTTAATTGCAATTTTTGCCATCTTAGAATTGTTAGGACGTTACAGATTTTCGCTTCATAGTTGGTGAACTTGCATCTACAGCAACTTGAAACTTCAGATTAGGATGATTGATACTAGTGGATCGGTTAGAGTTTCCGCAAAATCAGAATGAGACGACGCGTTGAGGCTGCCGGTCTTGTCCATCGCTGTTGATGAAGAATTAAAAAAGAAAGTTTGTTGAGAGGTTGGGCATTATTTGGGGCTCCAGCGTTCGGCCAACCATCATTATTGGTTGTATGTACATTTTTCTTGGCCTTCTCAAAGAGCTTATGAGTGGCAAATTGGCATTAATCAATTGAGTCTGGACTCTGGAGTTCCTAAGTGTTCCTCGCCTAAATGTGCAAAATGTGACGAATTTGTATATTGGGACAAAGTTGTGCACCATTTTACTATTTCACATTTCCACTTGTCTGATACATGATTAACTCTTTACATCCGAGTTTTCTGCCTTTTTTTATTTTTGTGTAGCACATTAAGTTAATTGTCACAATTGGTTGCTTATCACTAAAAGTTGTCTTCGTCCGTCATATTTAAGTTGTTCATGGATGTAGCGGCTGAGCAACGCTTTCAGTACTAATTGGTTAATTGATTAGCTATACATATGAGAAGTTTTGAATTCATGCGGTCATTATATATATAGAACTTCTGTAAATTCAGAAATTTTTTGGTTTTGGGGATCACAGAAACTTCTTTCCTCCTGTATTAATTGGTTAGATATATATAATTATATATATGAGAAGTTCTATAAATTCAGAAATTCTTTGGTTTTTGGATCACAGAAAACCTCTTACGCTGTGCAAATCATTCTTATATCCCATGTATTTCACACTGATTTTCCTCTGAATTTTTTCTTACAACCCAAAACTTGAATTGTTCTCATTGTTCAGGTTCTGTAGGATTATTTGTTAAATAAATTCTCTCTATGCTCATATTGGCCTATTGGGTGTCACACCCTAAAAATAATTTAATAAATAATACCTGTGAAAATATATTTTTTAGAAATTAATTAAAAGCTTAAAGAAGTAGCTAACAAAAATCCCAAATAAATTTCAATACGAAAATGGGCCAGAGAAAATTTTATTAAATACTTCATTAATTCCTGTAGTCCCTGGATTTTTCTGAGAATTATTTGAGCTATGGAAGTATTTTTAATAAATAGAAAACCAAATCAGTGAATTAATAAATGGAAAAATGTTTTTAAAATCTTCCCCGGGACCATGGGCCGAATTCGGCCCACCTCTCCCCTCCTCTCTCCTTTCCCCGCACACAGCCCAGCTCGGTCCGCTCGCCCTCTCTTTTTTTTTTCCCCGCCGATAGGTGGACCCCACCTGTTGGGGTCTTCATCTTTCTCGGGCCGAATCCGAGCCAGAGCCAGTGTCGCCGTCCCACACAAAATCCACCTGCCCTTCACGTGATCTCTTCAAATCAATTGAGGGGAAACCCTCCCCTCTATCCCCGCTACCAATCCCCTTAAATCCGGAGCGAATTGGTTAGGTTTTGAGCCCAAACGCGAGATCGACTCGAAGTCCACTGCCTCCCGGGTTTGCCGCCGCCGTAGCCACCCCATCCACCTCAGACTTCCCCACCTGGCAATCCTATAAGTACCGCCGTCCTCCTCCCCACGCGTCACTGCAGTCGCCCCAGCCCTAGACCCCTCGGAGCACCCTAGCCACGAGAAAGCTTCTCTACCGCCGCCGCCGCCGAGTCCAGCCGAGCCGTGTCGCTGCGTGGATCGCCGCCGCCTCTCGCCGACACCGCCATCATGTTCCTCGGCTGGAGCCGTGCCCCATCCACCCACCCATAACCGTCAGCCGCCGCTGGAACGCCGTCGCCGCCATGTACCCAAAGCGAGCCGCCGCCTTTCCTCATCGCCGGTGACCATCTACCGCTCGTTCACCGTTGAGGGACCGTGAGGTAGGTTAGCCACGTCGAGCTCGTTCTTTTGGCGCAAACCACAGCCGTCGTCGTGCCCTGGATCACCGGCAAGCCTCGCCACCCAAGCCGCTATCATCGCCGGTCGTGACATTAGGTGAATGACGCAAGCGCTGTCGGTCCACTATCAAATCTACCGCCTCCAGCATCTTCGTTGATCCCCTGCTCATCATCCTCAGTTCTTCCTCCCTTGCATTGAAGGTAAAACCAGTCTTAGAATGATCATTATCCTCAGTTCTTCCTCCCTTGCAATTAATGGAATATCTTATTTCTTGCCTTGATTAGTACAAAGGAACAATATTTTACAATAGGCCAATATCTGAATATTGTAAAATCATGGTTATGATTAATATTTTCTGATGAACAATTGGCTTTATAAATGATTTATTTAATGAAAATAGGTTTGAAAATAACTGTGGATGTTGGTGTGAGTGGGTGTGACTAATATGAGATAAGTTGGGGAAGAACTTGTGCTCAGATATGGTTTCTTTATTTTTGCATGTGTAGGTGAGTCTTAAGGCCTCGGGAGTATTGCCGGTGATTATTCAGGAGTCAACTTGGGAGAAGTTGATGTCTGGATGATCAAAAGATCACGCAGGATACTAAAGGCTAGAGATCAATACACGTGGAGGTGAAGATTCCATATGTCATACAAGAGGAATTGTGTGTGTATGGAAAGGGGAGTTTATTTTGGATAGGAGTCCGAGATTGGAAAGTTTAAGTCTTAATAGGATTAGGTGTTGAGTCCTGATAGAATTAGGAGTTGAGTTCTAGTAGGATTATAAGTTTTACTCCTAGTTTATGTAAGAGGTTTTAGGTATAAATAGAAGAGGAGTTAAGGCTCTAAAGAGACAAGTTTAGAGAAGAGAAAAATTAGGGTTTTATCTAGAGCTACGACTTGTATACTAAAATTGAGACAGGAGTGCTATAGTTGTACTCTATAAACACATCTTGATGCAATAAAGTTGATCTACTTCGAAGAGCATCTTCGGTGTGTATCTTTCTAGTCCCGACGGTCCAACCGACAAGAACGCGGCGGTCAGACTGGAACAACAGAGGTGTTCTGACCGGTGCACTCCATCCAGATTTGAAGGTTTCTTTTATTTCGTAAAAAATTTTGGTTTTTGGTGTTTCTACCTTTCACCCCCTCTGATAGGATTGGTTCTTGTATTCGATCCTACAAATATATGTATCGCTGAAATCAATATGCTATGAGCGAATATAATCCTAATACAAAACAGATGAACGGAATACATGAATTTGAAGTATGTAATGGTGCTGTTAGGACCATGTGATACTAGATTGTTGAAACTCTAACCTTGTAACTTGATCCTGAACCTTAACATGACTTGTGTATTTTGGAATAATTGGAAGTTGAACCTGTAGATTCTGAAATGATCGATATTTTAAACATATTTGCTTAAACCTGTAGATTCTGAACTCTCAATAATGATTGCATAAATTAAGATAGGATCGGATGCTACTTGTTAGCAGAATAGTTGAATTTTTCATGTCGTTAGTTTCTGATGATTTAGCCATCTGTAGCAAATGTTGAGTGCATGATAAAAAAAACTTTTCTATTGTTTACTTGTGATTTAGGGTTTGCATTACAACATGACATTTCCTAGAAAATCCACCTGGGTGGAGTGGGTTTTGGTTAATTTTGACACTTGTAAGGTCTTCGCTCGATGATACATGCACATCTGTTGTTTCAGATGCACTTAGGTCTGTTCAGGGAAGGAACTTGTAGATTAATTAATGTGTTTCAATTTGCTAAACAAACAAATCACCATTTCTTCATATAATTAGAATATTAGCATTTGAGTTACTATGTGGTTAGGAAACTTGCAGTATACGGAAGATTCCGTATAGCGCCTCAAGTTCAGACATTTTTAATGTATTACTCCTAGATTTACTTTTACCTTTATCTCTGAGTAAATTTCAGAATTTTGTTGTAAATCAGTTTATCATGGATTATGGAGATACTGGTTAATAACATGGTAATGTTGCTCTAAGAATATCATGGGATTTGTGGTAGTCCTATCTCAATTCACAATCTTAGTATGTACTAATATTCCTTTTACGTTTCTTATGCAGTTCTCAGGAAATTGCTTTATGCTTTTGTCAATGTCCAGAAGAGCATATATGCGGTTTTTTTGGGTTTATCAGTATTAGAATTGACCACAAAAATGTGATCTTTACTTTTACTTTCAAATTGAGTTGGTAAGATTACAGATGGTCACCATGTTCATAAATATGAGGCCCTTGTTATGGTAGAAATCCTAATTTTTAATAAGTTTGCCAAAAGGCATGATATTCAAACTAAAATTAGTGGTTCCCAATTTTCTATACTACAAGGTGCCTTAGGAACACATTTGCATGAGGCATGAATATTGAAATGTAAAAATATGAAATCTTCAACTACTACTAACATTCTGGTAATCCTTAGCTCTATTTTATCCCGTGACTCATATGTTGTCAGAGAACTGTGCAAGTTGACGGTGCCGCGCACCCTACTGCAATGGACACTACAGGAATGTTCACACCAGAGTAGTCTACATCGTCAGGTTATTTTCCCTTCGTGCTCATTTCAGAATTTGTCTTAAATATAGGGTACTTTATTTATCATTGTTGGTTCACTTTCTTTGAGAGATCAATAAAAATCTGCAATGGTAGCATCGTCAAGGGATGCAAGCACCCTAAACCATGGTTAGATATGTTGTGTTTTGGCCTTAGAATAAAGCTTTATTAAGTTGGCCTTTAAACATTGTTTTCCATTTATGCAAAATAAATCAAATTTGCTCACTATGTATGCTTGGCGTGATACTGCTGCTATGCTATGAAAATGAGGACATAGTCCTATATCTGATTAAAAGTTCTTGATATATGCTTGATTTCCTTTCTAATTTTTTATGTGCATTGAGACTGTGGTATTGTCCGTTTATTTTGACTAAAAACCAGATAACTAGACACTAAACTGTGGGGTATACCTGAAGTAAAGTAACTCAAATATTCTCCATGTAAGCTTGGCTTAGTACTATTACTATGCTATGAAATGAAATAATTTGCTTTTGGTATTTGCCATCTTGCTGGTTGGCAACCGTTCTCATTTTTTTACAAGTTGGGTTTTAAAGTATTTTTCGTGAATAAGTGCTTCTCTCCATTGATACTATAAATAACAACATAAGTGTGCTACTTTATCAGATATATATAGAAATTTTTAGTTCATTTTTTTTTTGCTAACTAAGTATGCATTATGCTTATTTGTGGAGAAGAAAGGGGTGGCCATATGATTTGATAGTCAGATGAAACATGTGGAGTACTTTTTTTGAATATTTCTTATTTCTAATCAACAAAATTTAGATTGATTACTTGCAATTTAGATTAATCCCTTTGCAACTAAATCAATTTGCATATTGGTTATCCTATTCTGATGATCCAACTTAGTTCAGAGACCATATCTTCATTGTGCCGCCACAAGGACTGTTGCATCTACAAGCTTACGGTAAGAAATGAAGAATTGATTGTATATAGCATGCTTCAAGTTGATTGAGATAAGCAATCATTTGTGGAGACTACATAGCATTTTTTTTGCTGTTATTCTCCAAATTGTTTATATAATGTATATCTTACACTATCCGATATGTATATATTATTATTGTCTAAATATTGCTGCTTTGTTGCTGGACCCCAAAATTTTTGGACTGGCATTGTCATTGTTCTGGATTGGATAAAATGTTGTTTTTTTTTTGAAAAGTTGTATTATGCTTGATTGATGGTATCGAAGGCTTCAATGGGATGGATATGATTTTCAGTTTTATAATATATTTAATATATGGCCTGAATTGAATTAAAGCTTAATTGGACTGATTATAGGAAAATTAATTTAATTAACAAGAAATTTAATAATTTATTAATAAAAATATTATTATGTCATAGCATTAGGAAGGACATATTAATATGCTCAAAAGGCTGATAAAAAAGAGCAGATAAACCAAGATGCCACAGAAACATTTCCTCTTCCCTCTCGAAATCCATACTCCGTTTTCTCTTTCCCGCACGGCGGCGGCTGCTCGACTCCAGCGAGCCGGAGGTAGCGCTCGCCTCCTTGCGCGCGCGGTCGGCGACAAGGCCCGAAGACCTCCTCTGATCCTCTCCCTCTTGACCCGGTCCAGTACTTCTCCCTGTGCTTCCTGTCCTCCTCGCGCGCAAGGCCGGTGGCGGCGAGCAGGTTCAGCGGGCGACGCGGCCGTCCTCCTTACACCTGCCCCCGTCCCGGCTCGAATCGAACTAGAGGTATTCCTCGTTCCTCTCTTAGCCTTCCCCTCACCATCCCGCACTTGGTGAGACGGCGTCTTGTAGATTGGAAATCGATCCAGACTTGGATCTGTATTTTTCAGTCCAATTAACCCATCCAATCTAATCTGTATTTATTTATACATATCTAGAATTGGTCGGATGAGATGCCAACGATGTTGGTTTCCATAGAGACAAAGCAGACGATATAGTTAACAGTTCCCTGTTCGTTCAGTCATTCGTACTCCATTGCTGAATTTTCTAGTGGAGAATTGCTCAACTTGCAGATAAGCGAGCTGCATCCACTTCTGTTCAGAATTTCCGATGATATTTCACAGTTATCCCCCGTTTCTTGTATGTAGGTTTACCATGATGAGTGCAAAATTGCTCTGGAGCTTGAGCGCCAGAAGGCTCCTAGGACAGCAAAGAAACTCAGTTGGTGGGTACTTTAACCTTTCTAATTGTCGTGTGAGGTGCTCATCATGTGTATGACGGTGTGGTTGGTGTCTGTTGTGTTCTAGAATTTTACAGAAAATCACAAGCATGGAACTCGACTTCATCTTTTTCTGATCTTGATGAGAAAAATGGCATAGGTGGTGACGCCAGAGATGATTCCACGCCTTCTGGGCCAAATCACGTATTCCGTGGTGTGCACAGGGTATTTGATGCACATGCACTCTATGTGTATATACTTTTTTTCTTAGGAGAAGAATGTTGACCCTTGTTTTTCTGAAAGACCAATTTTGACCCTTGTTCACTTATCTCCTACTCGCTAGGCAATTATTTGTGGCAAAGTTGGACAAGTGCCAGTGCAGAAAATACTAAGGAATGGGCATACAGTAACTGTGTTTACTGTTGGGACAGGTGGCATGTTTGACCAGAGGACAGTAGGTGCTGAAAACTTGCCAATGCCAGCTCAGTGGCATCGAATATCTGTTCACAATGAGCAGCTTGGTGCATATGCTGTTCAGAAGTTGGTCAAGAAGTAAGGCTTAAAGCATAAGATTTATTTTTCTCCTGTGTGATATGGCATCCAAACTTTAGTTCAGAGTCTTATGCTACAAAGGATACATCGTCTTGCCTTATTTCAGTTCTGCAGTCTATGTTGAGGGTGATATTGAGACCAGAGTTTACAATGACAGAATTAATGATCAAGTGAAAAATATACCAGAGATCTGTGTGCGACGTGATGGTATGTATATTTATCTGAAATTGAAATGAATATTCTCCTTTGGTCATCTCTTTTTCCTGTAGCAACACTCAATAGCAATATAGATTAATTAACATGTGATATTTACTTAATTTTGCCCAAACTTACAGAATTATTTACTGGAAATGAACTTGCTTTACTGTCTGTCTTTCCCTCTCTATACTCTATACTCCACACATCCACCCAAATGCAATTATATGTTTGTCTCCCCTTATGCTGTGATCATATCATTTCTTAGTTGACGCAATGGTCATTCTCTATAGTACTTATGTTCTGTACATTTCCATTTTGTATGTGTATAAGCTTTCATGTTTGTTGGAAATTTTAATCCTTGCAGGCAAGGTTTGTTTGATTCAGTCCGGGGATAGTGATGTTAGCAAATCATTGGATGAGTTAAGTAAGTTCAGTTCGCATCTTTTTGCAAGTCAGCATTTCAATTTTGTAGAATTGTTTTTCTGTGCTTCTTTTACTCACAGATTAGTGAATATGTCTATGAATTGATGTGCATAAATGTAAGGATGTAAGATGTGTTCATCATTAAAGATCATCATAACTTTGGTGGCAGGGGAAGGACTATTCTAGGGTGATCAGCAAAAGTAGGCACAAGGCAGAGACGGAGAATTGAAATGTTATGTTCGCTCCTCTTGCGTGAAGTTCTGGGAGTGATTTTGTTAGTTTTACCTGTAGAAAGTTTAGCACTGAAGGTCGGCATGCCCGTTTAGATCCAAATAATGTGCTCGATTTCTTTTTTATGTCATTTCAGCATATGAGGATTCTCTTATAACATCATTTTGTTTCCTTACCGTTTTCTCTGTCGTTTTGGAAGAGAACAGTACGGGAGTTACCACCATGTTCCAACTTTCCTGCATTTGTGCTTGCAAGTCACAGCAGAGATCTGTTATGTTTGCCTTCAACCTGGTATGTCTATCATCTCAGAGTTGATTCTGCAATAGCATAGTCACGCTGAGAGGGGTGAGGCTGCTTTCTTTGATAGGGGTGAAAACGGTTCGGATATTATCCCCTAACCATCCGAAATTTCAAATACGGATAGGATCGGTCGGATAATCTCGGATTCGGAAATGAAAACGGATAATTTTTCTCAGATACGAATACGAATATAGTAAAGATATTATTCGATGGATTTCGGAATCGGTCGGAAACTATCCGGATAAATTTTCGGATATCCGCAACATGAAGCAGCCGATGTTCACCTGCAAGTTCGGGTGCCGCAGCAACAGCGACCAGCGGAGATCGATGGTTCAGTCGGAGCGGGACGCCGCGGCCGGGAAGGAGCGGAAAGGGTGGTCGGTGACGGTGCACGACCTGTCGGGCTCCCCCGTGGCGCTGGCCTCGATGGTGACGCCGTTCGTGGCCTCGCCGGGGACCGACCGCGTGAGCCGCTCCAACCCGGGCGCGTGGCTCATCCTCCGCCCCGCCGGCGACGGGTCGTGGAGCCCTGGGGCCGCCTCGAGTGCTGGCGCCAGCGCGGCGGGGCAGGCGCGTCCGACAGCCTCGGCTACCGCTTCGACCTCCTTCTCCCCGGCTTCGACCACGCCGTCCCCTTGCCGAGTCCTCCATCGGCGCGTCCAAGGGCGGCAAGTTTGCCATCGACCTCACCTCGATGCAGCCCCTGAGCCGGGGCGGCACGTCGGGGTGTAGCCCGCGAGGCAGCAGGGACTTCAGCCAGTGGCCGCTGGCGAGCTACAGCTACCGCGGTTTTGTGATGTCGTCGTCGGTGCAAGGCGAGGGGCGGTGCAGCAAGCCAACGGTGGAGGTCGGCGTCACACACGTCGCCTGCGCCGAGGATGCCGCGGCGTTCGTTGCGCTGGCGGCGGCGGTGGACCTTAGCATGGACGCGTGCAGGCTATTCTCGCACAAGCTCAGGAAGGAGCTGTCCCACCTGCGGTTCGACGTGCTCCGTTGACCGGCAGCCGTTCGCCGGCCGGTCAGCTTCCACGGCTCACGAGCAAATTGTACATAAGTAGTTGAGACTCTTGTGACACGAGATGTTCTTTAGTTGGTTCGTTGGTGTAGTAGTAGTAGTAGTTCAGTTTTGGTGATCAGTTGGTTGAGTTTAGATAGATCGCTTTCTTATGTGAGTGCTAGTGTGCATCTGCGAGCGAGTTTCATTTTTTTTAGGTTGGCTACTTCAAGCCAATCTTGTGCCTTCCTTTCCGATGTCTATAATTGAGAGAAATTTGTGATCTATGAGCCTGTTTCATCAAGAAGTACAAAATCGAAAGCTCCTGCGATTCTCATTGTGACATGGAATCAACGAGCTCCCCCTGTTACACAAACCCAAAAGCTTCATTTTTGTGTTTCAGGTGACATTGTACGGCCTTCGACATTGCTTTTGCAAAGCGGCAGGGGCATGAGCAGTGTAGTCAGTAGATCGGCAGTTCAACCACTGTAATTAGTACTGTGTTGTTGATATAGATGTTTAAAATTTGTTGTATATGTTGTTTAGCTAAAAATTTAGAAATATTAATATATTGTTTTTCAAAAAAATAATAAGTTGTCTCTCTTCGTTGGTTTGTAAAGTTCAGTTTGAGGGGTTTTTATATTCGAATAAATATTTGTTACTGTATTCATTCCAATTCATATTCGCTCCGTATCTGTATCCGGTAATATTCGATTCTATTTTTATATCCGAGGTTTTCGATTTTGAAAAAAATATAAAAATAAATATGGTATAAGTAGTTTTCGATCCGTTTTCGCCCCTACTCTTTGGTGTCAAAACTCCTTAGCTGGGTGCCAACAACAATTTTCCCCACTTACCCACAAGCTTCACACACAGTCATCTGTTTGGTCGCTGCGCAGTTTCAATCGGCGGTGCCACTTCTAATTTAGCAGCCCTGAGGAAGAATGTAAAATACAGCAAAACAAAGTAGAGGGTCAGTAGTCGAGTGCAAAGTGTTCTCGGAACATGAACGATTTCTGGGTTAAACCATAAAATGTCAAACCCCTCATCCAGGCATGAACCTAGACAACGTCAACGTGCAATAACACCACAAAATCCTAAAAGAAAGCTACACTGACAACTCTGCTTTGGCCATCCCAACTATATCAGCGTGTTTGGGTTTCAGCTGTTAACTAGAGCATATTTTCAATGCCGAAGGTCGCAGCACGTGGACACATTCACTTTCTTTCTCTCACCGCACAAATTTGGACGCTGCTACCCGTCGGACGTCCGATGAATAGCAACTGACTTCCCTGTCTCTATTTCTCACAGCGCTCTCTCTTCTCTATCTGCACTGCATGCATGCACCCCTATCTCTTTCTTGTGAATGCATGAAACAAGCTTCAAACGATTTTTTTTAAAATTACTTATCCGATCTATAATCTGATTACAATGTTGTATTTGTTATAATTAAATCTTTACAATGATATCTCACATGATTATATCTTAACAATATATATATATATAGATGGGCTACTATGCTTCGTGAAGCACGGGATCGTCTCGTGCTTCGCGACTGTTGCTACAAATTAGAAGTTTAAATGAGCGATCCAAACCGTTCATCATGATCTCCATATTGAAATAAGATTGGAGACCAAATTTTATATTTTTTGAAATTTTTTTACTATTTTTTAGATAGGTATGAAATCTTGTTAATCTAAAGACTTCAAAACCGTCTAAAACCTATAAAATTGTACCCCTCTTAAAAATAGTAAAAAAATTTTAAAAAATGTAAAATTTGGTCTCCAACCTTGTTTCAATATGAAGATCATGATGAACGGTTTGGATCACTCATTTAAACTTCTAATTTGTAGCAACAGTCGCGAAGCACGCGGCGATCCATGCTTCGCGAAGCACCGTAGCCCATCTCCTTATATATATATATATATATATATATATATATATATATATATATATATATATATATATATATATATATTCCCGCTAATTAGCGTGCATACATAACGCGCCTCCCAATGCCCCCCTTCACTCCCCTTCTTATTTTTCCGTTTTTCTGTCCTCTCCGTTTCCTTCTTCCTTTTTTTTCGTTTTTTCTATGCTCTCTTATGTTTTCCTTTCCTTTATCGTGATCCCCACCTACATGTTAAATTTGTAGTAAAAAAATTACAACTAATTTCATTCCATCCCAATCCATCCACCTTGTCCAATTTATAATAGTAAGGGCCTATTTGGTAGAGCTTCAGATTTTATGATTCAGATCTTATGATTCTGATTCTTATGGGGATTTTATAAATTCTTATGGGGATTTTTAATTTTCGTTCGTTGGATTCTCACGAGAAGCCGCCTTTTGCCTGATTCTCCATTCATGTGTAAAATTAAGAATCACAGCAGATCGATTTGGTTGAGAATCGGGAGTATTTTTTGTCTGTTTGGCTTAACTTCAATTAATCCGATTGAGAATCACTCCGAGAATCCCTACCAAACACGCCCTAAGTTATTTACTCACCTCATCAAATTTATGGTAGTAAATAAACCAAACGCGCCCTAAGTTATTTACTCACCTCATCAAATTTATGGTAGTAATTTATTTACTCTGTTCTTTATAACAATGATCTATCGCCAAGGTAAAAATGGTATTAGTAATTTATTTACTCCGTTCTTTATAAAACTAATCTCACCGGTACTAGTAATTTATTTAGGCTTGTTTTATAACATTGATTTCTCGCCATGCGCACAATTGGTCTAGTAATCTATTTACTTTCAAGACTGATCTCTCGCCAGGGACAAAAAAATAGTATGAGTAATTTATTTACTCCATTAAATTGATCCCTCTTCAGGGGTAGGTAAATTGTCGAGTAAAAAATTTCCTACCTCCCCAGTCCCCAACCTCTCACGGCCAGTTTTTAGACAACGTTATTTACTCTGATTTGCCGGGACAAAATGGTGATAAAACTTTTACACCATACATAATGACGATAGATATTTTTTAACCACAGGTAGTTAAATCATGCATACGACTATACAAGTACACAGCATTGTCGTCAAATAAAAAAATTACAACGATGCTGACTCATCCCAGTGGTCGTCCCCAATGAGCGACGCCAAAACTGGCGGCGAGCTCTTCCGGCGAGGCGGTTTAACGGGCGGCGTTGAACAAAGAAACGATGCTCAAATCATATGAATTTGCATAAAAGAAGGACATCACAGGTTGTCGGCGGCTGGGCGACAATGACCGTGACCGCATCTGGAGGTTGAGGTGTCGTCGACGACCGCGCGTCCCGGAGGTGCCAACGATGACCGCATCTAGAGGTGCCTACAAATGCCGCTTCTGGATGTGCTGGCCACCTTGCCGCGTCCCCTCCCAGGTTGCTCCCACCAACCAAATCGGCGCAATGCACAGGCAGCGGTGGTAGAAGGAACTCCGGCACAGGGAGGAGGCCTAGATCCGCGGTGGCGACGGTCGCCTAGGACGCAACAGCGGCCTGAGCAGTGGTGGTAAAAGCAGCTCCGCGCGGGGGAGGAGGGCCAGATCCGCGATGGCAACGACCACGGGCAAAGGATGCTGTAGCGGGAGGAGGAATACCGGCGGCGTGGACGACCTCACCCCCGAGCTCCACGCCGGCCGCGCAGACCCGTCGTCGACGACCTCGCTGCGACCTCCACCTCCGGCCGCTCTCGCTCTAAAACTGCAAGCTCATGCACGATCCAGAGCACACCACCCGCCGTCGCTGCAAGCGCCCCTCGCCGAGATCCACAACCAGACATGCAGATCCATTGTCGATGACCTCAAAACAACCTCGGCCTCCGGCCACGCTCGTGCTGGCGTGATCTGGAGCACACCGTCCGTCGCCGCCCCAAGCTCCATCCGCTACCGTCCGTTGCCGCGCTGCCACCGACGCCAAGATCACCGCCAAGTTCTGAGAATCTGCGTTGGATCCCAAAAATACGGGGTGGTGGGTGGGGATGGTTGGTTGACACGGATATAAATATCATATGGATCGAACGGTAAAAGAATTCCCATCTAACCTGATGTGGGATCGATCACGGGTGAAAAGGGTGCGTGGGATCGGTGCAAAGTCGTGAGGCGCGCTACAAGGTAAGTATGTATATATATATATATATATATATATATATATATATATATATATATATATCAACCATTAAAATTATATATTTTATATGCGATAAGTGAATATTTCAATTGAAATTTGATTTTTTTTCAACTTTTAAGTTTTGACTTAATAATTTATTTGATGTTGCAGTTGTTGAGACTCAATGTTATATATAGTAGGTTATAGCTGTTGCAATCATTATTTTTTAAATGTTGCATTTCGTTGAAACATTTGATCAAGCGAGCCAAAATATTTGATGAGGCGATGAAACAACCTTTTTTTTTCCAAAATAATAAAACAGCGCTCAGTTTTTTATGAGAAACCGGCACCCAATTTGTAGTCTCAACTATACGTCACGCGTCTGATGGGTGGCAAAAAAATTGTGCGATCAAATATTACCATTGACCATTATTGAAATATCAAGTTGAATGTGGTGAAACAAAAAATTTAGTCATTGAAATATTTAAATATTTGTAAAACTTAGTAAAATACATATTGAAACATTTTACTCTCGTGTACGAAGCAAGGAATTTTAATGATCGAAACATATATATGTTTTTCATTAAAATATCATTATGTGATATCTCATTATAAAGATTTAATTGTAACCAATTTAATCTAATCGTAGAGTCCGGGTGGATGTAAAGGCCGGGTTTTACCCATTTTATAAAAAAAATAATTATATATTAAATTGTAATGGAGTAGGCATGGCTTGCATATTGGAACACTAGGTCAACTGATGCACATGCACACCAAAGATGAAAAGAACAAAACTAACAGATGCACTTGGATAGTCGTCAATATAATTATTCAATAAAATATGTAAATAACAATAGGAAAAAATAAGTGGAGATTAGAGTGTTAGCTTAGACGGACTTGACAGAGTGCTCTGATCCAGTTAGGTGCTATGGCGTTGGTTATGTGAGATATGCTCCTGCCATCTGAAAGCGTGGTGCAAGCTATCAAGACATTAGGTGAGACCGATAGGTGAGTGCGAATCGTGCGAGCCGAGGGGCCAATATAAATGAGAAACATATCAAAATCGATCGGAAAACAAATTATTCGAAAAACTTACAGTGCCAACTACCTACCTACGGCATCGAATAACTTAACTTGAACCGTAGTGGATCCAAAAAAGCCTATTATTCTCAAAAAGTACTACTTTTAACTTATGGACGCCCTCGTACTTAGGGGCCTGCGCGGTCGCGCTGCTCGCACAAACCCAGAGACGGCTCTGGTTCTTAATTTTGATACCGTTCGATGTGCTTTGATGCAATTTATGACACTTTTGGTCCACGTACGGTTACTTGCAGCACACACATCAATATCCCATACAACACGCAGGGTGTTATACATAGTTTATTTGAGCCAACACATCTTAATTTCAGAATGATGAGTTAAAGTTAGGTTGATATTGGAGTAATTTAGGTTGGTATCTCATTTATTTTTAGGGACACTTTAATGGAACCCTCAAAAAATTAATCTATACTATAATGGTTTCAGTACACTGAAGAAAATCTGTCAAATTGGCCCATCCAAGAACAGTGAATATATATGGCCCTTCTGTTGATCTAGCTGCAACATACATGATGATTAAAACCTTGAATAAAAATCAGAAGTTTGTTAATCGTGTTATACCTTTCTGCCGGGGATGGAATCAGCATGCCAGAATGTCCAGATGAAGGATATCTGAGCCCATGCAGCTCCGCCGTGATACGCTTAACAGCTACAGTAGTAATTAAGATATGACAGACTTGAGGTTCTCATTCTCCTACGGGGTGCGCCGTGCGCTCATCATGATTCGGCTCACTAGTGTCCCTATTACCAGGGCCGGCTCTGGGTCTAGGCAGGAGGTGAATGCGACTGTCTAACCCAGAGCGGAGGGGCGCCCAGCCCAAAATAGTTATGCAGCGACGCACATCGCAACCCACCTGCTGCCTGCGACCGTGCGGTGGGAGGTGCGACGATTGGATTTCCTCGACGGACGATCGTCCCCAGTGGCCGTCTCTCGACTCCATGACCTTAATCGCTTGCTGCATCGTCCTGAGACCGAGAGGCCGTGACCCGAGCGACTCGCCGTCCTCGCCGTGACGCCGACTCCTGTCTCCTCTTCCGCTCTCCGCTTTTCCTTTGATCCAGCACAGGCTGGAGGCAAGGCGCCAAGGCGGTGAGGCTGTGAGGCACAGCCGCACAGGCAGCGACAGCCGGCAACGCACGACGGCACAGCACATGCAGGTAGGCAGACTCCTCTAGTCCTCTTCCTTCGATGCTGAATGTCTTTTAATTGAAGATCTCGTCATCTCGAGCTACATGTACATACTAGATTTTTTTTTTTGACTTCGAAAATTGGGTTGTTCCTCAACTTATAAATTGTTTAGTTCTTGTTGTTAATTTTCCTTCATAATTTCAGGTGTTAAATTTTAGAATGTTGCCTAAGAAACATTTGTTGGGTGCTGAGAAAAGAAAAACAAAACAACAAGATCAATTTATTGAATCGTAAGAGGGTGCTATACATAAGTTCTTTTCAAAAAATGCCCGAAGAAATTCTTTTTTATGAGAGACATTAGATATCTATCGGCTCCTCTTATCTGAAGCATTGCCCATGAATGAAGACGTTGAAGTTTGGTTTTTATTTGAGGTATGAATACTATTTTTATTTTGTTATTCTTTTGTTTTTTCATGGTAGTGTTAATATTATTTATCGAGAATTAAGACCATATTGCAAGTTAACTTTTATAAGTTCATTTATATCATTTTAGAGGATTAATGGTTTATAAAGTATATTATAAGAAAAAAAATATTTAGCTTAAAGGGCTCATAGCGTCGAGTTCGTCTAGGGCCCTAGAAACTCTAGAGCCAGCCTTGACTATTACTGCACCTCATGATATCTAAACTACCTACTACACGGACATAGCATTTAATATGACATATCTTTTTCTTTCATAGAGGGCTGTGCTATTTAATGACATATATTTTCTTCCTTATATGGACTAGTAAGCATGCACTTACGTACATTGCATAATTTTCTCAACACATATCGCAGGAACATATAATCGCTTTTAAAATTTAGAAATATTACATAGTAGAACCCTATAACTATATTTGACACCATTATTCATGCCATTCATTGATATTTGTGAGAATAAATTGTCTAACACTATTAGATTTGTTCTATTGAGCCTACGCATTGATGAGAAAAATATCAATGTCGTCACTCACCTTGGATAGCATCATCAGTTTACTGCTCACCTTCTGACATTCCTATAGGACAATACATTGGAGATTTCATTAGCTCCACGTGATTTCTGATAACTTGAATTTGTAAGAAAGGCACATAATTCAGATATATGAGCAATACTCAGTTGATGCAGTGAAATCACTAATATACAAGTAATGATAATTAAATCTGAGGAGTTATTACGTTGCTAGAGCATCACCTAGGTGCTATTCCTAATATAATGACAATTGACACATAAAAAATCGTGAACGCAATCTTTGTTGATGTGCAAAAATTTGGACTATTTAAGACTAATCTCTGAATCGCTCAACCAACAGGGAAACCGATTAAAATGCTAAGAAGACAGCAATATACCTGGAAAAGAGAGTTGGATCTGGTACTATCTTTGCTTTTGCTAGCACAACTGCCATCCCACTCTAATCAATATCTTCTGCACTTTGTCTCTCTGCTCTCCTCTGAATTTTTCTTTGCTCTGATTTGCACTTCTCTTGCCCCAAAATTATTGGTATGCTCTACCCTGTGTTTCTCTTCTCCACATCCCTGATAGCTTTGCTCTATCTTCTGTCTATTCTACCATCTGCCCCTCTTACCTCCTCCTTCCTCGATTGAGATGGTGTTGAGATTGAGGTGGGTTTTGATGGAGATGGCCACCTGCTCAAGATACTTAGGATCTCCTGCAACATCTTCTTCACCACCTCCTTGTCTGTGATGTCGTCCCCAAGCACGTGGAGCTTGTTGGTGAGGCCAGGGATGCGCATGGAGAAGTCCTTGACGCACGTCCCATCCATGGACGCGATCTCAGCGAAGTCTTAGACGCAACTTCTGCGTGTTTGCCTCCATGGCGTGCTTGACGCAGATCTACATGGCCTGGATAGCCTCCCAGGCCTCCCTCACGAAGTTCTTCTAGGACAGCAATGCCAGCATGTCCTGCGCCACAGTGCGAAGGATGGCAGTGAGTGTAGTCCGGTCATCATGGAAGTTGTCAATGCCCGGGTTGATTGCATCCCACAGGCCCTGGGCCTGCAGGTTCATGCGCATCATAATCGACCGGTCGGTATAGTTGGTGCGAGTGAGCGTGGGGTAGACAACTTATAGCCACCGATCTCACGGCGATGGCCTCGCCATAGAGGGGCCAACATTGTGTCCCCCCCTCCCCCCACCCACCAAATTAGTCGTAGACTCGCTTTGATAACAATTGACAAAGAAATTCAATATAAGTGCTCCGAAACAGAGAACGCACACAAGAACACAAGGATTTGGTGTTGCGTCAAAACTAGCAGTGTTTCTTCTAATATCACCTACATTGTGTTAATATTACAACCATGAACTTTTAATTTGGCTACATTGTGTTAAGACACAAGAAACTCGACATTGTGTAATACTTTTTATCGATATTACAACCATAGAACTTTTGTTTCTCTGTAATTCGACTTATATGAATGGCCAATGTATTGGTTTTGTTCTAATATCACCTAGAGATGTTATTTTTGCAATATTGGCCTTGTTAGAATATTTTGTACCCATGCTTGAGCCAAATGTTTACATTTGCAATTGTTAGAATCCATGCGTGTGAGACATAATTTTGGTGCTCATTACTCATTATTAGTTGTATATCAAGTGGCTGGGAATGTTTAATACTTTGATGGTCATTTGAATAGCCACTTGAGTGAGTTTCTAGGTATAGTAGCTTCTTTGGATGGTTTTACAATCTCTCACACGTCTAAAAGAGAAGTACGTAGACCAATGGTTGAAACAATAAGCATCTGGTTATAAAGGTTATTTTAGTAAATTTCACTTATTATAGAAACCGATGGTTGATTGTAACCAATGGAGTAACATTGGCGAGGTAAATCCAGATCAAGCTGATCTGACCACTTTTATAAGGCCTGTCTAACCGATGATATACAGCCGGTCTAGCCGTAGTTTCAACGGCGGTTTGACTGTGGCTATATGGCCAGTCCGACCGAGATTATAATGTTGGTCTGATCAGGGATTGCTGCCCGCAGTGCATAGCTAGGGGGCATGAGCTCAAAAGATGATCAATGGTTGTTCAAAATTTGGTTGATGCTTAAGGAATTCGAGTTAGCAATTGGAGGATTCGACTAGTTGAATAATTGAGAGATCTAAGCTAGAGGGTTGATCGAAGAATTTGGCGGTAAGCGTTTGACTACACTTAATAGAGAATTACATCGTTGAACCATAGAAAGAGTGCTTTAAAATATTTAGATGCCGATCAATCCGAAATTGCTATGGATAGTGTGCTTGAAGCCATCTATGGAATTTATCAATTGGCTTGGAGTATAATTTATTTTGCTAGTTGGCTCTCCTAGGTTGAACAAGATAATTTATTGGTTGATGATTATCGTATGTTGCTCGTATCTATGAGGTGACCAATAAGTGTTAAAGGCTTTGGAAGAGGTTGAAAAGATGGAAAGAGAAAGGTAGCTAAAGCCAACAAGAAGTAAAATCATGTTAAGATTAGAGATTTAATTAGAAAAAGTGATTTCACCATTGGAATTTAAGTGTGAAGAGCTCGGTAAGTAGTCACCTAGGAAAATCTATATCGAGTTATGGGAATCGTTCTTAGGAATTCTCGCTTTGTTGAGATAATAAAAAGAGAACGATTTCATAGGCGCTTGGAGGTCCATATGGCCGATAGAGATTATTGCCCTAAGACCACGTGTTCAATGCTTTTTGGCACATAAGTTTGCCAAAAAGGTAGGGAGACATGTGTTGGCACACAAATTTGCCACTAGTTTAGATTTATGGCAAGTTTGAGCCAAATTTGAAAAAAGCCAGAGTTCCCCATGAGGCCAATCTGACCCCCGTTGTGTGGCCAGTTGGACCGGAGGGTAAATTGCAGTCAGACGGCAGGTGTCTGGGGCGGTCTGACCAACAGCCCTCGAGTCCGAGTCATATTAAGGCAGTTCTCATGTTTTCTTGCTTAGGCCCATGGATTCTTGAGTCGTAATTGATCTCTAAGCCTAATTAGATGCGAAGAAGGCTCTGTGGAGGCAAGAGCAACCCTTTATAAGGGTTATGGCCGATTCAATTGATCTCTCTTGACAATCGACCAATCGAATTGTTCTATCTTTCTACTTTACCTTTTATCTAGTATCTTGTTCATCCATCTTTGTTGATTTGAGTCGTAAATCATTCGTCTTTCCTGCGAGAGTGCAAATTCTTTGTAGGTTTGTCCTATAAACCTTCTGATTCACCCACGAGACGGGTGTTTAACCCCATATCGATCTAAATCGCTCTAGAGGCTGGTTTTGATCCCTAAATCGACTTCACTAGCCGGTTTTTTTTATTATTAAACCCATCTTGGTCAGGAGTTTATTAAGATCATGGTGGTTGACGACTCCGTAACACCACAAATTGTTAGATAATCCTGTGTTGGCCGAAAAAAGTGCCAACAAAATGGAACATTCCTCTTTTGTGCTTGAGTTTTATCATTAAAATGCAGTGAGACCGTAACATTGTTAAGTCAACAGTACAAAAAACTGAGGAATACACAACAGTTCAAAGATAACAAGCAATAGATCACAAGGCGGACGAGATTAAGCAGATTAAAGGATGGAGAACACCAAAAGTGCTATACCTCTTTGTCCACTCCCTTACCCTTGTGTTGTCCTTGGGTGCGGCAAAGCCCTTGTCCTGGCTGGTGCGCCCACCCGCGCCATTGCCCTTGTGCTGGGTTGGAGGCCTGTTCAGGTTACTGCTCCAATGAATTCTGCCATATGTAGGTGCTGCGAGCTCGAGATGAGCAGAGGAGTGAGTAAGCTGTTCGCAGCTAAACATCTAATTAGAGATCTCCAAAAAGAATTTTAGAAATAGAATTTTAGGTTTCAGTTGATGATGCTCTAACATCTCTTTGCCGTCAATTGCCTTTGACAGTATCACCCGTCGTGTTCGCCGTGCCTTGAAGGGATGTTCTTCTATACTCTCCGTAGAGAAAAACTGCATGGATTTTAAGAAGATGAGAGGGCCAGATTAGAAATCATTTAGTAAACAACTTAAACGTCATTTTCGGAGGGTAATTTCATCCTTGAGTAGATAACCGTGTCTCTGGTCCTATAATTCTAGAGCCCATACATAGAAAGTCCGCAGATTTTCCTTGTTTGCCACCGGCGCCACGAAACCAAACACGAATCAACAACGCCATTGCCATTTGTTTGAATTCACAAGATGCAATCATTTTTTCGTGCACAAATGCATGATCAAGCATTCGAGCAAATCCAAAACGCAACGACCATTGTTGGCATTCCACAGATCGAGGAAGCAACCTTCCTGCATCGTTGCGTTTATTCTCTTCTCTCTCTTTTTTTCCTTTCCTCACTCTCCACCTGATCCGACATCAAGCTTCTCTCTACCTGCATTGCGTCACCGGTTGGGCCGTGGAAGCCTTGTACTCCCGCCGCCTCCTCATCCACCAAGCCTTGCAGTTCACACGCACCCGACGGGATGAAAGGAAGGTTGCAGCATGGTTACATCAACTCGATGCCTCGATTGTTGTGGCCGCTGTCGCCGGTAGATCTCAGTGGTGAATTTGCCTCGTGGCTGGATGGACACGGGCTCCACATATGGGCTAAGCTTTCTCCAAGGACAAAAGTACCCTTTGTAAATGAAGTTTAGGCTATTAAGAGCATCTCCAAGAGAAGCCCAAAACATTACACCCAAAATTCTTAGATTGGGATCATTCTAAAGAAGATTGGGCCTAAAAATCTTTCCGAACTCCAAAAGAGACCCAAAAATAGAATCCCAATATTTTGGCTGTTGGCTACGTAGGTAGGATAGGACCAATTCTGTTGATTGATTTCTTTCTTGGAGGACATGGTGCGCTACAGTAGCCATGACTATAATAGCCACTGCTACAGTACTTATCGGACGATGCAGCACGCCTCTATCGCCGTCGGGTTGAATGCCTGGAAAAACAGAGGCCCCGACAATCCCCTAGCCATACAAGTCGTCAAGCAGATAATTTCCTAGTCAATTCCGTTTTTTCGATTTGCCTAAGGTAATCTCCATGGAAATAAATTACTTTGATCTAATGATTAAAGTTTTGGCAGTCAATCCGATCCACGATGAGTCATTTTCGATCCTTATTTCAACAGCTACTAGATGAATCATCATCCGCCAACAACGAAGAATTCTTTTTTGCAGCAGTACAAATCGTACATAGCCATTCGCACACTCTCAATGCCATTCTTATTTCAGGGCTTGATTGTTATATACAGAAACTGATCCATGACTGCTATTTCTCTGCAAAAATAATATGGTCTGGTGAATTCGGTGTTAGTACTCAATAATCTTGGCTTTTTCACACACAAACCTGTCCTACTTCATACTTCTCCTATTGCAGGAGTTAGCAGGAGAGCTCTCAGAGGAGATAGGTTAGGTGCAATCAGAAATCAGATTTCCAGTTGCTACCTTCTGTAGCTTCAGTCATTTACTCAAATCCACCTGCTAGGGATCCTGAAATCAACTTATAACATCAAATCCAGTTTCCCCAATAAGAACTCCACCTGCTAGAGATCCCGAAATCTACTTATAACATCAAATCCAGTTTCCCCAATAGCACAGGTTTCTTTTTTAAGATACTCTTATAATAAATCAGCACAGGCATCATCTTTTTTTTAAGAACAAACAGTACAGGCATCAAAGTTTGTGTAAAGAAAATCAACTCCAGATTTCTACCAAAATACATAGAATCTAATCCTGAAACTGCACCTGATTAGATGGAAAATCCTCAGTTTTCCCTCCAGTAAATCTGCTTTAATCAAAATTTCTCACAGAGCTGAGCTTCTTCTGGCTGCAAATTCTGCACCTGCAAAATTCTGCACCTTAGTACATCAGAATATACTCATAACAGTTGTTGCTCACTTGCTCATGACCAGATTAAGCCTTTACCTTCAACCTTCAGTTATAATCAATAAAACATGATAATATATAATGAACCAATATCCTGACATAGGACGATCCTTTTTACACGTTTTAGATCAATGATTACCTTCTGCAAACATACCTGCAAACTTAGCCCAGAATTAACTTAGTACTCAAGAAGATGGCTGGCACCTCCCTGCAAACATACAAGAGCTGAAGAGCACAACAAATTCCCATCCATATATCATCATCATCAGGAATTTAAATAGATTTGAAATCAACTGTTATAAAATGGGATTCATCACACATAAATGGAGTTCTGAAAAACAAACAACTAAAATACTAGAACTGAAATCAAAATTCCATTAAATGCCATCTCTTCATCCTGTAGTGGGGCTAAGGAAACCTAGATGATTTCAGCGGTACTGCAAAAAAAAAGTGACAATTAGTTTGTATACTACCATATAGAAAGAAATGAGCTAAAATATGATAAATCAAGAGCCATAACACTTACCTATCAATTAGAATTGATGCCGCGTCGAGATATGATCTCGTTTTGTAAGCTCTTATAGAACTGCTGCTGCGGGACAGGCATAGATTCAATGCTCATTATCATAATTCGCTCTTCTTCTAACATCCTCCTTCACTATGATTCATTTTCCTGTAGCTGCATACTTTTGGCCTCGTTTGCAACCCTCCATGCATGTGTAACCTTCACCTTGCTGCAATGATTCTTTGGCTTTCTTGTGGAGGCCATAGGCCCCGGGTACCTTATGGGAAGCTTTGTGGCCACTCGGATAGAGGATGTGCCTAATCCTGTAGTTAGGGATACGACAGGACTCGGTCATATTACCTTGTATGATAAGGAAAGTGATATAGTCCTAGTCGGGTATGTTGTATTCCTAGAAGAAGATCCTAGGGTCGGAGTCCGACAAGGATTCCAATCATGTAACCTCACCTCTCCAATATATAAGGAGGGGTAGGGAGCCCCTCAGGGCAAGAAGAAGAAAAAAAAAGAAGACACAGAAGCTCACCAGAACGAAATGAAGAAAGCCTATCTCCATGTTCCCCTAAAAACTTCTTTAAAAGGGTGGCATCAGGAGTGGTTCTACTGCTCCAATCTCGAGCCTTCCTTGCCCCCCTTTTCTGGAAATCCTCCTTCTGTCCTGGAGAGCTGGACCTCCATGCCATCACAAGCTGAGATGGTTCAGGTATACCTGTTGCTAGAGAGGATCGACACACTGAAGAACACCTAGCTGATAGGACCTTGGGTGGCCAGGACATTCCAAAACCGCAGAACCTAACCCCTAAAGGCCAGAGCTCACTTCGGTTATGAGTACCAAAGGAAGAACGACCCGACTCGGGAGTGTGCCAACTTTGTCAACAAGGATGTTGTCACCGACACCTTGGTCGGCTATTTCGTCAGCGGAGTCTTGGAAACCGAGGATGCCGAGTGGGCCCCCAAGCCATACTGCAAGGATACGGCCCGGCTGAAGGTCATATCTTGTGTGACATATGTCTTGGGATCCATCTGTAAATGTGTGATGTGAATGTTGTTCAATTGTGTTTTCCTTGGTGCTTGAATGCTTGCAGGGATACGCCGATTTTGACTCTATCCCACAGAGCCAGTCGGCCAGTGGGGTTAGAAAACGGCTGGCCAGCCCCTCATCAGCCCAACCCAGCCCTAAGAGGATTGGGAAACGATCAACGACAGACCAAGCCAAGAAGAAAGATATGACGAGTAAGGCATCTGGCAGTCTATCGATCAAAGATCCCAGCAGCATGGTCCCCGAGCCAACCAGCCCCAGGGCCACACCGCCAAGCGCCGCCATACCCCAGTCGGCTGCATCAAGTACAGCATCGACTGGGTCAAGATCTCCACCGCCGACTGCCGCGCCCATGAGCCCGACAGTCAGCAGCTCTCCGCCGTCAAGCAGGCTTTCCAGCCCGTCATCGACTACCTCTGTTCCTAGCACACAAGGGTGGAGGTTTAAAACTTCCAAAAGGTACGCAATTCTTTAATCTTTAGAAAATCTTGAGTAAACTTGTAGTATCTTGACTGTTGAAAAATTCTGCAGGAAGCCAAGTGACGCTGACCCCAGGGGGCAGCGCCACCAACTCCTGCAGTGGTCCCTGTCCCAACTAAAACTGAGGCAGCTGCGCCACAAGCCAAGCCAAGTGTTGTCCTAGCCCCTGAGGCTGAGACGACCCACTCGGCTGGGCCACAAGCCTCACCTAGTCGGGACGCCGTGACAGAAGCCATAATCCCTGAGCTCGCCCAGGACCCCGCACCGCCGGTCGACCTGAGGCCCAGGACTCCATCACCTCCACTTTCTCAATCTTCCGATGATGATGATCTCCCCAGGCCTGAAGCTCTTGCATCTACCTTTCCTCGGACATTTTATTGGGCTACGCCAGAGGGGGAAGTAGAGAGCTTTGAACACAATGAGCAAGCCGCCCAAAGGAAGCGAATCAGCTTAATGGAGGCCGCCGTTGCTGCTTCAAGGAGCATCTAGGTACATAACTTATCTGATTGTGTTTGTTGATTTGCAGTTTTTCTAAATCTTCTGGCAATGTTGCTTATCTCGCCTATATTTCAATGCTTCTCAGTAAGTGGTCGATTGGTCCAAAAAGATGGGCAAAGTTCTATCCCAACTTGCTCCTCAGCTTACTCAACTCCGACAACTCCAAATTGCCAAGGATGATCTGGAGAAATCCAGCAAGGAGAGAGAGGAGTGGCTGAAGGATTCTGTGAACAAGCTCAGAGATAGAACTGGGCGCAAACAGGGACTATTAGAAGTATGTTTCTCTTTTGCCCGAGTGACTCCAGACAAATCTTTCCGTATTGCCAATCTTTGACTCTGTTTGGCTGTAGCTCTTGAGACAAATTTAAACAATCAGTCCCTAGAGATCGAATGCCTGAAGAAGGAGCTGAAAAAGCTTGAGAAGACGAAGTTCAAGGTCGACACCGAGTATGTGAGTCACATATCTGCTTGTATACTCGGTCTGACTAGATGTCCCGATTTACTGATGTCTCCTTTCTGTGTGAGCAGCCTTCAAAGCCAATTCACAGATCCAATTCGGTGCCTTTGCAGAAGAAATCAAGGTAATAAAGGAATCGCGGAACATCATAGTTGACTCCGTGAAAACTTTATTAGACATTATGCAGCCCACCCTGGCCGGGCCCAGCTCCAGTTCTATCGCTCAAGTGGCGTAGTGTCACGAGGAAGCCCCTGGAATCCTAAAGAAGTACTTGGACGAGCGCGTCGCCATGTGAATTGCCCCGGTATTGGCTATGACCAAGTCTCTCTACCCCTGGGTAGATATTGAGGCCATCGGGGAGGGCTTTGCTGAGGGCACTACCCAGGAGAAGGGCTTGGAGCTAATCAACCAGGTTAGGCCCACCGCTGAAGCCATCGCTGAGGATCAACCAATGTAAACAAAGACTTTTATGTAGTCGGTGTCCATCGAAAACAGTATGTAAACATTGTAAATGCATTTTGTTGTTTGTTGTTGAATCTTGTCGAGTGTTTATTCTATCTGAGCCATCATCAGTTTTTCCCAACTAGACAGTTTGTGCCGAATGGTTTGAGATCAACTTGAAGAAAAGCATTCACCTCATGGAGCTATACTCGGGAAAACTTAGCATAATTGTTATAAAACTTCATGACTTAGATAAAATAAGATTAGACTTTATTAACGACAACATGCATGTATTATCGTGTAGCCCCTGACTCACTACTCGGTTGGAACAATCGACGTAGTGAGTCAGAGTAATAAACTTTATTTATATGTATAAAAGGAGTACAAAAATTAGGTATAGAAAGAACGTAGCTGTTCTATGTTCCATGAGTTGTTGACTTAGACGCCGTTTTCTGTCTTTAGTTGGTAGGCGCCCGGATGTGTTACCTTAGCAATAATGAATGGCCCCTACCAAAAGGGGGATAATTTATGCCTGTCTTTGGTGGTTTGGATTTTTCTCAGAACAAGATCTCCCACCGAAAAGGCATGGCCACGAACATTCTGATTGTGATAAGGACGCAGGCCTTGAAGATACCTTGCCGACTGGATAGTTGCGATGTCCCTTGCTTCTTCCAACTAATCTAACTCAACCAGTCGGTCTTTTGTTCATTTTTCTTCTGAGTAGGCCCGGACTCGCGCAGAGCCGAACTCTAACTTGGTTGGTAACACAGGCTTAGCACCATAGACTAAGAAGAAAGGGGATTACCCTGTTGCCCAACTAACTGTGGTTCTTAAAGAGCAGAGAACGGATGGAAGCTCTTGCACCCACCGCCCTGCGTATGGTTGTAGTTGGTCAAATACCCTATTCTTGATACCTTGTAAGATCATGCCATTTGCACGCTTGACCTACCCATTGCTTCGTGGGTGCGCCACAGAAGCATAACAGATCTTAATGTTGAAGTCATCACAGAAACCTTGAAAAACGGCACCAGTGAACTGAGTGCCATTGTCCGTTATGATGCGGTTAGGGACTCCGAATCTGTATAGAATACTCATAATGAAGTCTTTTGCCCTTGCCACAATTATGGTAGCAATGGGTTTTGTCTCGATCCACTTTGTGAATTTATCCACCGCGACGAACAAGTGTGTGAACCCTCCTGGCGCTTTTTTGAACAGCCCAACCATGTCCTGCCCCCAAACCGCGAAGGGCCAAGAGATTGGAATTGTTTGTAGTTCTTGGGCTGGAAGATGTGTTTGCTGGGCAAAGAACTGGCATTGCTGGCACGTCCGAACTATATCTTTGGCGTCTGTAACCGTAGTCAGCCAGAAGAATCTTTGTCTATAAGCTTTTCCGACTAATGTCCTTGATGCATCATGGTTGCTGTAGATGCCCGAGTGGATAGATTGTAGAATATACTTGTCCTCCCCAGGTGTGACGCAGTGCATGAGGACTCCAGATGTACTTCGACGATAGAGATCTCCGACTACAAGGAAACATTTGCTTTGACGTTTGATCTGCTTGGCTTCACTGCGGTCTTTTGGGAGCTCGTCGTCCAGGAGGAATCTAATAATTGGAGTCCGCCAATCCTGAGAGATAATTAGTACTTCATTTGTTATCGGGGTAGGTTCAATCCCCGACTGTTCGAGTACTGGCTTCTTCTTGACTGATGGCTCCAATAATTGCTCGACGAAAATTCCAATCGGGACCACTTCTCTTTTGGATCCTATGTTGGCTAACTCGTCTGAAGCTTTATTGTATTGGCATAGCACGTGTGTAATCTCTAGCCCATTAAACTTGTTTTCTAGCTTCCGTGCCTCCTGACAATACGCCGCCATGTTGTTGTCCAGACACGTCCAGTCTTTCATGACCTAGTTCACCACGAGTTGAAAATCCCCACGCACTACCAGTCGGCGGGTGCCGAGTGATATGGCGATGCAGAGCCCATGGATGAGTGCCTCGTACTCGGTGACGTTGTGGGATTCTGGATAGTGTCTGAAGGACGTATTTCAACTTTTCTCTGGTGGGTGACGTCAGGATGACGCCAGCCCCTGCTCCACCAATCCGCAGAGAACCATTGAAGTACATCGTACAATATTCTAGCTTGTCCGTTGATGTGGCCAACTGAACTTCTGTCCACTCAGCCACGAAATCAGCGAGTGCCTGTGACTTGATTGCTGTCCGAGGTTGAAAAGCAATGTCAAACGCTATCAGCTCAAGCGCCCATTTAGCGATTCTACCAGTGGCCTCACGATTATGTAGGACGTCCCCGAGTGGATACGATGTGACGACCGTGACTTGATGGGACTGAAAATAGTGGACCAACTTCCGGACAGTTATGAGCAGGCCATATAGCAGCTTCTGGACTTGAGGATATCTCATCTTGGATTCGCCTAGGACTTCGCTAACAAAGTAGACTGGCCTCTATACTTTTTTTATATGCCCTGGCTCTGCCCACTCAATGACCAACACCGTGTTGACTACCTAAGTGGTTGTCGCTAGATACAACATAAGTGGTTTCTGGGCATAGGTGATGCCAACACAGTTGGTGATGTGAGGAACTTCTTGAACTCTTCGAATATTTGTTGGGCTTTTGGCGTCCATTGAAAATTATTAACTTTCTTCAGTAATTTGAAAAAGGGCATACCCCGTTTGCCGAGTCGGGAAACGAATTGACTGATTGCTGCCATGCAGCCGGTCAGCTTTTATACATCCTTTTGGCTAGTCGGGAGTGCCATGTTCATGATAGCGTTGATTTTCTCTGGATTTGCTTCAATGCCCCATTGTGATACAATGAAGCCGAGTAATTTCCCCGAAGGTACTTTGAATACTCACTTTTCCGGGTTCAGGTTCATCTTGAATCTCCGAAGACTTTAGAAAGTTTCTTTTAAGTCGGTGATGAGGTATTCCTTTACTTTGGCCTTAATTATCACGTCATTGACATATGCCTCCACATTGTGCCTGAGTTGAGTGTGAAGACACCGCTGGATGGCAGGTTGGTGTGTTGCGCCAGCGTTCTTTAGGCAGTCCTCCTCTTTTAAGCTGATTTGATGATATCCCGAGTAACAGTCGAGAAAACTGAGTAAGTCGCATCCCACAGTTGAATCGACCACCTGATCTATTCCGGGTAGACCAAATGGGTCCTTGGGACACGTCTTGTTTATGTCGGTGTAGTCGACGCACATGCGCCATTTACCGTTCTTCTTTCGGACCAAGACTGGGTTTGCCAGCCAATCCGGGTAATAGACCTCTTTGATGAACCCGGCTGCAAGGAGTTTGGTTATCTCCTCCCGAATATCATCTTTGCGGTTTTGTGCGAAGCGCCATAGTCATTGTTTGACTGGTTTGGCGTTCGGCTTGGCATTGAGGGAATGCTCGATCGCCTCCCTTGGTACGCCAGGCCTGTCGAAAGGTTTCCAAGCAAAGATATCTCTGTTTTCCTGAGGAAGATGACGAGTTCGTCTTCCTATTTGGGGTCGAGTCCAGTCCCGACAAGTGCAGTCTTGGTGGGGTCGGAAGGGTCCAGGGGGATCTTCTTTGTCTCTGAATCCGCCGAAATTCCCAACTTGGCTACTTTCTTTGCTAGAACTTGATCGTCCTTGTTTGCAGGTGTTATAGCTAGTCGGATATTATTTTGTTCGACTGCCGCTTCTTGAGATTGGGCCAACTCGCAGCTCTCCTTGTCGCAGGTGAAGGCTTGCTTGACATCGCTGCGCAAGAAAAGTACTCCTGTTGGTCCTAGCATCTTGAGCACCATGTATGTATAGTGGGACACTGCTTTGAATTTGGCTAGTGCAGGCCGTCCGAGTATGGCGTGACACGCAGTCTCAAAGTCGGCAACCTCGAAGCAGATGTTCTTAGTGTGGAAATTCTCCCGCATGCAAAAAGTAACTAGCAGAGCGATCTGTCCGAGTAGAGTGGAAGAGAGGCCGGGGATTACCCCTGGAAGGGAGCTGTATTCGGCCGTATCTCGGATCGAGGGATCTTCATCTCATCGAGCGTCTTGGTAAATAAAATGTTGAGTGTGCTTCCTCCGTCAATGAGAACCTTCTTCAATTTGACAGTCCTGATGACCGGGTCCAGGACAAGTGGATAACGTCCCGGATGTGTGACTCGGTTGGGGTGGTCTGCACGGTCTAATAGTTGTCTCAGACCAACGCAGGTATTGGGGGGCATCTGTCGAGACCGAGTTGACTTCTCAGGCTGTTAGCTTCTGTTTTCTCTTGGACTCGTATATAGATGGCCCTCTGAAAATGTGTATGAGGTCAGCCTAGGGATCTTGGTAATCGCCAGCTGCGCCCGAATCTGGCTTGTCCTTGTTGTCGCCAGATGCTGATGTTTGCACGGAAGTGAACTTCTTGAGCATGAAACAATTCTTGGCTGCGTGCTTCCCCTTCAGGTGGAAAGGGCATGGCCCGTTCATAACCTTCTGGTATTCGTTTGTCCTCGGGGGTCGTGGCCGACTGCGCTCCACAGCTGCCATGATGTTGTCCAACTTGCGCTTGCGATTGCTGGACTTGGCCAGGGCAGCGTCATCGGTGTCCTTCCACTCGGTTTGTCTGGGCTCCTTCTTGTCGTCCAAAGCTTCGGTGACGGTGTCAACCGAGTCGGCATACTGGTTTGCCATGTCGAATAGAACCTTGACTGAACTCGGTGGTTTCTGAGTAAACTTAGCGACGAACGGGGTGTCTTTGACTTCCTTGCGGAAGGCGACGATGACAACCTTGTCCTTGATCTTGGGTATCAAGTTTCTCTTTTCGGAATACCGCTTGATGAAGTCACGGAGGGAGTTGTTCTTCCTTTGGTGGTACCGGTAAAGATCGTACTCGGAAGACGGTCTCTTGCAAGTTCCTTGGAAATTTGCCAATTGACCGCCTGGGAAGTCCTGTTAACCATGTCCTTGCCGAGTCAGCCAAGGTGACTGAGAGGTAGTTAACCATGGCCTTGTGATCGCCTCCGGCCGCGCGGATTGCCAAGGTGTAGACTATGAGCCAGGATTCTAGGTTGGTCTTCCCATCATACTTCTCAATTCAAGTTGGCTTGAAGCCAGATGGCCAGTCGATTTGTTGTAGCTTGTGGGTGAACGTCAGTACTCCTTCATCTAGGTGAGGGCTCCGACTCCGACTATGGTGATGAAATTGCTCGTGGCAGAGGTCAAAGCGCTCATGCTCATCTTCTAGTCGACGGCGCTCGTCCTCTTCACGTTCTCGGTGTCAGGCATTGATATCATGGCGGAGATCTCGACGTAGTCGTCCTCAAGTGTCTTGGTTGTTGCGATGGTCATCATGATGGTACCGCTGTCGATCGTTGTTCTGATTACCGAGTGACGTATGACGAGACTCCGTGTGGTGATGACCAGAGCCAGCCGCTCGGCGCCGGGCCAAGGTCGACAAAACCGCCATGTCTGAAGCTGTCCTGTTGGACGGTATGAGTGTCTCCCAACTATTGTCGCTGCTGACACGCTGCAGCGGTGATCATACTTTGATCCTTGCAATTGTCGGGGTGGTTTGGTGGTCGGGCCCAAACTGCAAGGTGTCCAGTAATGTGGTAGCAGCCACGATGTTCTGTTGTGGGGTCACGAACGTCATGGTCGCCGACTCGGGTTTGGAGGATCTCCTGTTGAGCAGTCCGCCCAGCCTTGCGTAGATTGTCGTTACGAGCGTCTCGCTCGACTTGTAGGCGTCGTGCATCTTCCTCCTGTTGCTCACGCAGTCAGCAGGCCTCCTCCTCCTACTGGTCGCGTAATCGGCGTGCCTCCTAAGTGGGAGTTGACCCTTGGATGCCATGAAAACTTCGTGTGGTGGAGAGAAGCTTGCCGAGCTGCTATCCGACTGTGAGTCAGAATCGAAGTAGTTTAGGGGGGTGATTACAACTCCAACTTCCCTAGACCTAATCTCGAGCGGCTCTGGGCCATATCTGAGTTAAACTCCAGGGGATTGGATCTGTCGTAACGGTTTTAGATTGAAGCTATCCGTGGCATTGTCGAGTCCGAATGGGAGATTGACGATCTCCTCCTTCCTTAGCCCTATGTTGGCCGGCTCAAGGCCGAGTCCAAGTTGAACACTGAAAGGAAGAGTTGTCCCTGGACTCGTGCGTCTCAAAAATTGTCACAGCAAGTCGCCGAAGACAGTTGCAGCGTTGAGTAGGCCGACTGGCGCGAAATCAGCTTGGCCCCTGGCTGATCGGGTCTAATCTGAGTTGGTCAGGATGAGTTCGCCGAAATTGTCGACGATGAAGTCGAGACTCCCGAAGCTGATTGTTTACCCGGGGAAGAACTTGACGCCGTCGACTCTGGTGGCTAGATCCATCAGGCTTGATGAAGATGATCTCGACGATTCCTTTACTTGGCGTGCCAACTATCGATGCTTTATATCGGCAATAATAATTTGGGGCTATTCGTGAGACCTAAAATTGATGGATTGCAAAGGAACACGAAACAATTTATCCTGGTTCAGGCCCTCAAGGTGAGGTAATATCCTAATTCCAGCTATGATGTATTGCCTTTGAGGTTTCTCTGATGAGATTGTCCGTCTTCTTCTGCCCTAAGAGGCTCCTTACCCCTCCTATATACTGGAGAGATGAGATTACGTGATAGGAATCCCAGTCAGACTCCAACTAAGGGATTTCCCTCTAGGAATACAACATACCCGATTAGGACTATATCCCTTTCCTTATCATACAAGGTAATATGCACCGAGTCCTATTGCATCCCGATTAGGCCTATCCTCTGTCCGAGTGGTCACAAAGCTTCCCATGAGGTACCCAGGGCCCGCGGCCTCCACAGTAATCAAGACTAAAGTCAAGGAGGACTTTATCGCCGACATAGAAGAGACTTTTCAAAGCCTTCGGAGATCCAAGATAAAGTTGAATCCGAAAAAGTGTGTCTTCAGAGTACCTTCGGGAAAATTACTCGGTTTTATTGTTTCACAACGGGGCATCGAGGCAAATCCAGAGAAAATCAACGCTATCATGAACATGACACCCCCGACCAGCCAGAAGGATGTACAGAAGCTGACCGGCTGCATGGCGGCACTTAGCCAATTCATCTCTCGACTCGGCGAACAGGGCATGCCCTTTTTCAAATTACTGAAGATTGTCGATAATTTTCAATGGACGCCAGAAGCCCAAGAAGCCTTCGAAGACTTCAAGAAGTTTCTTACATCACCACCCGTGCTGGCATCACCAATGCCGCAGGAACCACTCATGTTATACCTAGCGGCAACCACTCAGGTAGTCAGCACGGTGCTGGTTGTTGAGCGGGCGGAGCTCGGACACGTACAAAAAGTTCAAAGACCAGTTTATTTTGTCAGTGAAGTCCTAGCTGAAACCAAGATGAGATATCCCCAGTCTAGAAACTGCTGTATGGCTTGCTCATAACGGTTTGGAAGTTGGTGCACTATTTTCAGTCACATCAAGTTACAATCGTTACATCGTATCCACTCGGGGATGTCCTACACAACCGCGAGGCCACCGGCAGAATCGCTAAATGGGCGCTCGAGTTGATGTCGTTTGATATTGTTTTTCAGCCTCGAACAGCAATCAAGTCATAAGCACTTGCTGACTTCGTGGCCGAGTGGACAAAGGTCCAGATAGCCTCATCAACAGACAAATTACAATACTGGACGATGTATTTTGACGACGCTCTACAGATTGGAGGACAGAGGCTGGCATCGTCTTGACGTCCCCACTAGAGAAACCTGAAATATGTCCTTTAGATACACTTTCCAGCATCCCACAACGTTGGCGAGTACGAGGCACTCATCCATGGGCTCTGCATTGCCATATCACTCAGCATCCGCCGACTGGTAGTACGCGGGTATTCTCAACTCGTGGTGAATTAGGTCATGAAAGACTGGACGTGTCTGGATGACAACATGGCGGCATACTGTTAGGAGATATGGAAGTTGAAAAACAAATTCGATGGGCTTGAAATTACACATATGCTATGCCAATATAATGAAGCTGCAGATGAGTTAGCCACTATGGGATCCAAGGAGAAGTGGTCCTGACTGGAATTTTCATCGAGCAATTATTGGAGCCATCAGTTAAAAAGAAGTCAAAACTCGAGCAGTCGGGGATTGAACCTACCCTAGCAACAAATGAAGTACTAATCATCTCTCAGGATTGGTAGACTCCAATAGTCATATTCCTCCTGGAAGACGAGCTCTTAGAAGGTCGCAGTGAAGCCGAGCGGGTAAAACGTCGAAGCAAATGTTTCCTTGTAGTCGGAGATGACCTCTCTCGTTGAAGTTCATCCGGAGTCCTCATGCGCTGCGTCACACCCGAAGAGGGCAAGCAAATTCTGCAGTCCATCCACTCGGGCATCTGTGGCAATCATGCTGTATCAAGGACATTAGTCGGAAAGGCTTATAGACAAGGATTCTTCTGGCCGACTGCAGTCACAGACGCTAAAGGCATAGTTAGGAGATGCGAGGGATGCCAGTTCTTTGCTTGGCAAACACACCTGCCAGCCCAAGAACTACAAACAATTCCAATCTCTTGGCCCTTTGCAGTTTGAGGGCTTGACATGGTCGGGCTGTTCAAAAAAACGCCAGGAGGGTTCACACACTTGTTCGTCGCAGTGGATAAATTCACAAAGTGGATCGAGGCAAAACCCATTGCTAGCACTACAGCAGCAAGGGCAAAATACTTCATCATGTGTATCGTATACCGATTTGGAGTCCCCAACCGCATTATAACGGACAATGACACTCAATTCACTAGCAGCGTTTTCCAAGATTTCTGTGACGACTTTGGCATCAAGATCTGTTATGCTTCAATGGCACACCCACGAAGCAATGGGCAGATCGAGCGTGCAAATAGCATGGTCTTACAAGGTTTCAAGACTAGGGTGTTCGACTGACTACAATCCTATGCAGGGCGGTGGGTGCAAGAGCTTCCATCCGTTCTCTAGTCTTTGAGAACCACGGTTAGTCGGGAAATAGCGCAATCCCCTTTCTTCTTAGTCTATGGTGCTGAGGTTGTATTACCAACTAAGTTGGAGTTCGGCTTCCCGCAAGTTCGGGCCCACTCAGAAGCAAAATCAACTGAAGACCGATTGGTCGAGCTAGATTAGTTGGAAGAAGCAAGGGACATCGCAACTATCTAGTCGGCAAGATATCTTCAAGGCCTGCGTCATTATCATAGTGGGAATATTCGTGGCCGTGCCTTTTTGGTGGGAGATCTCGTTCTGTTTAAAATCCAAACCACCAAAGATAGGCATAAATTATCTCCCTTATGGAAGGGGCCGTTTATTATTGCTAAGGTGACATGTCCAGACGCCTACCGACTACAAACAGAAGACGATGTCCTTATCCACAACTCATGAAACATAGAACAGCTACGTCCTTTCTATACCTGAGCTTTGTATTCCTTATATATATATATATATATATATATATATATATATATAATTATATATATATATATATATATATATATATATATAAAGTTTATTACTCTGACTCACTACGCCGCTTGTTTCAACTTAGTGAGTCGAGGGCTACATGATGATACATGTCTGTTGTTGTTAATAAAGTTTGACCTTGTTTTATCTAAGTCATGAAGTTTACAAGCATCTATGCTAAGTTTCCCGAGTATAGTCCTATGAGGTGAATGCTTTTTACAGCTGATCTCAACCCACTCGGCATAAACTGGCTAGGTGGGTAAAGCTAATGATAGCTAAGATGGAATAAGTACTCGGCAATATACAACAGCAAATATCAAAAGCATGTACATAATTTACATATTGTTTCTGGTAGACACCGACTACATAAAAGTTTGTGTTTACATTGGCAAATCCTCGGCGATATCCTCAGCAGTAGGCCTGACCTAGCTGATTAGCTCCAATCCCTCCTTTGGGGTAGTATCTTCAGCAAAGCCCTCTCCGATGGCCTCAATGTCTACCCAGGGTAGAGAGATTTCGTCATGGCTAATGCTTGGGCAATCCCCAGGGCGACGTGCTCGGACGAATATTTCTTTAGGAGTGTAGGGGCTTCTTCAAGATGTTGCGCCACCTGGGAGATGGAACTGGAGCTGGGCCCGGCCAGCGTTGGCTGCATGATATCTAATAAAGTTTTCGCGGAGTCAACTATAACGTTCCGCGACTCCTATATCACCTTAATTTCTTTAGCAAAGGCGCCAAATTGGATCTATCAATTGGCTTTGAAGGCTGCTCACACACAAGAAAGGCATCATCAAACCTGGATATCTAGTCGGATAGAGTACTAGAGCAGATATGAAACTTACTTGCGTACTCGGTGTCCACTTTGGACTTGCCTTTTCGACCTCCTTTAGCTCCTTCTTCAGGCATTCAATTTCTAGGGACTAATTGTTTAGATTTGTCTCAAGAGCTACAGCCAAATAGAGTCAACGATCAGCAATCCGGAAAGATTTGTCTAGAGTTACTCGGGCAAAAGGGAAACATACCTTTGATGGTCCCTGTCTGCACCCAGTTCTTGTCCCTAACCTTGTTTACCAAATCCTTCAGCCACTCCTCCTGCTCCTTGCTGCTCTTCTCCAGATCATCCTCGACAATCTAAAGCTGGTGGAGTTGAGAAAGCTGAGGGACAAGTTGGAACAGAACTTTGCCCATTTTCTCGGAACGATCAACCACTTGCTGCACAAGATGCGGTGAAATCAGACAAGACAAGCAACAATGGCCAAAAATTCTGAGGTACCGCAAACCAGCAAACACAATCAGATGGATTACATACCTGGATGCTCCTTGATGCAGCAACGACGGCCTCCATTAGGTTGACTCGCTCCCTCTGGGCAGCTTGCTTGTTGTGTTCGAAGGTTTGTTCTTCCCCATCCAGCGTAACCCAATAAAATGTCCGGGGGAAATTTGGTGGAGGAGCCTCGAGCCTAGGGAGATCATTGTCATTAGAGGATGGAGAAAGTGGAGGACAAGGAGTCCTAGGCCTTGGATCGATCGGCGACGCTAGATCTTGGGTGAGCTCAGGGATTGGGCTGCCCGCCATGGCGTCTCGACTGGGTGAGGCCTATGGTCTGGCCGAGTGGGTTGTCTTAACCTCAGGGGCTGGAAGAACACTCGGCTCGAGTTGCGGCGCTGCTATCTCAGCCTCAGTCGGGACGGGAACAACTACAGGGGTTGGTTGCACTGTCCCCTTGGGATCAGCGTCACTTGGCTTCCTGCATAATTATTCAGCAATCAAGACGTTGCAAGTCTATTCAAGATTTTCTGAAGATTAAAGATTTTAATACCTTTTGGAAGTCTTAAACCTCCACCCCTGTGTGCTGGGGGTAGAAGTAGTCAGCGATGGGCCGGAAGGCCTGCTTGATGGTGGAGAGCTGCCGGCTGTTGGGCTCGTGGGTGCTGCAGTCGGCGGTGGAGGTCTTGGCCTAGTTGGCGCTGTACTCGGTGCAGCCGACTGGGGCATGGCGGTGCTTGGTGGTGTCGCCCTGGGGCTGGTTGGCTTAGGAGCGTGCTGCTGGGGTCTTTGATCATCAGACAGCCAGAGGCCTTACTCGGCATATCTTTCTTCTTGGCCTGGTCTGTTGCTGGTCGCTTCCTAGCCCTCTTGGGGCTGGGTTGGGCTGATGAGGGGCTGGCCGGTCATTCTCTGGCCCCACTAGCCAACTGGCCTTGTGGGTTAGTGTCAAACTCGGCAAATTCCTGCAAGTATCAAGCATCAAGGAAAGCATGATTGAACAACATTCATATCACACATTACAGACAGATATCAAGACAAATGTCACATGAGATATTACCTTCGGCCGAGGTCTATCTTTGCAGTATGGCTTGGGGCTCTCTCGGCGTCTAGGGTCTCAACGACTCCGTTGGTAAAGTATCCAAGCAAGGTGTCAGTAACGACATCCTTATTGACAAAATTAGTGCATTCCCGAGTTGGATCGTTCTTCCCCTGGTAATCGTAGCCAAGGTGAGTCCTGGCCTTCAGAGGTCGAATCCGGCGGTTCTAGAATGTCCTGGCCACCCACGGTCCAGTTAGCCCCGTGCTCTTCAGTGCGTAAATCTTCTCCAGTAGCAGGTACACCTGAACCATCTTGGCTTGTGATGGCATTGAGGTCTAGCTTTCCAGAACAGAAGGGGGATTTCTAGGAAAAGGGGGCAAGGAGGGCTCGAGGTTGGAGCAATAAAACCACTCCCGGTGTCACCCTTTCAGTGAAGTTTTCAAAGGGACATGGAGATAGGCCTTTTTCATTTCGTTACGAAGTTGAAGGCCTGCTCCCCCTATCACGTATATCTTGGATTTGGAGGGCTGAGGCTTGATGTGGAATAGAAAGCGAAAGAGGTTGAAATGGGGATAGATCCCCAGAAAGGCCTCGTAGAGGGTGATGAAGATCAAGATGTGGAGAATAGAGTTGGGGTTGAGATGATGGAGCTCAATCTGGTAAAACTCAAGCAGCCTACGGAGGAAATCGGAAGAAGGAAGGGCGAGACCGCGGTCGAAGAAAGAAGCAAAAACTACGGTCTCGTGAGAGCCTAGAGAGGGGATTGACTCACCGGCGGCGGGACGCCAGTTGATGATCTCCTTGGGTTGGAGGTTTTTCTTCCTGTCTAGAAGTGCCAACTTCATCACGTAGTAGTCTGACGACGGCCAAGTTCTAGACGGCATGGTGGGGATGTCGAATGGTGCCTTCGGCATTGTTGAGGGTGAAGAGCTGGGCGAGAAGGCTTCTGGACGATGGGAATCAAAGCGGGAGTAGAAATTTTCACGGATTTTTGGGACAAAGATCGAGCTACAAGAAACCCTAGCTGTGGCAGAGAGCACGAAGTTTGGCTTGGGCGTGCGGGAGCTGAAACGATTTGGCGATTTGGGGGAGAAAGGGAAATCTTTTCTCTCTCCCACCGCTTTATAGGCCTGCGCCAGGTTAGCAAGCTTGGGCCGGCTTGCTTGGTAATGGGCCGTAAGATATGAGTTCCTAAATAGCATGTCTTATTGGGCCGACAGCTATCTGTGTTAAAATCACAGTGCAGATGCTATTTTACAGGAGCTAATTAAAATAATCAGATATGCTTCATGCTAAGCCTAGTTGCTGGACACATAAGTTTATATATCTGAATTATTTAATAGGTATTAAGGATATATCCTTATAAGGATCAATAGTTGGTCTCCATTAAAATTGGGATGCAGGTATCTCTCAATATACCTTACCACATATTGGGTTAAAATCTATGAAGTGATACTCGGCTTACATGCTTAGCCAAAATTGCCTTGAGCAAAAATACTTCTAGCTGATATGATGCTGAAGAGTCCAATTTCTGAGAAATATACCACTCGGGAAAGACTTAAAGATTAAAGATATTTGACTTTATGTTTAATTGTTTCATAATTAAGCACAAAGTCGGAGGCTACACATAATAGGTGCGCCTATTCAGCGCACACTATTCATTTTTTTCTATGAAGCCCTTCATAGCCTCGTTGCCAGCTGATACGAAGTAGGACTTGGAGAAGAGGTACTCGGATAATGAGTACTCAAGAGCAAGGCACTCGAGAAATCTTCACCAAATAGGATGAGCACTCGGCACCAGCTGTGATTTAATTATGAAGGTCTCAGGGGCTACTATGGAGGCCATGGGCCTCGGGTACCTCATGGGAAGCTTTATGGTCGCTCGGATAGAGGATGAGCCTAATCCTGTAATTAAGGATACAACAGGACTCGATGCATATTACCTTGTATGATAAGGAAAGGGATATAGTCTTAGTTGAGTACATTGTATTCCTAGAAAGAGATCCCTGGGTCGGAGTCCGACTGGGATTCCTATCATGTAACCTCACCTCTCTAGTATATAAGGAGGGGTAGGGAGCTCCTCAGGGCAAGAAGAAGAAAAAAGAAGACACAATCTCACCAAAGAAACCTCAAAAGCAATATATCACAGTTGGAAGTAGGGTATTAACCAGGATAAATTGTTTTGTGTTCCTTTGTAATCTATCAAGTTTAGGTCTCACAAGTAGCCCCATATTATTATTGCCGATATAAAACATCGACACTTCTTCTTACCTATTGGTCTCTTGGGTGCATCAGTTCTTGTAGTTCCATTCTCATTGCTGTCATGATTGGTAGTATCACCAATAATGGCAGTAGCCTCCTCTAGACTTGATTCTATGGCTGCCTTCTGTTTTTTATTTGTACAAGGTTTCTCTGATGACAATTGCTTCTGCTTTTCATGCCACTTGGGTTGTGACCAAAGGATATTCTAGCAATGCATGAATTGAAAGGTCCCGTTGGTGCTATCTTCACCCTTGAACAAAGCCATTGCTTGCGCTATCTATATAAGTCAAGAGAGGTAAAGTTAGTTTACTATAAGTCTCTTTATGAGGTAACATAACAAAAGAGGCTATATGATAAGGAATTACCTTATCCTGTATAGTAGATCCGCTTTGCCTTCGAGTCTCAATCTGGCTTATACATCCACAAAACTTATTCACGTTCTCTTGAGTACATGACCAACAATGTAGAAGTGAACTCTGGCTACTATCTGATGCAAATTCTTTGTTGGCATGGAAGTAGTCATAAACTCTTTTCCAATATGAAGGACGAGTTTGATTTGCGCCTAGCACTGGATCGGTACTTATATTCAACCGTGCTGAGACTAGTAGTACATCTTCTTTATCACTAAAATTCTTTGGTCTTTTCTAATTTGGTCTTGCTAAGGGAGTACTCTCCACAATGGGTGAATGCTGCGCCACAGGCTGGTTACTCAGACGATCCCAATCCAGGGAATTGTTGGCCGCACTCATCAAATTAGTGAAGTATCCTTCTCCTTCCATTATAAACAGTCTATAAAAAGAGGGAACATTATCAGTTGTAGCCATATATGAATTATTGCTGCAATAGCACTACTTCCTAACTAGAAGCAAAAACTAATTTCTACTTCCTAATTAGAAACTTGAAACAATTAACAATAACATAAAGATGTAATTATTACTCTATCCTATAATTAGAGGGTTGGAATTAAAACCAACTCAAGAATCATTGATTTTTAAAGCACGCAAGTCAACAACTAAAGGACTGTTGTGGAAAAATAACAACACACGTTAAATGGACATTCCAACACTTTTTGTTCACGAATAAATGTTGAAAGCAAATAAGAACTTCTATTATTGTGTCCAGGATGATAAAAACTAAAAAAAATGATGAATTGAGCGTCAAAGATGTTGAGTGTATGCTCAAAACAACTCACTCAGAAACTTAAGCTACTGAGGAAGAAAATATATTTTCATTCATACTTCAATAAAAGGTTTGAAATGTCTCAAAATATTTACATTCTAAGAGATGATACTTCCGGAAAAACAAAGAATTGATTTTTCAGACAATAATTACTCTAAAAGGTCAAGTTTACATTCTCTTCTCTACATTGGACGGCAGCAGGACAATAAAAAAATTCACACTTTTCTGGACTCATATTCATGATAGTTACCTATCTTTTTTACATATCAACAGATCTGTAAATACAAAAATTTTGTTACTTCATCAAATCTAATTTGGGTTCATGATTCTGCCATTTTGCAGTTCCTGCATTTGCCATATGATTTTTTTTTAAGATTTGATTAAGATGTTTCAATGTTTCATAGATGATGTGAGGTCATAATTAAAAGGCAGTTTCATTTCCAGGTTCCTGATTATTGTACCTAATCTTTTGAAGGAAACCTAATAGCTGTACTTTTGTGTTATTTCGGCACTTGGGAAGAACACTTTGTATGCTGGAGAAAAATATATTGTTCAGAAAAGAAAGACTGCTTACAGGAGCAGTATCAAATACTCCTATATATCATAGTACTATGAGTTGTTTGTAACAGGCAAAGCAAACTTCATTTCAGAGAAAAAGAACTCAATCCAAGCCGGAGGGGGACAGTCCTTTAAGGAGAACGAACCTCGAAGACGCAGGTTGGGCTCCAGCGTTGACAAGGAGGAGAGGCTGTTGCTGCTGTCGTCGTCGCAGTCCAAGCCAGCCGCATTGCGGCCGGTGATGGTGGGCTAGTAGTGGCAAGGTAGCCAAGGCGCTTGTGGGGGAGCAGCGGCGCGGTGATGAGCTCGATGGCTGGGTGTAATGCCCCGCCTTCAGCGAGATGTTAAACGATAATTTGCTAAAAATTACTTGTGAAAATTTCGATCTTTGTATGCTATGTTGTAAGTTGTGCCATGGATCTCAGTTTGTCCCTTGTCTTTGTAACTCAAATCCCTCCTCTCAAAAGCCTCTGTTCCAAAATAATCTCCGAATTCGAATCGCCGTTATCAAACTTCGTTCTAACACCCTAGCGGCTTTCTCTCTCGCCCAATCAATCTCGACTCTGTTTTGACCCTTGTAACAAAACCCTGACAACAATTTCCTCGGTTTCTCCCTTGGGCAATCACCGCTTCGATGTCCGAACCGATGTTCCAAAGTCTCCACTTCGATTTCCGTTCCAAAGATCCGGTGTTGGAACCCTAAAAATATTCCCTTTTGAATCCTCCTGTGAATCCTCTTGTTTTCCCTCTCCCTTGAATCCCTGAGAAATCCCGAGTTTAAATAATACAACTTGGGCATCGAACCACCATCAGAACTCTCTCCATCAATATATATATATATATATATATATAGCTCTCCTTGAGTAGACACCTACGTATATAAACATGTATATACATGTATCAACCCTCCCATGGTACATGTTTATACATGTTTATATACGTAGGTGTATACTCAAGGAGATATATATATATATATACATGGTACAAATACATATACATTATAATATATATACACACACCACATACACACATAAACCCCCATAAACGTGCCCATGTATATATGCCTATATATATATAACCACCAATATAAGTCATGTCTCCATCGTAAACCCCATGAAAACTCCTCAAATTCCCTTGAGCATTTCCCCCTCCCAAATTCAAATTAAATATTGTAATTTGAATTTGAATCCTCTCTCTCTCTTGAAAATCCCCTCTTTGAATCCTCACTGCAAAAATCCTCGAAAAAAGATCCAATTCCAAAATACACAAAATACCCTTGGATTCCATCCCCTGGTATTCCTTGAATTTATCTGAGTAGAAATATGAATTTTGAATTTAAAATCCCTTCTGAAATACCCCCAAAACCCTTCAAAATAATCCCTGGAAAAAGAGAAGTGGCACTGTGTTCCTTGGGCTGCAACACCCCATTTCCCTCGGCCTAGCTAGCCCACGGCCGCCGTGCACGCGAGGTGCACTCCAGGATGCTTGACACGTGCGCGTCCCGAGCTGCCTGCCTGCCGTCGGATCTCCTTCGCCCACAGGCACCGCGCGCTCCCCGCTGCGCGCACTCGATATTGCCACGTGGCCCGCGCGCGCCACTCGCAACCGCCCGATCGCGCTTGTCAGAGGCGCTCACCCATCGCCCCTTCGATCCGCGCCACGTGCCCTGCATCCTCACTCGGGCGCCGTCAATCACCCACGCTGCGCGTGAACCATGCCGAGTTGCCGGATGCGCGCCGCATGGCCCGCCCCCTGCGTAGCTATCCGATTCCCTGGCACTGTGCATCTTCAACCTCCCGACGTTGTCTGTTTCCATCTGAAACCCGTTCGGTCAAATGCCGCCGCGGACTTCTGCCGTCACCATGGTCCCGTCCAGCCCCACCAGGTCTCAGCTATCCGCCAAGAGGAGGACAACCACAGCCACTCCACTCCGCCCCTTTCCCCCTCCTTCGCCGCACCCACCCCACTCCTCGGTCAAAAGATCTCCTCCGCCAACACCACTGTCGTCCTTTTGTGCGCCCGTGAGCTCGCGTTCTCACTCCAAACCACGCCCTCCGATGCACCACCTCTGAGCGCGCGATCAATCTCCGCCGTCGACCGAAAATCCCACCACACGAGCAATCCCACCACCGCGTCATTTCTCCCGCTCTCACTTAATGATTACCCCAGGGGAAAACCCGATCGCGCCCTCTCCCCAAACCAACCTCGGACGCCGCCCTACATCCTATAAATACCCCCCTCCCTGAGAGCTCCTCCTTGGTCTCTTCCGCCCTCGAGCACCGTCGGCTCCTACATCGCACCGCCAGTCGCCCTATTTCTCGGAGCTCAGTGGTCGTCGTTGTTCGGCCACCTCCGGCGTCGCTCTCTGTGGCCGCAGAGAATGCCGCCTCTCGCTTACATCAAGTCCATCCAACCCATCCTGGTCGTCCCCCATCGTCGCGAACCCACCCGTGTTCTGGACCGCCACCACCGGTGCTGCCTCTCCCCGTCGGTGAGCCCCTTTCCGAACACATGCAATACCGAGCAATGGATGTCCTCTGTGTCCCTTTCCCTCCTCTGTTACCACGCATGACCATGCGCCGCCGTCAACTCCTTCCTCTCAGCCGTCACCATGGCCATCGTCGCCATCTCCTCATCTTTCTCTCTCTCCGTCGCCCAGTGTCTCACCGCCGGCCGTCACCGAACTTCGCTCTCCCTTTGAATCCTGAGACCGTGAGACCCTATTCCTCCTCTTCCCTCATCCCACGGCCGCTGCACCACCAAGGAAGCCGGGCCATGCTCCCTTCTCTCTCCCCGCCGCCTCGGCAACCCACCGCCGACCGCTGTCGTGTACCCCCGGCACGATCCGAGCCGTTCGGTAGGTTCGCCGTGGTCACCTCTCCCCATAGGCGCCGCCGGTTGCCGCAGACTGCTGACGCTCGCCGGAATCATCCCCGTGTGCTACCGGCCATCGATATCCAGCACAATGCTCAGTCTCCCTGAGCCGAGCCATCCTCACTCCTTACCCCACGTAGGACTGATGATCGGGTCCTACACGAACCAATCTCACAGGACTCCATCCTAGCTTGCTCGACGTGTGTGCCCCGTGTACGTGGACCGTGTCACTGCTGCGTGGGCCAACCTCCCTTCGATCCATCGTGCTCCGCACCGTGAGAACCATGACCCTGACAGCCGGGCCCTAGCCACAGTGGCCGCCGCCCCCAACTCCCTCTCTCCTCAACTGGCCCGTGGACCCTATGTGTCAGTGGGCTACCTCATCCCCTTGTCCCTGCCATGTGGGCCAGGGCAGTCAGATGGACACCACCTCCTTTTTCCTCCATGGACACAGCAATCACTCTTTTTCTCCCACTGATATGTGGGCCCTGTGTAACAGTGGCCCCCACCAGTCAGTAACTTCTAGGGGTTTATTCCTGAGGAATATTCCCTTTCTAGATTTCCAATTAATCTTTTCCTTGTTTTCAAAATCCTTTTAATCTTCAAAAAATCATATCTTGTAATCAGTGACTCCGATTGACTCCGTTCCAACTCTAGTAATTTTCTAAAAATGAGATCTATTCAATGGCACTATTAGTAGCACTAAATAGGATCTGTTTCTTGGACTTTGTCAAGATTTTTGTGTCTTTGCACACAGTAACGGTCGCCAGAAATAACGTTTCAAAGCGGATTTCGCCGAGATTTCTCGAAGACTCGTGAAGACCTAGAGCGAGGCAAGTCACCTTTGATCAATCGAGCCTATAATTGAAATTTAAATTATTTTGATTGCGAAACTGCATCGATATGCGTGCACTGATCCGTTTGGTCCCGTCTGCGAGTCAGACCGGTGGACCAACCCAACCTTGCTACATTAAATCCTTCCTTGATGATTGAAATACCATGTTCCCTTGTAACCACCACTGTCGTACCTCGGTATTCGTGCACTATTGTACGAGTACTGACGGTCGCCCCTTTAAACTTAAAAATTTGGAAACTTCTTGGGTAAAATATGGTTTTACGAAATGTTTGGAAAATCCGACACCTGGGTCGATGCCTTGTGAAAGAAAAATGAGTTTCAAAATGGAGATTCACGACACAAGGCCGATTTGGTGTGGGTGATGCCTGTGTGGTCACTTTAAGGACCGATTCCTTCGGAATTTCATCCGAGCATATGACAGTACAACCACATGGGTGAATTGGGAAACCCCTGGCTGAGTAACTAGACTCTTAGGGACGTCTTGCATGCCATTGGACTATGGATCGTGCGAGAGGGCATCGGGGATGCCTCCTGGGTTCCTGGTACAGCATGGTTGTGGACCTACCCTGTGATTGGTCTTGAGGACCCCTCCAATTGGCATGGGGTAACTTGGGAGGGCTGGGGAAACGCCTTGTCGCAAAAACCTCTAGGCCACCGATCGTGCTTGATCAATGTGAGGTGATGGCTAGAGTGAGTCGCATCGTGTGGGTAAAGTGTACCCCCTCTGCAGAGGTCTAACCTGTTTGAACAGCCATGTCCACGGTTATAGGCGGATGTGAGGTGATTCCCTAGCGTAGTTTTGTTTCACCCTGTTTGCAACTATGTGAGTGGTTTTGGGAACTGTGAGGAGGATGTGCCGTCAAGGACGTGGGTTGTCTGATGATGTCGGCTTGGCTGTCGAGGACAGCAGGACTCGGGAAGTCCGGAAAAATATTTTGGCTGCGTCAAGCCGGTTGATGTGAATTCTTGATTACGAAAACTAGAGAAATAAAGATTGATGCATCTTTCACTCTGATCGGACGAGACTCACCTCGTCCCGATTGTTGAAAAGCACACACTAGCAGATTTAAAAGATTTTAACAAAACGGATTTACAAAATATCCAACCTCTCTTTGAAGCCTACAACAACCACCTAAGTTCCCCTGGCTTGCTAAGTACGTGAGTACTCACCCTTGCTCTCTCTCTATATATATTTCTCCGCCGGGAGCTGAAGCTGGAGTTGCAGTAAAGTGAAGATTAGGGTTTTGTCCTGGTTCCAAGCCGTTGCCTGTGTGATGGCACTTAGTCCGCTGCTGCCGCTGCCCCTGTGTTGTTCGTTGTTGTCTCTAGCTTGCTCCGAAGCTGCAACGTAAGTTAAGGTATAAGTCTATTTAATTATTATTTATTTAAGGTACTGCAATGATGCATGTCTGATCCCATCGATACCAGCACTGTGTCCTGGGACTGGTATCGGTATCGCGGATCTGCGGGGAAGTAGTTCGCACTGTTTTCCTGTGGCACGCCCTATTTGGTGTTGTTGTATGGTGGTGCCAGATCGGGGTGTGACACTAGGAAGGCGAGCTAGTAGCTTTTGGAGCGCCACGCCCTTGGTGGCCGCGTCGGGGCTGTGAATCTCGCGGTGGATCTCGGAGAGCGCGCACGATGGCAGAGGACTCGTCAGTGGCCGACGGGTCAGCGCGAATGGACTAGGTCATCCAGGGAGCACTGGCTCTAGGGGAGGCGCCAAGCGGAAGTTTCATCGGCATGAGTGGACAGAAAATGGAGCAATCGAGGAAAAAATCGTGCGAACTAGGAGATTGGAGCACAAGACTTTGCCCCAAATCTGGGTCATGCGGAAGGATGGATTGGGCGTGCGTAAATATTAGGAATACATTTGGGCAGCTGTTGAAGATCCTGTTTTTGGCCTAATTTTCAAAATACGGTTTTAGGGAATAGTTTTAGGCATCACTTGGAGATGCTCTAAGTAGCTCTAAATCAGGTCTCTTCATCTTCTTTAAAATATGTGCATTTTTTTCTCACGAGAGTATTGAAGCACACAGGTTTTTGTTTTTTTTACTCAGTTACATCTTAGCGAATAGTTCTGCTCCACAAAACCTGTACTCCCTCTGTCCTAAAAAACTATCATCGCTGCCATCATTTCCCCTTTCCTCTTACTCTCCGGTAAGCTGCTGGTAGGGAGAAAGAGGGGATCCATTGTTTTAACTAATCCTAACATGCGGGGAACTGTTAGGAGTAAACTATGGACACACGGGGAGCCCACGTAATAAGATTCTATATTGGAAAATATCCTCTCTTGTGTCTTGTTTACAGTGAGCAGGCTACACATTATATAGTGGTCCGGGCCACTGTCGATGTTTTACACCGGCAATATGAATATGGGGCTACCCGGCGGATGGAAACTTGGTGGATTGCAAAGGAACACGGGGAGATTTCTACTGGTTCAGGCCCTCAATGTGAGGTAATACCCTACGTCCAGTTGTGATGTTATTCCTTTGAGGATTTGTGTTGATCTATGATCTTCTGCCCTTAGGGGCGCCCTGCCTCCCCTTATATACTGGGGGACAGGGGTACAAGGTAGGAGTCCCAGCCAGATACGGCCAAGGGATCTCCTCTTAGAGATACAATTTACTTGACTAGGACTGTATATTCCTTATTGTACAAGGCAAAGTATGCCGGGTGCTGCTATATCTCTAATTACAAGGCTAGGCCCATCCTCTATCTGAGTGGCCCATATGCTTGTGATGAGGTACCCGGAGCCCATGGCCTCCACAGTAGCCCCTGAGACCTTCATAGTTGAGTCACAGCTGATGCCGAGTGCTCATCCTCCACTGTGAAGATTGCCTGAGTGCATTGCTCCCGAGTACTCTTTGTCCGAGTGCGTCTTCTTCCTGAGTCCTACTTCATGTCAGCTGGCAACGAGGCTATGAAGGGCTCCATGTAGATGTGTGAATAGTATGCGCCAAATAGGCGCACCTATTAGGTGTAGCCCCCGACTTTGCTTAATTGTGAAAACAATTAAAATAAAGTCAAAGATCTTTAACCTTGTAGTCTTTCCGAGTAGTATACTACGGTATATGAGACTCTTCGGTATCATATCAACCGAAATATGATTTATAGTCTTTGCCGAGTAGCATGCCACTCGTATATGGGACTCTTCAGCTTCATGTCAGCTGGAAGGGGTGTTTATAGTCTTTCCCAAGTGGCGTCCCACTCGAAAGTTAGGCTCCTCAGCATCATGCCAACTGGAAGAAATATTTATAGACCTTCCCGAGTAGTGCACTACTCGGAAGCTAGACTCTTCAGCGTCATGTCGGCTGGAATAATATTGCTCATGGCAATTGTTGGCCAAGCATGGCGGCCGAGTACCACTTTATGAAATTTAATCCATTATGTGGTCAGGTGTACTTGAGAGATACTTGTGCCTCCAATTTTAACGAAGACCAGCTTGTGATCCTTATAAGGATATATCCTCAATACCTGGTGAGCAATACAGATATCTGAACACATGTGTTCAGCGGTCGACTTTCATGAAGCATATCTGATTACTCGATCGGTCTCTGTTGGCAGCACCAGCACTATGATTTTAACACAGCCTGCGAGCAGCCCAAATTGAGTGTGCTACTGTAGAAACTCATATCTTAGTGGCTGCTACCAAATAAGTCGGCCTGAACCGACCTACCCACCATAGCTCTATAGAAGTAGCATCCATCGCATGTCAGGACGAGTACTCCAGCGTCGGTAACCGCAATCAGCCAAAAGAATTCCTGTCTGCAAGCCTTTCCGACTTATCTTATGGATGAAACATGGTTGCCACGGATGCCTAAGCAGGTATATTGCAGAATCTGCTTGCCCTCCTCAGGTGTGACGCAGTGCATGAAAACTCTGGATGCGCTTTGACGATACAGGTCTTCTCTGACTTTGATAAAGCCGGATAAGGTACCCAAACCTTGCATTAGCATAGGATTCGGCCCTCATGGGGGCGTACTCTATCCAACAAAGTTATGGGCAAATGAGGTACCTGAATCTCGTAGGATTCGGCTGGCGACCCTCATAGGGCGTACCCAACTCAGCGAAGTTGTACCCAAGCCCCGACTGGCGTCGGAGGTCGGTTGTTAGCCAAATAAGGTACCCGAATCTTGCATTAGCATAGGATTCGGCTAGCGACCCTCATGGGGGCATACCTTACCCAACTGAGTTGTGATCGAATAAGGTACCCAAACCTAGCATTAGCGTAGGATTCGGCTAGTGACCCTCATGGGGCGTACCTCACCCAGCCGAGTGGTATACGACCCCCGACTAGCGCCGGAGATCGGTTGTTAGCTCACATGGAGCGTAGCCAGGAAAGATGACGTCCTGACTGGCGCAAGTGCCCGGTTAATAGTCCTCATCGAGCGTTCTGAGCGTATCTTGGCAGAATAGTCCAGCCCCCGAGCGTAGGAGATAGGCTCGTAGCCCTGAATTCCTGTCATGCGTATTCGGAACTGGCCCTGCATTATAAACATATTGGATGAGTAGCATCCGATGATGAAAACAATCATCCGAATAATATTTATGTATTTTACAATATATGTAAATGCATGTTCTTCCTCTTATTGATACTAATTTCCCCGAGTAGTTGACCCCTTACGTTTAAGCACTTTACTCGACTAGTCATAGCCCCCTAGCGTCGGGAGTTAGCTCATGGCTCTTTCCCAGACACACGTTTTGGGTGACTTGAGTTTGTCTTTCATGGAGCAAAGTTTGACGGATCGAAATTTATGCTACTCGAGTACTTTTGCAATCATTAAGAGAAAAAACAGAAAAAAATGTGCAGCTTGTACACTATTAGGTGTAAGCGGCTGCGGCATTGGCAAAGCCAAATGAGGAAATATTTATCAGAGAGCGACTTAGTTGTTTGGTATTTGGGAGTGGGGATGCTAGCCTTGCATTTGAGCTTTTGAGCCCCCGAGCATGTCACTTGTTGTTCTTATAATCTTCAATTGTTGAAGGTCGAAGATGGTTGTGACCGATTGCCACAATGAAGCCGTCTGACTTACGTTTGCGGTTCCCAGCTTTAGTCGCGGTCGCATCATCGGTGTCCTTCCGCTCCTTTTGTCAAGGGGCCTTTTCATCCTCGATGGCCTCATCAATAGCGTGGGCCGAGTCGGCGTACTTGTTTGCCATGTCGAATAGAGCCTTGACGGAGTTGGGAGGCTTCCGAGTGAATTTGGCGATGAACGAGGTGTCTTTGACTCCTTTTCAAAAGATAGCGATGACGACCTCGTTCTTGATCATTGGGATTGAATTCTTCTTCTCAGAGAACTTCTTGATGAAGTCACGAAGAGACTCGTTCTTTCTTTGATGTAACTGATATAGGTCGTATTCGGAAGATGGCTTCTCGTATGTTCCCTGGAAATTGGTGATGAAGCGTTCCCGGAGTTCTCCCCAGGAGCTGATTGATCTCTTAGGGAGTCCTGTTAGCCATGTCCTTGCTGAGTCGGCTAAAGTGACTGGGAGGTAGTTAGCCATGGCCTTGTGATCACCTCCGGCTGATCGGATCGCCAGAGTGTAGACTGTGAACCAGGACTTGGGATTGGTCTTGCCATCATATTTTTCGATGCCTATAGGCTTAAAACCCAACGGCCAGTCGACCTGTTGTAGCTCCTCGGTGAAGGCCGGTACGCCTTCATCTGCATGAGGGCTCCGGCTCCACCTATGATGGTGAAACCGCTTGTGGTGGAGGCCGAAGTGCTTGTTCTCGTCTTTCGGTCGGCGTTGCTCGTCTTCCTCTTGTTTGCGGCGCCGAGCGTTGATGTCCTGCCGAAGATCACACCGTAGTTGGCCTCGAAGATCCTGATTGTCCCGACGGTCACTTCGATGCCGCCGGTCATTGTTGGGGTTGCCGAGTGACGTTTGGTGTAACTCCGTGTGCCACCGACTAGAGTCGGCCGCTCGGCGTCGCTTTGAGGTAGATGAGACTGCCATTGGGGAAGCCGACCAGCTGGTCGGTATGTGGGTATTGCCCGATTGTTGGCGCTGCTGACATGCAGCAGCGGTGATCATGGCTTTTATCCTTGCTATAGTCGGGGTGGCCGGATGATCAGGCCCAAACTGGTGCGTGTCCAGCAGAGTTGCAGTAGCTACAACGTTCTGTTGAGGTGTAACGAAGACATCGTGGTCGCCAACTCGTGTTTGGAGGATATCTTGTTGAGCAGTCCGCCCAGCCTCGCGCGGGTCATCATTGCGGGCGTGCAGGCGTCTTGCCTCTTTCTCCTGTTGTTCTCGCAGAAGGCGGGCCTCCTCCTCTTGCTGTTCGCGTAGTCAGCGTGATTCCTGAGTCGGAGTAGAGCCTTTGGATGCCATGAAGATTTCTCGTGACGGAGAGAAGCTTGCCAAACTGCTGTCCGACTTAGAGTCGGAGTCCGTCTGAGAGTCGAAGTCGGAATAGTTGACGGGGGTGATGACAACTCTGACATCCCTAGATCCGATCTCGAGCGGCTCTGGGCCATATTCGAGTCGAACTCTAGGGATTAGGTTTGCCGCGTCGAATGTTGTTCGAAGATATTCGTGGCGTTGCCGTGTCGGAACAGGAGATTGACGATCCCCTCCTTCCTTAGCCCGATCTCGGCCGGCTCAAGACCGAGTCCGAGTCGAACACCGAAAGGAAGAGTTGTCCCAAGACCCGGGCAAGTGGAAGATTGCCGCAGCAAGTCGACGTGGGTTGCTACGGCATCGTGTTGGCCGACCGGCACAGGGTTGGCCTGTTTCCCAGTCGGTCGGATCGAGTCTGAGTCGAACAAGATGAGGTTGCCGAACTTGTCGACGACGAAGTCGAGGCTTCTGAACATGATCGTGTCTCCAGGGGAGAATTTGCCGCCGTCGACTCCGGTTGTTGGATCCATCGAGCTTGTAGATGTAGATCTCACCGAAGCCCCTACTTGGCGCACCAACTGTCGATGTTTTACACCGGCAATATGAATATGGGGCTACTCGCGGATGGAAACTCGATGGATTACAAAGGAACACGGGGAGATTTATACTGGTTCAGGCCCTCAATGTAAGGTAATACCCTACGTCCAGTTGTGATGTTATTCCTTTGAGGATTTGTGTTGATCTATGATCTTCTGCCCTTAGGGGGCGCCCTGCCTCCCCTTATATACTGGAGGACAGGGGTACAAGGTAGGAGTCCCAGCCCGATACAGCCAAGGGATCTCCTCTTAGAGATACAATTTACCCGACTAGGACTGTATATTCCTTATCGTACAAGGCAAAGTATACCGGGTGCTACTATATCTCTAATTACAAGGCTAGGCCCATCCTCTATCCGAGTGGCCCATATGCTTGTGATGAGGTACCCGGGGCCCATGGCCTCCATAGCCACCAGAAATTACATGTCTGCCCCCTACAGAGGTTAGGGTAGAAGACACTATGACAGGTGGGCCCTGGATACGGGCCTCCTCGTGATTTACTAAGGAGGGGGGCCCGGCCCTCTGGCCGTACCGACAGCCCCTCAGGGATCTCGGGATCCCTGTCCGACCAGGATTCCCAGCCTCTCTTCGACTGCCATTCCCACCGCGCGGAGACCCAGAGCTGGGCGGCTGGTAGGCAAGGCCTTAATTGTTGACGACTCTGCTGGTAGTAATTGAGGGGCTCCGCAACTTCTCTATGCTCGGAGGCCCGGCTTCGTCCACAGGAGACCTCCGTGGGGGCTCTGGCATCTTGAGGAGCCGCCAGAGTGGGAGACCCCCTCCGGAGGACTCGGGAGGCACCCGGAGGGGTCCCGCCAACAGTTGCCCCTCGAGGGCTCGAGGCTTGGGATAAGGGTCGAGCCCTCACTTCCCTTCCGGTGGTTTCGACCTTTATTCCGGTCAAAGCCCATTGGACTTCCTCCTCGGTAGCCCCGCTCTGACCCCTGACGTGATGGTGGGCCCCACCATGTCGCTTGGTCAGGCCAGCGCGGGACGCGCGTCACGCGGGGATTGGTAGGGCAAGCGAATAGGCATGGCGCGCATGTGTGTTTGTGCATAAAACTACGACCGGGCGGCGTTTTCACCTCACTCGCCCGTTGCCTACTCCCGTTCATCCGCTTCCTGTCTTCTACTCTTCCTTGTCGCCGGTGTTGCTCTCCGAGCTTCCCCCCTCCTGCTTCTCACATTCTCCTGCCACCAGCAGCGAGCTCAGGCGGTCATGAGCAACGTTGAGGAGGTGCTGGTGCCCGCCAGCTAGCCGGCACCGTTGGGGAGGCACGATGAGACCGCGACAACTTGGAGTGCGACGAGACCGGGCAGGCGTCACAGCGACCCGTGGTCACCAGCTCCAGCTAGGCCACGGCCGCTACAGCCCCGAGTGACAACACCGCCGGCGACCACGCCGGCGATGGGGATGATGGCGACAACTCCGAGGGAGGCGGTGGGCTGCTCCACGCAAGCTAGGCATACTCGGAGTAGACAAGCCACTTGGGGTGGTCTCAAATCCTGCTGCGCCACATTGCCACGTTCGTGGCGGCAGAGAAGTTGGACCGTGCGAGTGACGCACGGTGCCCTCCGCGTGACGAGGAGCTCCCGTGCCTGGTGGATACAAGGCGGTGATCTTCGAGGCCTTCTTCACCGTAGGCTTTAGCTCCCCCTCCGTCCCGCTTGTGGCCGGGGTGCTCGACCTCTTCCACATCGAGCTCCCCATGCTGACAGCTAACGCCATGGAGCGCTTGGCCATTTACGAGTGGCTCAAGCGAGTGGACAGCCTTTCCCTGCACTAGGGAATGAGGGACTTCCCAGAGGAGTTCTGCCTGCTCCACGTGACCCCACTTAAGGCGGGGTGGAAGCACTCCCTCTCCTCCGAAACCTGGTATGAGATGAGGGACTATCTCGGCCAGGTGGACTTGTCAGGTCCATTCTCGCTCCGCTCGCGCGTTCCTCGGCGATATATCTTCCCTTCTTCTTCTTCACCTTATGCTCATCGTGCGGCGTTGCAAACTAGCTGCAAGCTATCTCGGCTGTGATCCTGGAGGCCAAGCGGATCCTCGGGCGGCCGCGAAGACCGCCTGGCTGGCCCGAACTGGGTCCTAGGAGCGCCGGAACCGGATTGCCAAGAAGTTCAATCTGGCGCTTCTAGCGTTGCCTTCCCTCCCTAAGTCGGAGCATTCTGAGGCTGAGAATGGGGGAAAAGGAAAGGCAAGCGTGGTGCGGAGGATGTCCGCGGCACGAAGAGGTCCAAAGGACCGTCGAAGGCTGTGCCTCCGATTGCTGTTGTTCCCCTCCAAGCTTGCCGCCCAGCATCGGCCGTGTCGGAGGCCGCGGCCAACGACCCGTCTTCGGAGGCCACCGTGAGGGTCTCTTCCAGCTCCTCCGAGGAGCAGGAAGTTTTTGTCCTGTCCGCGGAGGGCAGCGGGGAGACCGCGTGGGAAATATGCCTACTAGGTGGGCATGTCCCCTTGCGTTATTTATTTCTTCTTCTCCCTCCTTCCTTTTTTTTTGACTTCTCCAGTTCCGCAGGGCAAGATCCTCCAGACCCCCCTTCAGATCGTGAGACGGTTCGCCCGCCATCCCCCAGTCCGACCGAGTTGAGGGCCGCCGTGTCATCTCCGCTGTGGGTCTCCCCTCGGCCGACCAAGGCGCCCCCGTCTGCCGCCTCGGGGCCGCAACCTGGCCGCCCTGCCCCAGAGGCCCGGGAGGCAGGTGGGGCCAGCTCTGGTCCCGAGGTCTGCCCTGGTCCCGAGGTCTGCCCAGACCTCTTGGTCGATCCACACGAGCCTCTGGCTTCGGTGGGGGGGGCAGCTGGTCCGTGCTAGGACCTGCCGGGTTACGGTTCGAGGAAGTGCCGACTGATTGGGCTCTGCTGGTTGGGGACCGTGCGCATGGACTGGCGGCGGACTTGAACTCAGCGGAGCTCTTCGAGATGTAATGCTTGCTGGCGTGGCAGCTGATGGTAGCCACCTTGGCTGCCACCGAGCACGGTAGCCAAGACACGGCCACCTTACACTCTGAGCAGCTCCATCGAGATGGGGAGGTTGCCCAGGCCCAAGGGGCGGTGGCTCAGGCGGTCACTGCACAACACGCCGTGGAGGGCAAACTTCATAGGGCCCAGGAGAGGGAGAGGCAGGCTAAGGAGGACCTCGACCGGTCCGAGGCGTCCAGGGAATGAGCGAAGAGGGCGCTTCAAGAGGCGCGGGCGGAGGTGGCCCACCTGTCTGGGGAGGCCGACAGGCTCCATGGGAGCGCCACACAGCTCGAGGCTTCGCTGGCGGCCACCTAGGCCCTCCAGGAGACCCTTTCTGGCCTGGGTATCAAGGCTCCGTCGCTTCTTGGCGATGGGGCCTCGGCGGCAGAGCGCCTTGCGTGGATCAAGAAGGCGAGGGCCTTTGCCAGCAAGGCCGTGGTGGCGTATGGCTCGTGGTGCTCTTGGGCCACTACTCAGATGCTATCCTTCCTCCTTCGCGACCAGGGGTGCGAGCATATTGGCCCCGCTGTTTGCGTGGGGACCTCGTCGGTGGCTCCTCTGCTGCAAGGGGCTTCAACGATGGCCGCTTCGTCCCGCCGGGACACCGATGACTTCACACGAGGGATCTGGCCTTCGGCGGGCCACGACATCGCCGTGGCGTAGCTGAAGGCTTCCGATAAGGGCAAGAAGAAAGGTGCCCCGAAGGTGTAGAGGGCGACCCCTTTTTCCCTTTCCTTTTTGTTAAGTGTTGTACGCGGGTTAGGACTCTGCCCCTTTTCCCTTCGTTCTGGGACCTAGGACTAGCCCCTCCCTACTACGAGCTGTACTTAGCGTGCTACCTTTAATGCATTCTTCCGACTTAATGCATTGTCTTCCTTTCCTGTTGTATCTCTCTTGAGGTGGGCGCCTTCGTGCATTCCTTATTTGCCATCTATCTTCGCCAGGTCGTCTACTCAGTCCCTCCCGCACCCGCTTCGTCGACCCGAAACGCCGTTGCCCCACTACCAGCTCCAGATCGAAATGCCATCGCCCCGCTACCAGCTCCATATCAGCGCCTTGCGGGGGCTGCTGTCGTGCTGCCTCCATGCCTGGACTTCAGCCCGTTCGAGTCTGAGGTGAGGGCTTCAACTGTTCGCCCTTCACGGGTGGATGGGTATGATTTGTCGGCCTTGGGGCCCGGCTGCCATCCCTCGCATGGACTGCAAGGCCCACGGGTCACTGGCCGCGCGTGTGACTGGCGGGGGGTCTGTCCCGAGGGCCTGCCTCCCATTCCCTGGACACAAAGTGTTTTGCCAGGAGCTGGGAGGCCAGCCACTGGCTCCAGCACGGCTCTTCCTGGGAGCCAGGGATGGTGCAGGGGGATGCCCTTCTAGCTAGTTTTAGACAATAATTCCTTATAGCTCTAACCTATAACCTTAGCTTAGCCTGTGTGGCAACTCTGCGTATTGTTCTGTAATTTTTGTGATGCAAAGATAGTATAACTGATTGGGAAGCCTTACCGCTTCATTGTTATTACTGCTATTGTCATTGCATCATTATTTTGCACGCCGGTAGAGGGCTTAACTTGAACAAGGGTGCGTGATTCTGACATATCCTTAGCGGCGGGGCTCCGTGCCTCTCATCTCCATTCGCTAGCGTAGATACATGGCCTCGACATCGGTTCGGGCGTGGGGGGCTTAGTTTCGCATGTCCACAAGGCTTGCCTGTAGGGGCACATGGCCTTCTCCTGGTGATTCAGCCTCGCACGCCTGCTATGCTCGGCTCGCGGAGGACTTGCGATGCATACTCGCGCGCCTTGACACGCGATTCCATGGAGGCTGGTTTTTTTTTTGTTATGCCTGCTACGCTCGGCAGCAGAGGCATGCAGCCTCGACGTGGCCTTTCGCATTGGATTTGCACTGCACTCCTACGACGCTTATTAGCAGAGGCACGCGGCCTAGACACGGGATTCTGCGGAGGCTTCTTTTTTTTATGTATGCCTGCTACGCTCGGTGGTAGAGGCATGCGGCCTCGACACGGCCTCTCGCGGAGGACTTGCGTTGCACACCTACGACACTTGTTAGCAGAGGCACACGGCCTTGACACGGGATTCCAGGGAGGTTTCTTTTTTTTTATGTATGCCTGCTACGCTCGGCGGAGGAGGCATGCGGCCTCGACGCGGCCTCTCGCGGAGGACTTGCGTTGCACACCCACGACGCTTGTTAGCGGAGGCGCGCGGCCTCGACACGGGATTCCATGGAGGCCTTCTTTTGACTTAGTGTGCTCAAGATATGTCGAGATACGTGTGCATAAGGCGGAGCGGCACTCTGTTTTCATTAGTGATAACCAACGACTTGGCCACCGGGCCTAATACATTGTAGGTAGCAAAAGCTTACTCCGTTGCAATGGTCACACAAGGGTCTTACATATAGTACTTCTTGAGGGCCTCTATGTTCCACGGGTGTGGGAGCGGAGCGCCGTCCAGCTTGGCCAGGCAGTAAGCTCCACGCGTGCTAGCCTAGGTCACCATAAAGGGGCCTTCCCATTTGTTCTGCAACTTCCCGGGGTTGAGCGCCTGCCACAGCACCATGTCTCCGGGTGTGAAGCTACGTGGGGCTAGCTTGGTGTTGAACCACACCTTTGTGGCTGTGATGTAGCGATCCAGGTTCTGGGCCGCTTGCCCCCTGGCCTCATCGATTAGGTTGACGGAGACGCTACGCTCATCCATCCTCTCTGGGAGGATGGTTCTCAGGGATCTTCCCTTGATCTCCGTGGGCATCACGGCTTCATCGCCGAAGAGCAGCTTGAACGGCGTGAAGCCGGTGGCCCTCGTAATGGATGTTTTGTGCCCCCACAAGACGGCAAGGAGCTCGTTGGCCCATATGCCCTTTGGGGCATCGACGAGCCTCTTGTTGAGCGCTGAGAGGATGTTGCCATTTGCCCGCTCGATTACTCTGTTGCTTTGTGGGTGCCGGACAGAAGCAAAGCATAGCTCCGTGCCCATTTTATCGTAGAAGTCCTTGAAGGTCGCCTAGTCGAACTGGCGGCCGTTGTCCATCATCAGCAGCCTGGGTACCCTGAACCGGCACATGATGTTGCGCCATACAAAGCATTGGATGCTCCACGCGGTGATGGTGGCCAGTGCCTCTGCCTCGACCCATTTTGAAAAGTATTCGATGGCGACTATGGCGAAGCGAAGGTTCCCAGGGCTCTTGGTAAGGGGCCAACTATATCGACCCCCCACCTTGTGAATGGCCACACCGGTGCTATACGGGTAAGTTGGTTCGGGGGGCAGTGAGAGTACCAGCCCATCCACTGGCAGACTTGGCACGATCGAACGAGCCGCTCCGCATCTGCCATGATAGTGGGTCAGTATAGCCCCTAGCGAAGCATCTTGCCTGCGAGTGCCCTCAGGGCGAGGTGTGTGCCGCAGAGCCCCTTGTGTATCTCCTTCAGGAGCTGAGCCCCCTGCTCTCGGGAGATGCATCGGAGCAAGAGGGCGCAGACGCCCGTCTTGTATAACGGCCCCTCGACCAGGACGTAGCCCCTGGCCTTTTGACGGAGTCGTCAGGCCTCCGTGCCGCAGGACCCCTCGGAGCGGCCAGAGAGGATATCTATGATTAGCCCTCGCCAGTCCGGGGTCGTAGTGATGGCCGTCACGGGGGCCGGCGCGGCATCGAAGTCCGTGTCCTGCGCCGCCGACCCGTGTAATACTTCGTATAGGACATGCGTGGGTAGTGCTTCGTTGTTAGCGGCCGCCTTCGCGAGTGCGTCCGCGTCCACTATCTCGGAGCAGGGGATGCTCCGCACCGAGATGCCTTTGAAGTGGGCCTCGGCTTTCTAGAACGTTGCAAGGTACTTGGCGAGCTCCGGGTGGCAAGCCTGGAACGACTTGTCGATTTGTCCTGTCGCCACCTGGGAGTCCGTCCGGATGATTATATGAGGGGCGCCCAGGGCCCTCGCCTTCCAGAGGGCCAAGAGGATCACCTCGTACACCGCCATGTTGTTGGTGGTCCGGAATTCCAGTCGCACGGCAAAGGCTGCTGCCCTCCCCGTAGGAGAGGTGATGATGGCTTCCGCGTTGGCTCCAGCGGCGCCCTAAGCGCCGTCTGTGTGCGCCGTCCACACTTCATCGACAGGCGGGGGGTCCTAGGCGTGGACAGGACTTGTCCACTCCGTGACGAAGTCTGCGAGGACTTGCAATTTGATGGTTGTTCATGCGACAAAATAGAGAGCAAATGGGGCCACCTCGACAACCCATTTTCCGATGCGGCTGGTGGCCTCCTTGTTGTGGAACATATCCCCCAAGGGGTATGCCGTGGGTACCGTTATGTCATGCGCCAGGAAGTAATGGTGCAGCTTGCGGGAGGCCATCAGGAGGGCATATGATAGCTTCTCCAGCTTGGTGTAGCGGAGCTTGGGCCCGCCCAGCGCCTCGGATACATAATATACTAGGCACTGAGAGGGGCACGAGCCGTCTTTGTCCTTGAGGACCAATACCGTTGAGACTGCGGCAGGGGAGGCCGACAGGTACAGGAGCAGCCCCTGGCCCTGCTTTGGTGTCGCCAACATGGCCAAGCTAGCCAGGTGCGTCTTGAGGCATTCAAATGCCTGCTAGCACTCGGGTGTCCACCTGAACGGGTTGCCCCGTGGAGCACCGCGAAGAAGGGGAGGATATTTTCGGCTAACTTGGCTAAAAAGCAATTGAGCGTGGCCAGCCGGCCGGTGAGGCGTTGCACCTCCTTTGGGCTCAGTGGGGCCTGCATGCTTGTGATTGCCCTGATCTTGTCGGGGCTGGCTTCCATACCTTGCTTGGACACCAGGAAGCCGAGTAGTCTCCCGGACTTTGCTCCGTAGGTGCATTTCTCCGGGTTTAGGTTGATGACTACCTCTCGGAGGCTGTCGAAGGTCTCTTGCAAGTCGGCGACGTGGTGGCTTGTTACTCGGCTCTTGACAATGATGTCATCTACGTAGGCCTCAATGTTCCGCCCGAGCTAGTGGCGGAGCGCCTAGTGGATGAGGCGTGAGAAGGTGGCTCCGGCATTGCGGAGGCCAAAGGGCATCCAGATGTAGCAGTATACCCTGTCCGGGGTGACGAAGCATGTTTTTTCTTCATCCTCCGGAGCCATCCACACCTAGTGGTAACCGGAGTATGCATCGAGGAAGCTTAGCAGTTCGCACCCGGCTGTGGAATTGACCAGCTAATCAATGTGTGGGAGGGGGAACGGGTCGCGTGGGCACGCCTTGTTGAGCGTGGTGAAGTCAATGCACATGCGCCACTTCCTGTTGGCTTTGCGGACCAGCACCGGGTTGCACAGCCATTCGGGGTATTGCACCTCCCAAATGACGCCTACCGCTAACAGCTTCTGTACCTCCTCTCGTGCGGCCTACGCTTGCTCTGCGGACATCATGCGGAGCCCCTGGCAAACAAGACGAGCATCCGGTCGAACGTGCAGCCGGTGCTCGATTATTGCTCGATCTACGCCAGGCAAGTCCACTGGGGACCATGCGAAGATGTCGACGTTTCTCCGGAGCACCTGGACAATCGCTTCTTTGACCTACGGAGGGAGCCCAACCCCGAGCTGGATGTGGCGTTTGGGGTGCGATGGGTCTGCTGCGACGACATGCGCTCCGCCGTCAACCTTCGCCCGTGTGGGGCGTTCTTCTCCGTCGGGCACTTGGCTGCTTGGCTCTATTTGGGCCACGATATTCACCATTTTTCCCCTAGGGCAAGGGGAGTGGCCATAGTCAATTTTTTGGCCGCCTCTTGGTCTCCTCGGACTGTTATGACACCGGTGGGGCTCAGCATTTTCATGCAGAGGAAATTTTGATGGATGATGGCCCCGAACTTGTTTAGGGTCCCTCGCCCCATTATGATATTGTACGCATACAGGATGTCGATGACATCAAAGGTGATCCCCTCCGTGTGCGCTCCGGGTCCTCTCCCGAAGCACACGGGCATCTCGATTTGTCCCAAGGCCTCGACCAAATCTCCACTGAATCCCTTCAGTGACCGCCGGGCCTTCGTTAGCTTGTTGCAAGGGATGCCCAGCTAGTCGAAGACAGAGGCGAAAAGGATGTCGGCGGAGCTGCCTCCGTCCACCAAGATGCGGTGCACATGGCCTCCGCCACGCATGCGGTGATCACAAGGGCTTTGTTACGGGGGAACGGGCATCCTCGGCCATCCTCGGTGGTGAAGGTGATGGGCGTGTCTGCCCAACTTGGGTGCTTGGGGGGCTCTGCTATGCCCACGTGGTGCACGCCGCGGCCGAAGTCTCGCCGCTGTCGCTTGGAATCGTTGCCGAAGGCACTTCCACCCGTTATTGGCAAGACTACTTGGTGTGGTTCCTCGTCCTTGACATGCTGGACAGGGGCCGCCGCCGCCGGAGCGTATACTGGTGGAGGCGGTGGTGGCGGGGGCAGCGCGTGGTACGTGTGTGAGGGGGTGGTGGAGCATGGTACGTCGGTGCGTGGTAGCCCTGTGGAATGTGCTCAACCGTCCTCGGCGGCCTGGGAGGGTACCATTGGTCCACCGCGTGGTAGTGGTACGTGGCGTGTTCCACCTCACACGCACCCGGGCCGCCGTTGGCGGGATAGCCCAAGTATTCTTCTCTCTTGGCCGCAATGCTTCGGCAATCGTCGGAGACATGTGTGTTATTCTGGCCGTGTAAGGCGCACCAATGGAGCCCTTCACCCATGCCTCACGTCTCACCATGGCCTCGGCCGCTGTTGCTGTAGGCGCCCCCATGCCCCCGGCCGCGGCCTCGGCCACGACCTGGGGCCTGGTCGATAGCGTTGACCTCCCGTTTGCTGGGCCCCCTTCGCCCCCTAGGCCTCCTGACGCGTGGGGGTTCGCCCTCGGCATGGTCCAGGGCCGTTTGTGCCTAGGGTTTGGGCTCTACAGCCGTTGGTGGGGGTGGTGGCTAGGGATCATCGAGGGGTGTTGCGGCTTGGGCAAGGGTAGTCGCTTCCTTCACCATTGGGGCTGCCGGGAGGGGGGAGCCCCCGGGCCACCCTCCGGCGTATGGTCTCCTCCTCTGACCGGGTGTATTCCTCGAACTTGTTCATCAGCATTTCGACGATGGCCACCGGCTTGCGGTGTAGCTTGTTGAAGAGATCGCCTCCTTCCAATAGGCCTTGCTTGGCTGCGCCGATGACGGTGATGTCCGACAGGCCCCAGATTTGGGACTTTGCCGTCGTGAAGCGCTTGAAGTAGTCGCGGAGCATCTCCCCGGGCCACTGTTTTACGGCGAACAAGCTCCCTGAGGTCAAGGGCTTGACGAAGGTGCCGCAGAAGTTGTTGCAGAAGGCGTCCCGGAGCTGCACCCAACTGTGCACGGAGCCGAGTCGAAGCACCCAGAACCACTGTTGTGCGACATCGTCGAGGGCCAGTGGGAAGCACTTGGCCATTGTGGCCACAGCTCTGCCACTGGCCTCGATGGCGAGGCGTAGTTCTTGGCGAACTCCTCTAGGTCTGCCTCCCCCTAGTACTTGGCTAGCTTTGGGGCGGAACCCTAGGGGGTACAGCTCCAGTTGTAGCTCTGGGGCTAGCGGTGAGTCCCCATCAAGCACGGGTGCCGGGCGTGTGTATCTGGCCACCGTCGAGGCAGTCATATGGCCACTCGTAGCGCCGACCAGCCCTGTCGGGTCTACGCTTGCTCCGAGTGTGGTTGCTCCAGTGGTCGGGGCTCCGTCGGCGGCTGCGCTTCCGGCAGTGCCTTGTACTGAAACCAACATGGCCCGGAGCTAGACGAGCTGGGCCTGCACCATAGTGCCTCAAGAGAGGGGTCCATCAGTGATGGTGGTTACCATATCGCAGATTTCATCCAACTGCGCTTGCAGGGCCGCTACAAGGTCACCGGTGGGTGGGGGTGGCGGCACTCGCCTGCTGGGCTCGGAGACTCGGTTGATTTCCCCAGAGGCACCTTCGGCCCTGCTACCGGGCATGTTGCCACCTGTGGCACTGTCGTCCCAGGTCGACTGCCCGTCGGCCCCAACGCAGAGCGCCGTGGAATCGCCTATGCGCGTTGGCAGCGTGGGACCCGCGCAGAGCGCCATGGTGGCACCAAGTTGCCGGACGCCCTCCGCTTCGGGGCATGACTTGCTCTCCAATGCACTGGGAGGAAGGAGTACTGAGCGTACTTTGCGATCCCTATGGACGGCGCCAATGTTGGAACTAATCCTAACACGCGGGGAACTGTTAGGCGTAAACTATGGACACACAGGGAGCCTAGGTAATAAGATTGTATATTGGAAATATCCTCTCTTGTGTCTTGTTTACAGTAGGCACATTATATAGTGGTCCGGGCCACCGGAAATTACATGTCTGCCCCCTACAGGGGTTAGGGTAGAAGACACTATGATAGGTGGGCCCTGGATAGGGGCCTCCTCATGATTTACTAAGGAGGGGGGGCCCAGCCCTCCGACCATACCGACAACCCCTCGGGGATCCCGGGATCCCTGTCCGCTCGGGATTCTCGGCCTCCCCTCGACTGCTGTTCTGGCCGCGCGGAGACCCGGAGCTAGGTGGCTGGTAGGTGAGGCCTTAATTGTTGATGACTCTGCTGGTAGTAATTGAGGGGCTCCGTAGCTTCTCTCCACTCGGAGGCCCGGCTCTGTCCACAGGAGACCTCCGTGGGGGCTCTAGTGTCTTGAGGAGCCGCCAGAGTGGGAGACCCCCTCCGGAGGACTCCGGAGGCGCCCGGAGGGGTCTCCCCAACATCCATCCTTAGATCTAGTAGTTGTACAGGGTTTTCAACCAAATAAAGTATTTGTCTTTCTAGTCTTCCTCAATAGTAGTCTTCCTCAAAAGTTGAGTGAAGCTATTCGAGTGCATGTATTCTCCCGACTCCTCTTGTTCCTAGAAACACTATCCTCTTCCACTTGTATTGCTGCACCGACATGGAGTGCATCTTCCCCAATCTTTTATTCCTTCCAGGAAAATAATATGAAATGATGAAGAAAACATAGGACCGAATAGTAACATGATTTTAGAACATACCATCAAACTTTTTCCCTTTTTTACTTCTTCCTTGTTATCTTGTCTTGCGCTTCTTATTAAGCCAATTTCTTTTTTGCTTCGAATTTCCAACACGGACCTCCTTTTTCTTTATGCGTGCATTACTCAACAAGTTATTTAGGGACATAACATCTGTGTGGGTTGTACATGGATCCAAGGTACTAGCACATCCATTAAGTTGCTCTTCAATTTGCTTGATAAGGATGTCAAGTGAACTGTTTACTAACAAGGTGCACTCAGGATTTCTAGCAGCTTGTTGTGCCAAATTGAGAAATTTATGGGAGAGAAATTTATAACGAAGGGTAGAATCATCTTTGTGCTTGATTATATGTCTTCCTTGACTGTCTTTTATTATTCCACATTGTGCTGGCAGTGATTTGATGTTCATCAAATCAAGAACCTTTAGAGCATGGCCATACAATATCCCAATTCTATTGAATTGCTCACAGCTGCAAGCAGATGCTTGCTCCAAAGGATCACCAACAACTCTGTACACCTCCTTGAAGGTTAAATCTCCCTCAAAACTCCTGATTGCTACTAGATATTCATTATTCTCATCTAATGCCTTGGTGCAGGCTACCATTGATCTTTCATATTCACCTTGAAAAGCTTCAAATATAATAGTTGTGTACAACTCGCTAGCTTACAACAACTTAGGTGTCCTCATTTTGATTCTAGGCAATTTTTTCCTTGAATCAATTTCTGAAGGTAGTTCCTTATCTCTTTTTCCTTGCACAATTATTTCAAAATGCTTGAGAAACCGAATGATATCGAAATCATACTTGAAATGATTTTTAGGTCATTGTTCAAAATCTCACTCAATTGTGTACTTCTCATTCCTAATGTGAAAACATTCTTCATATAACATTTAGCCCATTTTTCTTTCAATTTGTATATACCATCTAGCCAAGTTTGCTTGCTCACCTTTTCGCTCATGATGTCAAATTCTTGTTCAAATTTTGTCATATCTTTGTACTCATACATGCATGCACTAAAATCTGAGAAAATACTTGATTCTTCATTGTTCTCCGGAGATAGATGTTTAGTAGCATTTTGTGAAACATGAAAGGTGCAAATTCCATGCCATGCTTTAGGAAATACTTCCTCTATGGCTTTTCCCATTGCAAAATTTTGATCTATATATATTGTTTTATGTTGCTGCGCATGATGTGCTTTTAGAAAGGTCTCAAAGAGCCATTTGAAAGAGTCAAATGTGTCATCATACATAAGAGCAGCACCAAAACTACGATTTCTCTAAAATGATTGAATCTAACATAGACACCAAAAGGCCTGCTCTCTTTGTTTGTTCCAAAAGTAATGTCAAAACTAGCAACATCACCAAAATGTGCATAGTCGCTGATCTTTTTAGCATCAGCCCAGATTATGTTTGCTATTTGTTATTCACATTCCATTTGCAATGCATATTAGAATTATGGGTTCTCGGCAATTTTATCTTGAAAATACATAAGCATGCTACCTGCTTCACCATATGCCATCTTTCTTTGGCACTTGCTCCGTAAATAGTTATTGTGATCATGGATGTTGTAGCTAAGATTATGTGATCCACCAACTTAGAGACTAGCCAACTCATGTGCTGCCTTTGGGCCATTCCTGCATCATCGGTTGTTTCAATTTCTAAAGCTTGTAAATATGAAATTTTCCTTTGTGAGGCCATCAAGTGCAAGGTTTCAGGCAAGTGCAAGGGCTGATTATGTTCCAAAACCAGCTCGGTCACTTTAAATAGTTTTCCTTCTTTCTATGCATTGCTACACCCATACGAATTGGACAATCAATTCTGGTTTCAGCTCGAGGACACTTTGTTAGATGATCCCTTTTGTCTTTTGCTCGTGCAAACATATCTACATGATGAAACTTTGCTATTGGATTTCTCTTTTATTTGTGTTCCTTTTTCTGAGCTCAAAGCCTTTTTGACCTCCATAGTAATGCCAAAACATCCAAGCCTCATTTGAACTTTTGAATTCCATGCCTACGTGAGGTACCAAACATGGCACTAGCATCTCTCTGTATACAAAAACACTGGCGAGTATAAGACTAGTGCATACACATGATTACCAAAAAACTGAAAACACAAGCATGGAGTTGTATTACAAACCTATATCCTTCCATCTCATGACTTTACGGCACAGACTTGATTTGTGTCTTCAATTAGATGTTTATGTTTCTTCCGTGGCAAAGAGGGAAGCTTGATCAAAGGCAACTTAATAAGGGGAGTTTGATCAATTCTAAGAAATCATTCGCGAGGGATATGATAGAAGAGAGGCAAATAGTTGAGACTTACTCACGATTGAAGTGCACAAAAGCTCATTGTTGTTTGCTGACCTGCCTCGTCGCCCTCAGATCAGCAGCAAAAGGCCTTGTTCGGTAAGTGGGGGTAATTTTACCCAAGAAAAATAAACCCCATAGGGATTAGGTTGATCCCTCTCCCTCCACCTAATCCCCCTCGCTCAATCCCCTCCCACGTGTTGCTCGTTTGGATAGCGATGGGTTGGAGGGATTAGATTTTATTTAAAGTTTTGGAGGATAAACCAACCAAAAATTCATAATACTACTCTAGAAATTTAGGTTGAAATAAAAATCTAAAAACGTAAAAAAGAACATAATAAAAAATAAAAATGGTAAAATATTTATGACCAGAAAGAAAGTTATGGTAATTTAAAAAATTAAATATGTCAATAATATAGGTTTTTAGCCTTTTGTACAAAACTAAAATACATGAAATTAGGTGCGTGATGTATGCATATTTACATAATTATAAATACTCTAAAATCATAGAAAGCATCATCCCAGAAGATATCACAATACATCTGCAATCTATTTAATTCACAGCAAAATATGCATATATTCATCTCTTGCAACCTAAACCATCAGGCAAATCTTTTTCTTCCTTTTCTACCCCTCATTCCTTTTTCATAGAAGCTGGCATCAAAAGCAAGAGCCAAGACTACAATTAAAGACTTATAGGACAAATCATCATCATCACTCCTCACATAAGTTCTTCAAAACAGGTTAGCGACAATCTTGCTTGCATTTAAGTTCTTCAAACGATGTCAATTGTCCTGCTCAAGACAAAAATAGTTAGCAAAGCCATTAAAAGTGTGGAATAATCTTCACAATACTAATTAGTATGATGCCACATTATATACAGCAGATGATGTCACATTATAATTAGTAAGATGTCACTATAATTCTCTATTTTTTATTTCAGCACTGTTGATTCCTATAGGTTATTGGGCTTAAGGAGCAAAGGTAAATTTACTGTCATGTATTGAAATCTTGTTTTCTGTCACGGGACACACTTGCTACTTAGCTACTAGGTTTAAAAACAAGTGCCAGTCAGAAACCACTACATTCCTATTAGAAACAGATTTATCTGATATTCACAAACTACTATTTTGGTTTTTAAGCTAAACTAACTTATTCCAGGTTTGGACTAACTTTGTTTTGGTTCCCAAAATTTATGTTTCACTTTCTATCATATGCAAAGAAAAAAATAACTAGCATAGCTCTAGCATACTAGCTTATAGCGTTAGAAAAAAAGAGAGAAAAGAACCACAGGTCATGAGAAGGATACTCCAGTACATTGCAGATGCTCTCTGCTGAATGGTTGATGTTTTTTGTTATAGGAGGTTACTGCCAAAAAGTTGATGCACATCCAATATTCATATCTTGAACTCTACCATAAATATACCCAACAAAAAAAAATGTGATTCTTAGAAAGAATTAGGAAATAAAACTATCTGCACATGTATTAGAGGATTATTAACATGAAATTAACACAGATTTCCAACCATGTTTATCACTGTAAAATTCATAATTCATAATTCATACTGTAAATTTTATAGGTATGCATTGTAAATTTCATAAGTCACAAATGTAATGTGGCAAATGTAAAAATAAATATACATCATGCAAAGCCAGATCAAGTATAGCCACTAGTGATCAGTTAGTTGGCCAGTCAGTTGCCCTGATAAACTCAACTAGTGTGAATCTCCAATATATAAAATCAAGCATATCGATAACCTGATATCCATACTAGAGAGTAGATAAATACTGATAAGGAACATCTGAAATCTATGCTACTAACCTAAGAAACCCCTCTTGCCATTGCACTTGGTGTCAATCCTAAAGTCAAACTCAGACCTGTGCATTTGAAAAAAGACAGTAACAATAAGAAAATAATAACATGCAATCAGAATAAGTTTTGAGAGTGCCATGTATAACAACAATAATGCCTACTTACCAGCATCGTTTTTAACCACATAAGACGGGTCATATGCCCTGCACTCATGAAAATCTCTCTATTCTGGGAAATAGATAATTATGACATGAATACAAATAATATTGATTTGAAAGAGGACAAAACAACTTTGCCCAAATATCATACCTTGGTTATGTTTTGCCAAACTGCATCATCAGTAATAATCATGCAACGCTGGTGATCCCAAGATGCCCCACTCTGTTTCCTTGCCTCCTTAAGCAACCTATAATCTCGTTTCAATTCTTTCTCCTTGTCTTGAATTTGCTGCTTATTCATGGTGACATAGGGATGTTTCTCACGAAATTCTTTGACTATCTTCTTCCATGCCTCACTTGTCCATCCATTTTGGCATCGGTAATGCGGGTTATTGTGTTCATGAAGTAAATCAACTAGAGCCTTTTCTAATCCTGGGTTCCATAAAGCTCTAGATTGTACAGCCTTTTGTGTGTTGTAGCTTTTTGGTGACGGCTTCTTTTGCGCATGCCTATGCTGTAATAGGCTTGACTTTGGAGATATTCTTCCAAACATCATCATTGTATTGCAATATTTTACTATAAACTTATTGAATGGAAAAAAACAAACTCTGTACAAATCATCCAAAATGCTATTTTTGCTAGCTATGAACATAGTCTTCCCACATCTTCTTAGCAATTGTATCTCTAATATTATTCCCACTGATCATTTGATTGTTAAGGGATTCTACATCATTGTGGTATTCATTATCACCTTCCGGTAGATCAAAAAAATCAGCAGGCTCTATAATATCAGGTTGGTTGTCCAGCCATCCTTCATCACCATTAAGCATTCGGATCATGTTGTGAAACACCGCAGTGGCTGCTGGAATCCTTACTTGGTTCTCTATCCAATGGAAAGTGCCAACTTTGAGGATGGAAAATCGCTTCTTTAGAACACCTAAAGCTCTTTCTATATGGTTTCTCAAGATGGCATGTCGATGATTGAATAACTCCTTGTAGTCTCTAGGTCGATGATGACCACGTCCAAACTGATATTTGAAAGCCACTGTTCAATGCTGATCTAAGTACCCTAGTATCGGTTGCAGACCCCTCCCAACCACATGAGATAAAAGTGAAATTTAGATCAAAATCGCATGCAACCATCACATTTTGGCTCAAAGTTCCCTTTCTATTCCTATAAGGAGCTGCCTTCTCTCCATTTAGAGTTATAGGAATGTGGGTGCCATCAATAGCCCCTATGCAATTCTACAGCAAAAAGGAAAGAAAAGGAAAAAATATGCATGAGTTATTTAGTTGGACAAGAACTAGATATTCATTTCTAGTTGAGTGTCAAGTTCACCTTGAAGTAAGGAAAGAAGAGAGGATTTGTTCTAATCTTCCAATGTTTGGTCAACATGAGGAAGCTTGAGAAATCTATAGGTGAGAGCCGGGATTATCTTAAAAACAGATTTGATGTGGCGATGAACCGTGTCCCCGCTATGCTTGAATTCATACTGCAGATCTTGAAAGCTTCCATTGTGCGAGAGCATGAACATGAACATTCCAAGTTTCTCCTCGATCCTCACACCTCTACTATCTTTTAACAACTTCTTCTCTCTAAAATAATTTGCAATTGTCTTGAAAACATGAGGCTCCATACGGAATGCAACTTTGCAATCCATTTCATGTCCTTCAAGGATTTCCTTAAGCCTCTCTTTACCAGATAGTCTTGAAGTATGTCTAGGTCTTTTCTCACCTTTTGTTGCTAGACAATATATACAAAGTAGGCAAAACAAAAAGCATCATATCATCGTCCTCTTCTCTCCTCTTTTTAATTTGGTGCGCCATTCTCGAAATGATTTTATCACCAAAGAAAAAATATAGAACTACTATTATTTAATACATGCACAGGAAATATATGTAGCACACAACAGTAAAAGAATAAATAAATTCTAACTTTATCATCGCCTTTTACAAGTTCTAACTTCTGACTTTCAACAATGGCAAAGTTAAATAAGTTAGGCCCCACATGAACAGAAAAGTCTTGAATTTGTAAATGTTTCGCTGCTTATATTTTAGGTAGAATGGTCCTGTTAGCTTAGCATGCATATGGCTTGCCTACAAACAGTACTCATTTTCCATCAAAAGTTTGAAAAACTTGGTTTTGATTATAGTTGTAAGAACATTTGGTGGGATCTGTTTATTTTGATGGTATAACACACTAACATGTAATTAATGGCAAATATGAAACCCATCAACTTAAGTCACTATTCAATTTCAAATTTCAGAACTGAATTCAATTAAATTTTCAACAAGTAACTACAGATTTCAGATTACAGAACTGAATACAAATGTCTATTATTTCACCCAAATCAAATCTACAAATATGGTAGAAATAGCTGTCAGATCTCACCGTGTTCCGAAAGTGAAGAATCTAAACTCTGGAGGTTGGTCGGCAAGAACTTACCCCCTACATGGTCTGCATTGTGAGGCAATTGCATCATAATTATAAACAAAGTGCAACAATGCTATTTAAGGGCTAACAATTGAACAATTTTCTGTACTTGTACCCTCTAAGTACAGTGCGGGCACAATCAGCAAATGTATAGCTCAGTAAAGTTTTTGTAGTATTCTATATTCGTGTCACGAAAAATTAAATCCAACCATAAATTATAATTTAGCATCAGAGAAGTAGCTGTCAGCACTATGGATAACTAGATCTCACCGTGTTCCAGAAGTGAAGAATCCAAACTGTGGAGGTTGATCGGCAAGAACTTGGCTGATGACAAGAACTCTCTCCCTCTTCTTCTACCTCTCGACCAGATCTGAGAAAATATTAGGTCAAACCCTAGGAGGAGAGAAGGAGAAGGTTAAGGCAAAGAGAAAAGATGTGGGTAGAACTAGGAGGATGAGAAAAGAAGAGGATGTGCGTCGGCACGGGTGCTCACCGAGGCGGAAGCAGCAGGACGACGGCACCGCTGCTCTGCTCGCGGGATGGATGGAGGTCAGTGCAGGTGGTGGACGAGCTAGCGAGGAGACAGGAATCGAGGCCGAGGGGACGAGGAGATCAACTTGGGAGCGGAAGCAACAGGACGCCGACACCAGCTGCTTGCGGTGATGGAGATCTGCGCGACGACGTAGGCGGCGGGCGATGGAGCTCGCTGCCCTAGCGCGTCGAGGAGAGCGAGACGCAGCAGCTGTGGGGGGAGAAAAAAATCGTCTCGCTGGAGATTTTTCTCTCCCCCGTGGGTTGGCGTGGGTTGGGCGGGGAATTTCCCCCACTCCGGCCCAGCCGAATACACCTGTGAGCCGCAAAGGGAAATTGGTCCTGGGCGGGATGATACACGGGGATTTAGGCCCAATCCCGGCCAAACCAAGCCTAAACGAACAAGGCCTGATGGCGCCCTTTTTCCCCTCCGGATGAGCGAGCAGCAAACCGGGGCGCGGCAGCCATGGCGAGAGCGAGGCTGTTTGTGGCCGATATGATTTTGCCAGTGTGGACCGAGCGCGATCCTGTTTGGCCACCTTACTCTCGGTTCGTGCGGTGTGGAATGGATGAAACAACTAGGATCATGCGATGCAGAACGGAAGGAGGAGGCACGCTCGATGTCCCTCTGACGTTGCTCGAGCAACATCAGACGATCTGGTATGGCCCAGGGCACCAAGAGGAGAGCAAGAAAAGATCGAGAAGTATGGCCCATGGCCAGTTAATTAAGGAACGATTTCGGCCATGAAACATATGGCATTCTCTGCTCGGCCTTTAAATGGGTCTGCCTAGTGTCGATAATATATATGAGCATGCTTATAGGGCGCTGAAATCGTGAACCATGCATGGTGCCCGGGCACAAGAATTTGAAATACATGAATTCAGCTGAATTATTTTGAAGTTTTCAACTTCTAGGTATATAAGCAAGGTGTAACAATTCAAATTATACTCATCACTTGCACAAAAAAACTCAAATTCAAAGATATTTCATTATCTCATATCACAGTGTTTGTTAATTATATGTTTACTTGGCACATACCTAGAATAAAATAATCAACCAAAAAAACATGTATAGGTTCAAATTCAATTCAAAATTGTCTGAACTAGTTAGGAAACAAACTAGTCTTCATACCCAAATGTTTAAATTTTTTTCATACTTACTTAAATTGGGTATATAAACAGTTTCAAATCCTGGTTCCTTGGCACCAGGTAGTCCCAGGTAATTCTTTATACATAGCGTAGTGCATTATATTTAGACCTTTGGAATACATGAAATTCTATGCTCCAAATAATTCTATCTCATATTCAATGAATATTTTATTATTAAACCCATAAAACTGTAGTATACGATGCACAAAATAATTTCACTGAACCGTAACTAAGTGAACACTTGAGACACTTCAATCACATGCTCAATAGGTAGGGATGGGTGCAGGTCGGTCTATAGGTAATCCATGGCCAACTCTAGTTTAACTAAATGAACTATGTTTCATTTTAAAAATTTTAAAAATTAAACTAAACTAAAATAAAAGTAATACTTGACAAGAAAATCAAATTTATGTTTGTACGGATGGAATTCGGTCTATCCTTTATTGAATATCATTAGACTTTAGTTGAACTAGATCTAGCCACGGATTATTCGTGGGCCGACCCACGTCCATTCTTATTGATAGCTACTATTCAAACCAAGTAGGAAGCTCTTTAATTTAAGTTAATGCTGTGAGATATAGTCTAAAAATAAATTACTACGAAATGTAGCATGAATTCTCCTCGGGCAAGGCCTATAAATTTCAACCTTGCAAAGGCCGAAGTCTAGCCGGCCCATTGTGTGCAAACTAATCCCATAGTCTAGACCAAAACTTCGTATATCATCTAGGCCACGTCGGTAACTCTAAGGACGTCAAGTTAGGCCCATGACTCCCATGATAATCCATAAGATCCACCTTGCCCAAATGTTGTACAGTAGTAACTGACAACCTCTAGCAGTTCTCCTCCATATCATTGATCATGGTCCAAGTGTTTTGAGACAATCTGTCAATGAAATGCTGACCTTTGTAGCTTGCAGCTCAAACAGTTCATGGAGGAGCCATGTGTCATGTGGACGGCACGTGGAGCAAGGGTCTTATGCTTGTCAAGTCGATTCCCAAATACCTTCCATTCCGAGTATGTATGTACACACATGCATGCATATATATACCCTGGCAATTTCACTTGGTCGATATAAGTATCTAGTTATAGCCAACTCCTAAGCATTGTATAGTATAGGGTGATTCTGCCTCTGGCTGACGAGCATACCGTGTGGCTAGGCGCCGGCAACTTATTCACTTGTGGATCCGCATGGCCCTAAATTCCTACAGCACAGAAAGTTTCTGGTACAAATTAATTAATAGCTGGCATCGAATGGACATCATATATATTCCATTTCATCCCTTGACCAACTAAGGATGTTCACAGATTAGGGGTGAAAACAGATCGAAAATGGTCGGAAACTAGCTATTTGTTTTCATATTTTTTTCGGAATCGGATTCGAAATCGGAAACCTCGGATACAAAAACAGAATCAAATATTACCGGATACAGATACGGAGCGAATAGAATCGAAATGAATACGGTAACAAATATTACCGGATACCGCCGCACGTCCGCAACGCCCCGCCGCGCCTACTGCCACCACGCGCCCATAGCACCTGCCCCTGCTGCCGCCACCACACACCCGCCGCTCCTGCCCCTGCCGCCGTACGCGCCGACCGTGCCTACCCCTGCCGCCGCCGCCGCACGTGCCCACCACGCCCGCCGCCGCCGCCACCACACGCCCGCCGCGCCTGTCCCTGCCGGTGTGGCTGGTTGTGTATGCTGTGGCAAAAGTCTAGGGTTAGCCTAATGGGCTAATGGGCTAGATATGCAGGCCTTACTTACTATCCGGATATCCGGCAAAAATTCTAGATAGTTTCCGACCGTTATCCGATTCCTCCAGATATTAGCGTTACTGTATCCATTTCCATATCCGAAAAAAAAATCCGAATTCATATCCGTATCTGAAAATTATCCGACCAAAAATATCCGTATCCGAAAATACATCCGGATAGCGGAAACTATCCGAACAGTTTTTAACCCTATCACAGATGATTAATTCCAGGTCTGGGCTATGAGAATCTGCAATAACACGCACGGTATTCTGTACCAGGAGGGCTTGAGCCCCAAGCCTAGCTCTATAATCACATTAAAATTTTATAAAAATGCCATGTAATTTGTGAAAATATTTATGATTATGTTAGGTCAGCCTTAGGCTTGAGAATTTTCTGGTTCCGCTCCTGTTCGGTAATAGCAGAGAAAGTCAAGGAGCTGCTATACGTGCATGACCATTGCACAGCGGAACTCAGAGCATCTCCATCTTTTGAACAATTTATGTTTTCATTTCTCTTGTTAATTGTACAGCAATATGCGTTAAACGTAGTGAATAGTAGACAGATACATGCAATTTGTTTGATTAACTTTGGTTATAGAGGACCAAAAATATAATGGAAAAGAGAGACGCTACATTCCTTTCTTTAGTTTCCACATGACTTGAATTTGGAACATGGTAAGCAAACACAGAGGCAGTCGAGTCTAAAGAAGGTGAAGAACATCTTAGCACCTTGGGCAAGGATGTAGCCATGCACCTGTCCGTGACAAGTCACCTTAGTGGAAGAAGAAATCCATTTCTAGAGGCTTGCCGTATTGAAATGATTTAGTCACGCTATCAATTCATGACATTAAGAAGAATGTTTGTGGTAGTTTGGTCGGCCATGAGCAAATAGTTGCAGGTTTCAATTACAATAGCCCAAGTAATGAATACAGAGATAAATACAACACTCGAAAAGCTGTTGGCATAAATACAATCAGAAGACTGGCCTTAACAAGAGAAGGAGAAACAAGAGAAGACGAACAAACTGGCTGTATCGTTGTGCTTGTCGAATCCCTAACGCCTTCCGTTCCTAGTTTGTGCGAAGGCAATCTCTCTCCATCTGAGGCCTCTCGTTCCAGCTAGCTAGCTAGCGCCCAAGCTTGTATGGGATACCTAAGTGTGTGTGCTGTGCTCTGCCACTGTGCCAGCTATTTAATACATTGGTGGTTCTGCTTTGCTATGGACAGTTCATGCACAAGGCATCAGAGACATATACACATGTAGATCTATATCGTTTCCAATGTTTGTCTTATGCTCTACTGCTTCGCAAGGCAAGCCTCGCCTTAATTTTCACCGCAGACCCATCAGTACTGCTTCTTGTGCAAGCACAACACGTTTAATTGTCGTGGTAGTTACTCGAACGATCACTCACTTTTTTAAAAAAAAACCCATACCTTCAAAATCCGTATTAGCTAGCTTTATGCAGGGCCAGCTCTGAGAATTTGGTGGCCCGGTGCGAGACGAAAAATAGAGGCCCCTATTAACAGAATATATATATAATAAAATAAATTTTTAAGTACAAGTATTTTACTTTTAACAGCATGAAAAATTGTTACCTTCAACAATGACATACTAATAAGTATGAATATGGCATAAAACTAGTACAAAAATCAATATATGTAGATCACTTAAAACAATTTTTTCTAACACTTCGAGATGCAAAGTCATTGATGATAGAATCAATATCAATCTCATCCAACAGCTTCTTCTCAATGCACAAGGTTGCCAAACCATTTAACCTTTCTTGAGACATTACTGACCTTAAATAATTCTTCAATAACTTCAACTTTGAAAAACTTCTTTCAGCTGATGCAATAGTCACAGGCACAGTAAACAAGATTCTATAAGCAATGGAAACATTAGGATAGCAGTCTACTTCTCTAACAAGCTCAAAGATCTCCACAGCAGACATCTGTCTAGCTGGCAAAGTTAGTTGCAAAACTCTCAGTTCAGATATTAGATCATTTAAGTCCACATCAGATGAATCACCAAAAGAGAACGTATTTGCAAATTTAGTGCAACAATCTGTTAGCTCAATATCATCCAATGATGCCAAGGTTCTTGAGCTTAGTAAAAATCCAAATATATTTTTAAACACTTGGAGTTCTTCAAATCTGTTTCTCAATGAGGTTGTCGCCATATCAACTATGAAAAAAAAAATAATTAACTTCAAAAGCCTTCTCTGCTTGCAATATTTCTTCTTTGCAATCGTATTCATCATATTGTTTCTTCCTAGTGGCATGGCGCTTCACTGGAAAGGATGGTTGCACACCCATTTCAGTTGTAAGCCCTTTTGTAATTTTCAAGCTAGATTCAAACCCTTCATTTCTATACTTTTCAAAGTATTGCATTATACCTTCAATTTGTTGCGAGGCAGAGTCAATGCACATAGATGGTGACGGTAGCTTCTTGCTTACACTATCCACAACGAATAAGATATCATGCCATATAACCATACCAAGTATGAACTCAAAATTACCAAGTAGATCAAATAAATTTTTCACATCACTCTTTGTACTAGCTTCAGAATCACTAGCTTGACGTAAATAAGATAAAGCTAACCTCAATTGCGGAGCTTGATATCTGATTGCTCTCACACTTTTGATTCGACTCTCCCAGCGAGTATTGCACAATGACTTCACAGTTAAATTTGGAATATGGTCAAGCAACAATTTCCATCTTTTAGTAGAGCCTGAAAATAACACATATATCCGTTGCACAATTCCAAAAAACGATACAGCTGTACGACTAGAATTTGCCATGTCACAAAGAGTAAGATTAAGATTGTGGCAAGCACATGGCATATACAAAGCTCTTGGGTTGATATCGAGCAACCGCTTCTGTACCCCTTGATGTTTTCCTTTCATATTGGACCCATTGTCATAACCTTGACCTCGTATATCATCAATATTAAGACCAAATGACTTCATGCACTCAAGCAACACATTAAATAATCCTAAACCTGATGTATCATCCACCTCAAGAAAGCCAAGGAAGTACTCCTCAATATTTATTTTGTTCTTAGATATATTAACACAACGAACTATCACTGTCATTTGTTCTTGATGACTCACATCTGGTGTACAGTCAAGGATAATGGAGAAATATTTGGCCCTTTTAACAACTTCTATGATAGAATCTGTAATACTAGAAGCCAAAAGAGAAATCAACTCATTCTAAATTTTATGACTGAGATAATGATAATGAATTTCTTTGTTTTGAATACGTCTAAGGTGCTCTTGCAATACCGGGTCAAACTCTGCAATCATTTCAACACAAGCTAAGAAATTACCATTCTTTTCATTGTAGAGCTTCTCGCTGGATCCTCTAAATGCCAAATTTCGCTTACCAAGAAACTTCACAATGGCTACTAATTTGAATAAAACTTGCTTCATGTGTTCTTTCTCCTTTTTTTATTTGCTCCTGCAATTCTTTATCAGTTGTCTCATCTTTTCTCAATCTGGCTCTTAATTCATTCCAAGAATTCATACTAGTAACATGCTCAACACTGCCTTCATGTTCTTTCAACCTTGCACTGAGATGCCTCCAATCTCTCAATCCATCACTTGCTAATGAACTTTTCATGTTGTTAGATTTAAATATCTTACAACAGAAGCAAAAAACTTTATCAATATGCTTAGAATAAACTAACCATTTCCTGTCATGTACCTCTCCATTCTTCATTATTTTAGAATAATAAGCATATGAAAAATGTCTCGAGGTGTCATCCAAAGGGAATACAAGGTTCTGTTCTCTTATAGGCCCCTTTTCTACTAATACATCCCTTACTTTGTTATCAAGATTATCCCAATTTCTAGGATCATAGATATCGATAGAAAAGAATGGTTGCTCATTAGCAGAAGCAGATTTTGTAAATGGTGAATTCTCAGGATCACTTACATAATCATTATTGTCATTGATGTCATTATATTCTTGTGAAACACCACCAGCTTGTTGCTCATAAACAACTATTGCCAACTCATTGTTCCTTGAAGGTTCTGTACTCTTGAAAAATTTATGAATAGCACCTTTCTGTGATTCATTCATCTCTTCCATATGTTTCTTTTTTCTCCTTTTCTCACTGCCAGATGCATGTTTTCTAATGGATGACATCCTACAAATTAAAAAGAAAAGCATCCTATTAAAAAAACCATACTGCACTAGGATTCAGAACAATAAAAGAGAATAAGAATGGCAGAGATGAGAACGACCTGGAGACAAGGGCGCAAGGCGGAGCCGCGGCATGCTGCGTGCTTGTACGCCGGACGTGTACGTGCGTTCGTCAACTGAGCGGCGAGCAGCGGAGCAGCCGAGCAGGCCTGGCGGCCGTCAGGCGATCACGGCTGCCTCGCGAGATGGCGAGTTGCGGACTTGCGGTTGCTGCGCACGATCACGCGATCGGCGGCGGACAATACGTGTTCGATTGACGACGGTGGCTAACGATTGGAATTCTATGGGCTTCGGTGACTCGGCGTTGTGGGCTTCGGCGAATCGGCGTTGTGTGGGCCGGCGTTAGCATGACTAGATTTGTGAGAGGATTAACTAATTACCAGGCTGTTAGACTAATATATATACTGCACACATATAAATTTTGGGGCCCCCTGTTCATGGAGGCCCGGTGCAACCGCACCGTCGGCACCTGCCCAGGGCCGGCCATGCAAGTATGCATGGTATTCTACTTACACTTTTATCTTTACTTCATGTAAAAGGGTTAACCCGGAGGTATCATGGTTGGAGCACAAAGACTTATAAGCAAGGCCTCATACACCTGAATTTTTAAGGTAGTACTAAACCACCCACTACTACACCACTTTTGTGCCACTTATGTCTAAACCACACACCGCACCATACACTACAGGCTTCAAATGGATTGGGATGTTACATTCACCCCCCATAATTTTGTGCCACTTATGTCTAAACCACACACCGCACCATACACTATAGGCTTCAAATGGACTGGGATGTTACATTCACCCCCCATAAAGGGGGGACGCTCCGACAGCTCACCGTTTACACGATAGAGGTGCAGAACCTCCCCCTCAGTGTTGTATGCCCTCTATGGGCCTATACGAATTACAAAAGTTTATTACTCTGATACCACTGTAACACCCTGCCTCCAAAATTCACATTAAACTAGCTTTACATATTGAGCAGACCAATGTATGCATGATACCCCACTTACACTTCTGTTCTCGCTTCTTGTAAAAGGGTTAACCCGAAGGTACCATGGTTAGAGCACAAGAGCTTATAAGCAGGCCCTTATCCACCTAAACTTCCAAGGTGGTACTAAACCACCCACTACTACACCACTTCTGGGCCACTTGAATCTAAACCACACACTACATGCTTCAAACGGGCTGTGGTATTACATGTGTGGAACTCCATCCATATGGTTAGTGTTTGTGTGGAGCTGGGCCAACACACAGTCTTTGAAAATAACTTTTTTAAAAGAGAAGACACGGTTATTGTACGTTGCAGTTCGTGGATTGGCAAAACCTGGATGATCAAAGTATCTACCTATGGTTGGGGGCTTCAAGATCATCATAACATGTCACAGTAGAGTCATCTAGCTTATAATGGGAGGCTGAAAGTGAGGGGAAACCTTTTCATGTAGCGCAAAAGCATATCTTGTTAACTGAGAAAGTGGCTTAAATTAACGATCCTTGCTTGGAATGCGCTCTTGCGGCAACATCCGTTTGGCTAAGATCTGTTTGGATCTTATCCATGGATTCTCTCATAGCTCTAATTTGCTCCTCAAGTTGTCTAGATCGGGTCTAAGTTCCTTCATTTGCCATGATTGAACTCTCATAGTCTAGTTGAGCAAAGGCCCATGGCAATGTCATAGTTGTGACGAAAGTACTAAAACAAGTCACAGATAGCACACAACTTATGAAATTAGGCTCAGATCAATGGCTCATAAAGTTAAATCCTTAATTGACAAAGGCGACTTGCCAAAACTAAGATAGCACGCAGCTTTGCACATAGCATGAGATAGCAACCAAAGAGAACGTAGTTAGCCCCTTGAGTAGTGAAAGAGCAAGAGCACATAGCCGAACCATAGGGCTCACACAGATACCTTACCCCCTAACTAGCTTCACATAGAACCACCCATCACCCCGGTCTAAAACGTTTTATCCACCCGTTCATTACTACAAGGTGCAACACATGCTAACAGAAAGTAGCACACAACCGCACAGCTTATTAAAACAGTGATATATAAGTCATTAGTCAAAATTGTACTTTTGCTTGTAAAACAGAGTTTGAGCAGTGCTAAGCATAACTACTCTACCCCGAGTTGATACCCTACATTCAACTCATAATTAACTTCTAGGGTGACAAGGTCTCACAGGGTATCAATAATATTCAAGGCATGAAATGATAGTAAATAGGTCATTGCTATTCAATACAATCATTTGCATACAAATCAATGCATGTATTCAAAACAAAACATTTTATAAACTGGTCCAATATGTTCAAAGAATGCACTTGTCTTGCTCCAAGTACTACTCCTGCACTGCATCTTTTGTAGCAACCTGCTCCTCGGCTCCAACGTCTACACCTTTACAAAGCAAGAGAAAATTAACAAATAGAACAGGCAAGCTAATACCATCAATTGGAATAACAAACTGAACTAGAAGATAGAGCTCAGTTTTAGAAAAATTTAGAAAGAAGAAATGATGGCACCACATCAGTACCGGTTATACTGCCCAACCAGCACTAATTATAGGGGGACAATCAGTGCCGGTTTGTATAACTAGCCAACACTAATATCATACTCATTAGTGCCGGTCCGTTGCTATAACCGACACTAGTAAGAATTTTATGTGGTAAAATTTTCAAATTTGGGTCAGAGTTGGTTTGCAGCTATAACTGAAAGTGCCTTATATGTGCCAGTTCTAACTATAAAACGACACTGATGACCCTTACCATATTAGTGCCGATTTCAAATATGGACACAAACTTTTTATACGAGCTTGGATTGAGACAAATTTTATATGAAAATTGTTACTCTCGACGAGGTCTATAATTTTGTAGTTGATAACTTTTTTATTTGGCGTCTTTTAAATGCTCAAATCCGTTTAAATCTCATTTAGGAAGGCTCAAAAAAATATCCATTTGCTAACAGAATTAATGTCTAGGCGAGTTGGTAATGGTGGGTGCATGTGAGGGATAGGTCTCGTGTGCAAATCCCCACCATAATAAGGTATGTATTTCACTCGAAAAAATAAGAATGGTAGTAGTATCCCAAAAAATAGATACTAGTAGTAGGCCGTATATATCATCAGTAAGGATGGTTTTTGAATTTGGATCTCCTTTTATCAGTGCTGGTAGTGTCGAGCTCCAATCGGGAGTCTCATTAGTAAAAACGTTTTTTTTATGTAGTGTCTGATCCCTGCCATCAAATGTTTGTGGAGCGGTCAACCCGCGATGCTAAACCATCCTTCCTAATTTTGCTGCAGCTCCAGATTAACCCGACGAATTCCGCGGGCATATGGTCCATTCCGAATGAAAGATCATCATCCGATGGAAGTCACGTAACAGACAGTCCCTGTGCTTTAACACTCTCTGTCCCATGGTCGGTTTCTCACTCAGAAAGAAAACTCCACAAGAGAGATATAGTTGATACTTATGTTCGTTGCTTCTTTTCTCATTGCAAACAACCAAATGGAACCCGGGTAACTCATACTTGAACAGCTCAACAACCAGATATGACATACTGGCCTTTCAGAAAATTCCATCCACATTACGAAGAGATCAATTCTATTTAGTCGTTTGGAAAAGCTCAGTTCTATATTGATCTCCTGACCGTTCGGCCTCACTGTCATGGTTAATTTTTATTAAACCCATGAAACGATATATGGTAGTACGTCCCATGACAATTTGTACTGGGCGTCGTGTTAGTCCCATGTTAATCAGTCAATGAAAGCTACCTTGTCCAAGCGATGGACGGTAGTAATGTCATCATCTCTTGCAGTTTCCCTCCTGCTGATTGCTCATGGTCCATGTGTCAGGTTCTCCGTATAGCGCTGGCCTTAGCAGCTTTGTTGACGACAGAGCCAAGCCAACAACTCAGTTGGAGTGGCTTTGTGTGTCACAACCGTTTTGTAGAGGGAACAAAGCGTCTGAGTTAACTAACAAGCAATTTGACTCGTACAGCCATGGCTCATGGAGCCATGCTGCGCAAGCAACATGTCCCAACCCTAATTTGCTCCTCTTCTTCATTTTTGCCAACATGCTCTATCCCCTTGCCGTGGCGCTTGCCCCCGCTCTTTGTCACAACATCGAGCAACCAGGGACAAGTGTGTGTGCCCTAGCTAAAGCCGCCTATAAACTCTACATAGGATCGAAACACAAAAACTAAGCTTATTAGAGAGGGCTGAATGGTAGGATTACTAAAAACCAAATCTTTTTTGAAACAAAAAGAAACCTTGAAGTTGCGATGCACTGCCGTATGCCGCCGGTCTAATTGCCTACCTGCCGCCGGCTGATCTTCGTGCTGCCGGCGCTCCAGCCGATGCCACCGATATAACTGTCCATGAACAAAGAACACAACTCGACATAACTATTGAAAGTAGATCAACTTTATTGTATTAAGATGTGTCTACAAAGTACATACAAAGCACTACTCTTTCTCAAAACTAAACCATAACTTTCTCTCTTCCAAAAGTTATGACTCTAGAGACTCAACCTCTCATCTATTTATACCTAAAACCTTCTACACAAAGTAGGAGTAGAACTTATAATCGTATTAGGACTCAACTCCTAATCCTAGTAGGACTCAACTCCTAATCCTGCTAGGGCTTAAAATTTCCAATTTTGGACTCCTATCCAAAATAAACTCCTCTTTACATATTCACATAATTCCTCTTGTATACCATATAGAATCTTTAACTCCATGTGCATTGATCTCTAACCTTTAGTATGCTACGTGATCTCTCGATCATCCGGACATCAACTTCTTTCAAGTCGACTCCCGATCCATCACCGGCAATACTCCTGAGTCCTTAAGACTCACCTACACATGCAAAAATAAAGAAATCATATCCGAGCACAAGTTCTTTCCAACTTGACTCACATTAGTCACACGCACTCACACCAACATCCATAGTTATTTTTAAACAAATTTTTATTAAATAAATCATTTGTAAATCCAATTGTTTATCACAAAATATTAATCATGATAATAATTTTACACTCTACCGCATCAATCTTCGTCAAACTCATTCCGGTTATTTGCGATCAACAATTTTGCATAAATACCATTTTTTCTTCCAAACCGCAATACATCTCCGTCTGGTGCATTTGTCAATTTCCTTCAAGATCTAAATCTAGTGAGAAATCTCCCCCTCCCACCAAGCCACCCTCTACCGTATGCTGCCCAGCACCCTCTACATGCCTCTATTCTCATCTCCCCACACCCCCATGACACACTACCACAGGATAGGCTATCAGTGCCGGTTGGGAAGGGCCATCAGTACTGGTTTCCAAACCGGTACTACTCTTGGGGCACTAATGAGGGGGTGGCATCGAACCGACATTGATGTGCCTCCACCAGTAAAAAATTTGGGAGACCGGCTCAACGAATCGAGCCGATTCTTCAAGCGCTCCCTGAGATTCACATCCACGCCCTTCCCCGCTAATTCCTATCCACATCACAAATCAAGAGCAAGAACACAAGAACATCCACATCCATGTCACATATCTTTAAAACTATTTGAGAAACAAGCTAGTCACAAGAACATCCACATACACAAGAACAATAGAACATATCTAGGCTAGAAGCCAGAACACAAATCCTTCTGCCATGGCCAACAGCAATCCGGTCTCCCAATGTGTATATGTATTAGAGAGAAGCTTATAGAGAGAGAGATTGAGAGAGGAGGAACACCATAGGAGAAGAGGATTTACCTCGTTCCGCAGACGCTACCTACTCGCTCTAGCGCTAGGCGAGGAGCATCTGCCGCCTGCCCCACAACCTCTGCCCTTTTCTGTGGAGGGATCTGGCCGTCCACGAGTAGCCGCACCGCCAGTGGGGCTCACGTGGATCTGCACCGACAAGGAAGGGGGGCTCGCTGGAACTATGGTTGCGGCCAGAATTGCGGGGGAAGCGGGTGGGTGGCAAAGGATGGGGATCTTGGCCCATGCGAGCTTTTGTCGCCACTCTCGTGCAGGTCGCCGCTATGGCCCCCGTTAATAGATCAAGCTCGCCTTTGATTCCAGAAGACACTCTGGCAGGCGGACACCATCATGCAGGCCACCGTCATGGCCCCCATGCAGACTAACACCGTCGTGTAGGCCACTGTCGTTGCCCTAGCCTATGCAAGCTGCCACCACCGCCCTTGTGGCCTAAGAGAGAGGGTAAGGAAGAGGAAGAGAAAGACCTGAGAGAGCGAAAGCGTGGGGGGCAGAAGATGACGGGCAGCACTTAAAAATATTTTTTGCTCTCTTGGTCTGGCTCTTTTTTTTTTGTACCGGTTCGTATAATAAACTGGCACAACAACTGGCACTATTGTAGTCTCATCGGTGCCGGTTCTTGTCCATCGAGAACACACGGGTTCAGGGGGCGTGAAACCCCTATCAGTGTTGGTTTTTTACTAATCGGTACCGATGAAGCGGTACAGTTGAGGTGTTCTGTAGTAGTGACACTATCTCACCACCACCAGCAATCAATAGTAAACTCCTCCCAGACACCATGTTGAAGATTTGAACACCGCCACCGAGTGACAACTGATCTAGAAGCTAAGGATATGTGACATAAAGGATGTTCTGCCCGCTTGATGAGAACTTGAGGCTGCTAAGCCCTTGAAATTTTGATTTTCCTTCTTGTCCAAGGAATATATATATATGCATTGGCGAAGATAGTTTGACTGAGACTTTCAGCTTGTACTAGTCCAGGTACACATGTATGCTGTGGAGAAGGCAACTCGTTTCATTGAGATGCTGAGAACAGTTTGCTAGTAGTGTTACTCTTTACTTTTGCATAGATTTTGCTCCTTCCCATGAAAATTTAACATTCCAAACTCAGCCCCAATATTTGCACTTAATTCATGATAGATACAATACATATATGGATTGTTTTTTTATATATGTGTACTACACGCGTAATGGATCGATTAGCTCCATTAATGTTTCACAGTGTCCATATTCAGATTTTTTAGAGAAATTAAAGAAGAATGTCCTCATCATTAATTGGTTTACTCATGCAGATTTTGTTTTTCGTAAGCAAATGCATTCTAGTTTAGTGGCAATAGGTGATGCTTGACAGAATAATTCGAGTGGTCCAATTGAGGGTAATGAAAAGAAAGTATAGACACGTTGCAAGTAAATAGGAAAACGACTACAACTCGGACGTCTGATAGAATGCCAAAAATCAAACGTCCTCACCTATGTTCCTAGCTATGCTTGCCTGCTGCCCTATGCACGTGTAGCACCTGGCCAAACCTTGCTACGCATGCCGCTACATGTTGATACTACACACGTGCGGCTGGTGCTGCATGCTCTCCCCCTTCTCTCTCTCATCTAACAACTTTTTTATCCAAACTTTAAATTATTTTTCTTCTAAATTATTTATCTAATCCGCGATCTAATTGTATCAGTATATTCGTTGTAATTAAATCTTTACAACAAAATCTTACATGAATATGTTTATGATGAAATAAATATATATGATTCTATTCTTAAATAAAACATTTCTATATTACACATGAAACATAAAGTTATAATTGTTAAAACATCAAAATATTGGCGGGGACATATAAAGAATACCACATGTAATATTTGCAAATTACCTAGTGAAACAACAGAAAATACTTATTGAAACATCCGAATTACATGATGTGCAACGTAAAAAAAGATCGATTTTAACATAAAAACTTAAAATACGCAACGGAGTCAAATTCTAATTGAAACATTTGATTCTTACAAGTGAAACGGTTGAAACATTGGCAAACAAATTTGTGAAACTAAAACATCCAAATAATATATTGTGCAGCATTCAAAAGATCCATTACAACACAAAAGGTAAAATGTTCAACAGAGTCAAATTCTAGTTTAAACATTTGTTTATCACACATGAAACATCGAATTTTAACATTTGAAACATATAGATTATTTTCATCAGAATATAATCGTATGAGATCTTGTTGTAAAGATTTAATTGCAATGAATACAACAATATAATCAGATCATAAATTAGATAAGTAATTTAAGAGAAAATCGTTTATAAAAATAGATCTTGCATGCATACATGCATACTTACATAGGATCTTGTAGGAGGAGAGAAATCATGGGTACGGTGAGAGAGGAGGGAAAGGCAGAGAGGGAGCATGGAATATCAGGTTAGTACTCAATAACGTTCTCTTTTCATTATGTTGGTCCAGCAAGCAAAGCGTTCGTAGCATCCGAACGTCCAGGGCAGAGCATTCTCTAGCAAATAGTTGTACCTTTCAATGGTAATAGTACATGTAATGGGAAGAGAGATACATGCAGGGCCTGAAACACGTCATATTATCATAAAACCACGAGGTGTGATTTGTGTGAATTTTTTTTTAGCAATCACTGGGTGAGGAGCCCCACCTGAATTCTTTATTTAGCCACTCGCAAGGGAGTGCAAATCAATTTATGTGAATATTTAATGAGTGCTATAATCAGCTGATAATTGGAGCTGTCTATTCAAGTGAGAATACATCGCCTATGATGAGCTCGTAGATGGGGACATCAAAAGGAGATCCTATCAGTATCAACTAATTTGTTCTGACCTAGAATAATAAACTTGATTTTACTTCACCCTAAACAAAAGAAGACTATTTTTGATAAAACCGGTTGATAATTGAATCCATTTTTTCATTATTTAACTATCCATAATAGCGTTATTTCACCCTAAACAAAAGAAGACTATTTTCGATAAAACCGATTGATAATTAAATCTATTTTTTTATTATTTAACTATCCATAATAGCATGGAAAGAAAATCCGGAGGAAGTGTTGCCTTGTTTCTTGCCCCTGATCAAACTTTCACATTTGTTCCAGGTTGAAAGCCTTCTGTGATTGTCCTAAATGTAATGTGCATATTTTTTATACACGCTGGTTCTCGCAAATGTGCTGTGCGACTTATTAACCGTGTAAAGATGGCCTTCGTAGCCTACGGCTTCAACTGTTCAGGTAGAACAACCGTCGCAGCAAGATAGTGCGTACCTAGTAGCTCTATCCAGGTGCGTGTCAAATCCGCGATGCCTCCCATTCCTAGTTTGTGCGACGCAACACATGCTCAGCCAACTTGTCACCATGATGGTGGCCCCTCTCGTTCTAGATAGCTAGCTAGTAACTCCTAAGTTTGTTTATATATGGGGGGCAGCGTGTGCCCTACCTCTGACTACCGACTGCATGCCATATGACTCCAGATGCCTACTACTAAATTATTGACGGGTGGTTGTGCTCCGTCATAAAGAGTTCACCCACAAAGCACATTGATACACCAATCAGAGAATGCTTGTCCTTTGCTATTGCTTCAACATGTAAGCCTCAAATTAGTTTTCATCACTGCTTCTGTCAATGAACATATATGATACGAGACTTTCTTCTGTGCTTGAAATTAATTAGGACCGTTAATCATCTTTAATCCAATGCAGCAGAATAGGAGGTACCGATAAAAAGATACCTAAAGTATAGACCAGGTATTAAAGGTGGAAGGACAAATTAAAAATAAAAAATAACATAACAAGGATAGTTTACTAATTCCATCTTTCTTCAACCGAGCCTCATCCTTTTGCCCCAATCCTTTCTTCTGCTATGACCTGTATCAGTGAGCCAACCACCGAAACCACTCGCGCCGTCGCCGTCGTTTCCATGGCAGGGGAGGTGACCACCTCCACCACCTCGTCGTCCGCCCACCCGCCTCCTCCCGCGGCCGCGCTCCTGGCCACACGCCAGGATATCCAGGCAGCCATTGCCAAGGCCACCGAGCTGCGCGCGCTCCATGCCGCGCTCTTCCAGGGTGGCGCCAGTAATGCCGGCGGGTACGTCGCTTACGGCGGCGCCGGCGGGGCCAGCCGCAGCCCGTCCGCCCTCATCCGACTCCCGCCGGGCCCGTTGCCGGCGCTCTCCAAGGCCGCCGTCGCTGAGGACTACCCCGTCTTCACTCCGGTGAGCAATCTCTCTTCAGCGTTCGTTGGCTAGCCATGCTTGATGCCTTTGGTTCTACCGTTTCCTGGTCCAATCGAGGAGCGTAGTTTGTGCTTTGATTTTGTCTGTTCTGCTTGACATGCTAACGTTCTGAACATTTTTGCAACTATTTGATTACCTTGCTGAGATTAGCATCTGAGATTAACTTGCTGGAGGTGGCTGCGGCTACGGCGGAGGAGTACTAGGCCCCTGCCGCCGGAGCTCTTGGTGCTTCTTTACACGGTCAGGTAATGGATAAACAGAAATGTCTTAACTAATCTGCTTATGCATTACTCTGCATTTCCCTTATGAAATACATTGCAATCTGGACAGAAATCTGAAATGTTTCTGTGATTCTCATGTCGGAATGATAAATTGACGTTCTTGGCAAATGGAATATAACTTTTATAGTGCACTCAACTTATTACAGGATGAACGTCTGCTTTGTGCATCGCTTCCAACCTATGGCAACGGGGAAGAGGCTGGCAATGAGGAAAACTACATCGTCGGCATGTCGACCTACTACCCGAAGCCAGGATCAATCAAGGTCACGGATGGCAAGGTGCTGACCATTGTCTCCAACTACAGCAGTGACCACCAGCACACCAGCGTCATGGGCCTGTTCTACATCCTTGTTGCAGAGCAAGAACAGCCAGCTCCCAAGCCAGCTCTATGCTTCAGTTTCCCAGTTCCATGTGAGTTGAACAAAATTTCGCCATGGTTTATACACCACTTCTTGCAATCTAGATGCTGAAAACTCCAAATGTGCATGTCATCTTATCAATCCTTGGTTCTTTCTTTTGCATTTGCAGGGTGCTTGCCTTCATGGCTGACCAGCAATCTCTGAATGTTGAAGTGAGACTTGAAGAAGTAGATGAATGAGTAGTAAATAAGTTGCCTGGGTTTTTTGTTTATCTATGGCAGGTCAAGGATGAGTTGTAGTAGGTTGTTGTGCCATTTTGATGAACCATCAGTAGCCTGTCTCTGATGATCTGTGGTACTAGTAGTACAACAAGCTGGGTTATATACAAGTGCATTGGCAACCATCTTTCTCCACATAACGGTACTCCTCTGAAGAAGCTAGTGAGAACTGGGAACCAGATGTACAGTCTCTTGTACTGTTATATGCTGGTGTATATATGTATATAGTTTTCAGATAATAATGGAATAAATAGTTATATGATGGTTTGTATATGTATGTACCTGAATACCTGATCTAGTACTGGAGCTCTTGCAAACTAATTTTAGGCATTCAACATCGAAATCCACACAGAGACACTAAAAATGTGCAAGAAACCGTGCAAGGATTGCAACACAATGTCATTAACACTATGTTAAGAGTTTCTTTTATTGCCGTACGACTGGTGACATTTGGCCACATGCTAAGCCGACATACTCGATCGTTGCATAGTATGATTCTGCCACTTTCATGGTATGTGTCTTTTTTTTTTTACTTTGATTTTTTCACTTAGGTAGGCATCATAGTACATACTGGAACCATTTGTCCTCCTAGATTTCTTATCATTCTTGTATGTCTTATGTTGTCCAGACAAGTGACATATTATGACCAGAACATGCATGGAAAGGGACAACTAGGATGATCTCTCCGTTTCTTTGCTCTGGGTTTCCTGAAAAATACTATATTAATTGTGTCAATTATCTGTTAACAGGATTAACACGTTTCCAAATGGCATCAACATCAAGCCACTAAAAAACAAGCGAACAAAATCTAGCCTACCCAAGAACAAATCAGCAGGGCCAAATTTAGGTTCCAGTTGATGGGAACATAGAATCCTGGCACTGCATCAGTGGTCTTGCAAGACGAGGGAATGAAAATAGTTCCAAGAATGAATTAACAATACTGTATAATTTTCCTGCAGTTTTGACTTAGCAAACAACCGCAACATAATAGTCGTAGAATGTGTTTTGGATCGATCTGTCAAAGTTTATCCCATCAAAAATTACGTCCAACTGCAATATGCAGATTGAATACTGCAAAGATGCTGACAGGTAACAATAAAGTAACACAATGACAGAATAGCCGAAAGAAACCGGCAAGAAGAATCGACAACTAATTCTATACAACTACGAAATGCAGCTCATGGGTTAGTGCCATTTGCACACAAATTTTCTTGACGCCTCAGTTCAATGCAAGCGAATAGTGCTCATTCAACATTTAACGATGTAGAAAACAGAGAATCAACCAGGCCTTATTTCAATCGAAAAAAAATAGTCTCTACCGAGCTTCTGCACCTCATATTCCATGATTCTCCACAAATTGAGAGGTTCCCCACAAAAACAAAATGATACTACTTCACCAGTTCTGTCAGGGTCATGGAAAGGCCCAGTAAGATTTATTACTGCATCATGTTCTCACAATTGAGCAGTCAAGTTTCTCTTTGTTCCCCGATTCTCAGGGAGGGTTAAATGGTCGCTTCTTGCGTAAAAAGATTAAGAAAAAAAATGTTCACATCCTTCTTTTTTCCACGCTGGCAAAATTAATGTGTTATAATCTTCAACTTCCAGGTTTCCTCACAAACAGCTTCTGGATCTGTCCAAGTAACAGAAAAAGAAATGCATTAAGCATGCTTACATTCCTGCACTTCCTCTATTACTATATATTCAGATATCAGCTTACCTGCTCCAGTGTCAAGAACAACTTGAATTCGATAACTCTAATATTGTTGGTAAGGGCTCAATTGATACTGACTAGGAGTGTGTAACCTTCGATTCGTAGAATGCACTCTTTGTGCAATTGTTTTACTTTCCGGGCTTACTTCCTGGGTGCCAGACTTAGTAATATTTTTTTCTTTAGTTTGTTTCCGTGCACGCTTCTTTGAACCCTGACTAACTTGATGCCTATCTTTTGTAGTACCATGTGTTGGTTTCGAAACCTTCCTTGCCCTCTTTCTATTTGCACTCCCTATTATCATCACATCGTCATCCATAGCCTGCTCTTCTCCCTTGGTGTCTCTTTCAAACTCTAAAAAAAATTCAGCTTGCTAAACAACAAAAAAGATTAGATAGTGTCAGTAAAAGTGCTGAAGACATGAAGGTAAAAATGACCACATCAATTTCACAAACCGTGATAGGATGCTTGTATGATGGTCTTCGAATTTTGTTACATTCTGAGAGCAACAACCTGCAACATATCTTCTTTCTAAAAATATCTATTTGTTTCTGCATGTTATTCCATGGATGCAATTAGTCAAGATAGAAATATCATATTATGGCATAATTAGTTACAAGAGCATGTTGCATGTACCTGTGTGAAATAATGAAGCATCTTATCCCCATCCCATTCCACCATATATTTAATTATGTAGACACCACATGATTGGCTATAATTTATAGGCAATATATCAATCATTTAATAGGTACCAATGTTAGCAAGTATTAAGAATTTTTCTTACGAGTCCATTTGTTGTGGTATGTCGATGTAGTACTTTTTCTCCCACTCAGTAATGTTTATAGGCTCGATAAGTGTGACCAAACCAGCATTAACTGCACATTCTATACATAACTGCAAATTTATTACCTGCCATGCAATAAATTTCCAAAATTGATCAATGGTGAAAGCATATTGTATATTATCTCCCAAGTTTATATGGTAAAAGATAATTACTACTGTTTTTTCCTTTTTCTTATCACTCAAGGACTTCATTGAGACAGCAAAGTTGGGAAATTGGATCTCCTTCTTGCAAGAATTGACCACTAATAAGCTCCAATGGCTTCCCCACACGTTGAATGGGACAAATACCTAAGATTGGCTAGTTGTTTAAAATATGCACTAGAGTCTGGCATGTCTTTGCAATTGTTAAAATACTAGTTAATTAATAATGAGCGTGATACATACCATTTGCCGCATAACACATATCTTGCCAACTTGTGTTACCCAAGGAAAATCCAGTCTCGAATCAAAGTCTCCAAATTCGTCACAAATCAAATTACTTTGGAAGGTTGTGATGACTCCTACATTATCATTTGCTATGTTGGCGATGTAACCATATGCATCAATCACCTGAAATAAAATTTTTTATGTGTTTGGTAAAATATAAATTTCAGTACTATTTGTAGATGTAACTGGTGGTACCTTTCTAGGCTTTTTGACCAATCATACATGCTGCTCTTTCTTATGGATGGGAAAGCAGACTTGGCACTCATGGTCTACCGTTTAGCAATGCAATGGCAACCCTTGGGGATTTCTTCTATATGTAATATTGCGAACACATAGAAGATGTGACTACATGGTATGGCTTCGCATTCCAGTTTACTACATGAGCAAGAAACTCTTTTCAATGAGCTCTCTGAAAAAGAACAATCAACATGAAACTTCCGCTCTCTTCTTTCTCTTAGGGAAATGACATATGTTGTCAAATCTCCTCCGTCTAGTATTTCATTGATCATAAGCTTCCCTGCACCACATATTTCTTCCTTCACCAATGCAAAAACAGTAGGTGTGTACACATGTGCTGCATCTTTCTCAATATTAGGAGCATCCAACTCCGTGAATGGCATAGATTGGGATGCCTCGCTATCTAGCTTCGCCTCGTTTCGCCGTAAATTGGATAAGCAATCCTCATAATGATGCAGCATACTAAATAATGTCATTTGACCATCAAGATGTGTATGCAATCTTGAGTTCAAACTCTCGCTTCGCTGATTACTCTTCAAGCCTAAAAAACATAGTCCATCTTGATATGGTGCAGCCCATAACATCCTCATCTCATACATTTGATGCAACCAAGTATCAGCATTGGTAATTTCATGCGTTTCCATGAAATGGACCCATTTCTTCTCAAACTCATGTATTGAATGATTATCATACAAGAATTTTCTGAAATCATGGCTGACATCAGAATTGTGCAGATGGCATATTATATTTTGCTCAATGTGCCATGTGCATAGCCTGTGATTACAATTAGGCAATATTATTTTAATTGCTCTTTGCATTGCAAGGTCACCATCAGTGATAACAGATCTGGGGTGTTTCTGAGCCATAGCAGTCAAAAAAGTGGACAACAACCATTCATATGCTTCGCTTGATTCATCCGAAACAATGCCACATCCAAATATGACAGTGCTTCTATGGTGATTCAATCCAACAAATGGTACAAATGGTAAGTTATATCGGTTTGTTCTATATGTGCTATCAAATACCATAACTTCACCAAAAGCTTCACAGTCAAGACGAGACTGTGCATCTGACCAGAACAGATGTTTCAAATGGCCTTGCTTATCAATCTCATATTTGAAAAAGAACTCAGGGTCTCTCTCTTGATGTGCCCTTAGGTGATTCAACACAATTTGTGCATCACCACCAACTATGGTTTCTTGCTTATATTGATAGCAATAATTATATATATCTCTAGATATGAAGCCAACATTGTCATAACCACCAACTTGTTTTTCCATCATATTCATAATTTGGTGTTTTCGCACTCCTGCAATTTCCATTTCACTGATGTCTGCCTTTTGTGCATCACTGATTTGGCGGTGTGAACATAGAAAACAAGCTTGATCAATGGGTGCTAAACGATGGTTCTGTTCATCCATAAAGTCTTTCACGAACCACTTCCCTGTTTCTTGATTAAGCATAATGACCAGCTTTGCTTCACACCCACAACGAGTTAGGTTCCGAGCCTTTCGTTTTCTACCTGTTTTCTTCGTATGCTTAGGTTCACGAAATCCTTGCCGACTGCACACCAACTTTCTTAGACACACCTGCTCTGTGCCTTTAATTCTCTCCAAGTAGCATTTTCTGATGCTAAAACCCTTTTCAAGAGCATAATTGTTGTAAAAACCAATGTCTTCTTCCTCACTACCAAATGTCTGGGTGATGACATATTCATAAGCTGATAGAGCCTCGGCACTATACCTCACACTAACCATGTTCTCCTGTAAAATATCATGTAAATAATTCAAGAAAGACACCATATGGACAGTCATGTATTTATTTGTAAATACATAAGCTAACTCAACTAATTTTCATCTACATCTCAGTACTACATAAATTATGTATTTGACAATTATTTGCATTTATTCCAAACTAACAGGCTCAAGCAAAATTATATTACTGTTTGAGAGAGAGAGAGTGCTAAGTTTAGCCAATTGGTTCTAAAAGTAAGTTGTACTAGTAATTAATAAATAGCTAAGATAATTATCAGATACAACAAAGCTGACATAATTATCATTCACAACTAAGTAGTAGATTAAACCTAACTAGAATTTTGTTTTTACCACAAATCCTCAACTTGGCAACCACACAAGATTTGACCAAACTTAAATATCAGAAAATAAGAGAGAGGACTAAAATTATTCTCCGTTAGAATCTAGAAATCATGACTTGGCATCTCACCTCTCCAGCTCTCTTCTCTGCTAGCTTGCACCGGATCTCTCTAAGCCGGCAAGCCCCCACGACCTTCACGAGTGAAGACACCAACTGCTCTGCTTCCGTCCTCCCCGCCGGCCAACCGCGCCTCACCCGCTGTTCACAGATCCGCTTCCGTTCTCCTTGCCGGCCGACTGCGCCTCACCCGCCGGCCGTACACGCCCACGCTGCTCACAGGCTCGGCAGAAGAATCGGGAGGTGGGCAGCTCACCAGCCCAGCGCGACGGTGGCCTCTGCTTCCGGCTTCGCTCGGGGGCTCGCTGGCCCACGGTGAGGGGAGCTTCGCTCGTGGGATTTTAGGGCAAATGGATGAGGATTGAAGACGGCTCGGAGAAGAAAGGATGGGGCGATTGAAGACCGCTCGGGATGAGGCTCGGCAGAAGACACGATGGAATTAATAAATTACCCAATTAGCCGTGTTAATGTTATTTTCTATTCCTAATTTATCCTTTAAACATCAATGGCTGATACTACTTGATTTAGAAGGTACGTGAGATACCTTCCAAGCATCGTAAAAGATCTCATATGATACTTGTCGGCTGTCGCGTGGTAGTCAATCATACAATCACCCACCTATCTAGTTAGCTCCATCTGGTTGGTGTTAATTACTGTGTTAGTAGTCAAGGGTGGATCCAGCTGAAGGTTGAAGTGGGCTTATTGCCTTCTTCCTCCTCCTCCAGTCTCTCTCTTCTTCCTGCTCCCACTTCTTTCTCCTGCTCCCTCTCCCCTGACTCTCTATCGTGACTCTCTATAGGAATAGATGGATCTGGCCCTGTTAGTAGTACCACACATAAATGTAAGAACACATGAATTTTATTTTAAAAAGAAAGAAAATAAGCAAGCTGGGCCAACACCCATTCTTCCAAAAATAACTGGGCCATCAAGAGCCCAACACAAGCGATATACTCCTCCTAACGAACACTCCCGACATCATCTAAGGGTCCGTTTGGTTCGGCTTCTGGTTCATGCGTATTCTTTCGTTTTCTATGAGCATGTTTCTCGAATTGCTAAACGGTGTGTTTTTTATAAAAATTTTCTATATGAAAATATCTTTAAAAAATCAAATAAATCTATTTTTTAAAGTTTATAATAGCTAATACTTAATTAATTATACGCTAATGATATTTCTCGTTTTGCGTATGGCTTATAAACCATTTCGAGAAGCACATCTGAACGGTAACATAAACAACTGTCAAGTGGCAATCTGCCATCATCAACAATTCTATGCAGCAACGTCCACATATGGATGCTGACCAGTGCCATCAAATGTATCCTAGCGCTCACTCGAGCTCTCTAAGTATCACCCCATACCGGTCAACGGCAAAGGCCCAGAGGCCTCTAATGAACAAGTGCCACAGATTAGTTCATAAGTTACAATTACATATTTCTAATAAAGTTTTCCTGTAGCTCCTAATCAAGCCGAGAGTTCTAATGGTTCAGCTTCTTTCGATTTGAACAAGAAAACAAGGTTTGGTGTACACACACACACACACACACACACATATATATATATATATATATATGTATGTATGTATGTATGTATGAGCTCCACCAATTGCAAAGAATATCGCGCAACTGAAATTCCTAGTGCCTGCCATTCCAAGAGAAAAGCACACCTTCAACAGAACGCAGAGTATATTGCCATTTGATGTCTACCTCTTCTGTATACGGGTACAGCTAGCTCGCGCATGCGCTAATTTGTTAAATGGACGACAGCCGTATCCTCATTAACACTAACTATTATTATTATTATTAGTGTTTAATAATTTTTAATTATAAAATAATATATAAATAAGCTGAGTTAAAAGTTTTCAGTTGAAAGTTTCAAAAATCTAATTAAAAGTTTCAAATTTTGGGTTCAAAATTTGAAAATTTGAGTATATTTTTTAAAATTCTTAGTTGATAGTTTTTAAATTTGAGTTGAAGGTTTCGAAAATTAAATTAAAAGTTTCAAATTGATAGTATAAAATTTACCCATTTTTTCAATATTATTTTTTAATTATTTTTTTAATATGTCAGACTGTCCCAGCACACATGTACCAGTTTTTCCGTCTCTATAGTTGCTTTCTCACTTATAAGCTTTATAAGGCCCTCCACAGTGCGCTAGTGAAGCCTGAAAATTTTTGGGCCCCATGGCAAGAATCAAACATCGAACTCTCTCTCGGCTGCAACCTGTAAAAAAATTAGCATCGTAACTGTCTATAGACCTAGGACCAACACCTGAATAAAACATCGTTGCCCTCCATCTAAAGTTCACTTTGTGACTGTTGAACGTGGACGTTGGATTGGCTGGCAATGCGTATGTGAGAGTTTAAATTTTAACTCTCTGTATGCTATAGTAAATATATTATTGTTTAATTTTTAGACACCGATATATGTTTGTAGTCTGCTCCCATATTTACTGGTATCTTATAGAGTTAGCATCATTTGCCACAATATATAAAGTGATGTCTAAACCTTCTCTCTTATCTTTAGACATCACTTCAAGCACACAGTGTGAAGAGCCTAACGAGAAAACATACCAATAAATAGTGCGTCTTTATTATGAAGCAACATAGGTGTCTTTTTTTTTGCGGTACAAAATAGAAATATACGCGCAAGTTGCACAGGTAAGGCTAAGGGACCTGCTTGGACGGCATTTAACGGCTACGGCTTATAGTAGTTAAAAGTATGTTATAGAAACCTTGTAGGATAAAACAACGAAAACACTTTCACCCGCGTGTCCGATGCGGGGTGTTTACTCGGACGGTGAGCCGTACGAAAGCACCCTACTCCATCTTATCCATTTACTTTATTCTAGCTAGGCAGAAGCTAGAGCCAAACCCTTCATTTACTCCCTTCTCTCTGCAGTCTCCACAGAAGATCAACAAAGGGGAAAAATCTCGATCTGCACGCACGACGCATCTAGAGCTTGTGCTGTTGGGCAAGGCCACCCGCCGATCAGCCTTCAGTTTGTCTTGGCGGCCCCGAGGCTAGCAGCTGTAACGGCCTCTTGCTCCGTGCGTCCATGCGTCGTCAAAGCACTATTGCTCACGCATCAACGCCAGCGTCGGCCGCACGGAGGAAGAAAAGGAGTCACTCGACCCTGCCCTTGTGTTGACGTTTCGACAAGCCTTCAACATATCGCGAACCAAAAGGAGAGAGAAGAACCGATATGGATGGACCACCAATAACTAAATACGAAAAAAAAACCATAGAAAATCTAAATAACTGAATACGAAAAAAAAGCCATAGAAAATCTAAATATAGTGACGATATCGAGACACGATGTTTGTTTATAAGATTCGGCTGCAGTCTATATCTCGGGACACTGATTATGAGCACTTCTCCCTAATTTAGCATAATTACAACGTATTAAAGTTACAACGACCCTCGACTGATACGTAGCCGGCTAGTCATTCCCTCTCACCTATGCTAAGAAACCATGTGATTACAACAGGTCTGTCTTTCTATTTAAGAGAGAGCATAGGATACAGTTCGACTCTAACTCTATCTTAACACATACTACAACTCCAAGTTCTAAACTATAATCGATTACGTACACATATTCGACACAAACTTTAAGGAACTCCATCTTGACGAATATACCACGTCAATCTGAATTTGCTTCATGTACGAATCTTCGTGTACCCGGACTTAAGTTGTTTTCTTTTTTGTCGCTCACGCCGAGTCCCTCGATAAGCCTATGACCGGCTCACCACCATTAGGAACATGCACCGTAACACTAACATACCCGTCTTCCATCACTCCACCTGCAACTGCACTTCCTTGTAGCTTGTACAATCATGAACCCGTTCCGTCACCAGTCATAACAGTCTTTTCGTCCTTCATAATCATTATGGTCTTCCCATCAAGATCACCATGATATAACCATCCTTCTTAATGTAAACTCCCAAGTGAAATTAAACTCCTCTTTAGTCCTAGCACGTGTTTCACATCCTGGAATAGCATCTTGTTGCCATCATACATCTTGAACTTGACATTATCCACTCCAACAACACAGTAACTCGTGCCATCACCGAAGTGAACAATGCCAAACTCGTCAGATTTGTATGAAGAGAATCACTCCTACTTCAATGTCACATGATAGAAACTAGCCGAGTCCAATATCCACGCTTCACTAGATTTTTTTGTTAGACACTGTGAGTAGCTCATGACTGCTACTATTTGATTCATCGCTGGCCGCTGCTAAATTTGTATTTGCACTTCTACTCTTTTTTAAGTAATAGACAATTCCTCCTTATATGCCCAACGTTATGACACTTATAGAACGTACCACCTTGTTCTTTTCATTTCCCTTTGATGTCCCCACCACGTAGTCATGCTTTGCCCTGATCAGCAAATCTTTACCCTGAGAAGCCCCCGTTGTATTTGACTTTGATCTTCTCAAATCGCATGTAAGCAATGCTGAAATTATCTCCTCAATCTTGATGGTATCTCTGCAGTACGTCAGAGTAGTCACCACATGCACATAAGACGGTGAAGCAAGCTCAGAAGAATTATAACTCTGTCTTCATCCTTCAGTTTCACATCTAACTTGCTTAGATCCATAACCAACTGATTCAAGATGTCCACGTGCCTCCTAAGACCTAACTCTTGCATTTGCAAACAGTATATTTGTTGTTTGAGATACAACTTACTCGTCGGCAACTTGGACATATACTGAGTTGTTATTTTGTCCCAAATTTTCTTCAGTGAATCTTTCTCCATGATATGGTACAGGACCGAATCTAAGAGATACAGTCATATCGTCACAGCTGCCTGCGTCTTATTTTCTCATACATGTTGTCATCTATCTTCATCGGTTTCTTCTGAGTAAGACCCCTAGATATCCCCTGTTGCGTCAACAGATACTTCACACTCGTCTGCTAGAGAACGAAATTTTTGGTGCCATCAAACTTCACCACATCAAATTTGAAAGCCATTGCCACCGCCATCGACGATAATCAACTCAATCGTCTATTGCCGCGGTCAAATTAGATCTACCCTAGTTTAATTGACCTATCGACTAAAACCAGCCAGACGGACGGTTTATTTTTTCCTCCAAAAAACCGGCCAGCTGCTTCTGGTAAAGAAAACCGGTCAACTCGGTCAAGGGTTTTGACACACTTCTGTTTTCGAGGCCAGTCGCCAGCACCTGCGCTGCCTTCTGGATCCGGTCGCCCTCTCGATCCCCTGGTCGAGCCGCTGCCCGTGAAACCGCTGCCATCCCCTGGATCGATGCCGCCAAACGGAAGCCGCCTCCACACTCGACCTACTGCCAGAGCACTGAGGAACTGCTGCCTCCTCTCTGGATCTGGAGGTCCCGCGCCGCTGCTTCCTTCCTGGGAGCACCGTGCACCGCGACCCTACCTCATGCATCGTGCCCTCCGTCATCTCAAAATTATCGGCAATAAATTTGTCCTTGATGTTAGGGCTAGTTTTTTATAATGTTTTATGTATTACTTCGTTGATGTTACTATCACTATTTTTAATGTTGCATCTGGTTAAAATATTTTTTATCGAGAGATGTAATATCTGAAGCATTTTTTTAATAAGTGATGAAACACCGCTCAATAATTTACCTAAAATCGAACATCCGGACCATAGTTGTGTCTATAAAACAATTTTGGTTTTTCTGTAATCTAAAGGCTAAAGATAAAAAGAAAATAGAAAGCAATAAAAAAATAACTAAAATAATTATAAAATTAAAGAAGGTTCAAATTCACAGGCTGCAAAATACAGACTCCCTTGTACAAAGAAAACGCCTCTGGATGGCTGACAAACTAAAAATCGTTGAGGTTTGGCTTGATCAGTCCGGCTGGTCCAGCATGGAACTAATGGTTTCCAAATCTTCGTAAATTTTGTGATAAGCAAATTGTAGTCATGGTATAAAAACTTAGCAGTGGATATGATCTACTGCAAGAACATAAAAAACGAGTAGATTGGTAAGTGCATGCATTTTAGTTAAACAGTGTGTGAAACAAGATTTTTTAGATAAGTAAGCAAGCCACCTCGACAACAGTGTAACGTTTTTGTTGGTCGTGTTCGTTGCGGCAGATAAGGATGGACAAGGAAAGGAAGCATGTGTGCTCGGTAGATTTGTAAATTTCCTTCCATGGCCTTGACAATGTAATTTTTAACAGAGTGGCAAGTCCACGGTTGATAATCCAAATCAATTAACTTCTTTGTTTTACGATAGTAGAAGTAGCTTCTCTCTTGAAATTGAAAAGATAGTGCCTGTCGAAACATAATTTGCACGACAAGCAATTTGACCATTTAAATATATTTGATGTTCTTTGCCGTGATGAACACAATAAAAGCACTTGCAAAAGTAATTACCATAAGAGACCTGCAAAATGGAATTCGTAGACCAACAATCTAGTGGTTATATTAAATTAGCAAACAATAAAACAATATAAATCCTATAGTTACCTTTTTTTTTTACTAAAATGCACGTACCAGCCAAGTTATTGAACCAATATGGATATTTTTCATGTTCTTATATTAGATGGCACCCACCTTCAAATTCTTCAGTACGAGCACAATTTACCTTTTGTAAATATAATAGAAACTTATCCCCAGAGCGAAAACCGACAGTCTAGCCATGAAGCAGACGAAGCGGAAGGCATAAACCTTCAGATGATCCTCAGATTGCTTGCTGCAGCGATCCAACAGCTCCAATTCAGCCCCCGCTGCTGCCGTAGGTTTGCTGTTGGCCTCGCCGGCGGCAGAGACATGAATCCTCTTAATGTTATTAGTCGGTGTTATAAAAATTAGTCGATATAGTCGGACTAACCTTCTCAATTTTTACGGTCATTGGTCAACACAAACACGCTACATAACGACACAGGAATATACGATATTTATTAACAAGATTCAGCCGAAGCCTAATCCTCAGGGCTCTGATTATGGACGTCCGTCCCAAATCAAATAAGCACACCTATCCACTAAGAGTTCATGGCCTCGCTGCAATCCTCTCCCTGCACGTCTACGTTATATTATCATCACCATAGTTACATTATAGCCCCCCTATCTATTTAAATGGTTGCAGGGTTATAAAGTCCGACTCTAACTTCACCCCTACCATCTAATCCAATTCCAAATCTAACTATAACCTAATATGACTAGTATATTCAACACATATTTTAACAAACTCCACCTTGACGAATATACGCCATCTCTAGTCCTCCAAACTTGGGTCCGTGTCTCTTTACATACTATAGTCGCAGCTCTCATGTTCACCGTCCACAACCTTATCGTCCTCGGCCCTGCACGTCCCCCGCGCCACGTCACGCTCATTAGCTTTGCCCTACCGCCACAACCTCCTTTCTGCCGTGGATCCATGATCGTCGCATGCGTCAGGTGCATTGTCTGTTGCACTACCCCCTTCGATCTCTCCAGTCGTCTTCGGTCATGCCTGGCCCCGTTTTTTAGTCACGTCCCACCATCACTAGTCTAATCGTGAGCCGAGGTCATCACCTCCACAGCGTCTCCATTGTCGCTATCGATCTCGTCCCCATTGCTGACAATCTCCTGTCAATGCACGACCCCGCCCTGTGTTTCCTCTTTCGCATACCAACTTGATTCAATACTGAAACCATCGCCTTTGATCTACTTGTTATGAAAGTTAGCCAATATAGCGAAAGGACGACTAATCTCCTTGATCTTTGTCAGGCATTGATTAACACAGACATACCAGATGACGATATAAGAACACACGATATTTGTTAACGAGGTTCAGCCGAAGTCTTATCCCCAGGGCTCTAATTATAGGCCCTCTTCCCAATCAACATAGCACACCTAGCTGTTATGAGTCCATAGCATTGTCACCATCATCTCTCTGCACGCCTACGTTATATTCACGTCACCATGGTTACATTGTAGCGTCTTCCTCTCTATTTAAAAGATTGTCAGGTTGCAGAGTCTAACTTAACTTCACTCTTACCACCTAATACAATTTCAAGTCCAACTATATTCTAATAGAACTAGTATATTTAACACCTATTCTAACAATCAGAGTCCTCGTGAAGTTGCTAAATGGACCAGACAAGCCTGGCATTGGCCGGAGGCGGAGGAGGAGATGAGGACACACCGCTGCCCGTCGTTGTCGCTAGAGCATTCTGGCCTCTAAGCCCACGGAAATTATCTTCAAGGATTAGACGAATTCAAAGGTCGCTATTGCTGCGTGTTGCGGGTTTGCGGTTTGAGACGATGACCCAGATTGATCTAGCTGTATTTAGAGCAATGCTTTATGTACTTAACAAAAATCCATATACTCCTACTCGTTTAAAATAAGATAGTATTGGTGACAGTAAATCTGCACCATTCTAACTACTTTCATTATAAATTTTATAAATTACCCCTATAAATTTTTAATATTAAGAAAAAATCAAGTCTAAATTGATAGTCACATATAAAATCAAATTAAGGTAAATATTCTCTATAGAGAAAAAATGTGTAACACATATATGTTTATTATTTTAGACAGCATTATAATATATTTTATTTTATACGTAGCAAAACACAAGCATTCAGCTAGTATTACGGAACTCTTACAAATATGATCTGGATTGTTTGGTTCAGTTAGCAGACTTTCTAAAAACCTAGCAACAGTTTTTGGGTAAAAATATATAAAATATAACTATAATATAAATATAGTGTGATTATACTATAACTTACTTGTAACTACATTATAGCTTTATGAAACTTGCATTGTATGTAAGTAAACAAAATAGCTGCTTTGCTCGGTTGGTAGGCGCTTTGGTTTCAAAAGCACAGACCATGGGTTCCTTCCTCCCCCTCGTGCGATTTTATTCCTCCGCCTAGCACAAATCTCGGCGTGCATCGGACAGCCTAGAAATCGTCAAATTCTCCCCTCCAAAAAAATTGTCATAAGTTTTTAGGAATTCCGTTTAATTAGTTGGTAGTTATAGACAATCAAAATTTAATCATAATATGGCACATCAGTGTTCGTAAAATGTTTGTAAGAAACTTTTAGCGCCTGTAAAATGTTTATAAATTTTATTTGGGAGACGCTTCCGCTCGGGTGTCCGGGCGGTCCGGACGCCTAGCGCACAGACCGGTCCATCTCTCTCCCAAGCAACGCTCTTCGGATCTTCCAACCAAAAAAAGAAACAAAAAGAGACCGCTCCTCCTTTCCCCTCCTCTCTCTCCCCTCCACTGTCTTAACAGCAGCTGCTTGTGTTCTTTATCTGTCTCACTATTTGGAGTGATACTAGAGAGAAAGCGAGAGGAAAGAAAAGAGTAACAGAGAGAAGCAACAGAAGCAGTGATGGGTGAAGTGGCGAAGAGACGAAGGCTGCTTGGATTTGAAGTGGATGGTTCAGATCTGAGAAATTCCTCGTCTTCGCGTTGAGCACTTGGGAATCGAGACTTATTGTGGGGGCAGCGGGCAGAGGAGGTTCTGACGCCAGACGGGGCAGCTCGGCTTCTTCTGCAGCTGTTGCGGTCGACGTCTGTTGCGGAGCAGCAAACCAGAAGGAATCAGCTTCTCCTCTGGTAGCCGTACGTAACAAACCAGCTTGGCTGACGAGTCTGTCTTGAAGAATTGCCCAACCAGAAAGGAGGAAGAAGCTTATCGGTAGGTTTTTTATTGAAGTTTGATGATTTTTGTTGTAATATATTATTTTATCTTATTGTATGTATATTGTTTTATCTTGTTGCATGTTATTATATTTGACTGTTTCATTATTTTCTAATTGAATGTCGCAGATGATGTAAAGTATTTTCTTCGATGTTACATCCGTTTAAAATATTTTTTTTCTAAATGGTGAAATATTTTTCACCGAGTAATAAAACATCCGAGATAATTCTTGTTAAAATATTTTTATTGAATAACAAAACATGTAAAATATTTTTTATACATGATGAACCATCGTTCGATATATGATAAATATCATACGTCCAAGCCGTAGTTGTTCTTATTTTATTTTATAAGTGTATCTTTTTCCCTATATTAATAAGGTGGGAAGAGACATGATTCAGACGAAAGAGAAGACGTGGGATCGGAATCGGATACTGCGCCCGCATCTGAGAGAGAAGCCCAACTGAGGCTTCTTTCGAAAGGGGGCTTACCTTATTTCAGCATCTAAAATAAGATAAGTTATTTACATATAATTAATTAAGTTTTAATTATTATAAATTTAGAAATAGATTTATTTGATTTTTTAAAGTAACTTTATATAAAAAGTTTTTACACGAAACATATCGTTTATCGTTTAGTAGTTTAAAAAATATGTTAACAAAAATTAAGAGAGTAGTCAAGTTAAGCTGCTTAGAAGGTAACCTGAGTTGGTACTTTCCGCTATGGTGTGACATTTCCTGTTGAATATGGCCCAAAAAGACATCGCGGCTGATACCTACGGGCAAATTGGAACGGCTTCTTTTTTCTTGGGTTTCGTCGGGCATTGGGTCTTGGGTAGCCCATGATTTTCCCCATTATTTTTTTATGTCTAACACATGTGGAGAAGCGAATTTTTTATTTATATATTTAATTTTTTTATTTATAAAATTATATTTTTATTTTAAAAATTTACATAAATATACTCTCGAGCAGGCAGTTTTTTACCGACGGAAAATATGACGTGATAATCCTCCATTTCTCGAGAGTACATAAAATAATTTGACACACTAAATGATTCTTTCCCCTGTTTGGAATGCTTATTTGATACACTAAATGATTTTAAATGAAAAAGTGATAAACTAAAAAGTTGTTGATCTTGTTGAGAGCTACATCTTTAATATATAGTTTGTCTCCATTAGAGTTCGTATGTAACAAATATATAAGATTTTGTAAAAATAAATATGAGATTTTGTAATAAATTTTGAACCCCTAAATAATTGCAAATGAAAAGTTATCAACTACAAAGTTGTAAATCTCATCGAACTCTACAATTTGAATATAAAGTTTGCCTTCATCGAACTTCGTATAATTTATTTATTAATTATCAAAGTAATATATAAATAATTATAAAAAATATTTAGGAAGACGGAAAGGGACTAAATGTAAATTTTCTGTACTCTTGAGTAATGTAGAGCTACCAAGTTACATTTCTCATCCTCTAAGAGGACTTTTTTTTAAAAAAACCCTCCTATAGGGCGGTAGAGTATATTTGTGTAATTTTAAAAATGAAAAAATATTTTTGTAAATTTAAAACAATTAAATATATAAATAAAAAATTTGGGAGGAGTATATTTTTGTAAATTTTGGAAACAAAAATATATTTCTGTAAATTAAAAAATTAAATATATAAATAAAAAAATTCGTGGAGAAGCCTAGCTTGACGTCAGGCTAAATATTTTGGGTCCAAATTACAGGAAATGATGGAGTCAAACTAAACGAGAAGAATTCCTGTTTTTTTGCTAATTATAAAAGCGTGAACGTGTGTATCCAGTCTATATAATAAAGTTCAAGTCATATACTATCTTCAGTAATTTGCAAGTGGGTAGATAGTAGGTCCACTACTCCACTCTACACTCGCAAGAAACATCAGGGGATTAATAAATTAAAATTCCATTCTCAACTTCACGACGACATCACGTGCCAATTAATTTAATTAGCTCCAAACCCATATCACGTCATCACATAACAGCTGTGTCAAAGCATGCAGTAATGCTCCGCAACAAAAACCAAATCAACAAGCCACAAACTCCATGTCTATCACTCTCACCTGTCACGCCACATCACAATCAAAAGAAGATCGCAATGCTAACGTATACAGTGTTTCCATTGACACTGACGTAATTGCCGTGCAACTAATCATCGCGAAGGTCGCCGCCACCGGCGACGTCTCGCAACGAGCAGACCCTCGCACCCGTGAAGACCTTCCCCGGCCGGCAGAAGTAGCCCAGCTCCGGCGCGCAGTGCGAGTCATCGGAGCAGATGCAGAGCCCCTCCATTGCGCAACCGTCGCCGACGACGATGGGGCTTCCCCTGATGCCGAGCACCTGATCGCTCCACTCGCTGGAGAAGATACCATCCGGGTCGAACCTGTCTTTCACCTTGACGAACTCGCCGGCATTGGGGTACTTGGCGATGGCGCCCTCGAACGCGAAGTTGCGGTTCTTGCCCCAGTGCGGCACGCCGCCGTACTTGTGCAGCGCCATCTGCTCGAGCTCGTCGAACACGTCGGCGTGCGCGCGCCGGGCGCAGCGAGCGTAGCTTCGGTAGTAGGTGAGGTCGAAGTCGACCGAATCCTCCGCCTTGCCGAGGTAGGCGGAGGACGCCCTGACGTAGCGCATGAGCAGGCCCATCTTGCTGTCGAGCTGGCAGAACGCGCTCGGGTTGAGGTCCCGGAGCCTCGTCACGTCGGCGATGAACGCCGGCGCACGGGACAGCGCGACGCTGAAGCCGGAGTTGTAGAACATGTGTACCCGGACTCGCGGATTCCATAGGCAGGAGGAGAGTAGCCCGTCTTCCAAGCTGCCAATGCACGAGCCGGACGCCTGGATCCGGTGCTGGTAGCCCACCACCGGGTACCCCATGAAGGTGGCGCCGTCGTTGGTGAAGCCGTATCCCCGGTGCTCGAACGTCGCCGGCAGCACCCGCGACGCCATGCACCGGGCGGTGTCGGTGCCTCTCTCCTCCAGCCACTCCTCTGCAGCAACGTACGGTAGAACATCCACGTGAACATGACACACACAACTTGCCACGAGAGTTACGTACTCACCTGCGACTCTAGTGGCGACGAGCGCTAGCGACGGCTGCGGCCGGAACCCGATGTAGTCGTTGTGGCCATTGCCCGGCGTCGAGATGTCGACGCGGTCATCCTCTCGGTAGACGACCTTGCCCTGCCATGGTAACCACACCACGTCGCCGAATTCGTGGAGGCCGCCCCACACGGCCACCTTCTCCGCAATGTCTATGTCGTTGCGCTTCACGAACTTCACCGACCGCTTGAACAACGGCTGCATGGCCAGGGTAACCTGAAGAGAGAACACACCGTGCGAGAAGACATGAACACACCACACAAAAACCTACCTAGCTTGTAGAGTAGTAGACGTGTGTACCTGAGAGATGGCGCCGAGGACGCCGAGGGAGACCTTAGCCGCGTCGAGGTCGGGGTTGTCGGCGCCGAGCTCCCTCACCACCGCGAACCCTTCGCTCGCCGGAGCCGGCGTGACGATTCTCATCCCGACCACGTACTCGTGCACGGCACCGCCCTTGCCCCACAGCGAGCTGCCATGCGCGCCGGTCGCCAGCATGCCGCCGATCGTGAGGCCGGACCAGTACGGCGAGTGCGGCAGCGCGAGCCCTGCAATGGCGGCTTCCTTGATCAGGTCGTGCAGGACCATGCCGCTCTCCACCGTCATCAGCCGCCTCGCCGTGTCGATTGCCACCGTCCGGTTCAGCCATCGGGTGCTTATGATAGTGCCTTCCTCTCCGCCGGGGCAGGCGAGCTTGGGGAAGCTGTTGGAGTACCTTGTGGCGACCTTCACCTTCCGCTTCGCCGCCACCGCCGCCGCGACAGCCGCGACGAGCTCCTGCTCGGTACGCGGGTACGCGACATTGGCCACACGGCAGACGGTGCGGTCGGGGAAGGAGCCGTAAATATTTGTGACCATGCAGTCGGACGTTCCGTTGGAGCAGACGACCGGCCCTGGCGGGGAACGGGTGCCGGCAAGGGTGGAAGACGACCCATAGGGCGAGAATCAAGAGGAGGACTGTCAGAGCTTCGAAGAAAATGACAAGGAGACGTCTCGCCATTATTGCTTCGACGGAAGCTTTGACGTGGAAAGATTGCCGGCCCACACAGCTTAAATGAGCAAGGTCCAGCTTCCCCATTTTTTTTATCCGTAGAGCCATCCCAATTAGACGAAATAGATTATTAGGCGGATTATGAAATGGATTATTTAAGTTAATTATAGAGATAAATTATATATTTTGAGAAACTAGTTAAGTGTCTATACGTTACAATGGAAAAATAAATATATTAAAATTCATGCAAAACAACATCAAACTTGCAAATTCTCCATACAATACTCGTTGCTGTTCATAGGAAAAATTTCGTAATTAAATCAACCAACCAAAAAAGACAATATATTTACCAATTAAGCATAGAATACGATATATTTAAGGTTCATAAAAAATAAACGATGAAGATAATTATTATAGATTGTTATAATTACATAGCCATCTATGTAAAATAACACTGCAACAATCTTTTGGAGCTATCTAATTTTTGATGCGCTCAAGAAATTTCTATATCCCTATAAGAATATTGTCTTTAGCTTTGTTTTCATGGAACTTTATTATATTAAGGAAAAACTCAGCCCTTAGTTTGTTTCCATTATGTAAATACAAATATTTTGGATGATTGTCAAAAAAATTAATTATAACCGATGTGTAGTAAATAACCAAGGGTACTCATAGCGCAAATAGATGATAATTGTTTACCATCCCACGAGCACATGAAGTCAAGAACATAGAAGCCTGTGACGTGTCTACAAAAGAATACGTTGTTACATATATGTATGCCAAATAATTGGTTGTGTGTAAGTTGTAAGCAAGTACCAATCATCTGTTTTGGAACTCTTGGTATTTTGCGATGCCAATAGTAGATATTGTCATTCCCCTGGCTTGGCTACTTCCATGGCTATGCCGACATTAATGGTTATATTAAGTATCTTGTGAACACAATGTATGGTTGGATGACCCTTAGCTTTATAAGATATGGGCAATGGGTCCAAAATTCAGATAGATCTAGCACTCATATCAAGTACAAAGAGCAGGGCCGTCTCTAGGATTTTGGGGCCCCAGAACGAAATGCAACTTGGGGCTTTAAATTTTGAAAAATTCATATGTCTAATATAAATAAAGCATACTTTCAGTCAACTATATAAATTTAATATGTTTTATTTTATACAATATTTAAAAATACATCAAATATTAATGCTAAAAGAATATTGACCTCATGTTCTATTGAGGACGAGCAGATGAGGAGTTGACGATGAGGAGGTAGAGCTAGCCGTGGCCAGCCCCTAGCCGCTAGGGCTCGGACGCTCGGCGCTCGCCTTGTCTTTGCTCGCTGTAGCGCCGCTCTGTCCACTAGGCGCTCCGTCGCGTCGTGCCGTCGTCCGGTCGTCGTCTTGTCTCCTCTCGACTCGTGACAATTAGGAATTGGATTGCAGGATTGGACTGCGAGTAGTGATGCCTCGGGGCTCAGACTCGATGCACGCATGCCGGCACGCGTCACACAATGTGATCACTGCGAGCGAATAGCGAAGCAACGCCTTCGCCCTCGGTACTCGCTCGCCTTCAGCTTGGCTCCTCGCTCGCTCCGTCGCTCGATAGCATAGCAGACTAGAAGGCTAGGCTAGGCATATGGGCATGTGGCCCACTCCCAGGTGGGGGCCCTATGCAGCCGCCGTCTTCGATCCTGGCCATTGACGGCCCTGACAAAAAGTGTGAAGTGGCCGATGGCGGCAATAGAATCTGCAAAAAATTCATGTAAGGGAGACATAATATCTATATAATTCCAAACGACAAAAAAACATAGCTTACAATGTTGTAGTGTGACAACGGCGGGGCTCTCGATAGAAATAAGATATGATATGTTTTGTCAAATATATAGTGTTATAAGTAATAACTCGTAACATATAGTTTCAACTAGCTATTTTCACTTACCCAAAACTGTAGGTCCATATAGTGAAATTTATCATATAAAAACAGTAGGAACTCATTGCATGCAATCGCCTGGACGCCCATGTTGAAGCAATCATTGCCCATCGACTCTTTTACATCTAATATTTCTTGAAGATTTTTGAGACTTAAAGAAATTGGATATGGCTTCGTGCTCCGAATTTATTCTTTCCTATTAAAATGACATACTGCGTAATCTATATTTCACATGCATAATATACTCACAGGCTGCCAGGGAGCTAGGCCAGCCGGCATGCGACGTTGATGGTTTATGATATGGATTATTTAGTTAATTATAGAGATAAATTATATATTTTAAGAAATAAATTTAACAAATAGTTTAAAACAAGTGGTTTAAGAAATGCTAGTAGAAAAATATTTTTTAAGAAAAAGTATTTTATAAAAAGAACAGTACCTTATTATTAGGTAGTGCCACGTTGGAATTCACTGTTTATAGTGCAGCTCAGTTACTGTGCAGCAGTGAGCGATTTGCTGGTTTACACTTCAATGCGCTTTTAATTGGTAAGTGGGGGGATTCGATCGGTAGAGAAGATGGCTTCTCAAGACAAGGGTCGCCTTCCCCGGCGGCCTCGACGTCCTCGATCTCAAAAAGCGGGTCCGCCTCCTCAACCCTCTTCGTCTACCTCTCTCTGCAATCCCGGCGGTGGGGACCTAGGCAGGCAGGACGGCGATCTACCCTCAGTCCCTCGGCGCGTTGGCGCAGGACACGCCAGCGTCGATGGCCGACGGCGCTAGGAACGGTGGAAACCTTAACCTAACCTCAACATCCTTCACGGCGCAGTTCGCAGCTCAAACGAAGGAGCAGCTCCTAACATCTGTATTTTTCCCCAGGAGCTTAGGTGCAGGTTTGTACGAGTTGTTCTCTTCAGGGTGCCATTAGGAACAATTAAGCTCGTTTGTTTTTGTACACCATGAACTGTTGGACACCAACATTGACATTAATTTTGAATTTTTTTAGTATTAATGCAATGTAGTAACCTGAGGATCAAACGAATTTATCAGGTACTCTAATACCACTATTGGTGAAGAAATTTTGCTACACTCTAATCCAGCCATATTTATGATGTTCTACAGAACCTGCATTCATTCCATCAAAGAAGACTCATCAGATGAGAAACATATGGGCATTGGGAGGTCCTTCTGCAACTACAGTCAATGGATCGAGTGATTCTGTCAAGTTCTCCAGCTCAGTGCCATCAGTTCTGCCATTTATAAAACGTATAGAAATTTTCATTTCTGTTAATCTGTTATCAATTCCCATAAACTCACATCAAGGTGTCTCAGTGTGAGGTAATTAAACAAAGGGAGTGTAAGATCGGGATGGCGTCGATTCGGTTAAACGATCGTCGGTCTTTTTTAAAACAAAACCAAACATGCAGCAGAAATAATAACAATTGATATAAAAGTTATTTTAATATTACTAGAATACCACAGAAATCACCCTAATATGCATAGACTCAAGAAAGCGACTGCTACAGTACCTACGCTACAGTGCATCGACAGTAAAAAACAACATACTAACTTGAAAAAAACATTAGAATTTCACCAATTCAAATCTGTTTAATGTGAAACTTAAAATATAAGTTGCCTAGGTTCAATTTTTCCCAAGAAACATGAAAATCAACAGATGAAATTGACGGGATCTAAGGAAACTTTAATTTAAACAAAACCTGACAAACGTGCACTAAAACCTAGATTTATTAACAACTGACCGATGATCTATGCTAAACTTGGTAGGTAGAAACTAAAGTTCACTACGAATCCAACATAAAAAATTAGATCAAAATCAAGAAGCAATCTAAGAGTAGATAAAGATATGCCAAACCCACCACGTGCGAATCCAAATTGAAAAACGAAATTGTGGATGAATTTATTGAACTTTGTTGATTAAATCATATTTCAAAAGTGCCTACAAAAGCACTTCATCTCTCTCAACTCTCGTTCTCTCAAACCCTAAAAACAACAAATTTTTTCTCTTCTGTTCTCCTGTTACCACTCTTTTTCTCTCTCTCCCTCTACCTTTTTATACAGTAGAGTAGAGACAGCCTAATAACCACATAAATTAGTCCAATATGACCCAATTAATCCATATGGACTCATAAACCCATAATCTAATAGAAACTAAACCACCGGCCCACTCGCCGGTCCAACTCCATCATGTCCGCACACCACAGACCTAATTGACGTAGAACTTCCATGTTTCACGTCCTACATCATCTTCATGCGACCAAGTTAGAGCATGACCATCTAGTGGCATCTGCTGACTGACTCTAACCTCGGAAACCCTATCTTAGTCTCGGTCTCTCATCACTCACCATGATCACCTCCTAACATCACCTGCGCATGAAAGACAAAGAAAACATATTCCGGAAATAAGTTCTTCCCAACTTGAGCGAAACAATAATCGTTTTTGTCAATTATTCATCACATAAATCACATGTGATCTAACAATCTCCCCGTTGATGAATACATTGGTAATACCTTGAAAATGCATATTTAAGTTTTGCAAACAAAAAAGAAAGACGAAGTGTTGAAAAGCACAAATGGCTAAAAAATGGTTGAAAACCACAAGTGAAAAGAAATACTCTTCCCCTTAGCAAAAGAAAAGAGTTTCTCACCCTTTTGCAAACAAAATCAACTACTTTTGATAATCGATCCAATTTGCCAAAACTCTCAAATAGCTTGCAAAGCTTGCTCCACCTTTCATTATACACGCATTTTTTTTATATTTATCCTTTGACAATGATACATCAAGAATGCAAAATAGATAATAAAGAACCATTAAAGCACAGTGTCATGATTTCACAACCTTTTTATCAATTTATCTTTTTTCTGCATTTATTTTCTTTTCGGGGGCTTTAAAGTATACCTAAAGCAATCTAAGCAGTATGTGTTACAAGAAAAGGGAGATAGATTGGTCAACTAGCAAACAAGCATGGTTTAAAGTCCAAACATGTATCAAAGATATCACGATCAAGATCAAATCAGCACTAACAATTATAATGCACTTCTGCTTGTTTCTAGGTTGAACAAAATACCCTCACATGTACACAAGAAGGTTAAAACATTGTTTTCTCAAATTTATGTGCTCTTTCAAAAAGAAACAATACCACGTAGAAAGAATTTTTCAACAAAATTTGAGCTTTTTCCTCACATTTAACAAAATTCAAGCTTTTTTGTTGACATTAAACATTGATAGTATAGAAAATAAATCTCTCAATTATTCTAGGTACGTCCTTGTCGTGATTACTATTTCTAAGGATTCGACACCATTATTTTCCTCACCGCAGATATGTACTTGTCGTTATTATTGTTTCCAAGGATTCCGTATCCATTTTTACCTCTCATAAAGTAAATATAAACAAATTGAATTTATTTTCACTTGCAGCTTTTCGAGAGCATTTGAGGAATGAAAAAACCCAACAAACTATACATGCAAGCATAAATCATCCAAACTAGCAGTAGGTTCAACACTATATATTTTATTAATTCAAGTAAAAGAATTATGTATCATGCATCATATCCCTCAAAAATAATAGCGAAGACTCATATAAAGACTAGAACACATACTAAACCTCACTTAAATTGTTAGCAAGCACAAGAATATACTCAATTTCTTATTTCTTACCTCAACACGGAGGCCTTGACATTTTGTGCGTAGGCTTTTCGAGGTAGACTCCCCATATGCTTTACAATATTGTGACAACAAATGATTTTCAGGTATCATTTGTTTTTGAGTTGATATATTATTTCCTACTTCTTTTATTAGCATTTTCTTATGCTAGTATTGGAGGTAATAGATTTGATAATAGTACAGATGGCTTATGTCAACTCATGAGAGTGCTTCACCTTAATGGATACCGATTGACAATTGATGATCATTCACCCCCCCCCCCCCCCCCTCCAATCCACGTCATCCTGTTCCTACAGAGAGTACAATGCTCAACCAAAGGACGATATGTTCCCTATAATGAGGCAGTCAGGCACTAATACTAGATAGGCTGACCCCATGGATGATGCTGCGCAGCATTTGATTGGAAATCTTTTACCAGCTGATGAAGATCCTGGCTGGGGTAATTGAAGATTTTTATCATGTTAAACTGAGAAGATCCAGGAAAAAAACACTGAACTATGGTGATGACTTCCTTTCCTGTGTTCTGGAGAAATAAAAATTCCAGGACTCAAACTGTGCAGCATGACAAAGGTAAACCTTCATATTTCATCAAATTTTGTACTTGGAAAACAACCAGATACTTTCTTCTGATTGAGCCTGTTCTTTCGCAGATATACCGATCATCAGCAACGTGAAGATCTACTCCTCCAAGAAGCTCAGAAAAGCCACAAAAAAATTCTGCTCAGGACACAAACTAGGACAGGGTTCTGTTGCTCTGTCTACATGGTAGTAGTTAAAAGCGTTGACATTTCAAAGTGACGAGGACATCTCCATCATCGATACAACCATGCCTAGCCCAATTATTCCCTAGGTTAAAACTGAACAAGTGCTGCAAGGACCAATTACTAGAGCACGAACATGCTAGCTTAATTATCAGGTGAATGCGTTCTTAAGTTATCATAAAGATGATATACAGAATGGAATACTATTTGATGCTTGTGATGATATTATTGTGCTTAGGAACGAAGGACAATTCAGACAAGGATTTACAATTAAGAAAACATCGCAATGACGAGTGGCGCAGAGGATCCAACATATGATGAGTGGGACTCACTATCCCATAAATGATGTAAGCCAAGAAGAAAACAAACAAATTGCATTTCAATTTGATTTGCTCCTTGACAACTAAGCATACAACGTATCTACCCAGCAGTACTGTAGCAGCTGGCGCACTGTAGCAAAGGTGGTTACTGTAGCAACGACCTAAACAGCCTATATAAAGGGCTGCCATCTTCATATATAGTTGGGTTTTTGTTGATATCAAAGTTTAGCATTGCTACTTTGCCGAGTAAAGCCGTGATCGGTTAGATCGTCATTTTCTTATCTTCGAAACCCCACCCATTGTGAGTATTCAGATTGCTCGTTCATCTTGTTCTTGGTAGTTCTTGATTGCTTGTAGGAACAAGTACCCTCGTAGTTAGGTGATCGTGTTCCGTGAAGATCATGAACAACCATTTGGAGTCGGTGTATCGATCTCTAAGGCGTGACCTCCTTGGATGGTTGTAGTCGGGTCATCAACGTCTCCTCCTTTCCAATCGAAGTTATCCCTCTCACCGAAAGATCGGGACCCCGAGAAATTTGGTATCAGAGCTTAAGGTTGATCGGTGAGAGATATATACTTTAGTTGCATTTCTTCTACCTACAGTATGAAAAATAGGGCACAAATAGTTGTTAAGCTTCCATAAGTCCACAACAATTCAAACTCTTTACTAGTTCTGCTTGGTCTTTGTTTTTTTGAGTGTTCGGTTGCATCGTCGTGTCGTGTTGCTGGTCTTAGCGTCTAGTCGTCTAGAGTTTCGAGTTCTTGTCACGTCTAGTACCAGCTCTACCATCACCCCCCCATCTAGTTGCATCGCAGCTTAAACAGCACCATCAAAATCAATCTATTTTCATATATCTTTCTTCATTGGAATCAGTTACAGTCAATTTGAATTGATTTACTTGCTGAGTTCAAGTAATCTTATTTTCTCACTCTGAGTTAGTTGCTCATTTTGAGTTACCTTCTTTGCTAAGTTCGAGTTGCTTTCCTTGACTTGGGGTTATAAAAAAAACAAACAAGTGACAAAAAGAGATAAAAAAGAGAAAAGAAGAAGAATGTGATAAGAAAAGCCCCCATCATACCTTAAAATATTAGTTTTATTAGCCTTTTACCACTTAAAAAAAAGGAGAGCTTTCTTTTGGTGTTCCGTGGCATCTTTTGTGACTAGACTCGCGTCTCTAGTATGTTCTGGCCTACGACCAGCACGGTTACGTCGTTGAGCGAATATTCAATTTGCTTTGACCAACGTGGTTCTGGTATTTCCTTTGAGCACTTTCAGCCCACCTATAGCTCCATAGACTCCATTACTGCTTGATAGGGCCTAACAACTGAAGCATTGATACACCTTCTCCAGGAGTTTGTTCCTGTCTGACGGTTGTGATCACCTCCCGCCAAGTTTGGTATGAACTGCTAAGAGCTTGATTGAACGGGCTGAGAGTGAGTGATTTTTCTGTAGCCACATCCTAGTAGAGTCTAGGAATTTTTTTCTTTTGTGTTTTTGCTCTTGTTTTTTTTGTTTCCATCTAACAATGGCAGAGTCTGGAGAATTTGTCGATGAAGCTCAACATTCACCTCGCACCAAGTGCATCATACAACACTTTGACAACCAAGTTAGGCGTCACATGGAAGGACTTGAGGAGGATGTGCGTACCACCAATGAAAAACTTGGTCAAGTGGAGGCCATGCAGATTGCTGTGAACACCAAGCTCACGGTCTTGGAAGCCTCCATGGGCACCTTGAACACAACTCTTACGAATATTGTTCAGCATCTTGATGGGATGGCCCGGCCACCTCCTCCAGCGGCACCTCCCGTGGCACATTATCCTTTCACTGCTAGACATGGAGTTTTGGGTAGCGAAGCCGGTGAAAATTTTAATGACTATGCTGCTGATTTAGAGGATGTTCCCGCTGTTAACGCCAAAATTTGGTAAGGCCTTGTATCAGATTCAGTCAAGGGGACGATTGCAGTCGGTTAACAGAAATTGGTTCAAGGAGCAGGCCGAGTTCGAGAAAGAGTCGTGAAGACCGTGCGTGGCAGTTAATTACTATATTTATTAGGAAAAGATTTATCTTTTTTAGGAAACCTGACCTCGTGTCCGGTCAGGCCTTGTTAGCGTTTTTCTTGTTATAATTAGGAAATCATATACCGTGTCTTATAAGGACTCATGTAACTCGGGGTATATATACGTACGCCCGGGCACCTTGTAAATCATCAACCACAGATCAATACAAAATTCGGCGCATCGCCACCCTTTCGATGGGATCCTGCTTCTCGAGCCGGGCTGCATCGGTTAGGTCCGAACTCCTGCGAGAGGGTAAGTCTCGTCACCCCGGCTACCAATCGGCTAGGACTTCCTCGGTTAGGTCCGATATTCTAGTCGGTTTATGGTAGTCGGCTTACCACGATATATTTAGTTTATCTATGGCTGCATCAGTTCAGTTTGACCTCATAGATTGATTAGGTATATCACATCACGCGTGCGTAGATCGTATCGGCTTACTGGGAGCGGTTTATCATCAGTTTGTGCTGCATCGGTTAGGTCCGACCTACTAAACTGCTAGCGATAAACCGATCCTGTTAAGCCGATGCTTTATGCGCAGACGTCTTATCGGGGTGTATAGCCGGTAAGTTATCTTCATCACGATCGCATTATATTTATCGGCCCATTGAGGTATTGTTATCATTGTCGGTCTGTGCTGCAACGGTTGGGTCCGATCTACTAGACTGACAATAATAGCTTTACTCTTGATGAGCCGATGGGTGTTGTGCGATGGTGTTATCGGAGTGCTTAGCCGATAAGTTATCTGTTGAAGCCGACTGCATCTATTCATTGTCTTATTTTATACTCGTCCTGCTCAGTAGTCGGCCGATCCATCAATTGTCTATTATTTATGTTATTACACGTCTTATCACATATTCTTGCCTGTATTATTGTTACGGTCGGATGAGGACTGGCTGATCGGTTTATATTGCCGATCCAAGTACAAGTACAAGCAGGTTCCCGGGCACGACCCTAGGTGAGGACCCGGGCACGAGCTTAGGTAAGGACCCGGGTACGGGCCCGGATAGCGGACAAAGACTCCGGGAGCCGATAGGAGCAAAGGGCCCGGGCACGGGTGTAAACGCCAAAATTTGGCACGGGTCTTTAGCAGATTCGGTTAAGAGAAAATCACAGATGACCGGTGAAGATTGATCCAGAGGAGACCGAGTTTGGGAAGAGACCGTGAAGACCACAGTATGGCAGTAAATTACCTTATCTGTAAATTAGGTAGTTTTAATACTTTTTAAAGAAACCTGAGCTCGTATCCGATCAGGACTTGTTAGTTTTCCTTTTATAGATAGGAAATTCGTGTGCCGTGTCCTATTAGGACTGTAATAACTCGGGGTATATATACGTATGCCCGGGGACCTTGTAATCTATCTCAATGATCAATACAATTCGGCGCATCGCCACCCTTTACCAACGGGTTCTTGCTTCTCGAGCCGGGCTGCATCGGTTAGGTCCGAACTCCAGCGAGAGGGTAAGTCTTGTTACCCCGGCTACCAATCGGCTAGGACTTTCTCGGTTAGGTCCGATATTCTAGTCGGTATATGGTAGCCGGCTTACCACGATATATCTGCTTTGTCTACGGCTGCATCGGTTCGGTTCGATCTCTTAGGCCTATCAGGTATATCACATCACGCGTGCGTAGATCTTATCAGCTTACTGGGAGTAGCTTATCGTCAGTTTGTGCTGCATCGGTTGGGTCCGACCTACTAAAACTGTCGCGATTAAGTTGTTCCTGCGTAGGTTGATGTTTTTTGCGCAAGTGTCTTATCGGAATGTATAGCCGATAAGTTATCTTATTACAATCACAGTTGCATTAGGTCTATTGGTTTGTTGAGGTTCCTTTACTATTATCGATCTGTGGCTGCATCAGTTAGGTATGGAACTACTAGATCGATAATAAATAGATTTATCCTTGTCGAGCCGATCGTGTTATATGCGACGTTCTATCGGAGTGCTTTAGCCGATAGGTTATCTTTTACAAAGCCGACTATATTATCTTTCCTATTTTGGTCATCTATATTATCATTCGGTTTCTAGCCGATGCACATGTGTTTCCTCGGCAGTCGGCTGGCTTACTGTTTTGCTTATCTATTTTATCATCGGCTTCTAGCCGATGCACATGTTATACTGACAGCTTATCCATTTGTTTATAGCGTTATCGGTTTTCCTAGCCGATACACAGGTGCCGATCGGCTATCGGGCTATGAGAAGTCTATATCAGCCCGTATCTGCCGATAGCCGATGTGCAGTTCTTGCTGACCCGGGCACGAGAGCAAGCGAGGACCCGAGAGCGAGAACCCGAGCACGAGACCCGGGCGCGAGTACAGGCGAGGGCCCGGGCGACGAGCATACGGCGATCGGCTGGAAGGAATCCGTATCGGCTTACTGGTCGTTGGTCAACAAATCAAATTTCTTCATCTCCTTGTCAATTGCGGGGTCAAATTGACTGGCACGCCTACGAACCTCAAATATTTTAGGACCTGCACTGGAGCTAAGCAGATCTCCCAGGCCTTCGCGTGTCACCAGACGCCCGAACCAGATCGTCAGCAAGCTTTTGGCACAACCCGGCGGTTTCGGCGTCAAACAACGGCACATTTTCACGACAATATCAGTAACACTAAACTACGATCGGCTAGGATTTATCTGGTTTATTTATCTACATATTCTGCATGTTTACTTTACCAAGTTTATAGCCGGTTTTCGAGTACCCCTTCTATGATCGGCTAGTATGATACTTGATTATTATTATGCTATTATTCCTGCCGTCATCGGCTTTAAGCCGATGTATAAGTGCTACAGTGCGTATCGGCCATCGCCGATGGAGTTGAAGTCCAAGCCGCTAACAGCCGATTGGCTCACGAATTTAACATTCATTTCTCCTTGTCAATTACAGGGTCAAATTGACTGGCACGCCTACGAACCTCAAACTTTAGACCTGCACTGGAGTGAAGCGAAATCTCCCAGGCCTTCGCGTGTCACCCAGACGCCGGACGGCCCCCGGCGGGTTTTTCGGCGTCAACACGCTTTTGGCACGCCCGTGTGGACACGAAGTTTCAACCCAAAATTCCAACAAACACAGTTTTCAATCAAGATTTCAACATGGCCGGAAAAGAAGTCAGACGGACAACGTAATCCGGTCACCATGGAAGATCTAACTGAAGAACAAAAACAGCAAGTTGAACAGACCATGACAAATTTCCAGAAGCTGTGCCTAGAATCTCCTTCAGTATGACAAGGCAAGGGCCGATTCAGAAGTCTCAGTTTCCAAAACCAGTACTGGTAGGAGAATCGAGCCGCACACAACCCGAGAGTCCACCAATCAAGCCTTTACAGGAGATGGTCAATGAGGCTGTACACCACGCGCTCATCAATCAGTCGGGGATCTTAGTAAATACATTGCATGATCTTATCAAGAAGACTGTTGATGGATCGATTGCCCAAGAACCAACTTGGGGTCCTGTTTTTCTCCCACCGAAGATAGAGCCAGGCCAAGTTAATTACAACATCAGCAAGGATATACCAGAACACTTGTTCGCGCAGAACCAGGCTGGGGGGCAACAGGATATCCCTCATGGATATCACCGATCTATTTATTATATGGGGATATCAGCATAAACTATCCAGGAGGAGGAGCGATCCATGGTACCTACTAGAGGGAGTATCACAGACAGAATCGCAACCAACCCCGCCGATACAGTATCAGCAGTATCAACAGGAGAATGCCAGAGAAGAAACTTATCGGCACGGGTTGAGGAGATAGTAAGGAGCAGTTCGGGATCAAGCCCAAGAACAAGCGTTCATGTATCGGCACCCATATCCTGAGTGGTTTGACAGGGGTTCGTTACCACACCGATACAGGGTCCCGGATTTTTCTAAGTTTTCAGGGCAGGACAACACGTCTACAGTAGAACATGTCAGCTGATTCCTGGCACAGTGCGGGGAGGCATCGGCTGAAGAGGCCCTGAGGGTTAGGTTTTTTCCCCTATCACTATCTGGATCGCTTTTACATGGTTGCTCCTCATTACCGCCGAATTCTGTTCGGGGTGGGCCGATCTGAGAAACAGTTTCACAATATTTCTTCGCTGGAATTCATGAGTTGAGACCGTCAGATTTGACATCGGTTAAGCAACGACTAGAATGAAACAGTATCGGAATACATTCAACGATTTCGGGATATCAGAAACCGGTGTTATAGTTTAAACCTGAGCGATGGGCATCTGGCCGATCTGGCTTTTCAGGGACTCTTGGCGCCAATCAAAGAGAGGTTTTCATCTCAAGAGTTCGAGTCCTTGTCGCACTTGTTTACAGAAGGTATCGGCTCATGAAAGCCGATTTCAAGAGGCGAAAAAGGACAAATACCAGAGAGGGTTGCTCAGGTTCAGGTCTATTCATCAGCGCTTCAGATGATGGAGGAATCCGATGCTGAGGTTGGATTGGCGGAGTGGGCCAGGAATAAGAAGTCAGTATCATGCCCGTGGGTCAAAGATATCGACAAAGAGGAACGGTATGATTTCGATGTAAGCAAGCCGATAAATCTTTGACTTGTTGTTTACAGGAGAAGCAAATACAATTGCCGCCAAACCACGTGATTCCATCAGCCGAAAGAACTAAAGAAGAAGAAATATTGCAAGTGGCACAATGCGATATCGCACATATAACGAGTGCAAGGTTTCGGCAACAAATTCAGGGCTGTTGAGCAAGGACGAATCAAGTTTTAAGACAAAAAGCCATGAAGATAGATGGGCACCCGTTCCCCGTAAACCTGGTCTATGGCGATGTCATATTAGGGATAGGCCGTGGAGCAAGACATCAAAGGTACAAGTAGGATTACTTCATCGGACATGATAGAAAAATAAAAAATTACTCAAGATATGAGAAACAGTAAGGGTGACCCAGAAAACGATATACAATCCGCATTGGGACTCCGTTTTTCGTTTTCTGTGGATCAAGGAATGAGGCTGCCATCGGCTGAGAATTGCCCGAGTGTAGCCGTGCAATAGATCGCTGATCAGCATCCAAACCCCAAACCACCAACAAAAAAAGAGGTTTTCAGCAAGATTGGCCGTTTGGGAAAAGCACATCAGTTCATAGCGACTAGGCCGATCGTGAAGTGTTCTTTGAAGAAGGATGGAGAAGCGCAGAGAGACAGGTCCGAATCCTCAGTGTGTCCTAGGGCATATTCACGAAGAATCAGAAGAGAAAGGGCACAACGGTTACGAAACCGAGAGCAAAAAGAAGAGCAGCGCCAAGATCAAGAAGGAAGCCGATCATCGTCTCAAAAGACCCAACAAGTCTGGCAAGTAGAGAAGGACGATGAAGACCGAATCGGCTCCAGTGAACCTGGTTTTCTTTCTGCCCAGAGAAATACCAGAGCGTCTCGTTTAGACGAGGGGGTGAGAGGAAGTTTCGCTCAACTGACACGCGACCTGACCAAGCTACCTTTGATAACCGAGAGTCAGCCTCGGACCTGAAGCCATTATACATCAAGGGCTACGTAAACGGAAGGCCGATGACAAAGATCGTTGGTTGATGGGAGCAGCAGTTAATCTTATGCCTCAAGCCACATTCCGAAAATGTGGGGAAGATTGCTGAAGATTGATCAAACAAATATGGTGTTAAAAGACTTCAGTGAATTCATAGAACGAAGGTCGTATTGAACGTGGAGCTTGACAAGTAGGCATAAGACATTACCACCACGTTTTTTTTGTCATTGCCGAAGGGTCATATAGTTTGATTCTCGCTAGGGACTGGATTCCGAACTCGTGCGTGCCTCGACATGCATCAATGTTTAATACAATGGCAGGGGAGATCGAGTCGAGATCGGTTTCTAGCAGATCGGTCGACCAAACCCCAAAAAAAAAATCGGCAAAAAAAAAATGGGCAACAAAAAAAAACGCGACCTACCAGTCTGGGAAGCCGATGGGTGTTGACTGCCTATCCAGGAGAATTTGGGAAGGAGTTAACCTCGAGGTTACTAGCCAGGGATACGCCGTCCGTGGCTCAAAATTGTTAACTCTGATGGGATTATTGAGACTTCGAGGGAAACTGGGAGGGATTTTATGTCGGCTGATGGAATTTGGAAGAGATGATATTTGGACCAGGAGATTAAGGCCAAGGCGACTACATAAGCCAAAAATTAGGTCCTGAGCTCACGAGAGGAATTGAATAGCACTGCTGCGGAACCATCAGGATTGTTTTGCCTGGGAGTACAGAGATGCCAGGATTGAGCCATCGATTGTTGAACAACATGGCTGCCTATTAAACCAGGTTATCGGGCCATTCAAGCAGGCTCCAAGAAGGTTCAAGGCAGAATTAATGAGCCCGATAAGGCGGAGCTCACAAGGGTTATATGATGCCAAAATTCAAGACATGCCGATACGCTGGAGTGGGGTTTCTATATCGTCCG